>OZ024725.1:49357724-50049140 GCA_964016875.1 Fallopia convolvulus
TAACCTTGCTTATATATCAAGTACGTACATCTCCAATTAATTAATTAAGACTAGATTGGAGAAACCCTAATGAGTAATGAATAATGATATGAAAGGGGGTAGGTGAAATGTAACACGCCTAGCATAAAGGGTATCACGGGATACCTGCATGCATGCCTCCTCAATCCTCCTCATCTCTATCTTTTATTTATTTCTATTGTTTTTGGTCAAACGGTCCACTTCAACCCTATACGACAAAGACTCCAACGGGCCATCCGGAATTGAGAAAAACCGATTCGTGTATAACTATAATACTAAGAAGCATTAAAATACCTATAAGCGGACTGATTTCTTCAATGGAGACGAAGATTTGCAGGATTTGGTTGATGCGGAAAATACTTACAAGTGGACTGATTTCTTCAATTGAGGAGAACTACAGGATTTGATTTTTATGCATCACAAATAAAATCGGAACAAAATTGTTGGTTGAGAACGCTAATCAGGATTTATGTTTAACCCTAGATTATGAAATATATAGTTTGGAGAGATGAGAAGAAGAAATAAACGTTATTATGATTTATATTCAATGGAAAGAGAAGGAGAAGAAATATTGTTGGCTTCTTGGAAAGAGAATAATTATTTATCTAGTTTAGAAGAAAAAGATTTATGAGAGAGATTGATATATCTGATATGGAATCTCTGAGGAGCAATCTGGTGATACGTATCTATCATACAATAGTGCATCCATTTTAATTAATCTGAAGCGTTAATTTTTTTTGATCTAATGGCCCAAAATTACACTCACTTTCTACTATAACTAGCTTTTTACCAGATCCTTATACTATATATATATAGAGAGAGAGAGATAGATAGATAGATTTAAGTTCTAGTAAGAATGCTTCTTAGTGTAAGAATAGATGGAGTAATATAGAGCGTAGGATTAGAAATTAGGTAATGGTCCAGATTAATTGTTAGAAAAATAGTGTAGGGTGTGTACACAAGATTAAACCCAATTCCTTAATTATAGGGGTGAACATGATATTGTTTAATTTTTTAAATTAAAATTTATGGAAAGAAGATTTGATAGAGAATAAATATCGTCTTTTTCATTCTGCTATTTCTCTACCCCCATTCCCCATTCTTCGTTCTTGCTCTCAGAAGTACACCATGACCGGCAAACTCGTGCTCTCTTCTCAAGCGCTTAAATTTTTTTTAGTCGACGACTTATTCTGGTTAGTTTAAAGAGATTTTTACATGTTTTTTTTTCTGGGTCGAAGGTTTGATTCTCTTCCATGGATTTCGTTTAGATCTAAGTGTTTTTTAGGGTTCGAAGGTCGGATCTACTCGTTTCTCTATTATCAATTCCAACAAGCGCAAAAATTGCGAGGGCATTCGTCGATCAGAGTCAACAATTCATTATTTATGTTGCTATATTCTAGCAAGTGCAAAATTCGGACAAGAGCAAATATGTTGTATCTCGCATTTCTTGCTTTCATCGTTGCTTATTCATTAATTCTATAGTTATAATCATTCTTTTATTTGACTATTTCAACAACATCTTGTAAAAAAGAGCTCATGTTTTTCAAAATTTGAATATGTTTAATTCAATTATGCGCAATTCGTAATCTACTACATTATATTCATATTTAATATGTTCATATTCATTTATCTGTACTCTGGTATATATGGTTGCATATTCATGTTTTTACGTAGTAATTTTATTGTTTTATTTGACTATATTCATGCTTTTAGGTATGATGATCAATGTTAGTCCTTCTATATTATAGATGCACAAAAAATGCCTAAGGATATTGATGCAATGTTAGAGGTTGTTCATAGGGCATTCAATGAGCTAGAACCTAATGTTTGGATGTCACTTCAATATGTAATGAATGAAGTTCTAAAAGTCAAAGGTGGGAATGACTATGAATTACCACATGTCAACAAGAAGTTTAGGGAAATCCACCAACAACAGTTCAAGCACTAATGTGTGTTGTGCAAGAAGCATGGGATATCATTCATGCAAACAGAAATGGAGTGCGACCAGAAAAAGTCTTTGAAGACAACACACAAGCAAGTGATCCAGATATGGGAATGCAATCAGAAGAAGGAAGTCAAGAGGATCCATTTGCAGAAACAAACTCCATGTATGAAAACTGTGGGGGTGGATATAATTTGTGTAATTCAATTAAGAATGTGTAAGTATGAATGCTATGTATAAATATTTTGGGAATGAAATGAAAGTATGAAAAATGATCTCAGAAGTCCCCATACATCATCAATACAGGTTCACTCATATTACCCATGACAATTAGTTGCATGCCAAAGCCATTGTGATGGTTGGCTTCAACTAAAATGCCAAAGGTTGTAAGTCATAAAAGAGCATGCATCTCAGTTTCAACATGCATCATCATGGATCAAAAAAAAAATAATCTCAGAATTCCCTGTACATCATCAATACTTGTTCATCCTTACACATGACAACAAGTGGCTTACCGGAGCCATTATAATGGCTGGATTCAACTTAAATGTCATTGGTAAAGAGGCATAACAAGAACAAGCGTCTCAATTGAAAGAAAACATCATCGATAAAAAAACAGAAGAAAAAAAACGTGTCATGGAAGAGCAAGCATCTCAGTTCAAAAGCATAAACCCTAGCTCTCTCAATCAATTGTGCCATACTATGCAACAAGGGTGAGGGGTGACAATCATGCAAACATGCAAGCAAATTGCACACAACAGGAATACATCAACAGAGAACAGATCCAACCAACAACGGGGGACTTCTGCAAGAAAATTGCAAGACAGAGAACAAAGAACAGAGCACACAACACACAACATGCAAGCAAATTGCAAGACAGAGAACAGAATTGAAAGGAAAGTAGATAGATCACGGGGACTTAGCTAATTATCCTCCTCGGAATCAGAGGAAAATTCATCATCAAGCTCAGCGAAATGACCATAGCTCTCTTTATTCTCAGGGGCCTCTTCATAATCAAGGGACTTAATTAGGCCATTGACCTCATCATCTGTCTCCACCTCAACTTTTTTGGGACTATAGGAGTACCCTCCTTTGCAATCAGGCCCCCACTCACAGTTTGGTTCATCAAAGCATGCAAGAGATGATGAATCGGACCACCGATGACTTTCATCGCCACCAAAGAACGAATCAAGACTCATCTTAGCTTAGGGGACTAGCAATCTGCAAGACACCAGAAATCATAAACGAGAAAGAGTGAGGACACCATGTGCAGAAGACAGGTCAAAACTGAGATTCAGTATGGATCGAAAATGCACCAACAAAAAACTCACCAGGGGGGGGGTAGAAGATGGATCGATCCAACCAGCCACCAACCATGCACACAACAGAGGGTATAGACGAAGAACCAATCGAATAGAAAACATGCATGAGTGAGAAATTGATCCAATCAATCGATCAAAGAACATATGCAATGCAAATGTGAGAAATTGATCAAAGCAATAAGCAAAAAAACCAACCTAAGATGTTGATGAAGGCTCGATCCAATCAATCGACAGACATGCACCAACCAGAGAAGATAGGAGATGGACCGATCCAGTAAGAAAACTTACACATGTGAGATAGAGAGCTACAGAAGACGAATTGAGATAAGCAACAACAACAATAAGACTCACTAGAGGAGGTTGAAGATGGCTCAATCGAACCAACAAGCCAGCATGCACAAAACAGAGGAGACAAATGCAAAAAGAGCAAATGGTGAGAAAGGGATCAACACAAGATGAATGGATCTAAGAACCAAGCAAGAACACACTCACCGCAACTGTATATGATGAATGGATCGAAGAACCAACCAAGCATGCACCAAGATGAATCGATCCAACCAACAAAAAGGGAGGACGAGCCGATTCAAGAATTCGAGAGAGTTTTGAGTGAGATTGAGAGAGGATTGAACGAGATCCAGAGAGAGGCGCACCAAGATGAATCGCTCCAACCAACAACAGGGGAGGCCGAACCAATTCAAGATGGATCGAGAGATTTTTGGGTGAGATTGAGAGAGGATTGAATGAGATCCAGAGAGAGGCACACCAAATGAAGAGAGCTAGGGTTTTTGAGAGAGCGAGAGAGGAATCTAGAAGAAGCGGCGATCACAAATGAAGAGAGCTAGGGTCAAGGGCCACTCTTCCTATCACCATTTGGTTTTAGGATGGAACCCCATGGGCTTGTGTACTAGGCTCGGCAATTGGGCTCGTCTCCCCTGTAACAATTGATATGAGAGCAGGTTGCTCTAGATTGTGTGTTAAGTGCAAGAACACATGATGAGTACCAATTACAACCACAATGTCGGTATTGGGAACAACAAACCACCACTTCTCAAAGCAAGGGAGTATGATCATTAGAAGATAATCTTCTCCACGTGGATAAGGAGTAATGACTACCAGGCATGGTCTATCATTGAAGATGGAGACTATGTTGTTCTCACTGCCAAAAAGAATAAGAAGTCCAAATGGGGTCCAACTGAGTGGACATGGATGGAGAAGAACTTCAAGGCAAAGATGTACATAAATAATGCATTAGGATCTGAAGATCTACTAAGGGTAGTAAACTGCAAGACTGCCAAGGATGCATGGGAGGCCATTGAACAAATGCACATTGGCAGCACAGATCTAAAGGAAAGTCATCAAAAAAGGCCAAGAAGGAATTCTACAACTTCAAAATGAAGGAAGGAGAATCCATCACACATTCTGAGAAAGTCTCTGCAATTGTTGATGGTCTCGGTCCTAATTATGTGGTTACCAGAGGCATACTCAGAGAGAATTCAATCACAAAGACTTGCAAGCTTCATGAGATCGTTGGAAAGCTGACGGACTATGAGCGCTACGAGAACGACAATAGTGGTGCTTCAAGCTCAAAAAAAGGTATTGCTCTCAAGGTGGAGAAGGCCATTGAGAACATCACTGTTGGAAAGGAAGATGATGAGATAAAGAAGGATTCAAATGTGGCTCTCATAACCAAAGCAATGCGATCTGCCTACTAGAGGGGCAAGAAGCAAGAGATCCTCAAGGAGAGAGGAAAGTATGAGAAAAAGGGTGTCAAGGACTTCACATGCTTCAAATGTCAAGAGAAAGGGCACCATGCAAAGAATTGTCCCAAAGGTAACAACTATGGGAACGAGGAGAAAAAGGCCAACATTGCTACAAGGTTTCTTGACTCTGATGAGGAACCAGAATCTTGGACACAAAACAAGTTGTATGCTATGACTTTGAAGAGTGACGTCTCGGAGCAAGAGGTAACCCCTAATCAATTTCTTGCTAATCTTGATAGTGCTAGTAAGTCTGGTTTAATTGCTCTTGTTAAAAAACTTTTTGAAGAAAATCTAGACTTACAAGATGAGTTGAATACCTCTGATGAAAAATGTTATAGCCTTGAGAAAAAGTTATCCAAATCATCTGTTACTAGCATAGTTCCCTGTAATGCTTGTGAAAGCCTAAAAAATAAGATCAAAACTCTTATCGAAACCAATAATGAACTTAAGTCTGATTTGCTTGATCTTAAACTCAAAAAGGAAGAAATTGAAAAAGATCTAGACAAGAGAACTCGTGTCGTTTTCAATCCAGCAAAATTTGGTATTGGTTATGCTAAAGATAAATCTGAATACCCTCCAGGCTAGGGAACTTCAATCTGCGAAAGATAGAGCTACTCACCTAGAGGGTCGGATTAAAATTCTAGAAAGTCGGATTAAAGGGAACATGGAATGGTACACTGGTAAAACTGTTCATAAAATGTTCTTAGTACAGTCTTAAGGGAACCAACACAAATTTCCTTACAAGGAACGTGCTAAACAAAGAACTCTCCAAAAACACCATCCAAAATGTTACCTTGGTGAATACTATAGGCTGTGTTTTCATTGTAGAAAGGGGGGTCATGTTCAAAAAAGTTGTAGAGTCAGACTAGAGTTGACTAATAAAAAGGTTCACAAGCAGAACTCAGGGAACAATAACAAGAAACAATGGTATGGTGAGGACAATCAAGGGTAATATAACAAGACTTTTCAGAACAAGAGAAATAAGTCTCACCAACCATATAAGAAGCAAGAGAACAAAATTGAAAAAGGCAAATTTTTTGAAGATGCCTCTAATGTTGCTTCTAGTTTTAGTGGTCCACAGAAGGGAACTATCTTGCAATCCCAGATATATTATCCTGTGTACTATGCTAACCGACCCGCGAAAGCTAAGAAAGCCTGGGTCGTCAAAACTTGATTTTCTTCCTTGCAGGCTGAAGTGAGGGGGAACATCTGCTGGATCCTTGACAGCGGGTGTTCATGTCACATGACAAGCGAATTTTGTCCTCACTTCAAAAGGGTGTTGGAGGAATAATTTTCTTTGGCAACAAGTAACAAGGAGAAATCATAGGAACAAGTGATATAGATCTGAATGAAAATGAAAGATGTGTGAGCCTGGTCAACAACTTTGGAAGAGGAAAATGGCAAAGTTGAAAGGAAGAACAAAAGCTTAAAAAATTATGCCGCATACTATGATGTTGGCAAGTAACTTACCTCGTTCCTTGTGAGTCGAGGCTATCTGTACTACTTGCTACATCATAAATCGTGCAACTATTCGTTCTTCTCTTTTGTTCTCAGGTATTATGGTTAAAGAAGTTGGCTGACTTTGGTATGTCTTTTGAAACCTTTTCTATCATGTGTGTCAACACTAGTGCCATCACTTTTTTCAAAAGATCACTTGCATCTTTCTAGGACCAAAGATATTGATATAAGACATCATTGCTTATGTGACTGTTGAAAAAGGTTCAACTAAGATGAATCATTGTAGGACCGAAAATTAGGTGGCCGATATTTTCACCAAGGTGTTTGATAGAAAACCCTATGAGCATCATCGGATGTTACTAGGTATGATTTCCTTGGAGTAAACAAGTCTCAGTCCTCTATTCCCTCAGTGCTTAGCTAAAGAGGTAACATCTGTAACACCCCCTTCCTACCCTGGAGGTATTACCGCCAGTAACCCCGATTAAGACTAAACCGAAGCTACCCAAGGCTTTAAACTGACTGAACAAACTAAAAGAAACATTACAGCGGAATAAATACAATTGGTCTTATGCAAATCTTAACTTAAAAGAATAAATAAATAGAACAACTTTCTATTTAAACAAAATCTTCATCAAGTCTTCCTTGAATTCTTATTTCTGAAACTCAGCTTCGCTTTGAAGTAGTTCAATCATGATCTTCACTCAGGTATAGCCATTAGAAACCTTTCTTCAATTTATGGAGCTTCAAACATCTGAATCCGCCTCTTGAATCAACTTCCAAGAAGAACCTGATGTATCGAAAACCAACGGTGGACACCAGCCAACCAAATAAAAGAAAAGAAGATGGACGGGTTAGTCTAATGATAGACTAGCAAGCGGAGAATCTAACTTGGTTCTTATGGTTGTAACTAAACATATTGGCATCCAAAATCCGAATAGACTCGGATTATGATCCAACAGTTAGCAGTCTTATAGATAATAAGAAGGAGACTCGCATAATCAAGAGAGAGAACACCACCGCTTGTGGTTTCTTTTAAGAAGCATAAACAATTGCTGGGAACTCATATTAATCACATAACATTTTGAAAAGCCCCCATCGACTATTCAGATTAACTTAATCAAAGTTTGATTAAGAATCATTAATAACCGGAAGCAAGAATGGCTTTCTGACTGGACGAACCATTCAGGTATATTAATGTGCCTAACACACTTATCTTATATTACTTTAAAAAAATTTCACAAACAAGTTGGTGGCTTTTAATCGGCCCCAACTACTGCAGAAATATTTTGGTATTGTAGAGATCATCGGAGTATTTCATCCATTGTCATCTACCATGTACCAAGATCACATGACTTAAGCTATCCTTGATCTTTCATTTTGCATATGGTGAGGTAGAGATCACAGAGGCCTATTACCATGTCGTCTACACTACACCGTGCCAAACCTGCACTTAGCTAGAGTGCCTATCAACCCTCTCACACGAAGAGTAGGGGATCAGAGTCATGACTCACCATTAGGATTAGGCCCCTCCTAATGTAATATTGTTTTTAAGAGAGGATATGGAACCACATTCCCCTCCCTGAAACTACCTTAATCACAACAAAGTCTCAGCGTGAGGCAGCATACAAGGTCACCCACAACGGACCTAAATCCAGTTCTAGCGCAAAACTGAATAACAACATGGTCATTATTTCTAACAAATATAACAACCTATCATATTTTATTAATCATACAAGTTGTTCCCAATGCAAATATTAAATGGGATCCAATTCCTCATTTAATAACAATAACGCAAGAGAGAATCGTCCACTTGCCTTAGAAAGCGTGCTCAACGTCCTCAGCGATTCCAACAGAATTCTTTATCATCCTTCTGACAAATATAACAAAAGGATTTCTCAGCAACGAGCTCACAGAAACACTTCTTAGTTGTATTCTCAACTCCTACAACTTCCTAATCGATAAACGATTTAATTTCCGAATATCGATATATAATAAATCCTTAGTTATCCTGCTTCAAAGAGCCATTTTGGAGGAATTATAACTAATTATCCGCTTCACTTTTGAAACAATTTTCTAAACAAAAATTGTTCATTATCAACAGTTCTTAAAGGTGACCAAATCTCGGATCAAACGGATTAACAACAAATCCTGAGTAATTATCCGAAGTCCCTTACCTGCCAATCGGTATCCAAAACTTGTATTCGCTATAACGGAATATCCGGACGTCCGTTTCACGAGCAGTTTGAACCTGTGGGACCGTATCAACGTCAAGATTATAAAAACCATAAATTTAATTCGCAATCAATCCGCTAATTAATTTCGATCGTATATACCTTCACTCGAGCTCATGGCTCGTTTGGCTCGATCATGGAACGATCCCCGAGCCTGAGGGTGGGTGGGTGTTGCCCAACAGCAGCTCCCATGGTGCTTGGTGGTCGGACAGCCTAGTGGTCGCCGGCAACGTCACTTTGGGCGAGGCAAAGAAGACCGGCGGTATGAGTTCTCCTCTCCCGAGTTTGCCGTTCCGTCTGATTCGTTCCTCTGGTTCGGCTCCTTTCTCCAGCAGCACGAGCCCAGAAAAAGGAAGAAGAGAAGGTGGAGGGAGGTGGAAGAAGGTGTGGCCGGCGGTGAAGGCTCTCTCCCGAGTCCGTTTGTTCCGTCCTTATCTCTCGGTTCCTTTTGTTTTATTTCTTTTTTTGAAAAGCAATTTTGTGGAATTTTGATAAGGCAGAGAAGATATGCCTGGGTGTATTTCCATCTCAAATTGCTTCTCAATTAAGCTAGTGAAAGGCGGCTTACAAAACCAACCCGTCTCGGAACGGGCCTCGCGCCAAAGCGGTAAAATTATATACATCGGGTAGAAAAACTTACTAAACGAAAAACGTCCCGTAAATTATGTAGACCAATAAAATTAATTTTCCATGATTTTATCACGCTACCTTCAATTTTTAAGGCTTCCGTTTTGTATTTTAAATCTTTTACAGTACATAATTTAAAAGACAGCTTATCCAATAAATATTATTTTTCCACCGAAAAATCCTAGAGTTCACACCGATCCATAAAATCATTTCTTTTTGATTTTAGGATATCACCAAGAATTTCCTAGGATTTAATCTCCAACAAAAATATTGGATTAAGCGTTAAAACGGACCAAAAAGGTTAAAAGGATATCCGGGAAAAATTCAAAAATATCCTTAAAAATCGCAATTATTACAACATCACTCAGGGAACAACACATTTGTTACCTTCTTTCTAATGACTAGTACTTATTCCTCTATGCTTTAGTCTTTTTATCTACATTGGAAGTTGTGAATTGTTGCATGCTCAAAAGTACTATGAACTAGAATGATCTTATCCAAAAGCATTTTTTTTGGCCCAAAATAACCAGCTTGATTACAAGCCGAAATGATAGTTGGTTATAAGACCTTCCCAAGCATGATCTAGATAAACTTTCCCTATAAACCCCTTTGTTTGTATCCTCTTAAACTGGGAATAATTATTTGGATGTTAAATTGTGCCAAAGCCCTAAAAAATGTTTGGATATGCTCATTATTTGTCTTACCTTGGCTATCCAAACCGGCCTTTTATTCTACTCTTGATAATGAGGGAGGGAACAATGCTCAGAGGGAACGTGAATCCAAACTTTGATGGTCAGTGTGTAAGAAACAAGAGCAAAAAAAATATAGTAGGTCAAGAATAAGAAGCTCCAGCAGAAAAGTTGTTCAAGAGGGTTAAAAAGAAGAGGGAAAAAGAAAAGGGAACTTATCAAGTTACTTCTGTAGTCTAGAAAAATCTTTGATCATGTTACTGAAGAGAAGTTTAGCTTTCCCTTGGTTAAGAGAAATATCTCAAGGATGAAGTTCTAAGGCGAGCCAAAAGGGAACTACGACGAAGAAAATTGTTAAGAAGGTTGGTGAAAGTGCTCATGCCCAGATGTTAAGAGAGCTTCAAAAGATTTCCTCTCAACTGAGTATCATTGTTGGGTACCTAGATAAGAGAGACACTTCCCATGCTATTGTTGATCCTAATCCCTTGGAACCATGAGTGGAACCCCTCTTGTTATCCTACCAGCCATCTCCTCTCAAAAATGTTTCAAAGTCTTTTGGATAATGGTTATTTAATGTGCTTTAGTCTCTTTTGTTGAAGTTGCTCCATGAAACAATATGATGATGTGATACTTTTCTTTTGCATATGAATGATATTAGTTTCAATTAAGCTTGGTGAATTGCTCTGTGTTTTCTTTGTTTGATATATCCTTTTGATGATGCCAAAAGGGGGAAGTTAGAAAAAATGCAAGAGATGCGTTCTATCTTGACTTGAACAAAGTCAGACTAACCCGCCCGCCCGAAAAAATGGGCGGACTGGGACAAGATTTCTAACCCGAAGGGGTAAATAAGCACGGTCCGTCCGAATTCATGGGCGAGACACGCACAATATTTTCGACTGAATATCCCGAATAACCCACCCGAATACACGAATATATTTAATATTTAAAATAAATATTTATATTTATATATAAAGATATGTTTGCAAAGAATGTCGTGGGACCATTGATTGTAGAATTAGTACAAAAGAGAGTTAGTTATTATAGTTCCTTCACCTTGTCACCTAAAAAGCTAGCATAAATGCAATCTTAATTTCAAGAATGTTAGACATTGTAATTATAATACTAGGATTTTCTATTTTCTTAATGGACATGAAAAAACAATTATTTATGAATTTATGTCCGGGTCCCGACGAGCTACCCAGGTCCGGGTGTCCGGGCGGACTTGGACATCCTTCACGGCCCGAATCACCCGCTTGACCCAAACCCGCTCGAAAAAATGGGCATAATTTTTGTTCAAAGCCCGGCTCGGATCCGACCCGAACCCGAGTTTGTACAGGTCTAGTTCTATCCAAGGAAATGAAGATGGAACTTTGGCTATGGGGGAATATGATGATACACTAGGTAAGTAGGAAGACAGTGGTTTCATTAAGGGGGAACCTCTTAAAATTTGATCTCAATTCTTTATATGTCTTATATTGATAGTTTTCTAGATGTGCATTTTTGCATAAGTTTGTCATTATCAAAAAGGGGGATATGTGGAAACATTCGTTGTTCCATGGTTTCTCTCATTGTTATTAAAATCGAGATCCGGATCTTAAAATCGTAAGATCCCACGATCCAATATGGGATTCTGATCCGGATCGTGCATTAAAATCGAAATGTGTTAAAATCGGAATAGAATCGTGTAGAAGCGTATTAGGATCGTATAAAAATCGTATAGAATCGTAAAGGATCTCATGAGATCCCGTGTAAAATCGTAAGATCCTAACCTGTTTTTTTACTTTGAGCTTATAAAATGTATTTTAACTCTAACTGATTCAATTATTAGTGAAATTGCATTGCTTAAGTGCTCAATTTGTCTCTTTTAACCTTATTTACATCTCAATTTCCTTCTTTTGACTCCCAATTATTTGAATTTACAACATTATTTCCCTAATTAAGACCCGTAATCTTTCATCGACTTTACAAAATACTCTTAGTTTCTTTGGAACGCTTATGAAAGTACGGAGTATAAATTTTTTTTAAAAAAAATGAGCTTCTTGTGCATATAAGTTTGGAATGTCAATTATGATCATTAAATTTTAATAAAATTATATATTTTTTTCATTTTAGACCCTATATTTTTTGTATCATGTCTATATTATATTAGTTTTATTGATATTATAGGATCTTACGATCCTACGATCCGATTTTACGATCCGATCCATGAGACCTTCCGTGATCCGATCCTAGAAACCCGATTTTAATAACCTTGGTTTCTCTTAGTTTTGATGATTTAAACTTTGAATGATTAATGTGTTGTTTCACAAGTATCACAGAATCTCAAGAGACAGAATCGTTAGAGTGAAGGAACGTCGTGAGAGAACGAAGAAGGGAACGACTGACGATCTGGACATTGTCTGCGGGAAGCTACACGACTTTCTATATTTGGCAAGTTTCCATATCTTGAGAGAACAACTTCGGCACTGATTTGACAGCTAAGATTAAGTTGTTTGTGAGAAGATAAGATGGCATCTTGAAGATTTATTGAAGGAAAAAGATAAGATATCGAGATCTTTCGGTTTTGGATATAATCCGAGTGATTAAAGATATGATTGATTGAGTTTCTGATTTTGGGATGGAAATCTATTATTTCGTGGCAAGGAAGTATTAGAGATCAGATCCCGCGTACGAGGCAGAAATAAGGATGTGACTTTTAGGTTAAAGGTGTGGTTTTCTATTGGTTGAAGACGACGAACAAGAGAGAAGTGAGAGCTTGAGACTTGTTCGTGTGGTTGTGGTGAAGATTCGACGTGAGAGATTTTAATTACTTATGTTGGTAGTTCACTTATTGTTTAGGTTTACGCTTAGGATTGTAGAAGTCTAGTTGGTTGAACTTCGGTTAGTGCCGAAGTTACCTGGGAACTTGACTTGCCTTGTAATCGTTGAAACTTAATACATAAGTGTTCTGTTGAAATCCTTTGAGAAGGAGTCTCAGGGGTAGATTTTTTTCTTTCTACGACTTGTTCGTCGGGCAGAAAGCTTTCCTCTCTAAATACCTTATTCTTGTTTACTGTTATTTCCGCTGCCCATGGAACATTGCTAGTTCCTTGCTTTGTTACTAACACATCACGATCCAACAATTGGTATCAAAGCCGATGGTTCGGCTTAGGGACCAGGAGGGTCCGTTGTTTGGGCTTATGAGGGATTCACAAGTGAGGGGGATATTGTTGGGGTTCAATTGTGAATCCCACATAGGAAGTTGGGAGTGAAAATAAACTAGTATATAAGGTCATGAGCCACTTCTCCTATCACCAATTGGTTTTAGGATGAAACCCTATGGGCTTGTGTACTAGGCTTGACAATTGGGTCTGTCTCCCCCGAAACAAATATAAAAATGTATCCAAATTAACTTGCATTTCTTTGGCCTCCAAGATATGTTCTTTAACCACCAAGAATAACTTGGAACTCTCCACATATTACTCATTTGCCACCTTCCTCATTTAGTAACCTTGTGTCTCAACGTTGATCCCATGGTATTAGTGTTTGATCCTGACGCAGACAACTTATTATTCTTTTACTTCCATGCATTCCTTCTTTACTATTTACACATAAAATTTCTCCATTGTGTTTTTCATCAACAAAACCTAAAGAAATATCGATTTTTCAATGTTAACATTGTACCTAGCTAAGCCGCAAAAGATTAAAAGAAGCAAAATTAACTAGAAGCTTTATATAGCTAGAAGTTTTCTTATTATCAATCTATAGTTCTATACAGCTCGATATCTAGGTTTCAAATAAGGAGATCGAACGATAAAAGAAACAAATAAAAGGAGTAAAGGATACATATAGATCCTATCCTCGAATGGATGGTGAGATGGGCACGTATTATTACTAAATATACTAAATCCAAAAACAAAGAGTCGTCTGGGGAGTCAAGTATATGGTCAAAAAACGATGGGGTCTCCTCCTCATATCAATATATCATCTCAATTAAGTCCGACCAGTCAACATGTTGACCGCTTTAATTTATGGGTAGGCCTTGTGGCGTCAATTCCATAATTAAATCCAACGGTGGAGTTGGCCTCCACGTGGATCCATCCATCATTATAAGTTACGCTCACAAGTCACAACATCAAGCTCGATCATGCATGGACCAGTTAGTTTCACGTTTCGGGTCGGTCGACAAGCGTACACATAACATAAAGATTCATATATATACGAGTAATAATATAGAGGTGATGTATTAATTACATCGATAAGTTATAACGATTTTTTAAGCCTCGGTTTTATTGAGCCTCAATAGTTTAACTTATAGATGATAATATATATGAGTTTGGTTCAAATAAAACAAACTCTTATCCTGAAACAAATACACCTTTTGTAGTTAGTAGTGTATTTTTCATATTTCAAAGTGTACTTTTTCGCATTTGCATTTTTCGTATTTTGTACTGCACTTTTCGTACTTTTTGTAATACATTTTTTCATAGTGCACTTTTTGTATTTTTCAATACACTTTTATATGAAAAGTGCACTACTAACTAGGAAAAGTGTATTCGTTTCACGTTTTAGAATAATAGTTTGTTTCATTTGAACCAAACTCTAATTTATATATATTCGTTATTATTTGATTGTGTTTGAATCTCCACTTTTTATTGTAATGGTCTAAATACTTTAATAGATTATTAAATAATAAGAGTAACAAAGATATAATTTATTGATTCTTACAAGGCATAGCTATGAGGCTGGAGTTATATATATAGCTAGAAGACGTCAAATTTTTGAAATAATGGATGAATTGAAATTGGAAAATAACAGTGTACGTGGGAAATATTGAAGACATATTTGATGCTTGCGTTAGAATGTGTAGCATCAAGATTCAAGAACGTACTATAAAGTATAAACACCGTGTTCGCCACGCAAGTTGAAATTTCAGACTACTTCATAAAAAAAAATAAAAATTGAGAGAAAACAAAAGAACAAATAAGAAAGTTGTAACTGTGTCAAACTTGTTTCATACTATGAGTGTGCATACTAAACTTAGCTGAAATGCCAGTGAACCGTCGCACAGATCTCACTAGAATTAAAAACAAAACTCTATCAAACAAAATTTGAAATCATCCAAATGCCGATGGGATGTATGTAGCGGTTAGCCACCGCCAATTTGGTCGAAACCATTACAAGTTGTGGTGGTAGACTGACTGGTAGACCCCATCTATTATTCCGGAGCCTACTGGGCCTCACTTGTACGGATTAAAGTCTGGATTATTATTTTTTTTATCGGAAAGAGGCGACTATGCGCTAATATATAAAAAGAGTCTAATTAGGAATTAAACGGGGTAGCTAAACTCCTTACATCATCAACAACTAAAGAAAAAATATGGGTTGAAAAAAAACTAAAGAAGAAATATAGAAGGCGAAGGATCAACAAGAGTATGAAAACCAATAGGAAAACAAAAAGCTAAAGCAGCAAGGTCATCAGTGACATGATTCGCCTCGCGGTAAATATGACGAAACTGAATAATCCAGTCTCTACGAATGAAGCCATGGCATTGAGCAACCAGGCTAGATAACGGATGATCTCGATTGAGCGGTTTATTAATAAGCTGAATAGCCACCTCCGAATCAACTTCAACAATGACTCGTCGAAAGCCACCATCCCAAGAAATTTTCAAACCCTGAATAACACCCCATAACTCAGCAGACGGGACCGAGCAAATACCGATGTTATGAAAAAAAAACCCTGGAACCATCTCCCGTTCTCATCCCTAATTAAGCCACCAACACATGCTCTTTTGGATGCATGACACACGGCCTCATCCGAGTTTAATTTAACCCATGAATTACTCGGGAGTGTCCATCGAACATAGATCTCTTGATGCGTAGTAGCACGCACTCCCCTGTTAAAATTACACCAACCAGAATAGAAAGAGACTGCTTGAGAAACATTGTAAATTGCAGGAACATATGGGAAGCTAGACCCCGCGAAGATTTTACAAAGGAGCGGTTCAAAAGTATTCTTGGATACAGTTTTATGGTTGATCGGCATACCAAGGTAAGTGCCAAGGTTATCAGTGACCTCAATACCACTATTGGTTGGAATACTAGCAGCAAGGCTAAGGTTGACATTCGGGGAGACGAGTATTTTCGACTTCATCAGATTCACTTTTTAGCCCGAAACAGAGCAAAATTCATCAATAATGTTACGGATCACTTGAATTTAAGAAGTAGAAGCCTCTTCCATCAAGATTAAATCATCAGCAAACAACACATGAGACAATTTCTGAGTTGATCTATTCAAAATAATCGGTTTCCAAATACCATCCTCCATAGCCTTATTGATCCGTTGGCTAAGCCTCTCAATACATAAGACAAATAAATATGGAGAAATCGGATCCCCTTGACGGACACCACGAGAGGGAGTAAAGCCATCAGTGACCTCTCCATTCCATAACAACTGCATAGAAAATTGCATACATTTAGTAATCCATTTTATCCACATAGTAGGAAATTTGGCATCCCAGAGAGTATCAAGAATGAAATCCCATCTCAGTCGATCGTAAGCTTTCTCAAGATCCAGCTTAGGATTCATCCATCCCTTCCGTCCTTTCTTCCGTTGAATAGAATGAACCACTTCTTGAACAAGCACAATATTATCAGTAATGAATCTTCTTGGAAGAAAGCTGCTCTGCGCGGGACTTATAAGCTGATTCATTAACAGTTTTAATTGGTTTGTCAGAATCTTTATTATCAGCTTATAAATAACATTACAAAGGCTGATTGGTCGAAATTGGAATATTACCTCCGGTTGAGCCACTTTTGCAATCAAAACAAGGAGTGTGTCAGTCACTCTCGGAGGAAGGCGGCCTGCCTCAAGAAATTCTTTGACAACATGAGAAACGGAAGGATTAACAGTGGACCAAAATTTTTGGAAGAAAATTGGTTGAAAACCGTCAATACAGGGGCTTTGTAGGATCTCATCATCTTAATAGCCCCCCGTATTCCTCATTCAGCAGTGCTCTTATCGACGAATTGAACTCAGCTGTAGGTATTTTGGGGAACTGGTTGCATAAGAAAGTGGTTGTGAATACAATTTCTTATAGACATCAACTACAAGTTTCTCAAGCTCACTTTTGTACTCAATCCAGACACCATCCGAGTTTTTTAGCCCAATGACTCTATTCACCTGACGTCGAATAACAGTAGACGTGTAAAAATAGGACGTGTTTCGGTCCCCACAGTTAATCCAATTCTCCTTATATTTTTGGAACCAAAGAATCTCCTCCCTTTCCAAAACAATATCAAGATCACGACGAAGGCGATCTTCGAGTTTGTACAACCCCCTATGAGCAGTCGAGTGAATGACATTCTGAAAACCTTGAAGTCTAGATAACAGTTGACGTTTTTGTTGCAAAATATGACCAAAAACATTCCTGTTCCAGTGTTGAAGAATCGGTCTAAGCTTGTCAATTGCAATATTAGTCGCATCATTATTATTCCAATTAGAGTTAGTCACCTCATGAAAATCAGGGTGAGTCAGCCAGGCAGCTTGAAACCGGAAAGGGCGGCTCGCCGCATTGGAGGTATCATTGTGATCCAAGTTAAGCAACAAAGGATTATGATCCGAGCAAAGTCGAGGTAAGTGTTTAACCGCAGCATTTGGCCAAGTATCACACCCAAGGTTATTGGTAAAAACTCTATCTAAGCGTTTTGAGATTCTACCATGAACCGGAGATATGCGTGACCAGGTAAAAGATGATCCAACAAAACCCATGTCGACCAACCTTAAGTTATTAATCCATTCCAGGAAATGAACTGAGTCCACAAATAACTCGCTAGAACCACCATCTCTCTCATTAACATCAACAATGGAGTTAAAGTCACCGCCAATGAAAATAGGGTCCACCATAGAACTAGCAACTTCCTCAATCGTATCCCAAAAGGGACTTTTTCTACTAGGAGTAGGAGGAGCATAAACAACAATCAGTTGCGAAGGACCTCTACTAGTATGGACTTGTGCATGGATAAAGTGATCATACAAGCCAATAACCTAGAGTTGTACAATGTTTCTCCAATGTAACCAAACACCACCAGCCCGGCCAACAACCTCGACGTAGACAAAATTCTCAAAACCAATTCTATTACAGACTTCTTTCGATTGCTCGCCAGAAATCTGTGGTTCAAAGATACTCAAGATATCAACATGAAAATGACGACAGAGACATAAGATAGACCTCTTAAAACTTGCCTTCCCCGCTCTACAAGAGTTCCAAAATAGACTAATCATAGATAACAAAGGAGGGGTTTGGGATGAATCGAGGAATAGGGACTTATGTGGAGTGAACACCATTTTGGTGTTCAACCAACATATCTGTAATCTGTGAATCCTGTAAATGAATATTTGCATTCACACCACCTTAGATAGTGTCTGCAATATCATTAAACACCATGGAGCTCGACCCCAATCGAACTGTGGGTGATTTTCTCTTACATTATATGTACCTAGAGTTACCATTGCCCCTTGAGCTATTATAATAGCCTCCCTCTGCGACAACTGAGTTGCAGGGTTGTTAGGAACTATTTGTTGTGGTGCAGTCATGGAATTAGTCGCAACACCATCTCTCTGGATATTCACCCCCGACAAAACATGGACATTTTTGTTTTTATTAGCAATATTAGTCTTCATAGGCCCAACTTCCTTCCCTTTTGGCCCATTGATCTCAGCCCTATCGTTCGCTCTTTGTCTTTTGAGCCCAGAGGCCTCTCTTTTATTCGCGCGGCTAGTAGACGCTCCAGGATCATAACGTACTACAAAATTCGCGCCCGGGACTTGCTTAATTTTCTCAACTGTGGATTATGTTTCCAAATTCATTTGAGCAAATCTATTTTCATTCGGTAAGATCTCAATCTTGACCGAATCTTTTCCTTTTTGGGGCAATGATTTTCGAGCAACTGTCATCCACGGTCCAAGATGGGCAGCACCTTCAATCGCCGCAAGGTAGGGTTAGGGTCTGTATGTTGTTCCGATGAAGCGTGGCATTTTTTGTTCAACAGAAACATGAGCCGAACAATTTTCCTTGAAGTGGCCATATTTTCCACAGTGAAAGCAGATTGAATGCAATCCCTCATATTCTAGTTGGATACGATCACCATTAATGTACATGGTTCTTTTCAAAGCGTCATTTAGGTTTAGTTCCAAGCATACCCTAGCAAACTTCCCACGATACACATTGATCGTGTTTGTGTCAACTTTGATCGGATTTACTATCGCAGTAACCACTCCAAAGAGCATTTCTTCCTCGTAAAGGACCGGTGACAGACCCGACAAACACATCCAAGTAAAGGTAAAATCAATAACATCCAACTCGGGATTTAAAGATGGATCCCATCTCTTCACTGCAATATAATTGCCAAATATCATCCATGGCCCGTCTGTAAGTAGATGAATGAAGTCTTCCTCCGAATCAAACTGTGCCAAGAAGTAGTCATTGGGAACATCAATCACTGTCATTCGTCCCTTGGGCCGCCATAACGATTGGAGTCTGGCATTAAGAATGCTATGAGTCACTGATTTTCCAAGGACTTTGAGGACCATTGTAAATTGCCAAGATGCAAAGAGAGACTGCATGACTCCTTGATCATAGTTACATGAGGTGCACTTGCCTTGCCTTTAGGATATTTAACCCTAATCTTTCCTCTCTTCCATAATTCATCTTTTGCTAAAGGGGCATGATAGGATTTCCGAGCACCCATCAATTTCTCTCTCCACGAAGGTTGCAAATCCGGTGGTTTGACTGGCGGCAGGCCATTTGTGGTTTGGTTCGCCGGCGCAAGGGTTGATGAAGTCGGAGGGGAAGACATGAACAGAGAGATTATTTCCCGTCTCTTTCTTCTTCAACCGAACTTTTAGAAGTTTGGATTAATTAGTTGTATTAAAATTGAGCGACCAATATACGGGCTTAGTGGTTCTTTTTTATGTATTTTTTTCATAAAAGAATTTAGTCAGCAAATCTACCATATATATATATATATATATATATATATATAAGTAATAAAGTTTGGAGTCATTTCATTGCGCCACCTCATCATTGTTCACATGTCGTTCAGAGAATGCGCCACATCGGATTTTCCACGTGTAATCACCATATTAATCCAAATATTTTATTTCCAAAACACAATTAAAAAATTATAATATTTTTGGTTTGCTAATATCCTAACAAAATCTAAAATATAATTTTCCTTTTCATCCGATAATACGCTTGAAAAATAAGATAAAATAAAATACCAAAATGATGAAGATATTATCAAGCAAAAATATAGAATATAATATCTAAGGGGGAAAAAAACAAATTTTGGAACCACGATTTCTAAATTATAATTTTTCATTAATTATTTTTATGATCAACAAAAATTTTGGAACCACGATTTCTAAACTATAATTTTTAATTAATCACTAGTTGTACACGTCGTACCATATACGACTACGATTCGGTATTTTATAGACATTATAAATAGGATATTAATAAATAAAAATAAAAAATAAACTTTAATATGATTAAATTTAATGTTGAGAATGAAGATATATTATTAAGATAAAATAATTATATTTCTCTTTTTCCTTGATAATATTTCATAGATATGTAATTAAAAAAAGATGATAAAATATGAATAATAAATTTATATATTCAAATATGGAAGAGATAAGAATTTAAAAAATATTTTTTAACTAATAAGATATAATAAATATAAAATATAAAATATAAAGATAATTTAATTGTATAAATTATTTAAAATTTCATTAATTTAATTTAAGATGGGACCAAACTCATTTTTTAGTTCGATAAAGTAAAGATTACATAAGATTAAATAGTATATTATTCATATTTTATTACTGTTCTTGTACGTAAATTTAGATATTATCAAATATTTTGATATATCTATTAAATATTGTATTTCTTTTTATTAATTTTAAACATTATAAATATTTGTCATTACTTTTTATTATAAAAGAAAATCAATATATATCTATAAAAAAAAATTCAAAAGATATATGTTAAAAGATTTATATTTATTTTAAGAAAAAGAGTCCCGCGCAAATGGTCGCGTGTGTGGGAAATAAGAATAAATCTTGATCCTTCATTCCAAAAAATCAACATCCCTGATTAAACATTCATTAAAAAAAATAAAATACGGCACGGGCGAATTTTTCTCGTATTATTCGCGTATTTTTCAATAAAATACGACACAGACGAATTTTTCCCGAATTATTCACGATTTTTTTTCGAAAAATACGTTTTTATGAGACGCACCCAGTTTGTTCATCAAAAATAGCGATTTGTTCATCAATATTCACCAATCGTTCATCAATACTAACTAATTGTACATTGAGTTTTTGATAACATTGTTCATTGATTTCGAACTTTTTTAATTTTTAATTTTATTTTTTAACCTTATTTATGTGTATGAATACAATATTATGTAGTTTTTTATGCACATATAATTAGTTTTGATATACCCATATTTGTTCATTGATATACCCCTATTTGTTCATTGATATACCCATGGTATACCATTATTTGTTCATTAGTATACTTCTTTTTTGTTCCTTGGTATACCATTATTTGTTCATTTATATACCCTATTTGTTCATGGATATACCCTTATTTGTTCATTGATATAATCTTATTTGCTCATTATTATACCCTTATTTGTGAATTGAAATAAACTTATGTGTTATGTGTCAAGGCTATCAACTTGTACATTTAGGACTATTAATACCATCAACTGGTACATTTAGGACTATCTATTTGTGCATTTTTGCATTTATTTTGTGCTTTAAGGCTATCTTGAATTCAAAGTATAATACGAATGAAGTGCTTTAAGGCTAACTTGTCAATACGAATGAAGTTCTCAATATACTACCAAATTAAGATAAGTTTGATGTAGAAACTTGAATGCAAAAGATAATAGTTTAAGAATTTGACTTTGCAATAATATGGTGTATGCTAAGAGAACGTAATAGCAACAAATCGAAGAGGAGTGCTTGTGCCTTATTTAGCTATGAACAAATTGATGTTATTAATGAACAAATATGTATATATCAATGAACAAATTGAGGTTACTAGTGAACAAATATGCATCTAGTAATGAACAATTATATGAAAAAGGCAATGAACAAATATGCATAAACCAGGGAACAAATGGATGTTACTAATGAACAAATATGCACAAACCGATGAACAAATATGCCAAAACCAATGAATAAAATTTTTTGTTTTTAATGAACAAAATCACAATGTTGATGAACATATTGCATGTAATTTTGATACATATTTGTTTATTTTTTATGTACAAACAATAGATTTTTGATGCACAAGCAATAGTTTATTTATGCACAAAATCACAATTTTGATGAACAAATCCACATTATTGATGAACAAATCCACAATATTGATGAACAATCTGGGCGCGTGTCCTATTTCTGTTTTTTTTTCTTTCAGAAATACGCGAATAATTTGCCAATAATTCGTTCGTGCCGTTTTTCCCCCTTTTAAGTGAAATGATCAACGCCTTTGAATTTTCTTGATCCAACGACTCTTGTTCTTTCTTATTTCGCACATGAGCGCCCATTCGCATGTGAACCTGACCCCTATTTTAAAATATTTTATCTTTAATCTTAAATACTTGTAGAAAGAAGCTTTCAAAAGATATTGTTATACTATATAGATATTTAATTTAAATAGTTAAAAAATGTAATAGAAATAAGTTATAATAATAGAAATAAAAAATTATTTTTTAAATATGAGGTGGGGCCAGAATCATTCTGGTGGCTCGAAAAGTTACAACTTTAATATAGTTATAGATTTTATGATCACAAATTTTGGAAACAAATACGCTTGAGAAATAAAAGAAAATATAGTACCAAAATGGTGAATATATTATCAAACAAAAATACAGAAGATAGAATATAATATCTAAGGAAAAAAATTTATTTTGGAAACATGATCTCTAAACTATAGTTCTTAATTAATTATTTTATGATCACAAATTTTGGAAACAAATTTTATCACGTTTTTAGTTTAAAATTATCTTTTGTTACATTGTTGTTATTATTATTATTATTATTATTATTATTATTATTATTATTATTATTATTATTATTATTATTATTACAAAGTGAAACAAATTACATAAAATTAGTGGGAAGCCGAGATACAGTCTGGGCCCCATTCCTCTAGCTATAGAAAAGCGAGTTTGGTTCAAATGAAACAAACTCTTATCCTAAAACGAACTCTTATCCTAAAACGAATGCACTTTTCATAGTTAGTAATGCACTTTTCATATAAAAGTGCATTGAAAAATACAAAAAGTGCATTACGAAAAAGTGCACTAAAAAAATTTGAAAAGTGCACTAAAAAGTACGAAAAGTACAAATGCGAAAAAGTGGACTCTGAAGTATGAAAAGTGCACTACTAACTACAAAAAGTGCATTCGTTTTAGGATAAGAGTTCGTTTTAGGATAAGAGTTTGTTTCATTTGAACCAAACTCATAGAAAAGCCTATTATTATTATTATTATTGTTATTATTATTATTATTATTATTATTATTATTATTATTATTATTACCATTATTATTATTATTATTACTATTACTATTATCCAAATAAAAACTTGCAAAGTCAAACAAATTACATATAATTAGTGGGAAGCCGAGATACAATCTGGGCCCCTCCTCCTCTAACTATAGCAAAGCCTATTCTGGTGAAGATATGAGCAGCAACATGAGCCCCAATGTCTTGAGTCTTAGAGAACTGTTGCACACGCTTCAGCAACGCTACGACTTCCTTATCCAGTCCCCTTAGAGAAGAAAAGGAGAAAGGAAGAAAACCATAACCAATAGCCCGACAACTAGCTTCGTACTTGACCCTCTTTCGATTAGCAACATCAGTCACAACCCGTCCCGGAACAAAGTTAGACAAACCAGATTGTGTCAAAGGAGAAGATCCTGTCAAGTCAACACATACATCACTGCCTCGATCCCAAGATTAGAGTAACACGTCTGCAGGTCGGAGAGCTCCGTCGTTCCCGCCAGATAATCCAATGTCAACCTCTTTCCTTGCCGAAATCCTAGATTGATAACAAATATAAACAAGGGTATCCCGAACCACATTATGCCGATATTTCATACCAATAATACCAGCACACGACACTGCATGATCACCAAAGATATCCCTGATGAAAACCCTGGAGCAAGCAGAGCATGGTGTCGAAATAGAGAACAAAGGAAAACATAACCGATAACACAACACACATCGGTAAGTCTTAGCATTAATCGTCTGTCCCAAACCCGAGATGGGGACCGCCCGAAGCCAAACAGTGGTGTGATATCCTTGCTGCGATTTCCACAATGTCGATTGCCGAGGAGATTAAGAAAAGGTGGATTCTGCAGAAGTAGTAACCTTTGTGAAATATATATCTGCCAATTTCTTCATGAGTTTAGGGGCAGCGACTTCATTAGGATTACTCAAAAAGTCAGACTCCGCAATTCTATTAAAAAGACTCAGCGCATCATCAAAGACACGACCTAGACCAACAAAGTCGGCATTCTGAAGAAGCTTTGTTTGCAAATCAGCAGATTGTAACCGAGAAGCAAGAAAAGCATAATGGCAAACATCACCTGCAGGATAAACACCAAGCCTCCAAACACAAAAGATAAGTTGGCAAGTCGCCATTGCCAATCGCCAAACGCGGGTCCCAAAGTAGTAACAATATGCTCCAAGGAAGATCGAAGAGCCTCATCGAATACGCACTAAGCCGCCTAAAAAATACTAGGAGGACAAGCACGCAAAGCAAAGTAGAGTTTAGAAACTCGGGTCATGCCCTAAGTAACAACAACTCACACTGAGGATCATTAAGCTTAGCAACCTTATCCATAAGCATAATGGTCTTGGGAACCCTCTGCATCACAAGATCAGCACTAAAAACAAAAATGGAACTTACAGGACCACCAAGTAACTTAACACCATGCAAAGGTCGAGCAATATTAGGGGGAAAGACACCCACAAGCCTGCTTCGAGGGTCTACTATAGGCAAAAAAAATTCAGTTTTTTCCACGTTGAGATGTGACCCTAAATGAGGCCCTTCCTCCATAATCAACTGCAAAATCTTCCCCACCACCAAGGTGTCACCAATAACCGTGTTGTTATCCAAATACCATGCTTAAAGACATACATCAAAAGCATCTTTGATTTTACAAGCCAAGGGTTGAAAGACCAAAGAAAAAATTCGAGGACCAAGGGGATCACCCTGCTACATCCCTTGAGACGACCTTAAGGTGTGCTCCCCATAATACAATCTGGTTGGGTTAGAGTAGTAGAATTCAACCCAACGCAAAATGGTCTGACACCGAAGACCAACTTCACGCAACATGACCGCACGATCAACTAAATTGAAAGCATTTTGAAAATCCACCAACAACATTGAAAGACCAACATCATTACCGCGATCTTCAATCAACTGGTTCACGACATGGAGAATTGCCTCACCACCTGTAGAAACCCTAACACCAAATTGAAGACCATCAAAATAACTTCCCAAAGTCTGGCCAACCATAACAGCTTCGACCTTTGAAACCAAACGCCGCCAGACAGTACCCACAACTATAGGACAAATACCCCCACCGGGCTTGACAAGAGGTGTGAGAGGAGCACTAGCAATATATTCTCCCAAATCCACAGGACATTAGCCAGCTGGAAAGAGATTAACCACCCCAGAAATAGAGCCAACTAACTCATTTGAAACAGCCACAGCAGTACCACTCAAGCAATCCATAAGGTGTTGAGCACGTAAACCGTCCCTACCACATGATGTGCCACATGGAAAACTCTTAATTCGGTCCAAAACAACAGCCGCAGTAGCAATGAGGTGATGGTGATCAACAAGTATATCAGGCAAGGATGGAGCAGGAAAAGAAGGGTATTTTGACTGTAAATCTGCAAGAGTGGCCTCATTATAAGGAGCAACACCAGAAGAAGAAAGAATTCGGACTGCGGCTATGTAATGACCATCACAAATCTTCCTAGGACACTGCTTGATATTACACTCTTCCAAATCAAGGTCCTCATCAGCATCCATCAAAGGAGGGGATCCAACTGCCAAAGTTTCCCGCAAAAGCAGCAAATTACCACCTGGGTCACTCCAAGTACAAATTGCATTAGCTATGCTCTCTTCTTGTCGTTTTTGTCTAACGGAAGATGTGCACTCGCGATTACTCCTCGGACTAAAGGTTTTAAGGATACAAAGAATCAACACGAGAAGATTAGCCCAGCAAGAGATCTCTTCAGGCTTGCAAAGCACCTTATCAAGCGCGCCTTTCAAAACCCGGGAGAAACCCAAACGACATTTAGGAGGGATGGATTTCACAGCTCAAAGTCATTTACAAAGCAACCTATCAAGGAGAGAGACGGTAAAACCACAAACCTGTTCTTGCACAACAATATCCACATGATTGGATACATCAGAATTGAGTTGCGATTTAGGAAGACCATAGAGCACAAACCGAACTACACCATCTCCAACGTCAGGTGGGGCCACAAAATCAGATACTTGACCATGGAGACATTTAGCACGTAGAGAATGCGTCTTAAAACAAACCCCACAAAGCCAAATCCCCATGCGATGGAAGGTCAACGCAGCCTTAGTAAAACTAGCCAAGTTAGAGGTACAATGGAGATCATGAAGATGAGTAAAACTAGCCAAGTTAGTGGTACTAGCCAAATCCCCATGCGATGGAAGGTCAACGCAGCCTTAGTAAAACTAGCCAAATCCCCATGTCGTGTAACTACTTGAGCATCAGGTGTATAATGGTGATCACGAAGATGAGTGATCAAAGAGCTCTTAGTAATCCCATTACCCCCACCATCTTAACACCCATTAAGACCCACAAATGGACAATGAAAACGCACTACAGCCATAGGCATTAGAGAGCGAAAAGGGAGCCCGTGGAAAGATGTTTAACTACACAACACCATACTGATCAAAACCAAATAGAGCAACACGTTATCACAGTATAACACCAGCATCATAGCAAACCCAACACTAAAGCACAACACTGCACCTCACAACAACACAACACAACAGCAGACAACTACAACAACCGTTGATCAACAAACACAACAGCATAGCAGCGAAAAAAACGAATTGCTAAAGAAGCCCAACAACACAGCACTACAGACAACCACAACAAACCACACCGAACTGACCTATTAACCACTAAAAAACGCCGACAACCGCTGACGACCGCTGAAAAATGCAAACGAACCACAAACAAAAGCAATAGCGAAGACGTGGAAGATCGCTGAAAGTTGCTGACGGTCACTGGACCTGGACGGAGAAGGCCGGACGTGGACGGATGAGGCCGGATATGGCCGGATGTGGCTGAAGATTGTCCCTCAAATCGCACCCCTCCCCTCAAAACCCTGAAGAGCGCTGACGATCCCTCACGATTGTTGAGCGAAGATCTCCCCTGAAAGAAAGTCGCCCGTGATGAGGATTGCCGGAGAAGGCCGGACGTGGCCGGAGAAGGTCGGACGTGGCCAAAGATGGTCGGGCGTGGCCAAAGATGGTCGGGCGTGGCCAGAGATCTCCCCTCAAACCCGATCTCCCCCTAATCGCCCCTTAATTGTAAATTTGTCACTATATATATCATAATTTTAATAGTAAATTTTTGGAACAACTATTTCTAAACCATAGTTTTTAATTAATTATTTTATGAATTAATTATTTTATTTATGATCTAGATATATCTCTTATTATTTAAAGCCTTCAGTTTCACAAACGGAAAATAAAAAGCGAGCATGGCTTTTCGCCCAACATCATTTGCTCCTCCACCTCCTACCGACAAGTTGTTGAAGCAATGGAGCTCCAACCTACAGAAAATAAAAAGCGAGCATGAAGGAGAGAGAAGAGGGTCGCCACTTAATTAGATAAAATTCATATATGTCGGCACTTTATTGTTATGATTGACAAAAAAAATTATAAATATTAGGTTGGATAATTAAATGGTAGTTTAGATTTATATTTTTTTTTTACATTAGAAATGGTAGTTTAGATTTTGATTTTGATTTTAAAAATTTGGATAATTGTTACTAATATTCTTATGTTTAGAAGGGTTGTTTCTCTAAATGTTTAGAATAATTGATTGCAGATTAATATCAAAATAAAGTTTTGGATAAAAATGATTTAAATTTCATTGCTTACTATATTTAAGATTTGTCAACTCAGGCTATCTTATTTTACAAAATCTCGTATCTTCCTTATTTTATTTCCGTTTAAAAAAATTACGTGTAATTTTATTAAATATTTTCTACACACATTTTGAAAGAATTATGAAATAATTCATTTTGTTTATACTCTTAGCTTTTATTTTTAAATGATAATATCTCATACCAAATCTTATTATTATGTTATAAATGAATTAGTTTTTTAGGTTATTATTGATATTTTATAAAAAAAATATTTGGAAGAAAAATTGTGAATCTTTTATTCAAGATATATATTTAATTTTTTTCCTATTTATTATTTCAATTTTAAAATTTTAGTACTTTTACTTAACCATATAGATATTTTACAAGTTATTATAATTCCATAAAATAACTAAATTGAACAAACTAATAAGATTATATATATATATATATGTAATCAAACATTTTTTTCAAATTAAAGAAAAAAAAGAAAATATTAAGTTTCTAATAGGAGATGAATTTCTAAAATACAATTAAAAGGGATAAAATGCATGACTAATTTAAATTTCATGGAATTATATACAAGGAAATGAATCTTTACCAATTCCACCAAAAAAAACGAAATTTTACCAAAAATGGGAATGCAAGTTATTCAGAAACGAAATTTCATTAGCTTCAAGCATGTCACATTGTGCTAACAAATCTTGTAAGTACTTTTATTGAGATAAATGAATGGAGTTGGGTAAAGACTGTGTAACCTCAATACCAAGGAAATAGGTTAGCCGGCCAAGATCTTTGAGAAAAAAAACATTCTATCAAGTTGATGGATAAACTGAGTGATATAAGTTGAATCTGATCCTGTTACGATTATATCGTCAACATAGACAAACACATAAGTCAAGGACGGCCTATAGCAGCGAACAAAGAGAGACATGTCGGAATAACATACATAGTATCCTAGTGACAAAAGATACTATTTTAGCTTGTTAAACCAAGCTAGAGGAGCTTGTTTGAGGTCGTAGATGGCCTTTTGAAGTTTTCAAACATGATTAGGATAGGAACTGTGAATGAAACCACTTGGTTGCTTCGTGTAAATCACTTATTGTAAATCATAAGAGACCGGCCTTTAGAAACGGCCATAGCAAGAATAGGTCTGATAGTAGTGGGTTTGACAACAGGACTGAACTTGTCAAAGTAATATGCGCCTTGTTCTTGATGAAAGCCTTTGACGACTAAAATTACTTTATAATTCTCGATTGAGCCATTCGCCTTTCCATACACCCATTTGTTATCGACGATATTGACATCTCGAGGTCGTGGGACGAGAGTCCAAGTATTGTTGGAAGTGAAAGCTGCAATTTCCTATTTCATGGCGCATTGCCAAGACGAGTTCTAATTGGATGTGACAAATAATGTAGGCTCTCTCTCATGCATGGTATCAGCCGGTGGTGAATGCTTGGAAGTGTGCAAAACTCGCGGATTTAGGTGACCGGTATGGGCGCTTGTGGTCATGGTGTGGCTCGAGATATCTGAGGCACATAAAAAGCTTGCGCTAGGGGGGTTAAATGTGTTGGATCCCATTAGTATCACCTTCCATTGAGGTCGTTGATTGGTGATCATTAACCGGTTCGAGTGAAGGGGTCTCGGGAAGGGTGGTGTCGATAGTTGGAGAAGGTGATGGAGAGTATTAACCCAACGGAGCGGATTACTCCTCTTATTGCCAATCGACCTAAGATTATCGGCCCACCGGACTTTAATGTGGTATCAGAGCAGGTTTCGGCATGGGATCATTTTCCGGAGTCTTCAAGCTTGTTGGCTACATGGGTTCGTTCAGGCAGTCCGCCTGATATATGAGCGACCGGGTCCCAATTATGATGGTACGCGAGCCTTGAGGGATTTTGTCCAAGTGTCAATTGGCCCGGGCAGTTGCACTTGAGGGGGCGTGTTGTGAGATATCCCACATTGAAACTTTGGGAGTAAAATTGCCTAGTATACAACCTAATGAGCTACACGCACGACCCCAGATTATCGGCCCACCGGACTTTAATAGAGACGAGAGTGTGTTAGCAGGTCAAGTAGGTGGGGTTAGTGCAGTTTACATGGGAGGATTGATGCGTCCCTCGTTATGGGATGCGACGGATCGGTGCGTTGTTTGAGTATTGGGTCTCGAAGTACGCGGCAGAAGGCTTGAGAATACTTGGCTCACCGTTGGAATGATAGAGTATGGCACGAACAACTTTGAACAATGCAAGAACACGAGAGTTTTGGAGTGAATTGTATGGCGGCGCAAGCACAAAGGATGAAACAAGGAGAAACCCTCAACTTAATTAAATCCTTAAATGTGCGCTGAATGAAAACAAGCAACATAGCCCCATATATATATATAGGGGCGGCACAAGAAAATATGAGAAAACCCTAACGCTAGTGAGGCGCGCCTAGGGCTAGCTCACAGGCTAGGCCCAACAACGCAAATCCGAGTCCATCGGTTCAAGGCTTAAAAAGCTCTTCCTTATTATATAAAACTACTAATAGTAATGTTCGGAATAGAAATAATGCAAAAAATACTAGAAATAGGATATGTCGTCCGTGGCCAACATCGGAGTGTCGCGACAAGGCCATCGTAGGTCTTGACAAGGCGCTGGCGAGGGAGGACTCGGTGCTAGCGCACCGCAGGGCTACGTCGTTGGCGCGGAACCTGGCAACGCGTTGGCAAGGGCCCTGACTTGAACCTCAAGTGGCGACCCGATGACGCGTTTTGGCACAGTGGCTTGGATGGGGCTTGCGAGAACCTCAAGATGCGATCCTAAGGCCGGTGCGAGGGGCGAGTCTCGGATGGTTGGTTCCGACGACTCGACTCGAGGTTCTAATGCGTTGATGACACTGATTGTGCCTAGCGATGATGCGGTGTAGGGCGCGCCGTGACCTGCGGTCAAACACGACACTAGAGACTGCGTTGCGGTCTCGATGTCGCGAGCCTTGGCACGGGTGACGGGGCCATCCGAGCGAATTGTGAAAGAGTCAGCCTCTTGGCTAGCATCTATGACGGTGGTCGCATCACCCTCCCCCACTTGGTTGGGAAACGTCCCCGTTTCCTCATAAGCAGGGTTGACATAGGGGGAGAGTTCGGCAACATTGAAATGCCTGGAAGGTTGATCTTGTAAGCGTTGTCCCCGATCCGCTCCAAGAGTTTGAAAGGGTCGTCTCCTCGCTGATGAAGCTTGGTTTTCCGCGCATCCGGAAAATGGTCTTTGCGAAGATGTAACCACACGAGATCCCCTGTGTTGAACACGAGACGCTTGCGACCCTTGTTGTGTTGTTACTCGTATTGCGCAGCCCGACGCTCCAATTGGCTTCGAGTCCGCTCATGCAATCTAGGGATGGCATCGGCATGGTTGGACGCATCGATGTGCTCACCATTCTTCAATGGCCGAGGGACTAAATCTATCGGAGAGAGTAGGTTGAGGTTGTAGACAATCTCGAATGGTGTCTTCTTTGTCGCCGAGTGTTTGGACCTATTATATGCAAACTCAACGAGAGGTATTAGATCCTCCCACCGGCGTGGGTTATGTTTGAGCACCATCCGAAGAAGGGTGCCCGATGTCCGATTGGTCACCTCAGTCTGACCATCGGTTTGGGGATGATATGAGGTAGAAAAGAGCAATTGTGTACCTAGCTTTCCCCATAGCTTCCTCTAAAAGTGGCTACAAAATTTTGTGTCACGATCACTAAAAATAGTGCGTGGCACACCATGGAGCTTCACAACATGCTCGAAGAACAAGTTTGTGATTTCATTCACATTGTTGTTCCCTTTGCATGGCACGAAGTGAGCCATTTTGGAGAAGCGGTCCACAATTACGAAAATCGAATCTTTACCGCGCTTTTTCATCCGGAGGCCCGTGATAAAATCCATAGATAGATCGTCCCACGGGGTATCCGGGATGGGCAAAGGCGTGTAAAGGCCATGAGGTTGGGACCTCGATTTTGCGGTTTGGCATGGCACGCAATCGCGGCAATACTTGTAAACATCGGACGCCATATGTGGCCAGAAAAAATGTTCATGGAGTGCTGCTAGGGTCTTGGCTATGCCAAAATGGCCTCGGCCATCATGAGCTTCTTTGAGCAATAGATGCCTCACGGATGAGTTCGGAATGCAAAGCTTTCCGGCTCGGTAGAGGTATCCATTGTCCAAAAAATAGGACTCATGGATTCGATTGTGCTCGAGGTTCTCCATGATGGGTTTAAAAAATTGATCATGCATATATAACTCCTTAATCAAGGAGAACCCGAGCAGGTTGGCCTGGAGTTGAGTTAAAATAACATACCTGCACGAGAGAGTGTCTGCCAAAACGTTCTCTTTTCCTTTCTTGTGGGCGATGATGTACGGAAAAGTTTCCATAAACTCCACCCATCGTGCATGGCGTCGTTTAGAGTCGTTTGACTCTTGAGATACGCTAAGGCGGCGTGGTTCGTGTGAATCACGAACTCGCTAGGCCATAGGTAATGCTGCCATGTCTTTAAAACCCGAATTAATGCACACAACTCTTTGTCATACGTCGGGTAATTCAAAGTAGCCCCCATTAATTTCTCGCTAAAATAAGCAATGGGGCGTCGTTCTTGGAGGAGTACACCGCCTATGCCATAGTCAGAGGCGTCGCACTCGACCTCGAAGCACTTAGTAAAGTTCGGTAATTGCAAGACTGGAGTGCTACACAATGCATCTTTCAAGGCCTGAATGGCAGCCTCATGAATGGGCATCCACTTGATTGTGGTTGCCTTCTTGGTGAGGTTGTGGAGTGGCCCAGCGATGGAACTAAATTCCTTGACGAATCGCCTATAGAACCCTGTGAGCCCTAATAAGGAGTGAACCATCGTCGGGGTTGTAGGGGTGGGCCACTCTCTGATGGCGCGGATCTTGTCGTCATCCACTCTAAGGCCATCCTTGAACACGACGAAGCCAAGAAAGTTCGTCGTGTCCGTGCAAAACGAACACTTGTCTAAATTTACAAACAAACAATGCTCGTGAAGGCATTCTAACACCAACCTAAGGTGCCTCGCGTGTGAATCTAAATCCTTAGAAAAAAAAACCAATATGTCGTCAAAATACATGACGACAAAACGTCCTAAAAATTTATGAAAGATAAATTTCATTAGCCGCATAAAAGTACAAGGACCGTTTGTCAAGCCAAAAGGCATGACAAGCCATTCGTACAACATGCTTGGTTTTAACGGCGGTAGGTATTTTTCGTGGTCGTTTATACCTATTAAAGAAACCTAACTTAACCAACTCAGTACAGCGGTAAGTAAGGGTCGATCCTACAGAGACTCTTGTATTTGTGTTATTACTTGTATGCCAAGTAACCAAGAGGGGGTTTTATGATTAATTTATCTAAACTAATATGCAAATATTAAAGTAAATATGAATGCAAAAGACGATTTAAATCAATAGGAGACAAGCGTGTTCAACTAGTTAAATCCATCATGATATTGATTTGTTGATCATTGATTCTCTTGATTCTGTTCTCACTTAAATAATCTATTGTGGATAATGATCCTACTAAGGATTAAAACCCAAAATTCACATCTAGTTGATAGAACTACCAGTCTAACAACCCTAATTAAATAACAACCTAGAAGACCTTCTAGATTCAATTAAATAACAACATGACGATTCAAGTTATTGATAGAAACAAACACTTAGAGCAACCAGACATCTAAGTGACTTGTGAATTTATTCCCTTCTTTAATCAACGTTTCCAACCTGTACTAAATTGATTAAAGTATACTCTTGATCAAATTAACTCCAACCGGTAATTAATCAGATTCAGTTGTAACTAGAAATTCAATTAGGTAGCTAATCTAATAAAACCCTAGTTTAGATTCAATTAAGCACAGGGAATAATTTCTATTCAAGTTTGTTGAGAATCAACCAAACCTCACAACAATATGCAAATCATGACTTCAATAACTAGCCAAACACAAGAGAAATTAGCAATGCATAATTAAATTGAAATCAAACTTACAAAGGTTTCAAAGTCTGCCTCCAAAGAGAAAAACCCTAGCCTCCAAAAGTTGATCAAAAGTTATCCTCCAAAAATAATCTAACATAAGGTTTATATATGTCTTCCAAATAACCCTCAAAAGATCTATCTTTAACCATACACTCGGATAAGATATAACCAAGCCCAAAAGTCGGTCTAAGATGTCCATGTAAAAACTCCTGATTGCTCAGTTTGACCCAATGCGCGGCGCACAATGTGCAATCCCGCGCAATTATCCCTCAGTTGAGATTGCTCGGTTTAGGTCCAAAATTGCGCGGCCGCGCAATTAGTCATCCCGCGCAATTGCCTCGATTCAGCATTTACGTGACACTTTAGAGGCTGTTTTGACCTACTTAGAGTTGGAATTTGGACTCGTAGTAAAAACATGAATTGTAGCTCTTTGAATTAGCTTTTCAGTGATACCAAATTCAGCTTCATCCGACCACTATAGATCCCAAACCAAGGCTTGCAAGATAGAGGTGTCGAAACAAGAACTCCAATGCATAGCCCAGATGTAAGCGATCTTATCCCACAAATTCTTGGTCCTTAACTCTTCTAATCTTCACTTGCATCACTATAAGCTTCATCACACTTGGCCACAATCATTTAATATCCATCCCTTCCATGCTTGTTTACCTAAAGATCTGCAAAACCGAAAAAAACAAGCGCAAAACCCGAATTTCCTAGAAAACCTAAAAACCTAAGAACTAGACTAAACTAAGCTAAAACCATGCAAAATAAACATAAATATGCATCCTAAACACTACCTAAATGCAAGCTATCAAATTCCACCATGCTTAACCCTTGCTTGTTCTCAAGCAAGACATAAATCCAAATCACACCACAGAAATGCAATCATGCATCCATCTCATAATCAAACAAGCATTTCAACATATAATCAGAACTCGACCAAGACTTCCTAGCATGCATTCTAACAAGCAAAGAGAAAAGATCATTCATTCATTCTAGACCTCACCAAGGTAAATGTGTTTGTACTCAAACTCTCAAGTGTTTAAGGGTATGTGTTTCACTCAAAAATCAACCATGAAAACTAGACTACAATATGCTTGCATCAGAGTTCTAAATCTCCACCGCTGGGGATCAAAACACATAACAAAAATCATGATGTCTTTTTAAGGCTTGTAATGGGGCCAAGGTAAAGAGAAATTTGGAAGGGATCATATTTGGCTTGTGGTTCTAAATCCGGGATAAAGAACTAATCCTAAACCCAAACTTCAACACACTTTTCTTACTTCTCCCAAACTTTTCTTTCCAATCTCCATAACCACAATTACACACTTTGTTTCTTTCTTCACTTTTTTTTCTTTGCCTCTTCAACTCTTTTCTCTTACATTTATGAAGATTACTAACAACTATCTCAACTTTTCTTTGCTTTTGCAACATACTTTTCATCTTCATTTTTTCCACTTTGCAACCAAGAGTTTTATTTCCTCTGTTCCACCTTTTTCTTCCAACTCCCCCATACTTACATCAAACTCACACAAAACAAAACATAACCTAAAGTCCTAAATCCCGGATTATGGGTCAAGCTTATTAGGCTAGGAAAATTTTGTGGAGCTAACAAAAATAGGCTTCAAGCTCAAAAGAAATGGGGTGTCAAGAACATGGATCTTGTAAGGGTGGGAAGGGAAATAATAGGCTATAAAGAAACATTGCCTCAAATCATTTTAATGTCATGCATTCAAGCATATAAACAGTCTTGACAAAGGGTCATAACGCAAGTTCTAGAGCTAGATAATCATGGTGATACACTCAAGAATGTAGAGAACAAATATATAATGAAAGGCCAAAAATCAAATCTCACAAGGCTAATTTTTGTCTAGAACTTCAGAATGAATCAAATACTCAAGTTAAATACATGCTCCATCCTATAATCAAGGTAATCAATCAATGATCATGCTTATATCATGTCAACTTCAGTAAATCATGCAAATCATGGGTTAGAATTTATACTCAACTTAGAAACACAAGAGGAATTAAAAAATGGGGAAATAAGAACCTAAATGCAATATTTTTGTAATTTTCAAATTTTTCTTATTTTATTTTTTTTTCAAGAATTTTAATCAATGCATGCAAAAAATTTTAAATATGACCTAAACTAATGCAACTATATGCAATGCAACAAGTAATTCCCTTCCCCCTGCTTAAAACATACTTTGCCCCCAAAGTATAGGAAAAAGTAAAAGGAAAGAGAAAAACTTATAAAACTCTAGAGATCCGGGTAATGATTGTAATCCGACGGTGGTGGTGAAGGCTTCTTTGGGTTATCAATCTTCGGACCTGGGATATCTAAACACACACAAAAACTACCTAAAAAGCAAAAGATTAACTCAAAATAAAATCTAATCTAAACATTGGGTTGCCTCCCAATAAGCGCTTGTTTAATGTCATTAGCTTGACCTTGAGCATGATTTCACAAGATTAGACATTGTCAACGACCTTAATAACCTGTCAAAGCCTTGTGCACACATCTCAAAAAAGCAGAAGTAACACATTGATAAATCAATTAAGCATAATATAACATTCAAAGACCATTTTAATTTATCAAACATGTGTGCCCAGTTGGCATGAAATGGTATTTGCTCAAATAAATTCAGCCTAAGTGGTGGCTTTAGAAAATACTTACAGTATGAATCAAATCACTTTTCAGCAATACCACTTTTATCAAAGATGATGAACTCCATAGATTCTCCATCTTCCACCTTGTGTTGTAGACTTGGCTCCTCATCTTGGAACTCCATAATCTCCTGATGTGAGAAGGTGGGGAAACTGAAGCATGGAATGTCAAGGCCTAACATCGGGTGCACCATGAAAACGGGAACGTTAACAGGTATATGATGTTGATTTTCTCCCTCATGGCTATCTACTTCATCAGCAAAGAAGTCATCTTGGTCGACAAAAGAGTCTTCTTCCAAAACCGTAAAACCCTCAAGCAATTTACTCCATGCGAGTGAAGATGATTCAGGCTCCCTAAGCTTTGTAAGAATCTCTATGCTAGCACAAACTTCCTTTGGCTCTATGATCGTCTGCTCAACTTGCCTTATAGGTGCGAATTCATGTTGGGCATCAAATTCATCTTTATTACTCACATCAAGTGTAGTAGATTGCTCCTCAACTTGAATCTGAGTGTCTGACTCATGATCCTTTGACTCCAATGTGATTCCACCACTCCTTTCACACAACTCAAAAGGACATGAGATTGTGGAATGAAAACTTGAAGAATGGCTCACAATGCTCCATGATTATAGCATCCGCCCCTTTTGAGATATCCTTGATTATATGCTCAAGAGACTTATCAACCGGTTGGGGTGGTTGAGAAGATGACTCAACCAGAAAGCTTTGATGGCTCATGAAACATAAGAAATCCCAACATTTCTCAGATCCCATGTATAAAAGCCTCACATTGCTCATGTAGTCGGCCAATCCCCTTGTCTCAAAATTCATACCATGGATAACTCCCATGTTTACCTCTCTATCACTATATCGTATTCCCCAAGCACCATTCTCAAACACATGGTCTTGAAATCTAGAAAAGTAGTCATGGAACCGTAAGATAGGTTCACAACACCAAGAATAGCACATAAAGTAAAAACACAAATAGCGACGATTCCCCGGCAACAGCGCCAAATTTGATGAGGTATTTTTCGTGGTCGTTTATACCTATCAAAGAAACCTAACTTAACCAACTCAGTAGAGCGGTAAGTAAGGGTCGATCCCACAGAGACTCTTGTATTTGTGTTATTACTTGTATGCCAAGTAACCAAGAGGGGGTTTTATGATTAATTTATCTAAACTACTATGTAAATATAAAAGTAAATATGAATGCAAAAGACGATTTAAATCAATAGGAGACAAGCGTGTTCAAATAGTTAAATCCATCATGATTTTGATTTGTTGATCATTGATTCTCTTGATACTCTTCTCACTTAAATAATCTATTGTGGATAATGATCCTACTAAGGATTAAAACCCAAACTTCATATTTAGTAGATAGAACTACCAGTCTAACAACCCTAATTAAATAACAACCTAGAAGACCTTCTAGATTCAATTAAATAACAGCATGACGATTCAAGTTATAAATAGAAACAAACACTTAGAGCAACCAGACATCTAAGTGACTTGTGAATTTATTCCCTTCTTTAATCAACTTGTCCAGCCAGTACTAAGTTGATTAAAGTATACTCTTGATCAAATTAACTCCAACTGGTAATTAATCAGATTCAATTGTAAAAACTCCTGATTGCTCGGTTTGACCCAATGCACGGCCACGCAATGTGCAAACCCGCGCAATTACCCCTCATTTGAGATTGCTCGGTTTAGGTCCAAAATTGTGCGGCCGCGCAATTAGTCATCCTGCGCAATTGCGTCGGTTCAGCATTTAGGTGACACTTCAGAGACTGTTTTGACCTACTTAGATTTGGAATTTGGACTCGGAGTAAACGAATTGTAGCTTTTTGAATTAGCTTTCCAGTGATTCCAAATTCAGCTTCATCCGACCACTATATCTCTCAAATCAAGGCTTGCAAGATAGAGGTGTCGAAACAAGAACTCAAATGCATAGCCCGGATGTAAGCGTTCTTTTCCCACAACTTCTTGGTCCTTAACTCTTCTAATCTTCACTTGCATTACTATAAGCTTCATCAAATTTGACCACAATCATTTAAGATCCATCCCGTCCATGCTTGTTTACCTAAAGATCTGCAAAACCGAACAAAACAAGCGCAAAACCCGAATTTCCTAACCTAACAACTAGACTAAACTAAGCTAAAACCATGCAAAATAAACATAAATATGCATCCTAAACACTACCTAAATGCAATCTATCACTCATGCATGTAGATTTGGTGGTATCCGCTCCGGAGATCAAACTTCAAAAACAAGGCAGCGTCGTGGAGCTCGTCAAGCATGTCGTCCAGCCTTGGAATTGGGTGCCTGTACTTCACTTTGATTTGATTAATGGCCCTGCATTCGACGCACATGCGCCATGAACCACCTTTCTTTGGCACGAGGATCACGACACGGCGCATGGACTCAAAGACTCTCGGACAAAGCCTTTGTCCAAAAGCTCTTGAACTTGTGTTTGGAGCTCCTCTGTTTCCTTCGGTGATGTCCTATATGCTGCTCGATTTGGAAGGGACGCACCTGGCATGAGGTCTATCTTGTGCTCAATCCCTTGGATTGGTGGCAAACCCTTCGTAAGCTCGTCCGACATCACGTCTTCGTATTCCTTCAAAAGAGAAACAATACAAGACGGTAGTGAATTATCCAGAGATTTAGAAATAGAAAATAAAGGATACAAAATGAAACAAAAAAGACTCCCCTGAATAGATTTGTTGATGTCACGACGTCGGGTTAAAAGGAGACGATCCTAGCACGTCCCGAGAAGGGGTGGCTCGACGTCGTCACTCGTTTTAGCAGGTTCTGGGGCGCCTTTTTGGTATGTGATAGCTGCTGGAATTTGAGGAGTAATAGCCTTGGAAACGCCGGTAAATTCGTCACGTAGCTCCTGGTAGCCCAATTTTCGTGTTGCGACGGCGTGGTGTGCAACGGTAGGCAAAGCTGTCGGCGGTCCCTTGCTTAAATGCATCTCCCCTTGATGTTTTTGCTTCAAATATGTTGGAAACTCTAATGTAATATCTTTTCCACCAGAAACGCTTGTAGAACCATCAGAAATCTGTTGGAGCCCTTGTTTTGAGAAATCTGCGGCGTTCGGCGCATTACCGATGCAACGCGAAGCAAACTGTCGGCCCGACTCCAATTTTTGTCGGCGATGTCCTTCTTCAACATCTTTGGAACCTGAATGAGGGGGTTTGGAACCAGGAACGCCGCGGGAATCACAAGGCGTCGTTGGGGACGCTGAAGGTGTTGCGCTCGGTGTGGTGGTGCCGTTGTCGCTAGTCCTTTGCCTTTGCCTTTCGACTTCATCTTGTAGAGCTTCACTAGGCGACATTGGTAAGAGGGTCATGCACTTCCCGTGGTAATTGAACATATAAGTGTTCAAAAACCCGTCGTGAAGCACGCGACGATCGTATTTCCATGGGCGCCCCAACAAGAGAAGTGTGGCGTCCATTGGCTTTACGTCACATAATATTGAATCAGAATATGCACCAATTGAAAATGAAAAGATAACTTGCCTATCAACGCAATCGTCTTCGTTGTTTGATATCCATTGTAGTTTGAACGGTTGCGGGTGTGGTGTCGTTGGCAACTTGAAGTGATCTACCACCTTCTTGGATAAGAAATTTGCACAGCTCCCCGAGTCAATAATGACGCTTAAGGACACGTTATTGACCAAACAACGGGTATGGAAGTGTTGTTCCCGTTGCTCGGCGAGTCACTAGTTGAAGCTTGGAGACTCCAATTGCATCTAATGGATCGCACTCCAATTCGGTGGTGTCGGCACTAATGGCTTCGATCTCTTCATCCTCTTGGCTTTCATACGGATCCCCTTGAGCCGTAAACAAGACCATCTTTTAATTTGGATAGTTCCTCATAATATGGCCACGGCCTCTTCACTTGTAGCACGTCATGTCTCGTGCTCGATCGGTGCTAGGCTCGGCATTGTGCGGCGCAACTGGTGCCTTTGAAGGCGCGGCTTCCGTCTTTGATTGGGAACCTGTCTTAGCACTTGGAACGGAAGAAGGTGCACGGTTAGTAGAAAAACTGGATTGACTAGGGTTCGAGGCATACCTTGTATTCGGCCAACCAGATTTGGTTCGCATCTCTTGTTTATGGGTTTGCATTGTCGTGTGAACCAAGTTGTTGAGATCTTTGATTGGCAAAATATCCAAGCGTTCTTGGATCGATTGCCTTAATCCCGAGATGAATCTCGTTCGCATAACCGAGGGAGAGACACTCATGCCAGCCTGGAAGAACATGTCTTCGAGTTTGGAAAACAATTCCTCCGGGGTCATCAAACCTTGCTTGATGCGCATGATCTCGATGTGCATCTTGTCTTTGTAATCAGTCGGGATGTATCTCTTCTTCAAGATGTAAACAAGTTGGTGCCATTCTCGGATAAGGGGCTTCCCTTTTCGAATCTTGTCGGACTCGAATTAGTTCCACCATGTCCGAGCGGCACCATGGAAGTGCAAGGTCACAACTTCGACCTTCTCATCGTCTTCATAGCCTAAATGACAGAGTGTGTGCTCGGTGCCCTACAACCACTCAATGAAAACATCAGGATCATAAGTGCCATAAAAGGGTTCGAATTTTACCTTGATGTCGCGGCGGTTGTGACGCGGATCACGAGCCTCTGGGCGATCGTTGTCGCAACGCGGACTGCGACGCCGAGGCGAGTGCGCGCGGCGATCGCGCCGGTGCCGAGGTGGGCCTCGATTGCAATCGTCGTCAGGATCATCCCCATCGTCTGGTCTCCAAGGACGCCTCGCGTCTCGATCCCTTTTGCGTCGTTGCTTCGCTCCATCTTTGCGTCCTGAGACATAGGCACAGTCATACTCCTTGCGATTCTTGGCGAGGCGTGGCGTTGGGATCCAATCGGAAGGCCGATTGTCAAGATCCTCGGGATCTTGTACCTACGGATGATCAAAAGACGATTCATTAGAATAGTCACTAAAATCTTCATAATGGTCCTCAAAATCAGAATAAGGACTCCGAGAACTTTGGTGCTCAAGATCATCCATGACTCGATAAGCGTCGGCATCATAGTACTTGGCCCCGTGCTTCCGCTTTGGGGTTTCGTAAACATACGCCGGCGTCTTATGTTTCTTTTTATTTTTATTTTTAGGGTCACCACTCGTGTGTTGGCGTCTATACTCCTCGGAGTCATACTCGTCACCGGAAAATACGTCGTACACATTCGTGTCCTTATAATCTCGCGCCATTTGATACCGATTCGCGGTCTGGGGACCACCATCGTGCTTATCATTATGGCGACTTTCTTTGATCGACTCCATGCGATTGATGGTGCCGAATTGAGAAGAAGGATGTGCATGTTGTTTTCCCTTGGCACGAACGCGTGCCACCTCGTCCGCGGATACCCCCGGATTAGCGTAGATTTCCGAGGCGAGTACATGAGCCCCCGGCACAGTGTGATTCGATTGTGCCTGGCTCTCGGCTAGGAGACACTCCAACTCTTGTATCCGAGCCAAAGCCTCGGGAGAAAAATTTTGGTTGCCTTGTTGTTGCGACGCCGGGTTGTTATTATCGTCTCGGTGTTCCTCATTGTGCGACTCCGAGGCCGTACCTATAGTAACACCAGTCATCGCAGTAAGATGTTCACAAGCAAAAGAAAACGAGTTGACGGTTCGCTTAAGTCAAGCCTACCCTTAATGTTCAAACCACACGAACAAGGATTGGCAAGGCTAAGGTCACTCAACTCGCTCAATGATATGGATCCGAAAAGCACAATGCAAGCAAAGAAAGACAAGAAGATGTTGAAACCAAAATCAAACAAGCAATGAGTATGCGGCCAATTATGGTTGTCGAAAATAAAAGATTTGATTTGGAGGATCGTGCCTTATTTTGGCTTGTGATCTCCAAAAGATTTTTTTTTAATAAAAATCGAGAATATCTTGCCTTATTTTGGCTTGTGATAACCGATTTGTGTTTTGTTTTTTTATACAAGGCAGTCAACGAACTCTAGGGTTTCTCTTCTAGAGTGATGAACAAGATAATAAGCAACTCAACACGCAAGTATACTCAAAAGATGCAAGAGAAAATTGGCAAAACAAATCCTATGTTCATGCAACTACCAAGACAAAGCGAAATCTTCATCAAAGTCAATAGATCTAGTCGAGTAAGGGTCACGATTGATTTTTTTAACAAGTTACGAAAGCAAAAAAATACTTCGGGCCCTAGATGGAGGTTAACGAAGTGGAGGATGGAATATAGGGTTAATGCAACGGGATGGATCTTGTGTGAATGAACGAAAAAAAGGGTGAAACGAGACTAACTCAAACCTTGAAGTACGCGGTGGATCGGTGCGTTGTTTGAGTATTTGGTCTTGAAGTACGCGGTGGAAGGCTTGAAAATACTCGGATCACCGTTGAAATGATCGAGTATGGCACGAACAACTTCGAACAATGCAAGAACACGAGAGTTTTGGAGTGAATTGTATGGCGGCGCAAGCACAAAGGATGAAACAAGAAGAAACCCTCAACTTAATTAAATCCTTAAATGTGCACTGAATGAAAACAAGCAACATAGTCCCCTATATATAGGGGCGGCACAAGAAAATATGAGAAAACCCTAATGCTAGTGAGGCGCGCCTAGGGCTAGCTCGCAGGCTAGGCCCAACGGCGCAAATCCGAGTCCATCGGCGCAAAAGGCCCAATAAACTCTTCCTTATTATATAAAACTACTAATACTAATGTTTGGAAATAGAAATCATGCAAAAAATACTAGAAATAGGATATGTCGTTTGTGGCCAGCACCGGAGTGTCGCGACAAGGCCATCGCAGGTCTTGACAAGGCGTTGGCGAGGGAGGACTCGGCGCTGGCGCGCCGCAGGGCTACGTCGCTGGCACAGAACCTGGCGTCGCGTTGGCAAGGGCGCTGACTTGAACCTCAAGTGACGACCGGATGACGCGGTGATACACCCTATTTAATATAGGTTAACTCTTGTATTTTAGGTATGATTTGAGTGTGTTTAGGTTAGTTTTGAGCATAATTGTCATATGAAGACCGAAGACATGATTTGAAGAATTGCAAGAGTTTTGAAGACAAGTGTTGAATTGGAGTTGTTTCGACACCACTTTCTTGTAATGCTTATTTTGGGAGCTACGGTGGTCGGATGAAGATGAGTTTGGTATCATTGGAAAGCTAACTCGAAGAGCTACAGTTCATTTTTTACTCCGAGTCGAAATTCCAACTCTAAGGTGGTCAAAACATCTTTCGAAAACAGCGCTGGAATTCTGTCACGATCAGGTCCGCGATCGCGGAGGTTGTTCACCGCGCCCGCGGAGGTCCACGTCAACATAAATCTAAGGTGGCGACTGCTCTTTCTATCTATCTATCTTTATTTATTTTCGATATTATTTTATTCCGTACGCTTAGTTCGAGACTATTAAGACCTAGTTTTGGAGCTTTGTTTTGTATTCTCTCTTAGATCTAGTTTTCAATTATTCAGATTTTAGTATTTTCTCTCTTATGGAGAACTAATTTCCTTTGGAGTTTGTTTGATCAAGGAAGCCTTTTTATGAATTTGTGAGATTCTGGTAACTTTTCTATCCCTTGGTTAATATCAAAACTCTTGGTTTTATTTATATGATCTATGTTTGATTTAATAAGCCTGATCAACTTGTTTGATTGACTTAGATTTACTGTTTGGATTAGGTTTGATTGTTGTCTGTGCAATCTTATTTATCCTTGAAACAACTCTTTTCTAGGATCGTGGACTAGAATTGAGAAAGAGTGTTTGATTGTTATTTTATGCATGAGACTCGTAGCTTGATTGCATGATTTAATATCCTTCTATCCTTAATACTTTGCATGATTTGAATTAAGCGTTCTTGTTCATATCATCCTTTCGCTTGGACCGTGGACAAGCGGAAATCTTTTATAAGGATTGGAATTAACTAGAGAATTAATAGAAAAGTGGATGAATTAATGATCGGATGATTAAAAAGGTGGAATTGGTTGAATAAACTCTGCTTTTCTTCCAATTGATTTAAATCCCCAATAATATTTGCTTGCTTGTTTATTTGCCTGAACTTCCAAAAACCTCTGTCTTTGCTTTTGCTGATTGATCAGAATCTCGATTCTCTTGGGTTCGACCCCTTGCTTGCTTGCTATACTAGTTAGTAGTTTAGGGTTATTTATCTTTGATCTTGGCAACAACGATTTTAGCCGAGTCAAATTTGTAGTTTAGGGTTATTTATCTTTGATCTTGGCAACAACGATTTTAGCCGAGTCACGCGGCTTGGCACGGTGGCTTGGAGGGGCTTGCGAGAACCTCAAGATGTGATCCTAGGGCCGGAGCGAGGGGCGAGTCTCGGATGGTTGGTTTCGACGACTCGACTCGAGGTTCTAATGCGCCGATGACACTGATTGTGCCTAGCGATGATGCGGTGTAGGGCGCGTCGTGGCCTGCGGTGAAATGCGACACAAGAGACTGCGATGCGGTCTCGATGGCGCGAGCCCTGGCACGGGTGACGGGACCATCTGAGAAAAGTGTGAAAGAGTCGGCCTCTTGGCTAGCATCCATGACGGGGGTCGCATCAAGGATTAACACCCCCTGCATGGGTGAGGACGTAGGCAAGGTAGAGGAACAATGTGTTTGGGAAATAGAGGAAAGTAATTTGGTGGAGGTACTGTTATATGTAGGAGAGTGAGACATGGGTTTTGGAGGGGAAATAGGGGAGTATGGGAAAAAAAATTCATCAAACGTGACATGGACTGAAATATAAGTTTATCCTGTAGGGATATGGAGACACAAGTAGCCCTTATATTTTGGGGTGTAACCAATGAAGAAACATGGCAAGGAGCAGTAGGAAAGTTTGGTGGTGGAATAAGGGCGTAGATAGGGGTAACATGGGTAGCCAAAAACATGAAGCCAATGGTAATCAGGGATCCTTGCATAAGATTTGATAAGGAAATTTGTGATTAAGAAGAGGAGTGATGATACGATTTGAGAGGTACACAGTGGTGTGAAAGGCATTTTTCTAGAATTGAAAGGGAAGGGAAGATTGAGCAAGGAGTGCAAGGCCTTTTCTTGGACAATACGATGACGGGATTCAACGCCACCATTTTGGGAGGGAGTGTGTGGACAAGAGAGGCGATGGACTATGCCATGATCAAAGAGGTACGATTTTAAGGCAAGAAATTCACCCCCTTCATCGGTTTGGAGTATTTTGATGGATTTGTTGAATTGATTTTGTATCATCTTGTGAAAAAGAATAAAGGTAGGGAAGACTTGAGATTCTTGAGAAAGGAAATAAATCTAGTAAAAATTTTGAGTGATCATCCGCAAAATGAAAAAAATATTTGTTTCCACAGAGAGAGAGAGAGAGAGAGAGAGAGAGGGAGGGAGGGAGGGAGGGAGGGAGGGAGAGAGAGAGAGAGAGAGAGAGAGAGGAGGAAGGACCCCAAACATCAGCATAAATTAAATCAAAACATGACATACTAGGTTTATGAATAAGAGTGACAAGAAGACGATGAATCCTGTCTAATTGGCACGGTTCACACATGTGATAATCGATTATTGGACACTGGTAAATCAAACAAGGAGACTAATTGCTTTAAAACGGTATGATTAGAGTGAGCCAGGCGACGATGCCAATCCTCAAGAGAGAGATGCCATGCTATTGGAGGTGCGAAAGGAGGTAACCGATAAAACCCATTCTCAACGGTTCTCGTCAGGATGGTTCTTCCATGTAGATCCTTCACAAAACAACAAGAGGGATGAAGTTTGATTAGAATGTTGTTACCCTTAGTCAAAGCAGAGGCTCTTAATAAATTTTTTGAGATTTGAGGAACAACAAGCACATCTTTCAAATGTAATTAGAGGAACTTGGAATTATAGATCTTGTATGACTACTTGGAATTGGTTTACCGTCACCCAAAGCAAGATCATCAATACATTCATAAGGAGGGTGAATGGAGAGTTGGCCTAAGCTTTTGGCGACATGATAGAGCGCACTAGAGTCAATGAACCACAAGGGATCGGTGATTGATTATGGAGAAAATTGATTAGCCTACTTGGGAGGAGGATAATTCGGCAAAAATGAGAAGTATCAAATCGGTTGTAATAGTTATTGGCGGAATGACCTGGTTTTTCACATATCTAATATATTGGTTTGTTGGAGTAGCTGTTGACATTGTTGGAGCCATATTTTTATTGTACTGAGATTGGTCGGAATTGTTGTTGTCTCGACCCCTTCCTCTCCATAAACATGCATGCGATCGCGCTCAGTTAAGAAGCCACAACCATGGCCATGGAAAGATGTAAAGCGATCATTGTTGTAGGTGCTGACTGTGTTGGCCAATGGAGCAGAGTTTGATGTTGGCAATGGTGGATTAACAACTTAAGTTGATGCTTTTGTTTCACCTTCAAGTCTCTCTTCTTCTTGAAGTAAAAGGTCGGTGAGTTCATCCAAAGACATGTATTCGACACGAATGTTTAGAAAAGTCTTGAAAGGGTCATAGCCTACATCCAATCCTTGAAGAATGCATGAAAGAATATCATCATCTTGCACAATATAACCACACTCAGCAAGAGAGTCTACCATGGATCGTTTATTTTTGATGTAATCCATCATGGAAAGAGAGCCTTTGGTAAGACTTTGAAGTTGTGCCTTTAACTGCATCAAACGAGCACGAGTCTGGGACTTGAACGTGAAATTGAGCATATTCCACAGATCATAAGAGGTAGTCGCATAATTCACATATGCAACTAACTTGTCGGTGAGGGTAGATCGTAGCCATACAAGGAACAATCGATCAATCTTCTTCCAAGCAGTGTCGACGCCAACAACTGTACTTTTTCAATGTTGGCTTTGGAGTCTCACACGACTTAGCAATGACATAAGAGTCCACCTCAAATGCCTCTAAGGTTGAAAAGATAACACTTTTCCAAGAAAAATAGTTGTGATCAAGTTTGTGGAGATAGACGGAAATTACAATTGCCCAGATTTGCCATTATTAAGAAGGATTGTGTTTGAGAAATATTCAGTCATGGTGTCGAAAAGGATGGAAGAGGGGCCGAAAAAATGGTTTTGACCTACGCTCTTGATACTATAATAGTTTACAAGAAGAACTTAATTCAATTCTATTGAATGAAGATAGGTTACTATATAGGATATCGTGCCTTGCTCTCCAAGCTAGCAAATCTACATAAAAGGAAAGAATATTATACACAAAATATTTTCTATATATACACAACTAATCATATCTTAAGGAGGATCAATATCTTTGACTATTGAATCTAGATTATCTTTGCATATGAGAATTTGAAATTCTAGATTGCTATGTAAATCAGAGATTCAGATTAATAGATTATGATGGTGAATGGGTAAGAAATGTCTGCTTTTATGTCTTCTTTTGTAAAAGGGGAAGGGAAAAAAGAGCAACAAATTAAGCAAACTTATCTAGTTTGAACTCCGATCGAACTAGATATGAAGGAACAAATTTTAATACATCAAACCAATAACTCGAAAACAATAAAGAGAGCCAAAGACAAAATGACTTGCAAGTCACAACCGAGGTGATGGAAATTGGCCTTGCCAATTTCATGCTTGCGCCCGTGGTTAGGCCTAGCCAAGCCTTATCGGTGTCTATCTTTGTACTTGTTTAGTATAATATGTTTCTTTATTTATTATTATGGGCTTTTGGCGGTGGGCTTATATTTGCATACATGGGCTAGTCTGAAAGTCCTCCTTCAAGGGTTTACATAAGCCGCTTCTATATAAGACCGCTAGAACTATTGTATTTCTCACATCCAAGATGAATTAAGTCATAACTTTAAGTCGAGTCTATCCTCCCCTTTAGCTCGGGTGTCACCCTTTTCTCAACCCTCTTCCTTCGCTCTTGATTCTGCCTTGTCTTTCCCTCGTTCACGCGAGCACAAGAGGCCAACGGACCATCTTTCAGTGGTCCACACTTATCTCGGTTTCTCATCTAAGAAGGATCTTGGCACCTCGAGCCTAGATCGGGAAAATGGAGACCCGAACCCCTCAGGTCGCTATCAAATGGTATCAAACCTTGGGTGGCTCGAGCATGACCACCTTCTTCGATTATCGAGACTCACCATCGAGCCCTCTCGTTGTGTCGTCCCTACATTGCGGGCCACGATTTTCTTTCGACCAAATCTTTTTATCGCGCCTTGGATTTTCACAGATCTAAAGACTCACCATCGAGTTCTCTCATCGTGACACCCTTACGTTGTGGATTCGCCCGTGCTAGGATCTTCTCGTTGGTGCCTTGTAGAAGCAGATATTTGCCAATTTTTGACCTTGATTTTAAGGATCTTGTTTGGCAATTGGTTTCTATCTTTGATCCAATATCTTTTATTTAATTTTATATTATTTATTTTCTCCATGTAAAGATCTTGTGTTATAAAAAATATCCTAGTTTTTATAAAAAAAACTAACTAACTCTTGGTTTCTTATGCGGTGATATTCATTGGATAGAGAACATTATTTTAGAATGTTAGTTTTTAGAAAGAAAACAAAATCATAGAGACCAGCTCTCCCTAGACCAATCGAGCTCGAAGTGAGGACGCTTTGAATCCAGGGGGAGAATGATGGGATCTTGTGCTCACTCCCATGGTTAGGCCTAGTGAGCCTTGTCTGTGTCTATCTTTGTACTTGTTTATTAGAATATATTGTTTTATTTATTATTATGGGCTTTTGGGTGTGGTCTTATGTTTGCATACATGGGCTAGTCCCAAAGTCCTCCTTCGAGGGTTTGCATGAGCCGGCTCTATATAAGGCCGCTAGAACTATTGTATTTCTCACGTCCAATATGAATTATGTCAAAGCTTTGAGTCAAGTCTCTCCTCCCCTTTGGCCAGGACGTCACCCCTTTCTCAACCCTCGCCCTTGATTATGCCTCATTCAAATGAGCACAAGAGGCCAACGAACCATCTTATGGTGATCTGTACTTATCCCGGTTACTCATGAGAGATGGATCCCGACACCTCGAACCTAAATCGGGCAAATCGTGACCCGACCCCCTCGGGTAGCTATCAGGAGGTACATCAAACTCGCCAGCCTCTCATCTATGGTCATATATTCATGTATTTGTCATTTTGTTTCCACATATTAAGATCAAATTAACAAGGATGATAGATAGCAAATAAAGTTCTTATGGCTTATTTAGCAAGGTCATGCATAAGAGTAGACTAGTTCAAACTTGCAACATAATTCAACTTTAAAACCAACTTGAACAAAAAGTTAATAGGTTGGGATAATGTCGCCAAATAACATAATGAATTTTCTTAAATATGTTGCGTTGTTGGGTTCAATTGTGAATTCTATATCAAAGTAGAAAAGAGTTCTAAATTAGTATATACAGTTGATGAGTCACTTTTCTAACTGTCAATTGATTTTAGGATATAAAATCTCATTAGACTTATATGCAAAGTTTGATGAATGGATGTATCTCCTCTCTCGTTCATGCTTCTCTTGCAAGCTATTGTTCTCGCCTAGATCAAAGCTCATTTAAAAATATCCGTTCAAAAAAAAGCTCATTTAAAAAGGCAAATCTTTATGCACAAGATTTTTTTTCCGGGCGCACAATGAATGTTGTGCAGCATGTAGCGTAGCTCTTCATGATGAGCTACGCAAATGGATACCCGAAAAGGAGGTATTGATACGGTGTAAGATCGTCTCTTCATAAGGCGTTATTCATCGCGACTAGTTTCGCTTTATGAAGCGTAAAACTTCGCAACAAGTAGCGATACAATTATCAACCTTACACGCTCTTCTCTGTAACGAAACCGAACAACATCAATTGGCCTCCGAGAACCCCAATTTTCGATAAGCATATCGGTAAACTCCTTAAAATGGCGAATGACGGTGAAGGGGATAATCCTAGTGGTTCACAGACGGTGGATTCGGCGCAAATCCCTGACGATGGTGGTGGCAGTTCTATTTCGTTGGCATCGTCGCATATGGACAATGAAGGTGGTGGCGGTTCTCCGATAATAGTAGGGCAATCAAGTAAGTGAGTTAGCATTCGATTTTACTGAAATTATTTGGCATATATATGTGGTTATTGAAGGTGGTGGCGGTCAGAATTTGTCACTTTCCAATTAGTCTAGCTTTTGTAATATATAATGTTGTGATTATTGTATAGTCCTAGCACTGAATCAATTCATAGGATTTAGGGTTGAAACTGAAGACAATAACTACTGCTCACTTTTCAAACTAGGGAAGCAGGTGATAACAATCTAAACAAATTGAAGCTCTCAATGTTGTCATGGTTGTATACGTCCCTTGAAGTTAGTTCAAAAATCATTAGCCCCAACTAATAGGTTAAAGCACTGCTAAAGTTAGAAATACTAGAATCAATGCATTCAATTCAGCTAAGAGAAGCTTAGTTGCCCTTTTGATTTTCTTAATATGTTGCTCAGAAGAAAATGATAATTTGTGGATCCTCAATCACTATTGAGTTGTAATACCTACCTCCAACCAAATGAATTAGTTAGTGAAGAGTTTATGCGCTTTTTATTTGCCTTATGCAACATTCAAGTATGTCAGATTTGTTCACTTCACAAAGCTTGTAAAACCATATATTCTTAAGTGTTGTATGTCAAATGCCCTCTGTTGTACCAAAACTGTTGATGTTTGGCTTGGTTTTTCTTCAGTGTTTGTAATGGGTTCGACAGCTACCGTAATTAGTAGATTTGGTTGAGAAAAAACTTCACAATGCAGCAGAACATAGTAGAATTGGGTATGGTATATCTTTGTCATATTTTCTATTCTTTTTAGTGATGGGTTTGGACTTTGGATGACATGACCAAACTAAGATTGACTTCCAAGTAAGGCTCTTACAATGCACTAGTTATTCTAATCCAATTAAAACGGTGAAGTATTTTTTGGACTGAATCCCATGCCTTTATTGGTTGGACTAACCAGTTTATAGAAGGGACTGCTAATCTTGTATTCACGCAAGAACTAGCACTTTTGATGTTGCTATTGGTGTTTTTGCAGTTTTCTTATGAAAGTAATAATAGATTTTGAACCAAACACAAAATCAGAACTTTGAATCAAACAAAAAATCAGTTTCAGTATCAGATTCCTGAAAGTAATTGTTTGATTCAAAATCATATCTTTGAATCAAATAGATATGAGAACTAGCTATTGGTATTTCTTGAAAGTAATAAACAGAAAATCTGAAGATGTCACAAAAACTAAACAATGCTATGTACTTTGAATCAAACAGAAAATCAGTTGCCTCTTAAAAAGAAAGATCTCATATCATTTTGCTTTACTGAGGGTAGAGAGGTTGATTCCACAATTGTTGTAGTTGTGTTTTAGTCTTTTAGTTATTAAGTAGTTGTATTCACATTACTCAGTTGTAATGACAAACATTGTAGTGATAAAAATATAATGTTGCATTGCTTTTCCTTATTAAAGATACTTGAATGAAATATTTGCATTTGACATTTGATTTAATGGTTTGTTTATTTGTAAACCGACAACATGTTCAACTTAACATGATTAATTTAAAAGTTAACATGTTGCAGACAAAAGCTAAGTTTATGTTTAATCTGATGTGTAAATGTTTTTATAGACGTTGGAGCTCGTGGTGGTGGTGGTGGATAGTCGGATATTTATGAATCGGGTGCGGGTTCGGAGGGTGGTGGAGGTTCGGATGTACGAGTGCAACCGGATGGCGGTGGAGCGTAGGTGGGTCCTGCTATCCCACCGTCTAGTATTGTGGTTGGTTATTCGAGCGGAAAATACACTCCAATTGACACGGGAATAGATTTCGGAAAAGATTGGTGGGGCAAGACGGGTCTATCGGTACATAATTTCATTTCGAGAATTATAAGATTTATATCTATTTACATAATCTAGATATTATTGTATCGAACTATAATACGTTTATGTTGAAGTTTTATGGTTCAAGATATATTTTAGTTTTAGAATACGAATAGTCATGTGTGACATATATGTAGGATCGTTAGTACTTCTAGGTCGTCGACCTTAGCCAACGTCGCCAACCTGGTCAAGGTTGTCGACTTAGACAAAGTCACCAAACTGAGTGTATACGCAGCGGAAATTGAATTTAACAAAAAAGACTTATTTGACACACCAATATTTTATAGTGGAAACACTTGATTGATGAACTCAATCAATCAAGTGTGAAAACCACTCCCTTCTGAGTTCTCGCTTGGAAGGATTAAAGTCGTAGCTTGCTTTATTGATCTTTTGGATTGTTTATAAGAACACCCTGGATATAGACCTACTTCTCAAGCACTCTATAACTCGTTGTGAACCGAGTAACCACAACCCTCAACCCGTCTAACAAGCATACGTCTCTCCAAACTCACCAATCGATCGAATCCCACGAACGAGTCACTCTATCTTTTCTCTTTCACAAATATGGAGTATAAGCTCGTGGTTTTTCCTCTCTTAATATGCAATATCAGCTCTCTCATTTTACTAACCTAATAACCACGAATTATATAGGCTAGCACACTAGGGTTTAGAGATATATTACTTCCTTTATTAATTAAGGAAAATAACATAAATCTAATCCTTAGAAATCTTCGTAAGGATAAAATAAATATTACAATAAGCAAACTGCTTAGCACTTAAGCAAGATCCACGTCCTTTCTTGTTTTGAGAAGATTCAATCCATAACCAAACTGATTTGATATCTCGCGCAATCTTAACTTCCCCCTAAGTTGGATAACCTGCATGGCATTCAATATTAATTTCCCCCTTTTGGCATCATCAAAACGAATACCCAGAATCAAGCAATAAAATAATCATAAAAGGGTAAGCCATAGAAGTCAACAAAAGTTACAAACACCAAACCACAACAAGATACGATATAGTCTTAACCAAGCAAGCATGTAAAAGTCAAAACACACACATGAAACCGAAGAGATAATTTTTGTGAGAGGGTAGATGTGCTAGGGAAAATAGAAAGGAGATGGATGTTGGCGACTCGAGGTAAGTCAAAGACTCAAACATATCAACAAGTGCACCACTAATATTACAGGAGTTGCCCAACCTTTGCTAGCAACAAAGTGCAAACCATCTTCTTCCATCACTGTGTTACCCACATCAGCATGTTTATATCATCACCAAAGTCAACCACTTTTCCACCACCCTTTGACACCCATTGGTTACCAACCATCTTGTAACCCAATTTTTTTTATTCTTCTCTCTTTTTTTCATTTTTTTACAATGAAATGGTTCATATTCCTCACAAATCTAACTTCCCCCTCAGCCTCTTAAACCTCATGGTATTCCAGAAAAAAAATTTAATAACACACTTGAGTGGCATATTTTTTCTTCCAATGATTCCCAAATTTAAACACATGTAGTCAATGTTCTCCACCTACACAAAATTCTCAACGTCCACAAGGTTCCCCACCTGGACAAGGTTCCTCACATGTGTCACTACTCTAAACTGTCACTGAGTTGCCAACATCCACAACAAGAGAATACGCCTAGTTCTTTAGGGTGTTGCACCGGAGGTGCCAAAGAGAACCAGGGAAAGAATATATTTAATGTTGATTTGTCAATCATGTAGATAAGTCTCCGTTTTAATTAAGAAACAAAAAATAAGCTCATAGAGACTCCCTAACATGAGGGTTAGAAACATCGGGTTTGATTCTTTTGGGATCAAAGAGAGGTTTCATGATGCATTAAGAACATTACTCAAGAAGCAGAATTAGAGACAAAAAGATATGCATGGTTCTTAAGTAGGTAACATTGAATCATTCAAGACTTAACATCTTAAAATCATGAAACTATCGAGTCATAAAAAGAGTATCTAATCTAGCCAATCATCGAGGAAACATGGATAGGAAAATAGACTTAGTTAAGGAAAATCATACCTAGCTCCATGTGGAATTGCTCGAAGGGTTCCCAATTCAAAGCCTTTATGAGTATATATATATATATATATATATATATATATATATATATATATATATATATATATCTACACGTTGGTCACTTGTTCTGCACAACCTCATCTTCAATGATAGCTTCTTCACTAGAAATTTTGGAATCATACTATTCTGCCAAGTTGGGAACATCCACCAACATCACCACCATCCACTTCTTCATCATGCAAATTCAAATCTTCTGAGTTGGGAACTTCAGTAGTGTCCAGAACTCAAATTTCTTTCTAAGCATACTGGATCATCCTCTAGGGTTAGCAATCCTACACAAGTTTGTGACTTTCTAAGGTTGGCAACCTTCAGAATCACTTTTTTCATCTTATGATTTCTTTTCATACCAAAACGTTTTCTAGCTTGTTTCACCCACGTCTTGCACATATTGTACCCTCCAATACTTTCTTTGAAACTTTGCCCTTGTTTTTGAAGGTAAAAATACCTCCATTTTGGTGAAGCAAGATAACCTTCCATGTACTACTCATCATGCGAGCTAAACATGAATTATAAAGAACCAAGGCCTCCTTTCACTCACATCTGCAAGGTAAATGTTAGTTTCTTCGAACCCAAAGTTGTTTAACAACTCCTCTGGGTTGGGCAACTTATGAATAGCTTCGACAACATGTTTCACAATTTGCACAAGAATTCACATGGATTTGATTATTGGCATAGGAATCTCCATGATTCTGACTATTAACATAGGTATTATATTGATTTGACTGACTCCACCACCTAGCTTTTTCATCATCTTGAACCTTTTTTGTACACTAATATTGGTAGTGGCCAACCTTGCCACAGTACCGACACGCTATATGAGATATTGGACCATCATACATGCTATGCATGGGATACACAAGTTTCTTACAAGTAAGAGCATTACAATTGATTTTCGAAGATTTAGGATTCTGAACTTGGTTATTCCACACGTTGTGCACCTTCTGACCAGAGCACCAGAATTGTTTACCTTTGTCTGGATTGGCCACCCCAGATGTGGAACAACTCACGTTGCTATTGCACATGGGGGTTTTACCCTTGGATTTCGGGAAACATTTACTAGTACTCTGATTATTTGGTATACTTGTGTACCCAATTCCAAGCCTTTGCTTCAGAAATTTCTTTGGATACTCTTTCTTGACGTCAACAACTTGATTAGCAACACTTTCATCAACCGATTTCTTTTTCTGGAATTCATCATCCGGTTTTAGTTTTTCAAAGTCACTTCATATCTTAGCATTCCCTAATTTCCACATGAGTTTTTCACCTGATTAGCAACACTTTCATCAACCAATTTCTTTTTCTAGGTCAGTGACTTTCTTTTCTAAGTTCCCAACTTCACTTTTGAGACTAACACAAGAGTTGGACACATTTGAAGTAGAAACAAACGACACCTTTTCTAATTCAATGACTTTATCAGACCAAACATTATTATCATCAATTAAATTAGAAATAATATCATTTTTCTCTTCTAGAGTTTCACTCAGTTCACAAACCCGATTTCCCAACTTTTCAATAATGGTCAACAATTGTTCTCTAGACTGATTGGATAAAATAAAGGAGATTTCAGTGTCACATACCTCTCTTGAAGAGTCTTCAACTTTTGTCACGCGGCACACTCCAATTGGTTTAGAATCTTCCCTAACGTTTGAATTCTCCCAAGTTGCAAACATTGAGCACTTTCTTTCCTCGTCTTTCTTCTTCAAACAATGTTTTGCATTATGTCCCATACCTTGGCAATGGTAGCACACAACATCTTCAGAGGGTTGTGTCGGAATTTTGTTGCACTTCCCCAACCTCTTCATTGCTCTAGCCATGAGTGCGACATCGTCATCAACATTGACTTGGTCTTCTTCAGTTTGTGTGAGATTAAAATCTCTTTCCACTTTTAAGGTAATGCTAGTTTCAAAACGATCATTTCGCCTTTTCTTGATTCAACCATACATGGTCAACTTCTCAATGTCATCCTCCAAGGTAAATGACTTGGTCTCACTATTAGTTAGCAACGCAGCAACATCTTCATTCCACTTTGAGTTGAGCCCTTGGATCAATTTTCTAACTTGCTTCCAGTGAGGAAGTTTCTCACGAAGAAACTCAAGTTGGATAACCACAGCTTGAAATCTCGAGTGATAGTCACCCAAGGCTTTATTCTTCTCTTGACTGATTCCTTCATACTCCCTCTCAAGTGTTATGATGTGGTCCTTCTTCACATCATCATTTCCTTGATGAAGTCGTTTGAGAGGATCCCAAATTTCTTTTGTCGTTTTATAGTGATTAACATTCTTCAAGTCTCCAAGAGATAAAGCATGATAAAGAACCTTCTTTACACGAGCATTTTTCTCCAACTTCTTAAAGTCGTCGTCATTGTAGTCCTCTTTCTTCTTCACCTCCTTCCCATCAATAGTGAGAAAGGTTTCAGGACCAATCTCAATCACTTTCCAAAGTCTTCCATCAATGGAACATACGTGGGTTTCCATTTGCTCAACCCACCAATCATATTTTGCTGGTTAGAGCATTGGCGGTTTCCAAAACGAGTCGATGATCATAGTGCTCTTTGAACTCATCTTTCCTGGAAAACAATAAGTACTAAAAACAAATCTAGAGACAAGGCTCTGATACCAATTGTAGGATTGTTAGTACTTCTAAGTTGTCGACCTAGCCAACGTCTCCAACCTGGTTAAGGTTGTCGACTTAATCAAAGTCACCAACTTGACTATATACACAATAGAAATTTCATTTAACAGAAAAAAACTTACTTGACGCACCAATATTTTATAGTGGAAACACTTGATCGATGAAATCAATCAATCAAGTGTGAAAACCACTCCCTTCCAAGTTCTCGCTTGGAAGGATTAAAAGTTGTAGCTTGCTTTATTGATCTTTTAATTTGTTTACAAGAACACTCTGGATCTAGACCTATTTCCCAAGCACTCTAGAACTCGTTGTGAACCGAGTAACCACAACCTTCAACTCGTCTAACAAGCCTACATCTCTCCAAACTCACCAATCGATCGAATCCCACGAACGAGTCACTCTATCTTTCTCTTTCACAAATATGGAGTATAAGCTCGTGGTTTTTCCTCTCTTAATATGCAATATTAGCTCTCTCATTTTTCTAACCTAATAACCACGAATTATATAGGCTAGCACAATAGGGTTTAGAGATATATTACTTCCTTTATTAATTAAAAAAGATAATACAAATCTAATCCTTACAAATCTTCCTAAGGATAAAATAAATATTACAATAAACAAACTGCTTACGGATTAAGCAAGATCCACGTCCTTTCTTCTTTTGAGAAGATTCTTTCCATAACCAAACTGATTTGATATCTCGCGCAATCTTCTCACGCATTTTCAGTCCGCCCTCCTATTAGGTCGGGGACTAGGCTCACGTCGACGACCTGCCCACATCAACAACTTGGATCACGTTGGCGACCTGTTTCACAAACTCAAGGTCGACCACCTGACTTGCATAGGTCGGGGACGTGACTCACGTTGGAGACCTATCTTGCAGCTTCGAAGTTGGCTAACTTACATGCATAAGTTGATGACCTATCAAAGTATTGAGCTCACATTCTACCAACTCTTCTATTTCGTCGTGGTTCACATGTTCATGACTTCTCACATGTCCACGACTTCATAGAAGAATCCATGTTGTCAACTTCCTTTAAGTTTGGAACCAAAATCAAAGCTTCACTTTCTAACAATATACATTTTGATCAGAATATAGATAGTAGTTTAGTTTTAGAAGTGAAATTTGAAAACAATAAATCGATATTTAAAAATAATGTTTTGAAGAGAGAACATATTTATAAAATTATGTTATGAACAAATTAAGATCCATATTTTTGAAACCATAGGAATGCACAGTTGAATATGAAATTTTAATGTAAAAATATTGATGATTGATTATCGAAATATAATGAAAGAAACAATTTCAACAAACGTTTCAGGAGAGATGTGTGTCTTTTTCTACTCCCGTCTCTATGCCCCCTCATCAGCCAAAAAAGTAGAACACAAGACATGCGAGGTCATGGGGCATATTAGCGGAGCAGCTGCTCAGGTCCAGCCTCGGCCGAAGAAGGCTAGGACAGGGCCCATTGTAGATACGTTGATTTTAGAGCTGTAGGGCGAGGAGACACAACAGTATAATGGGGATATACAGACATGTCACGATATAAGGTCATCCGCCGCTATGGATGTCGATATGACGCCGCAGATAGATCAGATTCTGACGACCGATGATGTTGACCCTTCAGATGAGCATACCCTTACCCCTCCGCCTATTTCACAATCTCCATTGGGCACGGTTGAGGATATTACGAGGGATGTTGATACGACCCCTCGAGTTGAGATGGTTGCTCAAACCGACGACGTTGTCCCTGAGATCGACCCTACATTGACACATCCGACTGTTTTAGATACTGAAATGCACGATGATGAGGAGATACTGAGAGACTCTACTCACGCTACCGATAGTCCATCTCCTCCACGTGTTACCGATAGTCCACTTGGGTTGACCCCGCGTCCCGCATCTGTTTTGAGGACGGACGCCGTTTTTGGGGTCCAGCACGTACCCCCCAGCTGAGGAGGTTCCAATCGATCCTGCTCCGGTTGACGAGATGTGGCAGCCTGGAGGGCCACGATTACCAGCTTCCTTCGGTCGTACCCGACTCATGTAGCAGAGTCGATATGGAGGTGGACACTTGCGTCGTTGGAGGGCCGTGGGGCGTTGTTATAAAGCATAGATTGGTAAGTTTAATACTGGTTAATTTTAGCTTAATATTTGAAATGATTGAATAACGTTATTGAGAATTTTAATTTTCTGTTTCATTGTCGCAATGTCATTAGGGCTCACTCACGACCGGTGGATTGGATGGGTATTCAACCGCATATGATTGAGGACCCGGATACGTGGTGGAGTATTGTACAACAGATCGGTCTGGGACGGCTAGCGACCTTGACATACTGAGGATTGGATCACGCTATCATTACAACTTTTGTGGAGCATTGGCATCTTGAGACCAACAACTTCCACTTTCCATGGGGCGAGATCACGATCACCCTCCACGATGCCCATCGTATATTGGGGATACCGATTGATGGAGACGCTGTGGTGAGACAGATTGAGAGCGTCGGGGATTTCCAGAGTCGTGTTATGAAGATATTAGGGCTCACTCCTCAACAGTACCGCAAATATAAGACCTCCATACCGAGTAAGGATCTTCATGCTATCATACTTCAGATGATTGCATATGGGCAGGACCCACAGCACATAGCGTCTGCGTACTTGATGTGGTTGCTTAGCCATACTTTGTTCTATGACAAGAGCACCAACAAGGCAAGGACTATATATTTACATTGTTTGATGAATCATGGTGTTACCAGCAGATTCGCATGGGGTGTTGCGGCATTGGCGTGCATATACCACCATTTGGGCACTGCATCTCACCACGGGTCAGCGAGATTGGGAGGATGCATGCTCATTCTGAAAGTATAATAGTATTGTGATTAAGTTTTGGTTGATGTACAATTTTTGTTATTTCGGTACTCATTTTAATTTAATTTTACAAGCTAGGATATGGGAGTACTTCCGACATTTTCGTGGGCATTTAGTGTTGAATTTGAACGTTTTGATGGGTGACCGAGCGGGTGCCCGAGATAGGAATGACCACCGATCAGGGCCGAAGAAGTCGAAGCGCTTAGAGGATATTCGGAAGATTATGGACAAGATTTTTGATGATGAGGTAAAAGTGTTAATAGTTTCACATACTACTTCTTATTGAGTTCTAATGAAAATTATTTTTCCGAGATGCAGGTTTGTTGGACGCCTTGGAACCGAGACCTAGATTTTGAGACGGAGTATAAATTAGGGTTTTTTTCATTTTGGTGTTATGTCTAGGTTTTGAACTTTCCATGCAAACTAGGATTGCGATTATTAGGTAGGGTTTAGGGTTTTTTATAGTTATATGTAGATGTTAGTTTGATGTTTTGATCTTTCCATGCAAATTAGGTTTGCATTAGTTAGGGCATAAATTAGGGTTAACGGTTAAGGTTTAGGTTTTTTCATTTTGGTTATATGTAGATGGTAGTTTGAGGTTTTGATATTTCCATGAAAATTAGGTTTGCAATTATGTTAGGGTATCCGATTAGGGTTACTGGTTAGGGTTTAGGATTTTTTATCATTTTGGTTATATGTAGATGGTAGTTTGAGATTTTGATATTGCCATGCAAATTGGGCTTGCAAGTTTTTGACACTTCATGAAGCGCTCATTCACGCATCATAAAGCGTCACTTCTTGTGGAGCGGGTTCCTTTTCGTGGCCCCCTTGGCAAGCCCCCCCCCCCATCTCTGTTTGGCGCATCATGAAGTGCTATGCTTCATGACGCGATAAGGTGGTTTCAGTTTAAAACAAAAACGCTTCCCATGCATATTGATAGCCAATGCGTCACAATTGGTACATGTACAATTCCGAGTGCTAGAGGTTGCGAGTTCGAAAATGGGCGTCGGAGGCAAGGTTAACCCAATTTTTTGTGCTTCATGATGCGCGATTCTTATGATCTTCTCTTTGGCATTGTTGTGTTTTGGGAATATGGTATAACATTAGCCCCTAGCCAGTTTTTTCCCGAACAAACAAAAGGGTGTTTTTGTATGTTAACAAAACGTATGATATCTACGGTTTTTACCATAAAAAAATAAAGCATCATAAACATGGCAACAGTATGATAACAAAGCGTATGATATCTATGTTTTTTACCCTAAAAAAATAAAGCATCATAAACATGGCAACAGTATGATAACAAAACGTATGATATCCAAAAAAACTAAAATTTGTACTATTTATGATGCATGACAAAACCTAGGAAAATGCAAAGTGCATTGGAAAAAATTTCAACAGATTCATAACAATATGTATCCAACATACATAACCATTTGTACCAAACCTACTACCACAAAAAGAATAATCCAAATAACTCTTCACCTTAATTAAGTCTAACATCCAACATTTGGGCTTAAACCATTAGAAATCCGAAGTTTGCGCCATGTTTCCATCTGCTGTGTAAATGGATGGTACCATCCCTTCACACTAGGGTCACGATTCCTTGTCCAATCCATCGGAGGAAGAGGAAGCGGTGCATCATCCTTCAACCACACCTACGAAAACAATTTCTAACGATGAACAACAACAATTACAATTCAAGTAAACATAATTAATTCATCATTATTTGTACTTACTAATATAAAGTGGTTTCTTTGTCCCACAAGAGCTGTGGCATAAATCCTTGTTGGAGGGCGCCGATTGTCCCCTACACCCATCATAGGTAAGCATGTGTGTGATCCATCCCATGACAACATCACAAGAGCAACATTGTAATGTGGCAAATATCAAACCACCAATGGTCATCTCGAGCCAATATGGTCGCATGCAAGAGCTCTTCACATACAAAATAGTCTGCAAAAGCTCATCGATAGAGGGCATGTTCCCTACACGCTCATATATGACTTTGTTCCTTCTCAATTCAGTAGTTACATCCTTTAGAACTCTATTGTATTGTCCCTCTCCATATCCCAACACCTCTGCAAAGGATCTATAACCACAATGACCATCCGCCGCTACATCCCTAACTCTCTCAATATAGTGAAACATGAAATGGTTAACATTGTCAAAACCAAAGTTCACCCCCAACCACACCACTTCTTTACTTTGCACTTGTGAATTCGTATCTACCATAATTTTCTTTTTGACCTTGTTGGTTGAGCACTTTGGCCTCCCACGCTTCTTTGCCATCGACGAGGTTTCTTTATTTCTCTCCTTTTCCTTATCTTCTCTCTCCTTCACTTCATGGTCTTTCTTCTCTTGCTCATACACACTCATTCTATGCTCAAGCAAAGTACTACTCCTCTTGGTTGAGCCCTTTGTAGAACCCTTTGGCCTTCCCTTTTGCCATAAAACAAGATCTATCGGCTCAAGTAATGAAGAATCTTGGGGTATGACTATGTCTAAAAATGACTCAGATATACCGTGCACCTGATCCTTTGCCAATTCTCCTCTCTTATACATCTCAATCATCAATTCCATTCTAACTTGGTCAATTGAGAGGGATACATTGTCTTTATGGGCATGCGTTGTGGATCGATGTCGTCCCATACCACTTGATGCCAAAATGAGTCTATCTCACTTGGCATTATGGGCTGCTTGTTGATGATGGCATGAGCAATCCTATGAGGACAAGGAAGACCCATGCGCTCTCTCCACCAGTAATCATCACACTCAGACTCCATCTTTCCCTCACTCATCTTTTTGTGTAGGTTGTGGAACATATCCAACAACGTCTTAATGCAGTGTGTTGACACTCTATAAAATAGATGAACAAATATCGCCCTCACTTCCTTAGGGACACCCTCCAACTCTGTTGGTAGCTTCGTACATGCCATCTTAAGATCTCCATGCAAACCACCAACTTGGGACACAATCTGATGGTGAATCCTTCTAATCACCGTGTTAAATCCTCCTCGAGAACTATCAAGTATTTTTTTAAGGACATGGTGCATACCCTCCACCCTGTAATAAACATAATTTAACTTATTTTTCTTAATATAAATTAATAAATCAAGGTACATATATAGGCCTAAACTTACCAATTCGTTGTTCTCGTCTAAATGTGAAGACAATGCTTCGTCCATGCTCTTACTATCAACTGCTTGTAAGGCCCAAGCCATGACTTCTCAACATATGGCACGAGCCCTAGCCAACGCTCTTTGATTTTCAGAAACCTCTCCTCATATTTGGCCTCAGTTCATGACATAAATATGCCCCAACATCTATGGGCAAGTCTTTTTGCAGCCTTGAGGTCTTTTACAATACCAAGAGCATACGCTTTAATGTTCTCCTTCACGTGCACCCAACGCAGGAGATGTTTTACTTCGTCCCCAAATACACGTCATTTGCATAATACAGCGTCATTTGCATTCATGATGGCCTTCTCTCGATCTGTAACAATCGCATTTGGCATTGTCCCCAATTCTGCAAACAAACGCTTCAAATGTTTCAACACCCATCACCCATGTATAACTCTCGGTGTCTTCCTTAGTGATAAATGCAAAACCGATGTTGAATGATTTGTTAGTGTACGTGAATCCAACCATGTCTAGTAATGCCATGTCGTACCTGTCCATGTATGACATGTTAATCAAATTGTGAAAACAAAACAAAATGATTCAATACCATATTCAAAGTTTAGAAAAGTGTAAATTTGTCTTATATGTGTTGTCCATAATGACAACATAGGGAAAAACTCTCAGTAGATGCAACGAGGTCGGGTGGACGAAGAACAAGATCTCAATATGATTTGAATTATCCATCCTCTTCGGAAAGAAACGGTATTTGTTTCGTTGCAAAAAATGTAACGCATATTGGGTTACCTTCATATTTCTACGATCCTCGATTAGAAACTTTTCCCTAAAATTTGAAACTTGTTTCGTCGATGTCACATTACTAGGATATAGTGCCTCAATTCCTCGACTATTCTCCTTGGAGGCACATATATGTAGCTCAATTCCTAACCAACTCCTTTTGAGCTTCTGTCATTCGTCCCATAAATGAATCACCAAGTAAACTACTTGGGAGGTCATGGTTGTGAACTCCACGCCCAACAGTTAATGCCCATTTTTCTGTTGACTTGCTTCGAACCCCAACCAACTCAAACTTACAATTGCACTTGCTCTCAAGTGTTCGTACACTTGGTGGTCTAACAATTGGGAGTACTTCACTCTTCTTTCCAGATCTATATTTGTCATGCTTATGACATGCAAGTCTAAGCATGTTTGGTTTGATGTTTTTATTGTCAGCATCATCATTCTTTCACAACCGACCTGCCTAGCCCAATTTAGCATGTCTTCGCTATTATCCCACACAGTATCATTCTCAAAATCAACAGAAAAATCCTTCCTAGGTACCTATGTATATAATATCACAATTTATCTCAATACACCAAACATGTATAATATGCAATGATAATAACATATTATAAATTTCAAAAAAAAATAACACAATAATCGAAATCGTCATGTATTATTTTGAAAAAATATTACTACTTCTACTAAATCTTAAGTTACCTCTGATTCAACCATCTCGTTTTCAGATTCTCCTTCCCCTTCTTCTTCTTCAAAGACATTGATGACGCTGACTCTTCTTCTACGGATTGCGACTCGTCTTCTACTTCATACGATGAATCTGAAAATTCCGTTTCTGATGACATTGTAATTCAATCTCGAGTTTGTTAATCAAAAAAATATTTTTGGTGGGGAGAAGAAATTTCGCTATACGTGATCGTCGAACGAATTAGGATTTTTTTTCATGTGCGACGGTATAAAAAATCGCGTTGTTGTAACCGCCGCAAATTTCACGCATGATGCGTGAGAAGGGCGGGTAACCGCCTTTCGAGGCTTCGAAGTTACGCTTCATGAAGCGCCCTTCTCCTTGTGCGCCAGACAACAAATTCCTGTGCACAAGGCATCGTCCTTTATAAATAACCAAAAAAAATATGTTCATACATTAACCAAATTATGGTGGGCTGTACTTGAAGTAAGTATAATAATGAACTTACAATTGTCGAGTAGAAAAGCTTTTTCCCCCAAAAAATCTGGTGTTATCTTTTAGATTTTAGGGTACGTCAATTTTGTCAAGCTATAACGTCCAGACAAGTTCATTAGTGAATGACAATCCTAATCTAAATTTGACAAACCAGAATTAATGAGGCGGCCGAGGAATCAAAATTATAAAAAGGTGGGTTTTGTTTGGTTGTGATTTCTGTGGCTAATTCAGTTTCTGGCAACTGGACGGTTTCAAGTGGCAGGAAAAAGACACTTGCCATCTTCTTTTCCAATATTTTACTTGCTTAGGGCTAATTAATAGTCGTCGGTGATTCAGGCTTTTGAATTTAAATTGACATTTCACATTCTTTTACTTGAAAGATCTTAATAACCCAAATTCGGCCCTTGCTGATTTCTGCCCAGGTCTATTTCTAGACAGGTAGAGAGAGATCTGCACTGTAACATCATCATGTTACAATTTGCATATCCGGATCGGGTTAATCTTATCAATATTCAATATCTGAAATCTTGACTTTGTCAGAAAACTTGCACAATCTCAACATCTCTCTTCCCTTTCATTCCAAATATCAAACCAACTGCCAAAGAGGTGACAATTTATTTTTTGGATGATTTGGGACCATAGAATCCTCGATAATTCTTCAATTAATGCCAACATCAATCAACGGGCTAGCAAAGTTGTCAATTTCAGAATATGTAAAAAAACATTTTCGGAATTCAGATATTCCCTACCTGACAGAGTTGAGGTGTTAAGCCAGTATCAATTACCAGCTATTTTTAGGGATTGTAATTCTGTGGCCGACAAAATTGCGAAGGTGGGCTACAGTCTCCCTGTTGAGTATAACAAGACACATCCAAAACTACTTGTAGTCTAACGCGCCCTCCGTAAAGGATTTCATCCTAATCCTTACCTAATCAAAAAAAAAATTACCAGCTATCTAGTAGTCTAAATCAACTCAAATAGATTGGGCATTAAAGAGGATTAGGCTGTAAAAAAAAAAATCTTGCTGACTTAGCTTAGTCAATTTTGTAAAATAAATTTTTTCCAGACCCACCCATACAAAGTCATCTGAAATCTAAAAAAAATTCACAAAGTCACACATCATGAATTTCAAATGTCTGATTCTTTTTCAAGTACTCGAGCGATCCAAGTTTGAAATGATACAAGCATCAGAAAACTTGAAATGCTAAATTTCAATTGATACTTGCAAGTTAGCGAGACCTTGAAATTGATGTTTATATTATCAAGATCAAGGAATCATGAGTTCTGCTAGGAATAAAAAGAAGATTACATAACAAAACAAACCCTTGAGCAACTGACTAGAATTCTAAAGTGGTTGCATCAGTTACTAGTAGTGAATAATGAAGTTTTTCACAAGCTGAGTAGCAAAAAGTTGTACCCTTCTCATCTGCTTGACAAATATGCACAATTAGCAGCTCTACTTACAAAAAAGAGCAGTTGTGAGACAAAATAATCCTATGAAGCAACTACACATCTAGAACATACGCTTCCTACAACCAGGGGCCCCACAATAGCAAGCCATCTTCTTTATCTTTCCATCGGGACCCAGAACACTGTCGAGCGCATATCCATAGTCATATGTGAGCTCCTGTTTGAAAAAGCAGCATCATTTATTAACATTTTAAAAACATCATCATCATCATCATCATCATTGGCCCAGGCTCTGCTACAGCGGAATCTGGGGGGTCAAGATGGGGGTACCCCAGCCCAAGGGAAAGGGGGTATGCCCGATAGACCCAAGATCATCATCATTGACCCAGTGAGGCTCCGCTACAGCGGAATCTGGGGGAATCAAGAAGAGGGTACCCCTGCCCCAGGGAAAAGGGTACGCCCGATTGACCCAAGAAAAACCAAAATTCAGCTATGTGACAATAATAACTGAATTCAGTTAGAGTGCACCAAAATTGATATAGGGACTAAATCCATTTCAAAGGCGGTGTATAAAAGCAATGAGAATGAGGATGCGCCCCATGCCCGATTGACCCAAGAAAAACTAAAATTCAACTATGTGACAATAATAACTAAATTTAGTTAGAATGCCCCAAAATTGATTTAGGGACTAAATCCATTTCAAAGGCAGTGTATAAAAGCCAATGAGCATGAGGATGCGCCCCAAGGAAAGAAATATTGACACTGACGAGATTCAGGCAATTCAAGGAGACCAATAATTGCACTGAACGAAAATGATAAGAGGACCAACCTGCAAAGGAGGAATGTTGTCTGCAGCCACTAACATAATTTTAGCCAGTTTGATATCATGGTGTGAACTGAGAATGCACTGAACAAACAGATTTGGCTCACAGCTGTGGTTGATGAATCTGGCGATGTTGCCAGTAGTACCAGCATCTATGCAGAATTCAGGGGCGCTGTCACTGATCTTGTCATCAGGCTTGTCACCGGGTATAGAAACATCCTTGAAACGCCTCTGCACCCGAAAATGCAATGAGAACGTTATAATAACATAGACAGATTGGCGAGAAAGCAGATAAAAATTGCATAGACAGGTTTCAGGCTTGTCATTGATGTTTTCATCAGGCTTTAACTACAACCTCTTTCCGATATGAATATATCTCATTCAGAAAGGAAGAAATTGCATCAGTATCTGAATTACAATTCAAACATGGGTTTGATTCACACTCCATGTTCTGAGAAATATTTACCATCCGAAACAAGTAAAAAATTGCGTCTTTGGCGAAATTGGATAAAGAAAGGTGTTGAGAAAGGGCAAACCTTTTTTTAGGAAGAAGATAACATAGACAGGTTTGTATTTTGTAAGGCGGATAAAATTATTTCCCTTAAGAGAATACTAGTTCAATTTTCCAGTGGTATGGGTTGTGTAAATTTCTAAATTAAATTGCGCAAGATTTTACAGATATTAAGTACATGTAAATTTTGTTTTTATAAAACAATTTTTGAGTTTTGAAATAGAAATTGTGCAGAACCCACGATACTAATTATACTAATTCAAACAACTATAAATTGACACATACTTTACAATGAACAATGGGTTAACATGTGTCAAAAAGACTTCTTTAGTGTATATATAGACTAAATAATTGCAATGAAACTCGGTTCAAATACTGTATTTCAAAGTAGAAGATGTATCTCATTCAATAAAAAATGTTTAGTCCATCAGTAATGAAAGTTGTGCACGTGAGAAAAAACATCATTATCAATGTACATATCTAAACGGAAGATTTAGGCTTTGTTTCACTCACACTACAAAAGCTCTTTCTACCAAAAAATTACATTTAATTCTCTTAAAATACGTGCAACTCTCTCTACTTTTGACGTTTTTCGAGACACTAAAAATCACTTTTCATCCAAAAATTCCTTTCAATACACAAATGAAACAAGGCCTTAGAAAACTACTTAACCATTAACTAAATTGCTAGTATATACATTCTAGGTTGATTGTTTAATGTACATTGTACAAGACGTTTTCCATGCACAGGTTACAAACAAACTACTACATATTATTAAATACATAAACCTCCTATTCAGGCAGCTGCTTGTTCAGTATGTCTAATAAAATAAGAATAATTAGTGTGTATTTGAATTAGTTGTGACAAGCAAACAATGTAAGCCAACAGATTTAAGGGCAACAAAAGTCATAAAATGCCCATACTAAAAGGCAGCAAACAAATAATTGAGTAACAAGTGGGACAGAAAAAGACATCAAATGAGGATACAAAAAATCCCATAAAAAAAACAAAGCATGAAAAAGAACTGGCAATAGTAAAAATGTACCTCTCTACCGTCAAGCCCTTTCATGGTTTGTAAACAATCTATATCAAAGATATAGTTGCTCTCTGCGACACTCTCTGCTTCATCTGATCTCTTGAGGATCCCTGTATACTCACATAAAGGCGCCCCTGCTGGAATACAATCCCATGATCTAACTGCCCAACCTTTCTTGGGTGTACGAAAGACCTAATGTAGCAAAATAATTGCATTCCAATAGTGTGTCAATTTAGTACTAAATATAATTAGATGGTGTTAAAAGGGGAGAAAACGATAGTGGTTTAGCTAACAACAGCACCTCAAGTCGATATCTTATTCCTTTCTGCGATGTGCGGTTGATGCAACTAGGACCGCATCCACATTTTGGACCGCATTCAAAAACAACGGCTTTTGCCTCAATAAGCCTGGTATTTAGAAAGGTAACACTATAATCAATTAGACATTTAGAATAAAAAAAATAAACATATGAACATGCAAAGGGTAACATGAGCAGAACATTTATTCTTTTAAAACAGCATTCACAAATCACAAGACCCTAACAGTTAGCTAAGCAACAAAACCTTCCAGGTGGCCAGTTTTGGAGTAAAATTTTGCATAACCTTAACACTATTTTCTATGAAAACAAACGAGTTGAAGGAATTATATTTAGAGACTTGAAAAAAATGACTAGAAAATTTGTTTGCCTTGTTATAATATTAGAATAAAATTATGTGTTGGAAAAAAATCACCAAAGATAGAAATTTGGTAAGCAAAAGTCAACCAAGGCAGTAACAATAAAAAAAAAGGTGATTCTTTTTAACTAGTTACAAGAACGGTAAATGACCTGCCACCATCGCGATGAACATAAGGAAAGTCGTGGCCATTAAGCTTTGCACAAGCACAAACTTTGGGATCTACACACATTCCCTTGCAACCACATCCTAAAGTAGGGTGTGGGATGTTTACATTTGCTGCCACTTGGATAGTCTTGCAGTATGTGTAACCTGATATATTTGCCCCACGTTAATAGTAAACAAACCAAAAAATGATAATTTTCCAATGTACAACAACAACACTTCCCAATATATCCTGCTACAGACAGAAGAAACATACAGAAACAGCAGAATGCACTCAGAAACGAAACACAAACCCAAAACTTGCATCATGCATTACAAAAACTGATCCAGAATTCGACAAAGGTAAAGCTCACAACAAAATGGCATCCTATCCTTCATAAAAAAAAATCTCAGATTATAGGTGAAATTGACAACTCCAATTAGTACCAACTAGAATGGACATGGAACATAAATTGAGCATAATCTCTTATGCATTTACAAACTCCTTTTTTCTAACAGAAATTCTCCAAAAAACCTAATGCACAGCAAAAGAGAATCACACATCAATTCAATTCAGAACAATATAAAGCATATTTATCAATTGCACTTGCCAATAGGTGGAAAAGGTTCTTCATCAACCAAATTTGTTGCAGGGATGGGTAAATCTTCTTGACCTCCAGAAATGTCTTCACAAACCAACCTTCTCAACAGTTCAACGTCAAAAGGAAAAGATTCATGAGCCAACTTTCAAGTCAGAATAAACATTGACATTACATTCTAGAAATCGTACCCTCTAAGTTCAGCCACTGAACTAGGTACCCGTCCACGAATATATTGCACCTGTCAATCAAAATGAAAACTTCTCAGGCAAAAGAGGAGTTTGAAAATTAAACTTGAAATAGCACAGCAATACACTGAAGGAACCTTTATTAAAAAAAGGCAAAAAGAAAAGAAAATACGCATACTTGACGAACAAAATAAGATAATAGCATAAATAAATAAGATAGAAGTATTGAACCACCTTAGTTGAGCATAGGCATTACAGTTGGTTCTATACTTTTCTTTTGTTAACTCTACTGTAAACATTTTGTTATTCGAACCATTATTTGTAAAATGTTTTCACATATTGCTCAACTAAGGTGGTTCTATAGTGGAGTTTCTCATACCAAATCTTACATTTGTAAGATTCCTTCAGTGTACACAAGCCCATACAACCATTGTCCAGTTATACAGTTTCATACACACCTGATTAGTAGTCAACTCAGGCTGACCCTCAAGCCGCTTCAGGCGAAACTTGTAGACAGTGAACCCTGATACTCCCTTCTCAGCCCAATAATGAACAACCTGTAAAATAAATGTAATATGTAGCAACTGTTTCATACACACCTTATTAAATATATGTCTTCAACTTTGGCAAACTATAAACCACCTAATTTGCAGCACAGACTAAATGATGGGTTGATGGACAAATTCACCAGTTTTGAAACTTAATTCTTTTCAGCTAATAACAAACCAAGTGATATCTTGCATATTAATGCCTAGATGAAATAGGATGAAGGCCCCATACCCCACCAAACCATCAAAAAGATGAATAATTTATGTTCATAAAACTTATGAGGACAATGTAAGTGGATCAAGATGAGATATAAGAAACCTACATAATTTCTTCACAATAAGCATTAAGAATATACCAAAACATAATCTGACACAGATACAGATGCTGAACAACTGATAACAAAGAAGAAATCATTACATATCTAGTAATTCAAATATACCTTATACAAACCATCATATGTATAAACCCTTTTAACATAACTAATCTTTGAATCATGACCACGTACAACACGTACTGGCAGACCATTCTCCATGCTATTCTGCAACATCACACAAATTCAGGCAAATGAAAAGTCAATCACAAACATTTTTGCATTTATTCCACAATCTATGAAAAGCATATAAAGTGACAAAGACAATCAGAAACATTCAAGGCAGAAGATATAAATTCTTCACAGCCCACCTGAGCAGAGTATTATGAACGGAGCAAAGTCCGTGAAGAAAAAATCGTTTAAATTTCCTAGTAAAGTGCAACTATCTTTTCCTACTAAATCAATAAGTATAAATTTTGAATAATAAAAACTAATGGTTTCATATGGAATATAACTAACAAATTTGCTCAATACTGTTCCAAGTCTTGTTCTGTTCAGATGGTGATTATAAGAAAGATAAATATAAGGTTTAGACCATTTAAATCTGCAACTTCACACATAGAGTCACTTATGCCATGCAGATTTACATATATAATTAACAATAGCTATCCAAGGCACTTTTGACAATAACTCCAAAAGGTTTGTGGCATATAATTTATAAAATATATATTTGTAATTGGGAGTAATGCTTTGAAGACATTTACAAGACTACACTGAAAGTGGCCACCCGCAAGATTCAATTTACTAACACATAATGATACAAAGGACATTGTAAAGACGCACATCTAGCTATTAGATTAGCCTTTTTCACATTGCTATAAGACTATAGAGTCACTTCTGGGGTGCATCCTCATGCTCATTGGCTTTTATATAGTGCCTTTGAGATGGATATAACTCCTATATCAATTTTGGTGTATTTTAACTAAATTCAGTTATTTTTGTCACATAGCTGAATTTCAGTTTTCCTTGGGTCTTTTGGGTGCATCCTCCTGAAATGTTCACGCCATGGGTGCCCCCATCTTGACCTCTTAGATTCTGCTTGAGCGGGACTTTACTGGGCAATGATGATGATGATGACAAACTACAAAGTAAAATAAGAGGTCTACATTCCTCTCATGCTAATAAAGAGGATTTCTAATAAAACCTACAGCAAATATTTTGGTGAAGCCTGTTTAGAATTATGGCTTACAAAAAATAGTGTTGCTTTCCCCTATCCGAAATCCAAGTCTTTCACTTTGATAAGTAGTCCAACAAATCAAAAAGTAATGGACTAATGTATATACTGAATATCAGTTTAAAGAATAGTGAAGTTTCGTCTACGACTCCAACACCGAATCATCCAAATTCTTTTCAACTAAAAACTTATGGTAACAAAGAGCTCATTTGGTATCCATATCAGAATATCATGTACTCATGGTGTTAAGTTTATCCAGATATGGATATCAGGGCCCGTTTGGTATTGATATCCTGATATTAGATATCGGTATCGGGTCATACCTTGTGTTTGGTATGGGAGTATATGGATTCAGATATCGGTATCAGGCCATATCTAGTGTTTGGTATGGGAGTATATGGATATTGGGCCATATACTTGATATCAAAACAAGCCATTTTTCATCATATTTGATATACCCCAAATAAAAGAGGTATGGGGGATATGAGATATGAATGATATCCCATATCCGATACCGATACCGATATCGATACCCGATACCGATACCCGATACCTGATACCGATATATGATATCGATACCAAACGAGCCCTCAAAACTTTCCCATTTTGATATACTGAATGAGCAATATGAGTAGTATCCCTTCTCTCTCCTTCTCCTCATCTCTCTCGAGTCTTTTTTCTACTCATCTCCCCAACCAACACCTTTGATCAACCTGGAAGGAGAAGTCAACATTGACTTAAAAGCAGTTGAAGACAGTCACCAGTGCACTGCACATAATATTTCAAGTCCTACATAATGAGCTACTACATACTACAGCCTTTACTTTCCATTTTAATCTTTTAATAATAATACTCCAATTGAAAGGAGGCATTTATTACTTAACCAAAGCAGAACTAAGAGCTAAACTGCGGAGCATTATCTTTCCTCAACGGGTCTGTTTGGATTGCCTAAGTGGATTAAATTGCATTAAATTCATAATGCAACATAATGCATTAGTTTGGTGATCCAAACGGACCCGACAAGCTATAACATAAGTTTCTATGTTTCCATATTCAAATATTTAAGTTTCAAAGTATTATTTTTGTGAAAACAAATAGTCTCTATTTTCCCAAAACAATACTTGTAAAAGGATTGATGATGTTCAACTAATTGTAATACTCCCTCCGTTTAGTTTTATTTGTCTTTCTAACCTCAAAATTATGTTTCACAAAACTTATCCTTTTAGAATTTTTATTTAATTAATATGTTAGACGGTGTTTGTATTGACTTTTTTCTCTCTACCTATTGGCTATAAAGGATGATTAGTAATTAATTGGTGATTAAATTTAGATATTTTTGGATTTTCAATGGTATTTTTTTATTTTCAATGAGTTTGTTAATATATGTGAAAAAATATAAAAGGACAAGTAGAGCTAAACAGAGGGAGTAGCAGAATGCTAGAGCCCGAAAGAGTGATCCAAACTGGTTGCCAAAGCAAGTTTAAAGCACCAGGGGTAGACATTATGACTCCAACAACAGTTTTGCCAGTTAACATCTGACAAAAAGAGATACAAAAATGTCAAAGACCAAAAACAATTGAATAATTGTGATACAATTCCCCTAAAAACTTATTATAGAAAGAGAGCTAAAAATAATCTCAATGCATCCTAAATACTTTGTATTCAAGATCCCTTTGGCATGTTTCTAGAAATATCCTAGATAAGTTATATTTTGTAATTCCTAGGATATTTGTACTTTTGAATCTAGAGAATTCTTCTCTAGGATTCTCAAACTAAAGCTTCCATGTATAAGACAACTTGATAGTAAAATTTAGATTTTCACTTAAGAGGGCTTGTATTGTAACACATCTTTCCACTTAATGAAAATCTAAATTTTAATATCAAGTTGTTTTTGTGAGATTCTTGCAAATCAGCCAAGTTACCCATCCTGATCCTAACAAATTGATTTAATTTCTTAGACTCCCCCTGACTTTAAGTTGGGGCAAGGGTGGGTACATCTTGGCCCCCCGGACCCCGCCAAAGGTGGGTCCTCACTAGGTTGTTGTTGTTGTGAAAGTGTATGAAGAAAAATGCAGAATAATGAAAACAAATACTTAATGATACTAATACTATACCAACCTTGAGCGCCAAATTACCACGTAACATTTCTTGATCGCGTATTTGACGTTTATCACCTAACAAATTATTTCCGCCTTGACCCGTGTACACTACATCATCTGCGTTATCGACATCATCTTCATACTGTCCAGATAAGACAATTGCTACAGCAATAGGAAAAGTATATCCACTATACTCCTGGAGTATCACAGAAAAGGTTCAAAAGTCAAAGAGTATCTTGCACTAAAGATCTAGATGACAAAAAACTGAACTTGCAGTACAACCTTCAACTACTCGATTATTTTTTTCCAATAACACTATTTGATGACTTTAACAAAAGCTTAAACCAAACATATAGCAAGAATCAAGATGTGCCACAAGCTCTTTCATTATATTTCTTGAAGTATCATCATGGAAAAAGAATCAACATTACCCGAGCAATCAACTGTGGTTTCTTATTAACCAGTACACAACTTAGCATGATTTGTGCATAAAAGAAAACATTAAACTTCAATACAAAATAGTATCTATGTAGTATGCATGACCAATATTGATGGTTAAAGGTGATGACACCTGAAGAGCTGAGGGTAGGTGTGGTGGATTGAGTTTATAAAGGTTAAGAGTGCTGCACATGACAATAACACTTCTTTTGGTCTACATAAGGAATATGGTCTCAAAATGCATTGATTTGCCTGGCTTGTGATACAAAAAGTTCTTTCAAATCATCCACTCATCTTAAGACATTTATAGAAGAAAATGAGAAAAAAACAATACGTAGAGCCAGATAGTCAAATATTATTTTGTTGGTCATTGAGGATGGAGAATCTAAACTTTAATAGGAACTTTAAGACTATAGAGTTGAATATGCCTACAAATATACTGTGAATTCTTGACAGGGGATTCTGATGTTTATGTATTAATATGTTTTGATAAGGAAAACCTTATAACATCACACAAATACCCCTTAAACATTAGGATTTTCCCTTATCCAACAAACTGCTTAATCAAAAAAAAAAAAGCCTTATCTAAGAAGATAAGGAAAAACTACACATAGACAATAATAAAGCTTTCAACAGACCAAGTTTTTCTAACTTATTCTTACCCGTCTAACTAACTAATAAATTTGGCGAGGCAGAGGGAACATGAAAAAGCAGTAGGTAAAAACACTGAACGATTCAACAAAGTTTATCTTCCTGTGTGTAATTATCCAAGATTCCAAGAAAACATCTACAATACTCAAAAAATGATAATATGAAAAGGATCAACTACCCCTTTGCAATAGCTAGCGCCCATATAGTCTATGCCATTTAGCCAGTGACTATGAAAACCAACAGCCACCATCTCTGCTCTAGAAAAGAACTGATGACCCACTTCAACACCTGTTATTCCAAAAAAAATCAGATTAGTAAAAATCAACACTGTCATGAAACATATTCTAAGTCTTCCAAGAGAAACATAAAATCTAGACAGGTTGTCCGTCAAAACATCAATGACTCTAGAAAGCTAAGGGGAAATATTACAAAACCTGGAATTGCCCCAAACTGTTTTGTAGGATACAATATCGCATTAGTCTGCCCCATCTGCAAAATCACTAGAGACTTCAGTCTTACAAAGAATTTCAAAGTCAGCCACAAAAAAGTAACAAAATATTCAAGCTTCGCAATCACTAATTGGATTTCGAGATGAAATAAGTTTTATCAAATAAAGAGAAACATGAGGTAAGTCACGGAGAGTAAAATATTTATGCATCACACTTGCCTTGGAGATAGCCTTCAGATCAGGGCGCTTGTGTTTACGCTCACCATTCTACACAAATTAGAAATTAACATGAAATGAGATGCTTGCCCAATATTAAGGAAGACCATCTGCTCTGACTATGTGTACAACAGTTGCTATGGATACTTTAACAATGATGCAAAAATTAGGTCTAGCATAGTCATCCAAGAAATGCCTCGTGTTTGGGGCATGACCAAAATCACATTGCTGAACTTCGGAATTGCACGAGTCTGGATAGAGCTTAAAGAAATAAGTTGTTAAGACTTAAGAATCCAACCAATAGTTCTCAGCCACAATTACACACCTAAGAAACAGATAGGAAGTGAAAGGAATAATTAAGAGTGGTTTGTTACTAGAAACATATCAAGAATCACCATAGAAGGATAAGGATTAAAGAGAAACAAACAGTGCTTAGGATAAACATTGAAGAGGCCAGGATAAGATTAAATCAAGCCCAAGACCAAAAAAGGCATCATCAACAAGGAAACACAATGGAACAACAACAACCTCTTGCTTTGAACCTTTGCCAGATTTCGGCTGAGAATTGCACCTCTTCTCCTCTTCCTATAACAAGAGAAATGTAAGTAAGGTCTTAAACAATAATACAAAACTATACGTAGCTTAAACCACTTTACACTACACTACTCAATATAAACAACCATACATTGATACCTCTTCGCAATCAACTCGCATCAGTCATCATACCCAATATGTAAAGCATAAAATGCCCAAAACACACATAGATTAAACAAAAGTACAATTATGTAAGTGAAATGATTTATAGTGTAAACTTTTAAGTTCCGACAAAACAAAATTGACTAGAAAGTCACCACTCCTTAATAAACAGTTGGTTATAAAATGTTAAAAGTATAATTTTAAGAAATTAGGGCTCATTTGGTATTTGTTGAGGAACGGAAATGATTAAGAGCATGAACCTAGTCCATTTTTAGTTTATGGTTCAATGATCAAAATGGTAACCATTACCCCCTCTTTCCCCATTTTTTATGTAAAACTTGAAATAATTCTCCCCACCCCTCTAACATGAGACAACAATATCACCTATTCTACTCTAACCATTACCCCCTCCTCTCATTTTTCTTGCAAATAAGAGAGAATCATTACCATTTTACATATAAATTTGTTTCCTTTCCCTTTCCTTTCCTCATTATTATACCAAACGGGGCCTTAGTAAGTACTGTTATTTGAACATAAAATATCCAAGGAAGGTAACTTTGTATAGATTGTGAACTTCAAAAAATAGCCTAACTGAAACTCGGGTGTACACTTTGTTGAACAAAAAAAAATTGAAACCAACAAAGCTTGTTTGGTACAATTTTTTGAGTTTTTCTGTTTTCAGACAGAATTTTAGAAACACCTTTTTAGCTTACAATGTTTGGTTGACAGTTTTGAGTATTAGAGTAAAATTTAGGATATAGCGTGTTTTGAACAATTACTTTAACACAAGAAAAATAGAAAAAAATGTTTCAAAGTTAAAAACTGAAAATATCAAAGCCCAAAATTTAGCAAACAACAAGAGCAAACGCACCTGAATGAAATGGAGGTAATGTTTGTTAAAAGCCCTGAGTGTCTCCTTCACTTTAAGACTCGCACTCTTCTCAACAACACTAGCTCCTGTTTGACCCCCATTGACAAGTTCCAACTGTAAACCCAGACTTCTAAGCTCCCCACCCTCAACATTCTCCAACCCCAAGGCGCCGACTTCTTCCCCATTTTCCAAACCCTTATCCTCCGCCAGCTCCTCGTCACCACTATTATCAGCAGCTGGGCTACTCCTCCTTTTCTTTTTATGGCTCACTTTAGCCTTCTTCCTAGAGCTAACAGCACATTCCGCTTTCCGCTTAGCCACCTCGTTGTAGCAAACCTCACGGCCCCCCGCCTTTTCTCTGAGACCCTGAATCCTAGAGCTCGCCCTCCTCCCACTCCCGCTGATCGGAGACACGGGCTTCACACCCACTCCCTTGCTCTGGCGCCGATCGCTCCCCGGAGGAGAACCGCCGCTCATGCACTCCATTGAAGAGGCCACCATGACTCCAAACGCTCCGAATTCCAAGCCGAGCACACCCTACCCTGCAAAGAACACAAACCTTTTTAAAAACCTAACGCGAGTGGTCCGAGCTGGTGCGAAACCGCGATCGACGTATCTAGGGTTTTGTGAGGCCCTTACCGAAGAAGAATCGAGCGTTTAAGAGGAAATGTGGGAGATGATGGGAAAAGGTGGGAGTGGAAGAGATTCGTTCCGAAATTAAACGTCTCTAGAAATAAATTGTTGGGAAAGTGTGTAAGAGAAAGGGCGGATGGGCACGATTTTTGAAAGGGCGAAATTTTCGCCCCCAACGCTCTACTTTTTTTTTGTCCGCTCTACTTCTTCCCGCTTGATGTCCTGCTGCTTCCCTCCCAAGTCCCCTCCAATTTTTTCTGATTAAAATAATACTCGCTACTCCCTTGGTTTGTTTCAAATTAGATAGATCTGGTTCAAGTGCTATGAATGATGATGGTACGAAAACGGTGGTGTCATCATTTATTAAAAGTTGATAGGATGTTTATTTGTGAAGATACGAAAAGATCGTGTAATTAAGGCATTGTTTCACTTGTGGGTAGAGTTGTTAAAAATTGACCGAATTCGTCAATTCTATCCGAACTATCCGATAATTTTAGGGTCAAGATCCGAAAATTTGAACCCGAAATTAACCAAACTTGATAAAACCCGAAACTCATTGGGTTGACCGATTTAGTATATTTATAGAACTTTTAAAATTTATTTTGAAAATTATAATATATTTTATTATTAAAATAAATGAAAATAATATATTATAATTAAAAATTATTATTTATTTAAAAATTGACTTTAATAATCTTAAAAAAAGGATATTTTATACCCGTTAGTCAACTCGACCCTACCGAAAACCCGCTACAGCCTGACCCGATTGACCCATGACCAATAACAAAACCGAACCAGATTTAACCCGAAACCGAACCCGCCCGACCCAACCCGATTGACAGGTCTACTTGTGGATAGGGCTGAGCATCGGTTCAAAACCGAACCGAAAACCGAAATTCCATTTTATGTGAACCGAAAATCGAACCGAACCGAATTGGTTCGGTTCGGTTTTGGTCGGTTTTACATAAATAGAAGGTTTTTCTTTGGAAAATTCGAACCGAACCGAAATTTAACCGAAAACCGAACCGAAACCGAAACCGGAATTTGGAAAATTCCTAAACCGAAAACCAAACCGAATTATATCGGTTTCGGTTCGGTTCGGTCGGTTTAGCTTAAAATTTCGGTTTGAACCGAACCGTGCTCAACCCTACTTGTGGATATAGAGGATTTTGTTGGTGAAAAGTGATTTTAGTGTCTTAAAAAACGTAAAAAGTAGAGAGGGTTGCACGAATTTTAAGAATATTTAAATTAGTTTTTAAATAGAAATAACTTTTGTCAAGGAAGTGAAACAAGGCCTAAGATCATTCACAACCCCAAGCCAACTTTTGGTTTTTAACTCCAAATCAATTTTCTCACTCATCCACCTCATTTTAAAACACATGTCTACTCTATCCCCACAACCCACATCCACATTTTATTTTTTAAAACCCACTACTTTTTTTATTTTCCATCTTTATTTACTCAATTACACTATTTATAATATATTAATATACATCTTAAGCTTTTTATTTTAGGTTGATTTCGGATAATATTTGTTAAATCGAATAATATTTAATTCATATTTTTTTAATTAAATTAATTTGACTATTATTCATATCAATTAGGTGATTAGAGTATTAAGCTTGAAATTAATATAAACAACAACAACAACACACTTCATTTCACTTAAAATTGAAAACATCGGAATACATTAAAACGAATACATGAAACACACCAAACAACACAAAAAAAAAGCATACCAAAAAATATAGGAAAAAAACACACCAAACAAGTACACACGAAATCATACATAAACTAGTTTTGAAGATGAGAGCAAGCCGAGCAGACTCCCCATAACTTTATCCAAAAGGAAAAATCAACTGTCATATTCTCCAAAAAAAATCAGCCCGACTCCAATAAATTTTCTGTTTTGGAGAACAGTGCATTTAATACTTTCCTTTTTTACCATATAAATTTCAATAGCTGATTATATATTATCTTACATAAGAAAATAAAATGTTATAGAATCTTAACCTAATAAATGATAAATTATTTGTTATTTGATTTTTAAGGAAATAAAAATATATTAGAATCTTAATTTAATAAATGATTAAAAAAAATTCATTGCAAGGTTCCCTAGTTGAGCGAGCAGGAGGTATGTCGCGGTACGGTATAGATAGAATTTTTAGTAGTCCTATTTGTATTAGATTTATATGACACAAGCCTATAAAATTAGAAATTAAAGGTGCATCCATCAAAACTAGGCCCTTAAATTTTCTGTACACATGAAACAAGCATCTACTCTAAACGAATAGATTCATAAAAATGATCAAAAGCATAAATAAAAGAAAATCTCCAAATTATATTACCCTTTAAATGAGTAGATGAAACAAGTCAGTCCGGATCTTCTACAACTCACGGTGCAACTTACTATGCTCCAATATACTCTATTTAATTATTTACATTATTAAATAATGATAAAAAAATTTAAAAAATATATTTATATTCTAAATGCTTATTATCATATATTTATAGAGTTTTATCATACAAATTTCTAACCAATATTTTTAAAAGTTAAAAAAATCGCTTATTTAATAATTTTTAATGTAGAAAATAAGAATAATGACTTTTTTATCACAAAACTCTATAAATATATGAAAATAAGCATTTAGAATATAAATATATTTTTTAATTTTTTTATCATTATTTGATGATTTAAATAATTAAATGAAGTATAGTGGAGTATAGTAGGTTACACCGTGAGTTGTAGAAGATCCGGACTAGAAACCAGTCTATACTCTAAACTAGTTGATTTATCCATTAAATTATAAAATTAAAGAAAAAAAAGGAAAGGAAATAAAATGCATTTAGAGATTTGGAGATCTCTCCAAATTTAGAGAGATCTTTTCCTATTTTGGAGTGATTCTCCAAAATAGGAAAAGAGATGGAGCATCTGTTGGACCATTTTTAGGTCCAAAAGCCCAATCCCTAATAACTTAGGAGAGTTGTTGGAGATGCTCTGAATAAGTCCGAACCGCTGCCATACATGCTCAACCAAATCTTCTTGTAGTTGTTTGTGGGTATCCCTACTTCGAAGTTTTGTTCAAGTTTTTATGTATTGTGACATGTTCCTTGGTCGATTGGGGAATATGTGTCGTCCATAGTCGGCGGTATCTCAAAACTAGATGCATCACAATACAAACTACACGTATCTCGTTCATCCTCCACTATCATATTGTGCAAAATTATGCACGCTTTCATTATTTTTCTAATATGACGAGGATCCCAAGCAAGCGTTGGGTTCTTCACTATAGCAAATCGAGCTTGTAAGAACCCGAAAGCTCGTTCCACGTCTTTTCGGTATGCCTATTGTTAATGAGAAAAACATTTCGCCCTAGACCCTCGTGGAAGTCGAATTGAAGGCACAACGGTATCCTACGATGGGTAAATACCATCAGTGAGATAATAAGCCATTTTGTACTCATGACCATTGACGATGAAATTCACCGGTGGTGATCTCCCTTCCAAAACATCATCAAAGACGGGAGAAAGATTAAGAACATTAATGTCATTGCATAAACCTGGTGTTCCAAAGAAATGCATGCCATATCCATAGATCGTATGATGCAAGTGATTCTAATATAATTGTTGGCTTACCATGACCTCGTGGAAATTGCCCTTGACACGCAGTTGGACAGTTCTTCCATTCCCAATGCATACAATCGATGTTGTCGATCATTCTTGGGAACATGTGCCCTTCCGCAACATGAAGGAGTCATTGTACGTCTTCTACGGTTGGCCTACGGAGGTATGTATCACCATACAAGGAAATGATGCCCTCCACAAAATGTTTTAGGAAGGATCTCATTGTAACACCCCCAATTTCTAACTAAGGGTATTACCGCCAATGACCTCGGATTTTACCATCCAAAGTCAATCGAGGCTAAGGTAACACAACACAATTTAAAACGATCAAAAATATGAAAGATTTATTTATTCATATTAGAATTATCTTTGATTACAAAGTGATTGTTTACAAAAGAAAACGACAACGGAATACAATTTTAATGATACTGGTGACCCATATAAATACATGGTGTAAGACGCGAACATGTTATAAAGTTCTTCCTTCAATATGACATCTCCTCTATAGTCTTCACATGAGCTTGGGCACCACCTTTTTGATACATCGCTTTGAGGTGAATCCTTCCTTTGCTTCGTCTGATCTTCATCTCCAGCTCCTGAGCAACACTCCTCTGTTGTCTGATGTTTCCAAAAAGAAAGAGAGGGAAACACCAGGCAAAAGTGCAAAAGAAAAAGAAAGGTGAACGGATTAGTCTAAGAAGACTAGCAAGTGGAGCACGAAAAAGGTCTCCATTGTTGTAACTAAACTTGGCGGCATCGAACTCCGAATTATACTAGGTCGATCATCCAACGGTCAATACACATTCATCAAGAGAAAGGAATATGAGGATCCAAAGCTAGAAGAATCGTCACGAGAGTGTGATCTTATCGGATTAAAAGGAAAACAAACTTCCAAAATATATAGGGGATATCATAAGAGTGTGATTCCATTGAAAAGAAAAGAATTACGGGAATTCTTTAGAAATAGGACACCACGAGAGTGGGGTTCTATTGAAAGAAATAATGTTTGTGATAACTTTATTGTATCACAACCTAATTCGAGAAGTCTTTATCGATTAGTCAAACAACTACTTAATTTAGTTGATGACTACTAAATTTGGAAGCTCAGAGGAGGCTAGGCCAACATAATAGAAGAATTAGAATTTCCGTATATTACCTTGTACTATAATTCTCAATAGTACGATTTCATTTTTAACGATTTTTAGTTTGGTAAGCAACCAATGCCGAAAATACAAGAAGCAATGTTCAATGCTCGTGTATACGGACTTTTTGCACTTAGCTAAAGCGCGTAGCCCAACAAATCAAGAGGGCAAGGTCATGACCCGGTATTAGGGTATAGGTACATCCTAATACAACATTATGAAGAGATGTTTTCAAGAGACTATGCTCTCATCCCTGAGTTTATATTTGAAACAAATAGAATCATTCTCATTAGACACATTAGTTATTTCTAACGAGTATCCGCATATAATAATTAATATAGCATAACATCATTAATTCTATTGCATAAATAAACTTAGATTCGTTTATTTAGCAATAATTTCCACAAAGCATAAATAGACATAAATCAATTTATTTAGCAATAATTTATCATTAACAGAAAGGAATATTAAACGGAAAGGAAATTCAAGATTAAGTAGACGCAAGAGAGAAAAATCCACTTGCCTTGAATTTCTTTCATATGCTTACGAAGCTCGGGAATTAGAGCGACTTAGTGAAATTCGAACGCTTTGACCTAGTCATTCGAAATAAGATAATGAACGAATTTATATTAAAATTCTTATTTTATTTCTCAAACAATCATTTTTCTTATTTTCCTATTTAAGAGAAAGGATGTTAATCTAAATTGTTTACTTAATAATTTAGGTAGGAAAAACAAATAATAATAATAATCGTTTATATTATTTTCAAAGTGATGTTTTAAATAACTTTTATAGAATTAGAAAATACTTAACTTAAAGAAACATGCAAGGTTGGATTTAATCAAATGGAAAAATTCTTTTTAAAATCACATGCAATAATTATTTAATTGGATTAAAAAAAATATTATTTGCATGAGTCTTATTATTTCTAAGGCCACTTTTATTTTATTCCAATGACTTATTCTAAAGGATAACGTTGACATGCAAAGGTGGTTTAAAACAATTAAAACCCTTTTTACAACCACAAACACTTTTATGCATTTTTACTTAAATAAATATTATTCTCATGATCAAAATTATTTTTAGAGATCAATTATAATTTATTCCCAAAATTGTAATAAGGATTAATATTGACATGCATAATGGATTATTTTATACAAAAACTTTTTAAATTCACATGCAACACCTATGTAAGTTATTTTAAGTAAAAATTATTCTTATGAGTCTCTCTTTATCAAGAAGGTCATAACTAATTTTATTTCAAAATTATACTAAGATCTAAGTTAACATGCAAGGGTGGATTATTTCATAAAATCTCTTAAAATCCACATGCAATAAATTATTTAAATTACTTAAGTAAATATTATACTTTAGGAGTACTTTTACTTAAAAGGGTCATATATAAATTATTAAAAATTTATTTTAAAATTAAGTTGACATGCAAGATATATTTTCTTCTATAAAAAGCTTATTCTATTTAATTCTCTACATCAACCTATTTTTTTATAATAAAGGAAAAATTTATCTATGCTAATATTCTTGTCAAAATTAAGAACCAACATGCTTTAAAAATCATTTTTATGAATCTTAAAGAAAAATATTAGAATTTATTTTATGGCTTATAAAAATTTATTTCTCTCTAGATAATGCATGCATGTCTATATTTTTAATAAACTTAGTAAAAGTATTTTAATTTTATTTTTATAAAAATCTGATTTAGAATTTCAGAAAGAAGATATGGGTCTAATGTTAAAATCAAAACAATTAAAAATAACCCCAAAAATATTTAAGCCCAATTATTTACCTTCCTCCTTATTTCTTTTATGTACAGTAGAGAGGAACCGGGGAGAGAACAGGACAGGACGACGACCAGGACTGGGCAGCGGGGGCGGCGCAGGTGGCTCCTGAGAGGTGGTTGGGTGCTCCTCGTGGTTGAACGAGCGGAAGACGTCGGCTGTGCTCGATCAAGAAGACGAGGCTGAAAAGATAAGCCGGTGGTGAAAGTAATTGAAACGGAGGGAGTTAAATTGTAAGGAGGAGGTGGGGCCTGCCTTTCTACCTTCTCACAAATTGGAACTGGAGAGATTCAAGGAATTTGGAGGACATCAGAGAAAGAAAAGAAAGTGGGACCAGCTCCTCACTTTGGCAATTGAAAGAATGGTTTACCGATGGGATAAAAAAATGGGAAATCAGGTGAGCTTAGAACTTATATATATAAGGAAATCGAACGTGGGCCGCAAGTATAGAATAAAATATCTAGGAGATATTTTTACTGATGTGGGTAATAACTATTTTATATGTACTTGAACGGGACTTGCGTTAGAGCGGTAAAATTATATATCTCGGATTAAAATATTTTTTTATTGAAACGATCCTAAAAATTATGCTGACTAATAAAATCAACTCGAATGATTTTATTTTGTCACTTTTAATTTCAAGGTTTATGTTCCAAAGTATAATCTTAACGAGTACATAATTAATTAAGCGGGTCTTACCCGATCAAGATACTTCTTTCATGGAAGTGATCCTAAAAATTATATTGGTTAATAAAATCAACTCGAATGATTTTATTCTGTCACCTTGAATTTTCAAGGAATAAATTTCATTAATATGATCGTATCGCGTAACGAGTTTAAAGTACGAACTTGTTCGGAAAATTCTAAAAAATTTCCGAGCAGTCTTATAATTCACGTGAACTAAGAAGAATCATTTTACATGATCACTTTCTTTCACTTGTAAATTTTTCGTCTTGGATTCCTAGTTTACGGTCAAAACGGGTAACGACTTTGCTAAGCGGGTCTTAGAAAGTCGTCTAGAAAATTTTCAAGTTTATCCTAAAAATTACGGATATTACACTCATAGTACTATTACCCATCCGAAGGTATTCATCCACATGGTCCGCACACATGCCATAAGCCAACATGTGCATAGATGCGATGCATTTTTGTAGGGCATATAGGTCTTGTCTTCCTGTAGCATCCCTCCGTTGATGAAAAAATCGAATGTGGATAAGAGTTGGTTGACAATGCGTAAGAACAAGGGTTTTGGCATTCTAAACCCTCTATGAATCTGCTCGTCCGTGTACACTGGCGGTGCATCGTCAGAGAAATAATCTTTGACGAGTTGATGATGGCCTCTTTCACGATCTCGCTCAACGTATCGTCGCCTTCTCCTTGGTCAAGAGCTTTCACGTTGAGAGTGTTCTTCAAGTTGTTGGGTTGCTATGGCCACCACTATATCCAATCTTTCATTAATGGCGTCTTCAAACCCATCAGAAGATGAGCTTGATCCAAAATTAAAAAATGAATCTATGATGTTTTTGGAAAGGATCCATGTATGATTGGAATAATGATGATGTGGAACGGTAGAATGTGGGAGAATGATATGAGTGTAGAGGGAACTTGTTTGGTGATTAGTTCTTTGAATTAAAGGTTGTACATATAGGAAAAATAAGGAGAGACATGATTTGAAGAATGGGTAGAGTGGAGTTGGGGTCGTGGGGCCCTTGGTTAGAAGCATGGGTAGAGTGTAATGGGTTGTGGGGTTGGATGTAGAAGCATGGGCTGAATGTCCTCGATCAGAGAGATGTATTGATCAGAGTGAATCTGATGACCTTAATTAAAGAGATGTTTTGAATGGAGTATTGGTTGATGGCTTTATTTAAAGGCATGTGTAGAGTGGAGTGGGTCATGGGGCCCTTGGTCAAAAGCATGGGTAGAGTGTCCTCGATCAGATAGATGCATTGATTAGAGTGAATTTAATGACCTTAATTAGATAGATGCTTTGAATGGAGTATTGGTTGATGGCTTTATTCAAAGGCATGGGTAGAGTGAAGTGGGTTATGGGGCCCTTGGTCAGAAGCATGGGTAAAGTGGACTGGGCTTTGGGCCCTTGGTCAGAAGCATGGGTAGAGTATAGTGAGTTATGGGGTTGGATGCAAAAGCATGGGTAGAGTGGAGTGGGTTGAATGGAGTGGGGTGTGTTTGCCTTCTATATATATAGATGTTATATTCGAAGAAATACTTGCACATTCTCACCAATCTCATCTCTCATTTTCTGAAATGGACCCATATAATCACAACAACTATCAACATCCCTTCCATTTTGATCAACACTTATGGAATGCAACTACCGAAAATCCAAAGGCTCAATTCAATAACCCTCAAGATGAATACACTTCTCCTCAAACCCCAAGTTCTCATGGAAGTGCTTATTAATTTTCGCAATCATTGATCCCACAACAAAATTTCCAAAGCCTAGATGAAATCCAGGCTACAACAGAACCAAACACCGCTACCCAAAAAGCCTCTAAAAAGAAAAAGAGTCGTGCTCATGAACCCCGTGATGAAACAACTCTCGAAGGCAATGAAGTGCAATCTAGAGCAAGATGGGAGAAATGAGGAGTTATTACTAGCAAGTTCATGGTTGAATGTATCAACTGATCCAATAAAAGACAACGGGAAAAAGCAAGATCAATATTGGAATCAAGTGGCTGCCTACTACAACATGCATAGATTGGAAGAGAAGCCCCCTATACTTCTTTCAAGAACCCCAAGTGCATGTAAGAATCGGTGGTCCATCATGAATACAACATGCACAAGCTTTGTGGGCAGCATGAGCTCAGCAGAAGCCCAAAGAGCCAGTGGTTGGAATGACGACGATGTGCTAAACCGGGCAGTGAAACTTTTTCGTGTTGATTACAAAAAGGACTTTTAAGTGTTCATTCAAATATTTGCTCTTGCATGTTTTAAATTGTCTTTTATCATTTACATGTTGAGCACTTGAAGCTTGGATTAAGAGGTAATCTCCACAATGCTTTTGTATGGCCCTGTAGTATGCATTTAGAACCATTTTGAATCGAACAAAGTGCCACATTCTATATGCTATAATAATTGTTATACCACTATTAGAATTTGATAGAAATACATCAAGCATAATCAAGAGAAGAATAAACAAACATTTTAAGGACAAGAAGATACCAAGTGCCACATTCTACATGCACTTGGTATTCACAGTACATGATGAATTGATGTAATACTGATATGTTGTGTTTTATACAGCATAACTAGGACTTTTTAGTACATCTTTTTATAAAGTTTTAGGCATGTTATAAGCATTATTGAAGAATAGGTTTGAAGGTCGAAGTTTCGAAGTTAGAACAAGTTGAAGAATTTGAAGACTAATGAAGGCCTCGATCGCGGTTTATACTGGGAGCGATCGCGGTTCACGTCGCGAGAGGGGTCGCGGTTACGAGAAGGTCGTGATTGCGGTACACACAGGTGGCGATCGCGGTTCATGGTTGCTGTTGAGCTCGCGGGATGGAGAAGGCCGCGATCGCGGTCCTACATTATGGCGATCGCATCCCTGCTGAAGTTGACACGCGCGAGATGCTTTTGCCTATCTTTATTGTTTTATATTATATCTTTTTATTTCATATGGTTTGAGACTTTATTAACCTAGTTTTCAGCTTTGTTTTGATATCTCTTTTAGACCTAGTTTCCAATATTTTCAGACTTTTGTATTTTCTCTCCTATGGAGAACTAAACTCCAAAAGTTCTATTCAAGTTGAAGCTTTCATATTCAAGTTTATTGTGAGATTCTTCAATTTAGGTTTATTTCTACAAGTTATTTCAATTCTCTTGTGCATAGTTAATATTGATTGTGTTGATTTCTGCTTGTCTGGCCAACTAGTTGAAATTAATATTCTCTATTGCTAGATCTAGGTTTTCTCGTAGCAAAACCTAATCTTTGTAGCAACTCAATGTTTTAGGGCTCGTTGGACTAAAACCATTGAGAAAGAGATTTGATTGCATGCTTATTGTTTAACTCGTTGGAACTCAATTTGCATGTATCATGCATATCCTTGTTCTCATTGCTAATATCCCTATTATTTATGATCGTTTCATGAATTATTTGGATGTTAAGTTTGCATGTCTCGTTGCCATGTTCTATTAAAGATTAGGATTAGAATAACCAAAGGGAATAACTTGTTTGAATCTATGATCAATAACTTGATGATGAAGTGGATGCTTGAATAGGATTGTTTTCCTTAATTGATAAAAATCCTACTTTTTGCTTTGTTTGATTACTTGCTTTGTTTGTTTCAATTCCTTTAGTATTAGCTTAAATAATCAAAATCCTCTCTTTATTACTATTGAGTTGATAACAATATTGCTTTGAATTACAAGTGTCTCTTGGGTACGAACTCGACTTACCGACTATACTAGTTGAGTAATTAGGGAATTATATATTGATTTGGCACGACGACTTTAAGCCAGTCAAATTTTGGCGCCGTTGCCAGGGACACTTTGTTTTGTTTTAAGTTTTTATTGTTACCAACTCTAGTGTAGACCCTAGTTTATGGTCCACACTTGTGCTAATGATTCTTCTATTTTGCCTTTTGAATCAGAGATTGAAAGGACTCTTTTCAGGTTGAGACGTGAAGCTCGGAATCTACTCCTGCCATTCAACTTGAATTCTGTTGATGCTGAGACAATGGGAGATCAGACTTTGAGGCAGCTGACTGTCCCAAACTTTCAACAACAGCCCCTGGCTGTTGAGTTCATTGCGCTGAATGATGGTGTCAAGTTTGAGTTGAAGTTAGGGTTGATCCATCTTTTGCCCCAATTCCATGGGCAGGGTGGAGAAGATCCCAACAAGCATCTTGTTGAATTTGATCAGGTCTGCTCAAGTATGAAGCCTACTGATGTAACTGAAGACCAGATCAAGCTGAGGGCGTTTCCTTTCTCTCTGAAGGATTCAGCCAATGAGTGGCTCTACTATCTTTCTCCAGGCTCCATTAATACCTGAACTAAGATGAAAGTAGCATTCTTGGAGAAGTACTTTCCCGCCACCAAATAGAACAGTTTGAAGAAGAGCCTGAACAATATTGAACAACAGGCTGGAGAGAGCTTGTATGATTATCATGAGCATTTCAAGAGACTGTGTGCTAGTTGTCCATATCATGGGTACTCTGATCAAGACCTGGTACTGTACTTCTTTGGTGGATTATTAGACGATGAGCGCAAAATGGTGAATGTAGCTTGTGGTGGAAGCCTGATGAACAAGACATCAGCGGATGCCCTTGAGCTCTTTTCTGAGCTATCTGAGAACTCAAAGCAATTCAACAAAAGAACTGGCGCTAAAGGAATCAATGATGTGGACTCCTCATCTTCTGCTTTAAGATCTGAGGTAGCGGAGTTGAAAGATATGATGAAGAGGTTCATGCTGCAAGGAACCCCTCAATAACTGAAGGCATGTGAAATCTGTGTTGACACACTTCACCTTACTGATGCCTGCCCACAACTCCATGAACCTCAGGCTAAGGTTAATGTTGTAGGAGGCTATGGACCTCCTAGACCTCATTTTGATCCTTATTATAATACATACAACCCAGGTTGGGCACATCATCCAAATCCGAGATATGGGAATCAGAATCAGCCTCAATATAATCAACAAGGAGGTCATCAGCAAATCAGGCAACCTTATGCTCCTAGACCTCCGGTTCAGAATCAAAAAAACTCATTCAATGTTGAAGAGATGTTTGCAAGGCTTGCAAACCAGTTGGGACAGAATACTCAAGCTAGTATCAAGAACATAGAGACTCAAATTAGTCAACTGGCTACTACGGTGGGCAAATTGGAGGCCAGAGATTCAGGAAAATTACCAGCTCAGCCCATCAATCCAAGGGAGAACGTGAGTGCAATTATATTAAGAAGTGGAAAAGAATTGCCGAAAGTTGACGCGTCGGAAGAACCGCAATCGCCGCCTCCACATGGCGCGATTGCGGTTGAAGAGACCGCGGTCACTGCCCCTACCAATGGCGATCGCGGCCCCTTAACTGAGGCCTCGAGATTTTAGAAAAATAAAACCGCGATTGCTCCCATTCAGGGGCGCGATCGCGGTGGTGATGATTTCCGAAAAATTGAAGAATCGTGATCGCGACCATCTGATGGCGATCACGGCTAGGCCTTAGATTCCGACGATCAATATGTTCGCCCGGATGTTCCTCCTATGGTTTCTCAAAAGCCACCCCCTCCCTTTTCCTGAAGCACTCAAAGACACAAGGAAGCCTGAGAACGACAATGAGATCTTTGAGACGTTTTCCAAGTGTGAGGTAAACATCCCTTTGCTTAATCTGATTAAAAGCGTTCCTAGATTTGCTAAATTTCTGAAAGAGTTATTGTAGGATCGTAGATCTGTGTTAGTAAGACAAATCAGGAACTGGTTCGTCGTCTTCACTGAATTAGCTCGAGCTCTCTCTTTCTCACTTTCTCTTCTTGGATCTTGTGCTTTGCGTTTGAGATCTTGAAATGACCTAGCTGCGTCGCTTTCTATTTAAATGGGTTTCCACTTTTACCTTGACGCGTTTACCCTTTCTGTCTTGGGGAGTACGACACTATTCAAAAAGACTAGCGTACCCTTTTACATCTCTTTCATTTCGGAACTTGGCTTGCCGCCCAAGACAATAGTGAAATGTCTTTATTATCCTTCAATTCATTTGCCACGTCCTCAGATGGCTTTATGGGGAATATTTCCCTTGTTTTTCCTATAAACCTGTATCTTTCTTGAGATCACTTGTATAGGGAATTAGTTCCATTTGTTTGTCATTATCAAAACTTCGATTTTTCGAATAGAGAAACCATTGTTCCAGTGTTAGTTCCCTAACACTGATCCAGCAATTTCCCCCTTTTTGATGATGACAAACTTTTATAAAAATGCAAGTCAGGGAGACAGGAAAGAGAAGAGAGACAAGAAAGATAAGAGAGATTAAACACCATTGTAAGATAGTCGATACTTTGTAGATACTTAGTTCCCCCTGAAATGGACAAGCAGTTCAATTTTCCAAGATTTTAAAGCATGATAGTTGCCCCTCAGCTTATGGTTAATTTTATTTCTGTATTCTCTTAGACACAACACATCTCTGCATTTTTCCACTTTTCCCCCTTTTGACATCATCGAAAAGAATAAGGCATAAACACGCAAGGAAAAGCAAGCAAAGCACGATCATTACTAGAGAATAAAAGCAATTGCATTCAAGGAAAGAGTCTTAACTGTAACATCCTCGACCAAAGTGCATACGTCATTTTGCATTCATTACATAATAAGAGCATATGTATAGCGTATTGGAATGATATATAGTGAGTTTTTAAAAGTAATATTTATTTTCTATTTAAGTTTATTATATTTTAAAAAGTTTTTAAAAAAAAGTTAATTATTAATTATTTCAGGGTAAAGTTTGTAGTAAAGGAGATTTGAGGGTGAAAAGTGTAATTTTTCCTAAAGCTTTGCCGACTTACGTGATTTATATATGAGAGTTATGTGTGTCTTGCTTTCAAACAAAAGAAAGCTACAGAGAGATGGGCAAGATGGAGTTCGAGAATCAAAATAAAAGAGGATTTTGATTTTTGTTGGTTTTAATTTTTGTTGTTGGATCTGGTACGAGATCTCTTCTATCGGATTTTAATCTTGAAGTACAAGCTTGATTTGGTAAGTTTTTAATTAGTTATTGGTTTATCTGGATTTTATTGATTTTTCCAGATCTAGATCTACAATTGCCTTTGATTTGAAAATCAGTCGATTCATAGTTCTCAGAGGGTGTTTTCGATATCGGATTTATATTCGGTAAAAGATTTCAGAGTAATTTTAGGGTTTTCCTTGTAATGATATTAGGGAGCCCTTTGATCAAGTTTTTCATAAAGGTATGAACTAGAAAAATGTTCCTTTATATATATAGTTTATTGTTGTCAAGTTTTAAAGAATTTGGATATATATGCAAGAAGTTATAATGCATTCTGGCATTTCATTGCATTTGGGGATAGAGTTTGTAAGAGTAAATAGCCTAATTTGCACTGGGTTACATATAGGAGTACAAGTAATAGACCGTGGTCAGAGTCAAGGGGGAGAAATATAGTATCTGCTTTAAACAGGTGAGTATAGACCGGAGATTCAACCTTATGTGCTATATGTGATATGGATATATGTGCTATATGAGGTGTATGGATATATGTGCTTCATGAATATGCGTGTTATATGAGTTATATGGATATGTATGATAGCTTTGAAATTTCCAGAGTTGTTTGCACAGAAAGTTTGATTACAGATGGCATATGATATATGAATACATGATGCATTTGATTGCATAGCATATTGCAATGAGATTAAAAGGACATGTGACTGTCTCCCCCTGAATTTGTATTACAAGACCTACGGGTCATACAGGATCTTCGGATCATACAGGACCTACGGGTCATACAGGATCTTCGGATCATACAGGACCTACGGGTCATAATTCTTACAGGGACCATAAGAGTCCATATACAGTAAACTCGGGGCAGATTCAGGCTTGAACAGTTCACAGAATAATGAATCGGATACATCAGCATTTGCATTTGCATAGTAAATTCATATATGACATATATAATATGTAGGAATATGTATATTGAATAAATGTTTGACTCTGTGTGAAATAATTGATGATGGTTTATATTCACTGAGTATGCGACTCAGGTAAGTCGCAAAACAATTTTTCAGGTTCAGCTAGTTCTTACTGATGTGTGTCCGTTTAGAGGTCACATTCATACAGGTCGGCCGGCTGAAGCTCTAAGCAACCTTCTCCTCCTCATTTTGCATCTTAGACATATGGGTTGTAATAGAATTTAGAGTAATAGATGTTTTAGCATAAAAAGTAACTACCTATATGTGTGTGTGTGCAACCCTTTATGGTTGTTGCTTTCTGCTTTGTGCTTCCATGGATAGTTGCTATATGTGAATTATTTGTTTATATAAGAAATAAGTTATTACTAAGCATACGTCATAGGGTATAGGGGTGTCACAATTAGTTTGGTATCAGAGCAGGGATATGATTCTTTAAGGGCTTGCATTCATAAGCATATGTAATTGACAGTAGAATTGCATTCATGAGCATGATGCATAAAGGAGAGAAGGTTCATTCGTGCCACATCAGTTTATAGAAGCATCTCATACAGTATTACATGAACATACATTTCATACACATGAACGATAAGAAGAGGAAGTACAGAGGAAATAGTAAAGGTATGTACAATATATCGAGAATGTATAATACGAATGGACACAGTAGAGTTTGCATCTGATCTTATCTTGCTATTACTATATGAGTTTGATGTTATATTGAACATGGACTGGTTGTCAAGACACCATACTAAAGTGGATTGCTATACCAAAGAAGTAGTGATAGACTTGCCTGAGAAATCTAGAGTGATTTTTTTTTATGGTGATAGACAAATGGTACCCAGTTGCTTAATATCTACAACAGTCGCTTTTCGCATGATCAGAGATGGATGTGAGGCATATATGGCCCATGTTATAGACTGTACAATTGAATGTGATGAGGTTGAAGGTATTCAGTTGTTAAAGATTTTCCAGATGTGTTTCCAAAACATCTTTCAAGATTGCCAACTGATAGAGAGATAGAGTTTACTATGGAATTAATGTCAAGTATTGCACCGATTTCTATTCTTCCATATTGGATGGCTCTTCTAGAGTTACAAGAACTGAAGAAACAGTTACAAAATTTATTGGACAAAGTATTCATTAGGGCTAGTGTATCTTACGACTGTGCATAGATTACAGAATGTTGAATCAGGTGACAATGAAGAACAAATATTCATTGCCAAGAATAGATGATTTATTTGATCAACTTCAAGGTGCCGAGGTATTTTTCAAGATAGACCTTCAATCTGGATATCATCAGTTAAAGATAGCTAAAGATGACATTATCAAGACAACATTTAGAACTCAATATGGGCATTATGAGTTTCTGATAATTCTATTTGGTTTGACTAATGCACCAGCAGAATTTATGGCTTTGATGAACAAGGTATTTCAATCTTTTCTATACAGATTTGTGATCATCGTTATTCATGATGTATTGGTATATTCGTGAAGTGCAGAGGAGCATGTTGATCATCTGTGTACTGTGCTACAAGTCTTGAGGGAAAAACAGTTGTTTACTAACCTAAGAAAGTGTGAATTTTGGTTGGATCATATGGTATTTTTTAGGACACATAATATCTGGAAGAGATATAGAGGTTGATCCTAAAAAGGTTGAAGTAGTGGTAAATTGGAAAGCACCAACTACAGTTACAGAAGTTCATAGTTTTCTTAGGATGGCTAGATACTACAGACGATTCGTTGAAGGATTCTCTATTGTAGCTGCACCACTCACTAAATTATTGCAGAAAAATGCTCCATTCCATTGGAATGATGCATGCCAACAGAGCTTTGAGGAGTTAAAGCATCGTTTGACTACAGCGCCAATACTGACAATTCCTACAAGTACAGGAGGATTTGTTGTTTACACTGATGCTTCATATCAGGGTCTTGGTTGTGTTTTGATGATGAATGGAAAAGTAATTGCTTATGCATCAAGACAATTACGACCACATGAAGTTTCTTATCCTGTACATGATTTAGAGCTGGCAGCAGTAGTTTTTGCCCTAAGATTTGGCGTCATTATCTATATGGAGAAACATTCCAAATCTTTACTGATCATAAGAGTTTGAAGTATTTGATGATCCAAAAGGAATTGAACATGCGGCAGAGGCGCTGTATGGAACTATTGAAAGATTATGATTGTACAATCGAGTATCATCCGGGAAAGGCTAATGTTGTAGCAGATGCTTTGAGTAGAAAGTCCAGTGGTATGATGGCCAACATGCACATGACTTCATTGTCAAATTTGATTGCTTTGCGAGGTTTAAATGCCAAAGTACAGTTTGACATAGAGGGAATACTATTTGCTACTTTGGAAATTCGGCCAGTGTTGAGACAGAAAATTAAAGATGCACAAGTAAGAGATGAAAAGCTGGTAGAAATTATTGAACAGGTGCAACAAGGTAAAGATACGTCATTTGTTATTCAAGATGGCACATTGATGTTTGGCACCAGATTATGTGTACCTGATGTTGATGATCTGAGACGAAAATTTTTAGATGAGGCACATAATGCATCATATGCTATGCACCCTGACATGACAAAAATGTATCATACCTTAAGACAACATTATTGGTGGCCAAGAATGAAGAAGGAAGTTGCTGAATTTGTTTCTAAATGTCTTACTTGTCAACAAGTCAAAGCAGAACACCAAGCACCTACAGGTATGCTGAAACCTTTATCTATTCCGGTCTGGAAATGGGAGCGAATTACGATGGATTTTGTTGTGGGATTACCACGAACACAGAAAGGGAATGATGCTATCTGGGTGATTATTGATAGATTGACTAAGTCAGCACATTTCTTGCCTATATGTTGGGGTTGTTCATTGGATCAATTGGCAGAGATATACATGAAGGAAATTGTCCGACTTCATGGAATACCAGTATCCATTGTATCAGATAGAGATCCTAGATTTACTTCTCATTTTTTGGAAAGTTTTCAAACAGTTATGGGGACTAAATTGCATTTCAGTACAGCTTATCATCCTTAGACAGATGGGCAGGCTGAAAGGACTATACAAACCTTAGAAGAAATGCTTCGTGCTTGTGTTATTGAGTTTCAGGGTTCATGGGATAGGTATATTCCATTGATGGAATTTGCTTACAATAATCAATTTCACAGCAGCATTGGGATGACACCATATGAGGCATTATATGGAAGGAAATGTCGAAGTCCTTTATATTGGGATAAAGAGGGTGCAGAAATTTTAGAAGGGCCAGAAATTATACAAGACACAATTGATAAGATTGATATTGTAAAGAACAAAATGAAGGCGACACAAGACAGGCAAAAGAGCTATTTTGATCAGCATCGCAAGGAGATGGAATATCAGGTTGGAGATAAAGTATTCTTACGAGTTTCTCCATGGAAAGGTGTCATGAGATTTGGTAACAAAGGAAAACTAAGTCCTCGGTATATTGGGTCATATGAGATCATAGAGAAGGTTGGACCATTGGCATACAGATTAGCATTACCTTCAGAATTGGCTCAAATTCATAATGTCTTCCATGTTAGTATGTTACGACGGTATCGATCTGATCCATCACATGTACTAAAAGGTTCAGAAGTACAACTTGCAGAAAATTTGAGCTACATAGAAGAACCAATCATGATAGTGGATTCCGGAATCAAACAGTTGCGGAATAGGGAGATTCCGATGGTTAAAGTGATTTGGAAGAATCATGGTTTAGAGGAAACCACTTGGGAAACTGAGGATAAGATGAGAGAGTCATATCCACATTTGCTTAATGGTAATTGATTCCCTATCATCCTGCATCATATGAAGAGATAGCGAATTTTGAGGACAAAATTCTTATAGAGGGGGAGGATTGTAACATCCCCGACCAAAGTGCATACGTCATTTTGCATTCATTACATAATAAGAGCATATGTATAGCGTATTGGAATGATATATAATGAGTTTTTAAAAGTAATATTTATTTTCTATTTAAGTTTATTATATTTTAAAAAGTTTTTAAGAAAAAGTTAATTATTAATTATTTCAGGGTAAAGTTTGTAGTAAAGGAGATTTGAGGGTGAAAAGTGTAATTTTTCCTAAAGCTTTGCCGACTTACGTGATTTATATATGAGAGTTATGTGTGTCTTGCTTTCAAACAAAAGAAAGCTACAGAGAGATGGGCAAGATGGAGTTCGAGAATCAAAATAAAAGAGGATTTTGATTTTTGTTGGTTTTAATTTTTGTTGTTGGATCTGGTACGAGATCTCTTCTATCGGGTTTTAATCTTGAAGTACAAGCTTGATTTGGTAAGTTTTTAATTAGTTATTGGTTTATCTGGATTTTATTGATTTTTCCAGATCTAGATCTACAATTGCCTTTGATTTGAAAATCAGTCGATTCATAGTTCTCAGAGGGTCGATATCGGATTTATATTCGGTAAAAGATTTCAGAGAAATTTTAGGGTTTTCCTTGTAATGATATTAGGGAGCCCTTTGATCAAGTTTTTCATAAAGGTATGAACTAGAAAAATGTTCCTTTATATATATAGTTTATTGTTGTCAAGTTTTAAAGAATTTGGATATATATGCAAGAAGTTATAATGCATTCTGGCATTTCATTGCATTTGGGGATAGAGTTTGTAAGAGTAAATAGCCTAATTTGCATTGGGTTACATATAGGAGTACAAGTAATAGACCGTGGTCAGAGTGAAGGGGGAGAAATATAGTATCTGCTTTAAACAGGTGAGTATAGACCGGAGATTCAACCTTATGTGCTATATGTGATATGGATATATGTGCTATATGAGGTGTATGGATATATGTGCTTCATGGATATGCGTGTTATATGAGTTATATGGATATGTATGATAGCTCTGAAATTTCCAGAGTTGTTTGCACAGAAAGTTTGATTACAGATGGCATATGATATATGAATACATGATGCATTTGATTGCATAGCATATTGCAATGAGATTAAAAGGACTTGTGACTGTCTCGCCCTGAATTTGTATTACAAGACCTACGGGTCATACAGGATCTTCGGATCATACAAGATCTTCGGATCATACAGGACCTACGGGTCATAATTCTTACAGGGACCATAAGAGTCCATATACAGTAAACCCGGGGCAGATTCAGGCTTGAACAGTTCACAAAATAATGAATCGGATACATCAGCATTTGCATTTGCATAGTAAATTCATTTATGACATATATAATATGTAGGAATATGTATATTGACTAAATATTTGGCTCTGTGTGAAATAATTGATGATGGTTTATATTCACTGAGTATGCGACTCACGTAAATCGCAAAATAATTTTTCAGGTTCAGCTAGTTCTTACTGACGTGTGTCCGTTTAGAGGTCACATTCATACAGGTCGGCCGGCTGAAGCTCTAAGCAACCTTCTCCTCCTCATTTTGCATCTTAGACATATGGGTTGTAATAGAAGTTAGAGTAATAGATGTTTTAGCATAAGAAGTAACTACCTATGTGTGTATGTGTGCAACCCTTTATGGTTGTTGCTTTCTGCTTTGTGCTTCCATGGATAGTTGCTATATGTGAATTATTTGTTTATATAAGAAATAAGTTATTACTAAGCATACGTCATAGGGTATAGGGGTGTCACATTAACAAACATAGAACACACAATCTTAAAAACACTTGAAGGAGGAGTTAAATGAGCTAGGTAAAATCTTGTAGAGGGCTTGCTCATGGTTTGGAGGAGGAGGAGGAAGGTAACTTCTGTTGGATGTCTAGAAGAACATCAAGGATTCGCTCGTTGACCCCACACAGACGATATAGAGCTTGGAGAACAGCTGTGCAATCTCCCTGTTCAATGAACATTGGTTAAGGAACTTCATCAGCTTGTTCCTGGGAGTGCTTCTTCCTTTGGATGTTGGACATTTCCATCTCATGTTCCAGTTCCTCTTCCTCCTGGGGATGATAGACATCATTCTTCTTCGTTATTTCATTCACCACTGCAACATAGGGAAGGGCATGAGATTCTTTGGCGACACATTTGCACATGTTGTTGAAGGGATTTCTTGAATAAATAAATTTATATTCAAGACCCCGCTGAGTATAGCGGAGTCAGGTTCGTCCACGGGAATGAGAATAGGGCTAAAGATTAGTTGATAAACTACGAAAAGTAAGAGAATAAACAAAGGGCTAAGGGTCAAACACGACCTTATGGGGTCGAGATCGAGTCAACTTAATGGGTTTTAATCAAATATAAAAAGAGCAATCCTAGGGCTAGGGCTACCACAACAACAATCACACATGCTTTTAACGAGAATTCACAACTATCATGCAATCTAGATCATAGAAAAGTCAACTGTCGCAAACAATTCAAGTTATTCAATCAACTATCGCAAATTAAACAACTTACTATCTATCCTTCAACCTAGGAATATCAACTGTCGCAAATAATCTTATTAGAACTAGTCAAAGCAATCAATTTTACACTTTCGCTTTTAGGTTAATTGCAAGACATGCCTCAACTTTCGCAAAGGATTAAGCACAAGATAGATAGATATGATCTTCAAGCATTCAAGTCATTAATTCAAGTTTAGACATGCATGATTATGTTGGGTTTTCACCCAACCCTAGAATCTAAGAAGACTACTCACTCATTGAAAGAAAGAAGAAGACATGATCATGAAAATAAACCGAAAATTCAAATAAAAACAAAGAGGTCTTACAAATTTCTCCAACTTGTCCTCCAAGTCTTCCTCTTAATCTCCAAACAACGTCAAAACCAAAGCTAGAAAAAGAGAGTTTAACTAGAAGGTCTAGCCCCTTTTTATAGAGAAAAAGGAACCCTAATTACACTAGGAAACAAGATAAAACTACTTCCTAAAATAAAAGATAGAATTTAGTACAAAAGATCTCGGAATAATGCAAGAGTCGGCGCCATGCACAACCCAAATGGGTCGTGCACGACCCCCCTGGGGTCGGTCCTGGAGCTTGTCTTTTGGGATGGGTCAATCTTGGCATGTGTAGGCTCGTGCACGACCTTGTTGGGTCGTTCTTGGATTGCTTTGGCTCGTGCATGAGCTCCTTTGGCTTGATTCTACTCTTTTTCCGGCCTCCTTCCTTAACTTCTCCTCATAGCTCGTCCACCTCTTCGTATAGTACTCCAAATTCTTCGGTTACGCTCCAAAATACCTACAAAAGACACAAAATACGCGTAGTTTCCGAATCTCAAGGAAATACAAAAACTAAAGCAAAAAGACTCAAAAACATAAAACTCTAATGCGAAAACCAACTTAATCTAATCTATCTAGACACTAAAAACCTACCTAAAAAGCGGATATCAAAATACCCCATACTTAGACTTGCTTGTCCTCAAGCAATAATCATGCAAAATCAAGACCAATAACACAATCTTCAAGCATAGCCTTTGTCAAAACATTTTAAGCACAAGTGAAGAAGTAGACAAGTAATTTTAAAGTCATCACATATGTATGAGTCCCAAGCTTAAGCAATCACAATCCAACCTCACAAGAGATTTTAATGTGTTTCACTCATCTCTCATGTGTTTAGGCTATTAACATCAACTCTCAACTCAATCTTTATGCAACATCAACTTTATCATTGAAACTTATATCACCAATCTCTCTACCTAGAGAAGTCAAAACACATCAATCATCATAAGAACTTAGGCTCAATGAAATCTTCATAGAAGACTCCATTCGACCGGGTTGTAATGGGGCTTGGTAAAGACAAATAGGCGTGGAAAATATTTGGCCATGTGGTGCTAATAATATCCGGAAATCAAAGACTCCTAAAAACTCTCACATCACCAAAACTCTCATTAAAAAATATATATACCAAACTCACTCAAACATTATGCTCAAACTCACTTATTTCTTCAGCCCCTTTTAATATCCCAACTTATCTTGCTTATAAATACTAATGAAATTTGGCTCATGCACACTTTCACTTTCAACTCTTTGCTTTATTTTTCTCCCTTTTGATTTTCATATTTTTTTATGGGAGGTTGGTACCAACTTTTTTTTCTTTCTTTTGTAAGTGCATTCAGGGAACCAAACTCCTTTTACATGACAAACTGCAAGATTTTTTACTTTTCCCAACCCATAATTATCCCACACTTGAACCAAGCAATCTCTCTCAACAAAATCATCACAACCAATACTAAGTCCTAATCCCCGGATAGGGTCAAGCTTATCTTGGCTAGGGAATAATTTTGTGGAGCTAAAAATAAAAGGCTTAAGGCTCAATTTGGCTTCAAAAAGAGGATAATGGAAAGGTAGGTAAAAGAGAGGATAAAAAATGGCTTATGAAATATAAGTTCTTAATCATAATTAACATGCATGAACGATCTCATAGCGGCTTCAAGAAATAGATAACCATATCAATGACAAGAGATTTATGCACAAAGAGAGCAAATCATACAAGAAAAAGAAGAGGGATTTTTTATGTTCTCCCTATAAGGCCAAAATTCTCACTAGGTAAAATTTTTGTTGGATTGCAACTACTTCTAACTTAAGACACATATGCTCAATTTCATCACAAGTCCATTTTCACAATTAAAAGCAATTTCTCAAGACTCAGGCTATACTATCCAAATATGTCAAAGGAATTATATGATAAGCATGAAAATTAATTCTCATCATAGGACATCTAAGATGGATCATTCTTCTATCCTAAAACAAAGAAGCAAATATTTTTGGATTTTGACTTTTTTCCAATTTTTTTTTTGATTTTTTTGAATTTTTCAAAGTTTTTTTTATAAGACAAACTAATAATCAAGAAATCAAGCAAAGACTCAATTATATACAACTAGTTTCTTCTTCCCCTACCCCATACTTAAATCATGCCATGTCCTCATGCATAAAAATATATGACAAAGTAAAGAGATAGGAAGAAGAAACTCACAACTTAATATTGAAGCTGAAAGGGTGGTGGAGCTCATCACTGTGGAGGTCGGTGACGAGAGCGGAATGGTGGATGCTCTGGTGGAATATACGCCTCTCGACCCGGGTAGTTCCCGTAGTCCCAATGCATGTAGCCCTCCGTATGAGCCCAACGGTAATCATCCACTTCTTGCTGAGCCTCATAGTAAGACTGAAACTGTTGGAACTCTTGGTAACGGTGATCCATCACGCCCCGGGTTTCCCTTAAGTCCTCCCTAATTGATGCTTGTCCCCGTATCACGGCCTCATGTTGTTGTCGGTGATCAACCCTCATTGCCACCATCTCCCGAGCCAAATAGTTCATATCATACACCGGAGCCTCATCTTGTTGCATTGGCTCCTCATTCCCGGGACCGGTGTTGGCATTTGAGGAGGTCCCGAACTCATAAACCGCCCCAAAGGTAGGATGCATGGGTGGCATAGGGACGTGGTACGGTCGTGGAGGGTCGTGTGCGACCCCATAGGGGTCGTGTACAGAATGCCGGGCAGGCTCGAACGCCCCTGGATGGTCGTGTACGACCCCCGTAGGGTCGTGCACGGACTGTCGTGATGGCTCGAACGACCCAAATGGGTCGTGCAGGGGGGTCTGGCGCGATCCAGATGGGTCGTGCTCGACCCCAAAGGGGTCATGCCTGAAGGTAGGAGGAGGGGGTAAAGCCAGAATTTCATACCCGGGCTTTGGACTCGGATAGCGGCGGAGGCGTCTTCTTAAGGACTCTTCTTGTTCAGGGCGTTTCTTCAAACGGTATCGGTCGCTGGACCACACCTCAAACCAATTGGGTAAATGAAGCAAATCCACCCGCTCTTTGGTGATGATGACTTGATGACCATGAAAGACGGAGCAGTATGTGTTAGGATCATTGGGGTGCCTTGATATCAGCTTTGCATTAGCGAGAAACGGGATGTCAATAAATATCGGCTTCTCTCCCGAATAAGCTTTCATGTTGGCGTTAAGGTTGTGGGCGAGCCGAGCAATCATCCCTCCAAAGTAGACCGAATCCGACTTGGCCTTGAAATCATCCACACTTCTCATCCACTCGAAACCAATGTTGAGCGGTTCGGGTGAAGAGAATAACATTGTCCTCAGCATGAAGACCTCCCTCTTGTTTGGCCTAGATAACTCGGTCCTTGGGTAGACCGTGATCCCTAAGATGCGAAGAATGATCCGAAAGAGCGGGTTGGCTATATCCTTGCTAGGCAAATTGTGGAAAGAGCTCTCCTGTTTTCCGAATAGATAACTCCATGTCAATAGGGGGTCTGGCTCACGCTTGACATCGTAAATCGGGTTAGGGAACCCGAATGCATCATTAAGTTCTTGCAAGGTGAGCTTGAACCATTTGTTCTCGAGCTGAAATTGGATCTTACCACCAGTATGAGGGCTCTTGATAGAAGTAGTAAAGGTGGCCAGAAACTCACAAGTGAGTATGGGATAATGGTGATTTTTCCATTGAAGCAAATTCTCGCCCCCTATATAAGTGAAAGCCTCCATCAAATCATCGTGAATGCGCAACCGTTTCCCATCCTCTTTGCAATACCATCGTGTTCGATGCTTGAGCTCAAGGCACACATTGAACGTCTTTTGGAATGTGGAGGCCAGGTTGTATTGGTCTAGCTCGGGCTTATCACTTTTCTTTGACTTTTTGGCGGGTCGAGAAGCAGAGGCCATGGTACCTACATTCATTTAAACACCAACGCCACATAATACACCCCATACTTATTCAAAAGTAAGTATTGCAAGCTTTATCAATTAAGCGTGGCACAACGAAGGCGGGACATGATATATAAAGACACGAAAGCATGGATCAATTCTCAACCTAGCATGCAATACTTTAGCAAAAACCACCCAATTCTACACAACAAGAGTGCTTGCACGACCCTTAGGGGGTCGTGCACGACCCCTTTGGGGGTCGGTCCTGGGTGTTGATTTTCTGATTGGGTCGTGCACGACCCCATTCCTAATGGGGTCGTGCACGACCACCTGGTAATGCACTTCGTCTTCAACCTCTACCCAAAAATTTGGATCTAGCCCCCAATGGCCCCAAGTATCAGATTTCAACCACAATAGTCTCTAAATTTCAAGTTAAAACACACCAAAGCATAGACAAATCGAAACAACAATAATTATGCAAGCAATTTCCAAATCTCTACCCAAAATCAAAAATTCCCAAATAATGCAAATCCAACCCAAAAATTCAATATCCACCATGAATAATCAAAATCAAGAGTAGAGGGTTAGAGATCCATACCGAAAATCTGAGATTCGAGCAAGAAAAGTGGAAATAGAGGTGTGTTCGACCTAGATCTAGAATTGGGACGAGGGGGCTGGGTCGAGCACGAGCAGTGGTGTGATGGTGCTGGAGTGGTGAAGAATTGAGGGCGTAGGGGAGGTGGTTTTGTGATTTGGTAGAGAAGGGATTGAGAAAGTTTAAGCTTGGGAGAGGTTGTGGTGAAGGAGGTCGTTCATGAAGCCAAGAAAGAAGGGGAATAGGATCGTGTTTGGTTTTAAGGACAAAATAGGGAAAGAAAACATACCTTATTGAAGAAGGGTAGAATCGGCAATTTGAAGACAGGGTCGTGCACGACCCTCTTAGGGTCGTGCTCGACCCCCCTGGGGTCGAAAATTACCGTTAAAATGGCCCCGTGTGTGAGGTCGTCTATTCCCGTCTTTTTGATCCCGTCTTTTAAGCTTATGACCCTGCAAAATTCCCACAAAATTCCTTCCCGAAAATATATATGCTATCCTAGTCTAAGGAAGGTTAAAAATCTAATCTAAAAAAAATATAAAAGTAAAATAAAATAAAATAAAAAAATAATAATTAAACTAATCTAAGAACCGGGTTGCCTCCCGAAAGCGCTTGTTTAACGTCATTATCTTGATGACTTACCTGAGCTCAGTATGAGGTAGTGAGAGCCCATGTGGCTCGGATTTCTTCATCTAATTCCACCTTTGCATAGTACTTCTTCAAGCGGTGCCCGTTCACCTTGAAAACTGCTCCGTTCTCATCTATAAGGTCGACCGCCCCATGTGGATAAATGTGATGAACCGTGAATGGTCCACTCCATCTAGTTTTTAACTTCCCGGGAAAAAGTCGGAATCTAGAGTTGAAAAGGAGTACTTGGTCACTGACTTTGAAGTGTTTTGGAACGAGCTTCTTGTCATGCCACTTTTTAGTTCTCTCTTTATAGATCTTGGCATTCGCGTAGGCTCTAAGCCTCAATTCATCCAATTCTTGCAAGTCCATAAAACGTTTTGTTCCGGCCGCATCGAGGTTCATGTTGAACTCCTTGAGAGCCCATAAAGCTTTGTGTTCAAGCTCGACGGGCAAGTGGCATGACTTGCCATACACCAAATTGAAAGGAGTAGTGCGGAGTGGCGTCTTGTAAGCGGTGCGGTATGCCCATAACGCATCATCAAGCTTTAAAAACCAATCTTTCCTCGACCTGGACACCGTCTTCTCTAAGATGTTTGATTTCATGAACTTAGCAACCACCCGAGCATCATTTGTCTTTGTTGCAATGGCCTCCACCCACTTGGAGACGTAATCAACCGCTACAAGGATGTACTTATAAGGACCCGATGAAGGGAAGGGTCCCATAAAGTCTATCCCCCACACATCAAAAAGTTCTACTTCCAAGATACCGGTGAGCGGGTTCTCATTCCTCCAAGTGATGTTTCCGGATCGTTGGCACTCGTCACATCTTGTCACAAACTCATGTACATCCTTGAAAAGCGTTGGCCAATAGAAGCCACTTTGAAGAATCTTCGCCGTGGTCTTGAATCCCTTAGCATGGCGCCCCGTTGGTAGAGTGTGGCAATGGCGAATGACGCTCTCAATCTCCTCATCCGGAATACAACGACGCAAGATGTGATCACTTCCTTGCTTGAACAAGTAAGGATCATCCCAATAATATTGCTTGACGTCGTGGAGGAATTTCTTCTTGGCTTGAGGGGTTAAACCGGCCGGAATCTCGCCTCCTACAATATAGTTAGCAAAATCCGCAAACCAAGGGGCCTTTGACCCACGTGAAGCAAGAATATAAATAGAGGGAGAAGGTAAAGATTTAAGATCACCGGAACTTGAAAGAATCGAAAAAGGTGAAGAAAACTTACATGCTCGACCCTGGGTGTGGGTCGTGTACGAGCCAGTTGGGTCGTGCTCGAAGCTTGACTCGAGGGATGGGGTCGTGCTCGACCCAAGTAGGGTCGTGCTCGACCTTATGACGACCCTTGGAGGGTCGGTCCTGAGAGAGCCCACTTCCATTGGGGTCGTGCACGAACCAGGTGGGGTCGGTCCTGAATGCGTGATTTCTCCACCACTCTTATCTCCATAGGGCTCTTTGTTGCCTTGCAAAAGAGTCTCATCGGGGCGTGTATCATTGATGGGGATTGATCCGCTGGACTCTTGGATATGCTCAAGGGGCAGTCTTGATAGGTGATCCGCCACTAAGTTCTCTGCTCCTTTCTTGTCTCGGATTTCGTGATCGAATTCCTGCAATAAAAGCATCCAACGAAGCAACCTAGGCTTGTCGTCTTTTTTCGCCATTAGAAATCTAACCGCAACATGGTCAGTATAAGATCACCTTAGAAGCTACTAAGTAAGAGCGAAATTTTTCAAAAGCAAACACCACGGCGAGAAATTCTTTCTCGGTCGTAGTGTACTTACTCTGGGCTTCATCGAGCGTCTTACTTGCATAGTAGATGGCATGAAGCTTCTTGTCCTTCCGCCGCCCAAGAACCGCTCCTATGGCATAGTCGCTAGCATCACACATGATCTCGAAGGGAAGTGACCAATCCGGTGATTGCATGATGGGGGCCGTCACAAGGGCTTTCCTCAACCTGTAAAACGCTTCAAGATAATCTGGAGACATGCTAAACACTACATCTTTCATTAGTAGGTTAGTCAATGGTTTAGCAATCTTAGAAAAGTCTTGAATAAAGCGTCTATAAAAACCCGCATGCCCCAAAAAGCTTCTAACGTCTTTAGCGGAGGATGGAGGTGGCAATTTCTCAATAAGCTCAATTTTTGCCTTGTCCACCTCAATCCCGCGTTTAGACACTAGATGTCCTAAGACAATACCTTCTCTAACCATGAAATGACACTTTTCCCAATTAAGCACCAGGTTGGTCTCCTCACATCGCTTAAGGACTCTAGAGAGATTAGCAAGACATGAATCAAAAGTGGAACCATAAACTGAAAAATCATCCATAAATACCTCCACTATTTCTTCAATCATGTCGGAGAAGATGGCCATCATACATCGTTGAAAGGTGGTCGGAGCGTTGCACAACCCAAAAGGCATTCTCCTATATGCAAACGTCCCATACAGACAAGTAAATGTCGTCTTCTCCTGATCATCGTGGTGAATGGGAATCTGTCAAAAACCACTATAGCCATCCAAATATAAAAAGTAATCGTGTTGGGCTAAGCGTTCTAGGACTTGGTCAATGAAGGGGAGTGGAAAATGATCCTTCCTAGTAGCACTATTAAGTTTCCTATAGTCTATGCACATTCTCCACTTAGTGGTGGTCCTAGTTGGAATCAACTCCCCTTTTTCATTTTCAACAACCATCATCCCCCCTTTTTTAGGAACTACATGTACAGGGCTAACCCATTTACTATCGGAGATAGGAAATATGATACCGGCATCTAACATCCTCATAATTTCCTTTTTCACTACCTCTTTCATGTTAGGGTTTAGCCTACGTTAATGCTCAATAGTGGGTTTATGATCATCCTCCATATAAATTCTATGCATGCACAATGAGGGTGAAATACTACTAAGTTCTTCCAACGAATACCCTATGGCTTTCCTATGGGTCCTAAGCACATCGAGCAATTTATCCTCCTCTTCCACACTCAAGTTAGCATTAATAATAACGGAAAGAGTAGAATTAGGACCAAGAAAAGCATACCTCAAAGAGTCGGGGAGCTCCTTAAGCTCGGGAGTAGGCTCGGGCAGACTAACTTCCTCCTCAAACTTTGCTTTGAGTACATCCAAGACAAGACATTGCTCTTCACTCTCGTCCAGGAGGGTCGTGCACGACCCTAAGGGGGTCGGTCCTGAGATTCCTAAAACGTGTGGTAGAGGATCCCAAGTCAAGAATTTTTCCGTTGGATTGTTGCACTCAATGTAGTCGGAGTGCGTATATAGCATCTTGACCTCCTCCTGATTTGACTCTTTCATTGTTGGATTAAACCGGAACTCAACCACCTCTTCTCCAATGTTGAAGGTGAGAAGCCCGTTCTTGACATCTATGATGGCTCCTGCTGTGGCTAAGAATGGCCGTCCGAGAATGATGGGCACCACGGGGTCTTCAGGCATCTCCATTACTATGAAATCATTGGGCACAAAGAACTTCCCAACTTGAACTGGGAAATCATCTACCACCCCCGTTGGCCTGACACACGACCCATCCGCCATGTATAGCCTCATGTTCACCGGCACTAAAGGCCCCATATTGGTCTTGGACCAAATTGAAAGTGGAAGCAAACTCGTACTAGCACCTAGATCACACAAAGCTTTGAAACGGTAAGCTCCAATACCAATTGTAATAGCAAACTTACCTGGGTCGCTTAGCTTCTCGGGAAGCTCTAGTGATCGCACTTCATCTATCAATTCCGACATGGATCGCTTCCTAGATAAAATCTCCTTCAAGAATTTAGTATAAGCAGGCATTTCATTCAAAGCCTCAGCGAAAGGAATGGAAAGATTTAAACCTTGAAGCAACTTAACAAAGTGCTTGAACTTACCTTCTGTGGAGTCTTTAAGTTTCTTAGAAGGGAAAGGAAGGACTTTAGATGGAGAGTGAATGCATGGAGAAGGGTTAGAAGACTTACCTGGTGAAGGGTGGTCGAGCTCGACCTTTGGAGGGTCGATCGCCTCTTCCTCTTTGTTATTAGTACCCTTTGGATTGACCCCTGAGGGGGTCGTGCTCGACCCAATGGGGGTCGTGCTCGACCAAATGGGGGTCGTGCTCGACCCAATGGGGGTCATGCTCGACCCTATTGGAGTCATTGCAAGGTCGGTCCTAAGAGGTCCAACTTCTGCTTGGGTCGCGCTAGACCCTGACAAGGTTGGTCATGAGGCTTGCTCCTTCTCTTTTTGCTTGGTTGGCTCGGGCAAAGCTTTGCCACTCCTTAGGTGCATGGCTCGGATTTCGCCATCACTTGCTTGGCTTCTAGGATTCTCCTCAGGACGGCCCGGGAGTTGTCCATGAGGTCTCGGGATTTGAGATGCTAGTTGTCCAAATTGGGAATCGATGTTCTTTCTCCATGAGTCAAATTCTCCCAATCTTTCATGAACCCCTTTCATTTGTGTGGTAATCTCAGCTCGTACTCCATTGATTCCGGTCTGAATCTCGGCTCGGACGCCATTGAGTCCGGTCTGGACATCAGCTCGGATTCCTTCTTGCAGCCCTTGCACCCATGATGGTGGCTCTTGATAACCCGGAGGACGGTAGGGAGTGGGACGTTGCTCTTGTTGAGGGGTTGATTGTATTGTTCATAATTGGAATTGCCCCAGGATGTTTGAGCATTGTTCCTCCTTGCATAATTGTTTTGGTTCCTAGAGGAACCTCTCATGTAGTTCGCCTCCTCATAAGCCTCAATGGCTCGCACTTGCTGCAAGTTAGTGCAAATGGAAGTAGTATGGGCAGAAGACCCGCATTCTTGACAAGATTGAGAAGATTTAAAGTAACTTACTTGCTTTTTCAAACGGTTGATCTCATCTTGCATGAATTGGAACTTCATATCCCAATCTACCACATCAGATTGTGGCTCATACAGCTTCCTCTCCGTTGGCTTAGCTTGTTGGGTTCCGTACATGGCATCATAATTGGTTAGCTTGTTCAATAATGCCCATGCTTCTTCTGGAGTCATGTCGATGAACCCACAATCAGTGTGAAGGTTAATGCGATCTTTGGTAGCCGCATTAATGCCTTGAAAGAAGATCTCTTGGAGAACATAAGAAGGTTGCCCATGAGTAGGGCATTGGCGTAGAAGCTCTTGGAATCGTTCCCATGTCTCCACAAGCGTCTCGTTTGGAAGTTGATGGTAGGAGGTGATGCGCTTCCTAAGCTCCGTTGTTTTTGCCGGTGGAAAGAACTTGGTCATGAATAAATCATGCAAAGCCTTCCACATTGTAATTGACCTTGGTGGCAAACTCTCCAACCAACTCAAAGCTTTTCCTTTAAGAGACCACTTAAAAGCCTTCAAGAGAACATATTCAAGTGCGACATTGTCAGCAACAATGGTGTCGCATAAATCAATAAAGTTCTTAATATGCTCCATTGGGCATTCAGTGGGTTTCCCCTCAAATTGAGAACGCTTTATTAAGGATATAAAGTGAGATTTAATCTCAAAAGTGCGGTTAATCTCCGGGAGTACTATCGCCGATTCGGGCACCCTCAGTTCTAGGTGCATATATTGCTTGGCATTCGTCGGGATAGCGTCCAGTTGTGCCTGAGCCCGCCACGTAATTGCAGCCTGAGCATCTCGGTCCATTCGTATGTGCTGCATCTCAGCACGGAGTTCCTCCATTTGTTGAGCAAGAGTCTCAGCGTCGCCCATTGCTCGTTGTTCTCTCAAACGTCTATTGAAGGACCTCTCAGGTTCGCTGTAGAGGTCAATCTCAAGAGTTCTTTGGGAAGAACGAGATGGCATATACTGTGAACAAAAACAAAGAAAACAAATTAAATAAAAACAAAGGGGTAAGGGCTAGCCCCAGACCCCAAATATCAACTAAACTAGGCACTATTGCTCACTCCTGGGCAACGACGCCAATTTGTTGAAGGGATTTCTTGAACAAATATATTTATATTCAAGACCCCGCTGAGTATAGCGGAGTCAAGTTCGTCCACGGGAATGAGAATAGGGCTAAAGATTAGTTGATAAACTACGAAAAGTAAGAGAATAAACAAAGGGCTAAGGGTTGAACACGACCTTATGGGGTCGAGATCGAGTCAACTTAATGGGTTTTAATCAAATATAAAAAGAGCAATCCTAGGGCTAGGGCTACCACAACAACAATCACACATGCTTTTAACGAGAATTCACAACTATCATGCAATCTAGATCATAGAAAAGTCAACTGTCGCAAACAATTCAAGTTATTCAATCAACTGTTGCAAATTAAACAACTTTCTATCTATCCTTCAACCTAGGAATATCAACTGTCGCAAATAATCCTATTAGAACTAGTCAAAGCAATCAACTTTACACTTTCGCTTTTAGGTTAATTGCAAGACATGCCTTAACTTTTGTAAAGGATTAAGCACAAGATAGATAGATATGATCTTCAAGCATTCAAGTCATGAATTCAAGTTTAGACATGCATGATTATGTTGGGTTTTCACCCAACCCTAGAATCTAAGAAGACTACTTACTCATTGAAAGAAAGAAGAAGACATGATCATGAAAATAAACCGAAAATTCAAATAAAAACAAAGAGGTCTTATAAATTTCTCCAACTTGTCCTCCAAGTCTTCCTCTTAATCTCCAAACAACGTCAAAACCAAAGCTAGAAAAAGAGAGTTTAACTAGAAGGTCTAGCCCCTTTTTATAGAGAAAAAGGAGCCCTAATTACACTAGGAAACAAGATAAAACTACTTCCTAAAATAAAAGATAGAATATAGTACAAAAGATCACGGAATAATGCAAGAGTCGGCGCCATGCACGACCCAAATGGGTCGTGCACGACCCCCCTGGGGTCGGTCCTGGAGCTTGTCTTTTGGGATGGGTCGATCTCGGCATGTGTAGGCTCGTGCACGACCTTGTTGGGTCGTTCTTGGATTGCTTTGGCTCGTGCATGAGCTCCTTTGGCTTGATTCTACTCTTTTTCCGGCCTCCTTCCTTAACTTCTCCTCATAGCTCGTCCACCTCTTCGTATAGTACTCCAAATTCTTCGGTTACGCTCCAAAATACCTACAAAAGACACAAAATACGCGTAGTTTCCGAATATCAAGGAAATACGAAAACTAAAGCAAAAAGACTCAAAAACATAAAACTCTAATGCGAAAACCAACTTAATCTAATCTATCTAGACACTAAAAACCTACCTAAAAAGCGGATATCACATGTGCATGATCATGATCCTGGGTAGGTTGATCCGTTCCTTACGCAGGAACAAGTCTAGGAGAATAGCATCATTCGAGTTAAGCGTTGTTCGCTTCTCCTGTCTTGGGATCACTACCCTAGTGATGTATTGGTGCACCATCTTTCCCAGCTGACTCAATCCACGAGTCAAGACCTCCTTTCCTTGAGCAAGCACGTGGCCTAGGAGTCTTTTGAAAATTACTTCCCTTCCATCATTATCTTGCCATGGTCGTTGAGGAAGTGTATGGAAGCCTTCACTGGGAACTTGAAGAATCCTCTTGATTGCAGCATATGTGAAGGTGAATTCATCATCTCCCATGACCATCTAACCACTGGATCGAGCTCGGTTCCCTTTGTTAGGGTGAACTTTGAATAGAAGAACTTAATTTGAGCAGGATCTACCTTCCTGGTTCAGAGCAGAGCTTATCCCATCCTTGGAACTGAATGAGTTCTTGAAGCTCTTTGAAGTCATTCTCTTGGAGGAACTCAGCTGTGACTATCAGGGGAACGACCAGTTTTCTTTCTCCAGTTGTAGCAGTTCCCTTCTTCTTCTTTTCTTTTTTCTCAGCCTGTTGCTTCAAAAACCAGTTTCCAACGTATCTTCTCTTTCCAATAATACACTTTGAGACGCTTGGGTGTATTGATCATTGTAGTTCCCTAGTGACCTGAAGTAGTTCCTTTCCTTTCCTTTCCAAAAATTAAAAGGAAAAAAAAAGTTAAGGTCAGTGAACATGTCTTTGCCTTATTTTAAAGGCGAATGCCTAAGAAGTGTAGTGATCCAAGCATGTTCAGCATTCCCTGCATAATAGGGGATACTAAAATTGATAAAGTCATGCTTGATTTAGGTGCTTCTATTAATGTCATGCCTTATTCTGTTTACACTTCACTAGGCTTAGGACCTTTGCATGAAACTGGTGTTATTGTTCAATTAGCTGATAGGTCCACAGTCTACCCGAAAGGGGTTGTTGAGGATGTCCTTGTCATAGTTGATAACTTGATATTCCCTGCTGATTTATTTGTGCTCGACATGGATCATGATGTTCATGCTGCACCCATTCTAAGATATCCACTAAATTCTAAATAAAATAATATGGGTAATGTTGAGAGGGTTTCTTGACAACAAATAAATTTATAATCAAGACCCCGCTGAGTATAGGGGAGTCAGGATCGTTCCACAGGAAGCAAGGTTGTTCGTTTATCAATCTACTAAAAAGCAAACAAAAACAAATAAAAACACTCACAAGTAGCCTCGTTAACGACGTTGTCAGGGTCGTTAACGAACCACCGAACACAAAAACACTTCAAATAACGACCTAATTAAATTCGGTACCGAGGCAAGCACTCAGCAATGAAAATTCACTAGAAATAATTCAAATAAAACAAAGATCTAGGACTAGGGACACCACAACATAGCCAAGCATAAAAACTCGTAAGAAGATAAGATCATGCCTTTAAACAGATAGAGTCATCAACTTTCGTTGACTTAGCAAGTAAATTAACAAACTTTCGTATCCTAATTCACTTAATTGCTTGTTTTGGATCTAAAGCCTGAAACTTTCGTATTCAAACAATATCAACCTTCAAGTTACTAACTTTCTCTTTCAATCAAGTTAAAAACTCAAATTACCTCAACTTTCGTTTCGGTATGAGCACAACAAACAATCTCAATAAAAGATAAAAGGCATTCACACACAATCTTACTCATCAAACATGCTCAACTATGTCGGGCTTAACCCCGATCTTAGAAAAGAAAACTACTCACTACTCATAACTAAGAAACTACTAATTTAAATCAAAGGAAACATTGAAAACAAAACAAAACTCAAATTAATAAGAAAATACCGTCTTACAGAGATTCAGAAGAAACCGAAAACATCAAAATACCGAATCAAAATCACGACTAACGATCCCGGTGACTGTCGTCTACCGAACCTCCTCGATCACAACTCCGATCCGACTTCTCTCTCTCGGCTCTTCCAAAATATCTCTACTCTAAAAAATTCTCTTCTAAAAACCTCCTCCCTTTTCTATGCTAGATAGAAGGGTATTTATACTAAAAAACAAAAAACTAAAAAGGCTAAAAGATATAAACTTTCCTAAAAAGATAAAAACAAACCCTAAAAGATAGAAATAAAATCTAAAAAGATAATAAGACCTAAAATACATATTCTAATAACCCCAAAAAGATTCTAAAAAGATACTCAACCGACACGGAAATAAATTCCCGCTCAGGATCGGTGAATTATAAAATAAATCTTCAATTCTTCTCCTTCGTGGCCTCGTTAACGAGCCCTCACAACCTCGTTAATGAGCCTGGGCTTTGTTTACTTCCACACTTCCTCTCGTAATCTTGAGCTCTGACTTCTTCAATCTTTTATTCCTCCGTCTTTCACTGTAATGCTCCAAATTCACCTCCATATAGCTCTTTTCCTTGCTAAAGCCTACAAAATTCACAAAATAGCGTAGCTTCCACTCTTTTTATAGAAATATGCAAAACTATCGAAAAATACTTAAAACTAAACCTAAACTTAACAAAACTGAACCTAATAAGCAAAGAAAACCTATTAAAAACTATACTAGAAATGCGAACATCAAAATACCCCATACTTAGACTTGCTTGTCCTCAACCAATAAACAAACACTAACCAAAACCAAAACAAACATACTCGTCAAGACACATCCATCTTCTAAAAAGCAACATCTACTCATGAGAAAAATATAGCAAAAGACTATTAACGTCCTCACACATATATGCACTTAAATAGACATAAGATAATACAATCCAACCTTACACGGGATATTGTGTTTCACTCAACTCTCAAGTGTTTAGGCTTATAAATTCAATCTCTCAACTCATCTTATATACAAAAACTCATAGAAATTGGAACTTATATCACCAATACTCTCCACCCAAGATTTCAAAACAAGCAAAGAATCATCAAGAGAACTTAGGGGGCTCAATGATAAACTTCATAGAAGTTTCCATTCGGCCGGGTTGTAATGGGGCTTGGTAAAGACAATAGGTGTGGAAATATTTGGTCATGTGGTGCTAATAATATCCGGGAATCAAAGACTCCTAAAAACTCACACTTAACCAAAACTCTCATAAAAGATTATACCAAACTCATTCTCTTTATACACACTTATTTTCACTCACTCATTATCATCCTAGAAAGTCTCATAACAAAATAAAAGAATCTCTGATATTATCTATAAATACACATGCACTTCAACTCTTCACTCTCTTTTTCTTATTCTCCTTCTCTTCTCTTTTTTTTTCGCTGCCTCGTTAACGAACCCACATCAGGGTCGTTAACGATCCGCCGTATACATTCTTTCTCCTTTTTTTAACTTCTATCAAATACTTTATTTTGTGTATTTTTTCTATCAAGAGACCTTTCTTATTACATGTAAAAGCAAGAGACTTCCAATCTACCCTTCCCAAATATCCTTCAATTAAAGCAAAATATAAGCAATTCCTTCCCTTTTTAACACACTACAAAATTCACCTCTCCAATCTAAGTCCTAATTCCAGGATAGGGTCAAGCTTATCTCGGTTAGGGAATAATTTTTGTGGAGCTAAAAATAAAAGGTTTTAGGCTAGAATTGGTTATAAAAAAGAAGGAATAATGTAAAGGTAGATAGGGAATAATAGGGTTTATAAAAAAATAAGTTCTCCATCATATGATCTTCACAAGTTATGAACTAAAAATCTTATAAGGGTCTCAAGAAATATATAACCATCACAATTCCAAGAGATAATATGCATAAAGAGAGTAAATCACACAAGAAAAGAAGAGGGATTTATAAATGTTCTCCCTATAAGGCTAAAAATAACTCACAAGGTAGATTTTGTTGGATTGCATCATCTATGCTATAAAGTATATGTGCTCAATTTCATCAAATGCTATCTTCTTCAAAAACCAATAATTTCAATTTTGAGAATCCGTCTATACTTTTAAAGACATGCTTGCAAGGAATTATATGATTAAGTTAGCGATTGCTATCATAGAACTTAAGAAGGGATATCTATCAATTCCAAAAATTCTTTTTTAGATTTTTTCAAAAATTTTCAATTTTTTCCAATTTTTTATTTATTATTTTTTCGACATAAAGAAATAGAAACTAGATAAAACACATAAACACCTAGGACATAAGTTTTCTACTTTCTCCCACCCCATACTTAAAATTACAGTGTCCCCACTGTAAGAAAAATAAGAAGAAGGAAAAGAAATAGAAAAGAAAACACAAAAGATTAAAAAGAAAAAGAAAGACATAAAAAACATACAAAGTTGTAAAAGTGGAAACAAGGAAAAACTTCATCTTCAGGCTGAATCAACGGTTCAGTGGAGGAAAGTAGTGCTCAAAGTTCCCCATGAAGTCGTACATCGTCCTCCAACGCTCAGCATCCTCTGCCTCTCTCTGACGCTGCCTCTCATCCTCCATCGACATGCGAGTTGAATAGACAGATTCACATCTATCCATCCTCCTATGAATGTGATCCTGTTGGAGGTGAAGCTGCTGCATCCGTGCAGAAAGATCCTCGGCCCATGGTGGTGGTATACTCGATCCTGTGTACTCGGTCTAAGGAGGTGGTGGGTAGTGAGGCTGGAAGTGGTCTTGCTACATCACCGGGTTGTAAGGCATGAGTCCATAGGCATGAGGGTCGACATGAGCTGGTGGTGGGTCGACAGGAGCTCTCGGCACCTCGTTAACGAAGCTGGATGCCTCGTTAACAGTGTTGGGATGGGGCTGGAAATGGTCGTTAATGAGCCTGGTGGGCTCGTCAACGAAGATGTTGCTCCCTAAGACCTCTGTGTCGATGTCTTTTTCCTCGAAATTGAGCTCCTCAGTGCCGCCCTCGGTGTCGGCTTCTTCAGTGTCGTTGCCTACTACCTCGGTGTCCTCTTCATCATCTTCATCTTCATCTTCATCCATGGCTTCCCGCTCAAACTGGGATTCACATGGCCTAAGCGAAAGCTCGTCCTCCGGTTTAGGTTCCAATGGGTAGGCATGTCCCGTCCACGCCTCGTACCAATTCGGTACGTAGAGAAGCTCGAACTTGTCGAGGGTGGGTGTAACGATACGATCTTGAACCTTCACCTTGAATCCTCCCTCGTCTTGAATGAAGACACCGGAGCTATACCAACAATTTTTGTTGAGGAGTTGGGCGTGAGCCGGTGTGTAGCGGGTGAGATCGACTCCAAGATTCTTAGCCAAGAGGCTAACCAAATTGCCACACCAAACCTCCTTGGACTTGGTTGATTTTCCGATGTAGTAAAGCCATTCGTACCCCAAATTCAAAGGGTCGGGCTCCTCAAAAAGGATGGTGCGGAAACAAGCAACTTCCGTCCTTGTAGGCCGGTTCAACTCTCTCTTCGGCCAAAACGTCGCGGCGAGGACTCTAAGAATAATCCTGAAGATGGGGTTGATAATGGTTGCCCCAGATAATGTCGCGGTGGAGGATTGAACCTCCCCGGTGATGTAGCCCCTTCAAGCTGTAATCTCTAGACGGGTTTGGGAGCTCTAAGATTGCATTGAACTCCGCCATTGTGAACTCACGGTCCTCGTTACCGAGCCGAAACCGGATCCGTCCCGCCGAGGTCTTCGACGAGAAGTTGGTCTCCAAGGTGGCCAAGAACTCGGATGTGAGGGCCGGATAGTGTGGCAAACTCTCTTGCTTCAAAAGATGGGCGACTCCAAGGATGACGAAAGCCTCTTTGACATCCGTGTAGATTCCCGTGTTGACAGCGCTGGACTTTGAGAACCATCGGGTGTAGTGGTCCTTCTCCAGAAAATCACGGTAACGCCGTACTTGGCCCTGAGTGCTCAAAATCACATCATCCACTCGAGGTGGGGATGGGGGACCTATGGTTTCTCCTCTTCTTCTGAGCTCGGGTAGCGGGTCTGCTTGAGCTTGCCATGGATCCTACAAAATAATCAAAACTTTTCCAAGATAAGATCCACTCAAAAAAAATAGATAGGTAAGAGACCCCATACTTGGTCTCGAATTAACTTCGGAATTAGTCGTTAACTACCCAATTGGGTCGTTTACGATTCTGGACTCGGATTGATATGTGAAGCATTGCAGGGTCGTTAACGAGCCTGGGTGGGTCGTTAACGAACCGCCGAGAACAAAAACCAGAATTTCTGATTTTAATCTACCTTAAATTAAAGCACAAATCAAGCATGCAATCTTCTATATTTTTCCACCCCATTCCCACAATCGGGTATAAGCACCCCATACTTACTTGATTACCCATCCCGAACATGCTAAAATTACCCAAAATTTTGACATGCAAAGTTTCAAACTTAGGATTTAGAACAAGAAAAATTCATGCTTTCCTAACTAGAGTGTTGCAATAGATAATCTAACATGAATAATTCTTCCTACAACATGATCAACTAAGCACAATCAAGAATTTTTATGAACGAAAACCAAGCATGCAAATCGACCTTTCTAAGAACACGATTCAAGATATGAAATTTCTACCCTAAAGACAATCAATCATGCAATTTCGAGCAAGAGTTTAGAAATCATACCGGAGAATCGAGAAATTGAAGAACAAGGGGTCGGAATCGGGGTGGTTAACGAGCTTGTGTCTCGTCGGTGATCGGTTTCCGGGCTCCGGTAACGACGGCCTCTCGGTGGTCGGTGAAGTGAAGGATTACGAACCGGTGGGAGAGAAGGGAGAGGGATTCCGAGATTTTTGGGTTTGGAGATGTAATATCTGCGATATTCCAAGCTTTTATAATATAAAGTTTATTATCAATTATTCTCGCTAAATTAAAAAGGAGGATTTCTACTATACTCTTTGAAAAAGGTTATCAATAAAAGCAAAATAGTCGAAAACTTAAATAAAATAACTCGAGGGATATAGTTTAATAAAGTGAGGAATTTATTGAAAGTAACATCAATTAAAAATAATAATCTTTAGAAGTGAATTTTATTTCATAAAATAAAATACATAAGGGCTTAAAAATCAAATTACAAAACCTTGTAAAAAGAATGCAAGAGTCGGGATTTGAACCCGAGATCTCTTGCATCCTACCCTCACATGCCCCACACTCCCATCCACTAGACCAATTGCAATTTCTTACTACACCACACCATTCTAATTAACTTAAACTAAATTAACCTTCTCTTCTACAAAAAAAATTAGACATCAGACTATGTCTGATGTGAGTTACGTAAGATGAGACCCTCCTCCAATGCATGCTTCCTCCACCTCTCCTTCCTTGCAAGACTCACCATAGTTGCATCACCTACCATCATCACCAAGGAAGCACACTTTTGCCCAATGATGAACCATTTTCTCATCCTCCATTGGTCCATAGCCATGGACATGGATTGCCAAGTTCACCCACCTTGGCTATAAATAGGGGCTCCCATCAACCATTACACTCACACTTCAATCCATTCTTCTCCTTCTTGCTAAAGTTGCTCTCTAGTGCCTCAAAAATCAGCCTCCTCTAGATCAATTCTCCATCCAAAAACACCACAATTTCCCCTCTTTCCTTCCCTTTGGAGCCGCCGGACACCACCGAGCCACCACTGCTGGACCGCCGGACCACCGCCGAGCCGCCGTTGCTGACGCCGGAGCCGGCGACGTCCCTGGTTGCGCCGCCGAGACCGTCGGTCCTCTCCCCTGCCTTCTTCTCCAGTGTTCTGTAAACACAGAATACAGAGTATAAATTCTAATCCTATTTTATTTAATTAACTTAAGTATTTATAAGTTATTGAGTTATTTTATAAAAGGCTAGAAATCAAAAGGGATAAAAATATTAGGTAAGAAGATCTTGTTAGTTGGATATTAGAATCAAACTTATTTACCATAGTAACTTAAGCTAATTAGAACATATAAATAAATTGCATTAATATATTGATAGTATGTTTTTATAAAATAGATAGATATTTATAAAATAAATAGGACACATAGGATTGTGAATTGCTATTATCAACTTTATACAAAAAAATAAATAATAAAGTCTCTAATAGATAAAAGTTATTGCATGTCCAATCATATTATAAAATAGAGAGTTTGGTTCAAATGAAACAAACTCTTATCCTAAAACGAATGCACTTTTCATAGTTAGTAATGCACTTTTCATATAAAAGTGCATTGAAAAATACAAAAAGTGCATTACGAAAAAGTGCACTAATTTTTTTTTGAAAAGTGCACTAAAAAGTACGAAAATTACAAATGCGAAAAAGTGCACTCCGAAGTATGAAAAGTGCATTACTAACTACAAAAAGTGCATTCGTTTTAGGATAAGAGTTCGTTTTAGGATAAGAGTTTGCTTCATTTGAACCAAACTCTATAAATAGATTGTATAAAATAATCATAATTTACAAGAGTTTGGTTCAAATGAAACAAACTCTTATCCTAAAACGGGCTCTTATCCTAAAACGAATGCACTTTTTGTAGTTAGTAGTACACTTTTCCTACTTCGGAGTGCACTTTTTCGCATTTGCATTTTTTCATACTTTGTAATGCACTTTTCATACTTTTTGTAGTGCACTTTTTCATAGTGCACTTTTTGTATTTTTTAATGCACTTTTGTATAAAAAGTGCACTACTAACTAGGAAAAGTGCATTCGTTTTACGTTTTAGGATAAGAGTTTGTTTCATTTGAACCAAACTCTAATTTACAAAATTATAATTTATATTATCATCTTGATCATATAAGAACTTTAGAAGTTATGATGCATGTACTAAACTATAGAATATATCATGTTTATAAATTTGGTCATAATAAATAGATTTAGGAAAAAAACTCTTTACTAAATAAAAATATGAAATTAGCATACTTTTAAGTGTAGGATCTACTACGAAATAAGGACTTCTAGTAATATGTACATATATAAATTTTAGTACAACATATGTTGGTGACTTAGGTCTTAGTATAAATATAAATAAAAAGAATGGATGAGAGATCTATAAAAAAAATAGTACTATTGTCCAAAGATTTGATGACATAGACTCTAGTTGACCTTGATTTATTTATCATGGAAATATATTATTTTAAGTGGATTAGTACTAGAAAGACAATGGGAAAAATATTAAATAACCTCTAAGTATAAGGTTTAGTCACAAGACCAAAGTTGTGAATTAAATATGTTAGGTAGAATATTACAAATATTCTAAGATATTTATAGAATAAGTGAATTGTTTGAAAAGGAAACCTTTTTATATAAGGTAAATATTAGTTTATAAATAAAAATATTAAAATAATAGTTTATGATCATAAGGTGAGATATCAATAAGGGAGGAATATATCTTATACAAGACATGAGGATATTTTTATAAACATTATAACATAAAGTATGCAAGAGCCGTTTTAGGATATTTTTATAAACATGAGGATAACAATAAGGGGGTACTATTGTAATATCCGTTAAAAATAATAATCTTTAGAAGTGAATTTTATTTCATAAAATAAAATACATAAGGGCTTAAAAATCAAATTACAAAACCTTGTAAAAAGAATGCAAGAGCCGGGATTTGAACCCGAGATCTCTTGCATCCAACCCTCACACGCCCCACACTCCCATCCACTAGACCAATTGCAATTTCTTACTACACCACACCATTCTAATTAAATAAACTAAATTAACCTTCTCTTCTACAAAAAAAAATAGACATCAGACTATGTCTGATGTGAGTTACGTAAGATGAGACCCTCCTCCAATGCATGCTTCCTCCACCTCTCCTTCCTTGCAAGACTCACCATAGTTGCATCACCTACCATCATCACCAAGGAAGCACACTTTTTCCCAATGATGAACCATTTTCTCATCTTCCATTGGTCCATATCCATGGACATGGATTGCCAAGTTCACCCACCTTGGCTATAAATAGGGGCTCCCATCAACCATTACACTCACACTTCAATCCATTCTTCTCCTTCTTGCTAAAGTTGCTCTCTAGTGCCTCAAAAATCAGCCTCCTCTAGATCAATTCTCCATCCAAAAACACCACAATTTCCCCTCTTTCCTTCCCTTTGGAGCCACCGGACACCACCGAGCCACCACTGCTGGACCGCCGGACCACCGCCGAGCCGCCGCTGTTGACGCCGGAGCCGACGCCGTCCCTGGTTGCGCCGCCGAGACCGCCGGTCCTCTCCCCTGCCTTCTCTCCAGTGTTCTGTAAACACAGAATACAGAGTATAAAATCTAATCCTATTTTATTTAATTAACTTAAGTATTTATAAGTTATTGAGTTATTTTATAAAAGGCTGGAAATCAAAAGGGATAAAAATATTAGGTAAAAAGATCTTGTTAGTTGGATATTAGAAACAAACTTATTTACCATAGTAACTTAAGCTAATTAGAACATATAAATAAATTGCATTAATATATTGATAGTATGTTTTTATAAAATAGATAGATATTTATAAAATAAATAGGACACATAGGATTGTGAATTGCTATTATCAACTTTATACAAAAAAATAAATAATAAAGTCTCTAATAGATAAAAGTTATTGCATGTCCAATCATATTATAAATAGATTGTATAAAATAATCATAATTTACAAAATTATATTTATATTATCATCTTGATCATATAAGAACTTTAGAAGTTATGATGCATGTACTACTATAGAATATATCATGTTTATAAATTTGGTCATAATAAATAGATTTAGGAAAAAAAACCTTTACTAAAAAAAAATATGAAATTAGCATACTTTTAAGTGTAGGATCTACTACGAAATAAGGACTTCTAGTAATATGTACATATATAAATTTTAGTACAACATATGTTGGTGACTTAGGTCTTAGTATAAATATAAATAAAAAGAATGGATGAGAGATCTATAAAAAAAAAAAGTACTATTGTCCAAAGATTTGATGACATAGACTCTAGTTGACCTTGATTTTTTTATCATGGAAATATATTATTTTAAGTGGATTAGTACTAGAAAGACAATGGGAAAAATATTAAATAACCTCTAAGTATAAGGTTTAGTCACAAGACCAAAGTTGTGAATTAAATATGTTACGTAGAATATTACAAATATTCTAAGATATTTATAGAATAAGTGAATTGTTTGAAAATGAAACCTTTTTATATAAGGTAAATATTAGTTTATAAATTAAAAATATTAAAATAATAGTTTATGATCATAAGGTGAGATATCAATAAGGGAGGAATATATCTTATACAAGACATGAGGATATTTTTATAAACATTGTAACATAAAAAGGATTCTAGAAATATTATAAATAAAGATAGTGCAACACATAGTAATAATAGTAAGTTACCTAATCAAGCAATTAGGAATTCCTATTTTAGGAAACTTCCAAGTAGAGGAACTATGAGTATGATATTTTTAGGTAATAAGAATTATGAAAGTAAATACAATTCTTTTAAAAGAATTAATTTAATAATTATTTTAATAAAGATTTTTAGGAATAATAAGGATATTACCCAAACTAAAATAATAAAGGAATATTATTATTTTAGGAAAATGACTTTCTAAATTATTATTATAATAATTTAGAAACTTAAACCCTCTTATAAATAGTATAAGAGGTAATTCGAACTCTAAAAGAAAATCGTGTTTTGAGTTTTTTCGTAAATTCCATATCATTAGGTCGGAATCCTCGCTCGTAGTAGGAACTCGCCTAATTTTCGTCAAAAGCTCGTTGCTAAACTCGATTACGCTAAGGCAAGTGGAATTTCCCTTGAACCCTTTATATCCGTCTTTATACTATTTCTCGATGTTGGGAACGACTTGTATGCTTAAATAAAATGAATCTAGGAAATATCGATTGCTAGAAGTAACGACTATTGTTAGCATAGATTGCTTTATATATATTCCTTGTTAGGATTATTTATGCTAGTGTGGTTATTATCTTGATTGTTACGATCTCGTCTCGAGATCAATGTCGAACTAGTGAAGGGCGTGGATTAGCCAACGCCTCTACATAACCCCACTAAGTCGTAAGTGCCTACGCGTTTGAAGTACGACTTTCGGGATCATGATCCCATCCGCTCTGATTGCAAGGAGGGATGAGCGCACTCTAGCTAAGTGCCGGGAAACGGAGTTTTCCCTCGGGTGGCTCGGATTATCCGTGTCCTACCACATTCTCTTATAAACTATAAATGAAATCGAATGTCTTTTGTCACTAAATAAGATAAGTGCTAAAGCACAATTAAGATACCAAAACCGGACTGGTCTCAAATGATCGATCCGGCCCTCGGTCCGCTTGGGCACGAGTGGTGTTTTGACTTGTTTGAATAAAATAAAAGTTCCCAACATACTTCTAATTCTAAAGAAGACTACAATTTAGTAGTACTTCTCTTGCTCATCAAGCTATTCCTTCTGGATATGCTATCGTTATCGTTCGTATCTTAGGTCCACATAATCAAGCCCATCGTAAACACAACCTTTTCACTCTCATTACACCGATAAGTTGAAATTACCAAATTACCCTCGGGAAGTTCTATTCCCGCTTTCTTAGTCTCCTAGACTAATTCTTCTTTCCGCATGTTTGCCTGGCATTCTATCGCCCCTCGCGAATTATGTCAGATTCAGGAAACCATAGCAAGGCGAAGTGAAGGGAAGGGAAGGAAGTCAAGATCGCTCAAGATGTACTTTTATTTCCATTTTGGTTTTAATATTACTTTATCTCCGAGACATGATGGATTTGGTGTTTGTTTTCAAGTAATCCTAAAGTTAAAGACAATGTAAGACATTTTGTAATGAACTAAGTCTCCTTCGGGAGCATGCTTTCCGACTTATGTATTATGTTTTATTCCGCATTTTAAGTGTTCTATATCATTCTAAAAGCCTTGGGTGACCTTGGACGGTAAAGTCTGAGGTCACTGGCGGTAATACTCAATGTTGTAAAATAGGGGTGTTACAGGAGAAGTATGAAATTGAGAGGGTGGTGGTAGATTTATGGAAGGGGGTAAAAGGGGTTTTTATAGGAGGGGAAAGGGTAGGTAGAGGCGGCGGTTAGGGTAGAAAATAAGATAGATTAGGGTAAAAATCTTACTTGCCCCGTTTCTTGACGAGTCGGGTCTTCGAACCGGGTCGTTAACGAGCTTGGGTGGGTTGTTAACGAGCTGTCATAGCCTTCTTGGAGTGATTTTTCGATCCCTTCTCCTGAAATCTTATTAGCTCAAAAATTCTAATTTCTATCCTAACTAAACTAAAAAAAGAAAACAAAAAGAAAGCTAGAAAATAATCAAAAAAGAAAAAGAAAAACTAAGTCTATTCTAAAAGCGGGTTCCCTCCCGTAAGCGCTATTTTTAACGTCGTTAGCCCGACGAGCCAATTTCACAAAGCTAGCTAAACACCTTACTCTCCAAAGTAGCTACAAAATTGACTCATTCCTAACTATTTCCATCCTCAAGAAAAACTTGATGGCTCAGACTTCAATTATCCTACCAATGACCTCAAACGATTAATTAAGTTTCAACCTGTTGAAATCTTTCAACTACAAAATCCCGAGCACTAGGTAACCTAAATTCAACTTTTAAGAGAACGAATTTATGCACATCAAGACACCCTTAAAACTGAATATCATCAGAATAAACATCAAATGAGAGGGCGAGAAGAGTCAATACATTCGATGAGGTGCTAGGCGTGAAGAGGGGCGGTGATTCCGTGAGCTGCAGAATAGTAGAAGAGGGTGGAGACGAGCATGGCACCTCGTCGGAACCCTCAGACGGAGGCGGACGATATGCTGGGAAAGATCGCAAGCAAGAGAATGAGAAATTGAGACATAGATGAAGAGGGAGAAAGAATGGGAGGGGGAAAGCTCACAGGCGACGGCGGCCATGGCGGCGACAGCGAGATGCAGCTAGAGTAACGAAGGGGGCGACTTTTTTTGATTATTGCCTGTTATTACAGTTGAGCGTTCCGAGGAGAGAGAGTGCTATACACATCATACAATTTTACTGGCATACCCTTATCCTGTTGACAGAATATATTAACAGACCCTTGTACTTACACTTTTTTTTTATTGTACCCTTGTATTAAAAAATGTTTAAACAGACTCCTGTACTGCCCCAATTTTACCTATTAAACTTTTTTACTTGCGTGGACTAGCGCGTGATTTACAAACCATGTTGAAGTGAATTATGCCATGGACTTGTGGTGACATGAAAATTAAAAAAAAAATAAAACAAATGCTTTTTATAGTTGCAGGTTGAATGCGCCATTGTTACACTCGAGAAATTGAATGTCGCTCTCAATCGTCCCTCCACACAACTCTCCAATCTCTCCAATCCGATCTCCTCCTCTCGAATTTGCCCTCTTCACCTCTCTTCTTCTTGACGCTCATGGCTTACTCGGATGCTAGAAGCACGTTGAACTCAAACACGAATCCATGGCAATGGCCTCACAGCAGCGATGATTTGGGTTTCCCAAATTGTGGGTGTGGCATCACGGCTTCGATCAAATACTCAAAAACAGCTTCGAATCCTAGAAGACGCTTCTTCGGATGCTCAAATTATGGGGTAAGCTTTCTTGATTTCACTGATTTCCTAAAATCTGGTTTCTAGGGGTTTTGTCAAAATTCGCAAATTTCTGGGGTTAATTGAACAATATGGGATTGGTTTTGTGTGTGTTGCAAGCAGAGAAATGGAAACTGCAATTTTTTTTAGGTGGGTTGATCCATCATTGACAAATGAAGGCAAAAGTGTCATTGAAGGGTTGTTAAAGGCCAAACAAGAAGAGGTGGACAAGGCCAAACGCAGAGCTAATGTGTTGTTGAAAGCCCTGATCATTGTTGTAGGGATTAGTGTAGTCAAATTTGTGATGAGCTAATGTGTTCCTTGGATGATTGTAATCTGGCTAAAAACTTGTAGCCTAACCTGTACTCTGGATGATTACATTGGTGATGTGTTTTGCATGAATTTAATCCGGCTAAACAATGTTCTCTTTTTAAGCAACTGATTGGTGTAATGCTTTGGTTTGGTTATTGAGTGTGTGAAGCATGAATGTTTGTATTTTGACCAAATTGTGTACATGCTAATGCAGCAAACTGCATCATTGGTGATCTTTTTGTGTTTGGCAATATCTGACAAATGCAATATCTGACAAATGCAAACTGCAAAATGCACATTCACACATTAGACAAATACAAACAACTAACGCATCAAAAAGATCAAGTTTCACTTTCAAAAAGATCAAGTTTCATACAGCAACTACTGCATCAAAAATATCAAGTTTCATTCCGCTACAATTCCACTAGTCATCAAAAAGATGAAGTTTCATATCAACTACTGCAACTCCACTAGTCATTTCCTACTACTAAAACAAAAGCCTTGCAATTTCTTCAACCTACAATCTGCTTGAACCCGTCTGGCTAGCAAATGGAACCTGAGTTGAGGTGGAAGCTCCATCTCCACTACCTCTTTGTAGTTGAGCCCTTGTCACTGCACGCTTGCCTTTCCATTTCAGCCCCTTCTTCTGCATTGGAAAGGATACAGTTTCTCTGGCATCTCTTGTAGGCCTTGGGACCCTCAAAACTCTTGAAGATGGAAGCCCTTGCTGCACAATAAAAGTGTCAGGATTAGAAAACTGTCAGTGAACCCAAAAGTACTAACACAAGTGATTAGAAAACTAACATTAAGGATTGATACTCCAGTGACAGGATTGGTGTAGACTCCCATTCCTACAAGTCTTCCCCTTCTCCTAGGCTGAGTTGATTGTGGACCTTGTGCCTGAGCTTGGCTTCCAACATCTCCTATACCCTGATCAAAACAAAATGAACACCACGAGTGAGCTTTTTGTTTCACAATTTAAATAAAAATTGATTCAGCTGGAGCATTCACCTGAGCTTGGCTTCCTTGAGCTCCTAAACCCTGACACATTAACATGAAACACCAATTGGACTGTAACTCAACACTCACTTTCTAAAACATGGATGGAAGGGAAAATAAAAGCCAAACCTGTTCTCTTCTTCTCTTCCTGGTTGTGGGTGCATTACCTTGGCTTCCTTCAGCTCCTAAACCCTGAGAAGTTAACATGTAAGACCAACTCAATACTCACTTTCTAAAACATGGATGGAAGGGAGTATAGATTCAAACTTGTTCTCTTCTTCTCTTCCTGGATGGGGGTACTCCAACAGAGTTTGATGCAATAGAATTTGTAGAATCTCTGCCTCTATCAGGGCAACTTTTCTTATTGTGCCCTCCCTTCTTGCACACAGTACATGTCATGATCCTCCCTTGTTTGGACATCTTGCCAAGCTTTTTGGGCTCATCCCTTAGCTTTCTCCTATTTGTCTTTCTCCTCCCCCTTCTCTTTCTCATTGGAGGTGGCTCGATTGCTTTATGCTAAGATTGTGGCCTCCTTTTGCTAGTCTGATGATGTGAGAGCCATGGTGACTCTTATCTATTCGTCTGGGTCTGTTTGCTCATGGAATTTCTTCAGCCGGTGTCCATTAACTTTGAAGATTACACCGCGGTTATCGGTCAACTTTACCGCTCCGTGAGGATAAATGTGATGAACCACAAATGGCCCACTCCATCGTGTCCTGAGCTTTCCTGGGAATAATCGGAGTCTAGAGTTGAAGAGGAGTACCTTATCATCGACGTAATAAGTTTTGGGCACCAAATTCCGATCATGCCACCTTTTGGTGCGCTCCTTGTAGATTTCAGCATTTTCGTACGCCTTCAGCCTCAGTTCCTCTAATGCTTGCAAGTCCATGAATCTTTTTGCTCCTGCCGCGTCGAGGTTCATGTTGAGCTCCTTAAGAGCCCATAATGCTTTATGCTCCATCTCGACTGGTAAATGACATGCCTTGTCATACACTAGATTATAAGGAGTGGTGTGGAGAGGCATCTTGTATGCTGTCCTATATGCCCACAGAGCGTCATCCAATTTGGAGGACCAATCCATCCTAGAACGGGAAACTGTCTTCTCCAATATGCTCTTTATTTGCCTGTTTGAAACTTCAACCTGGCCACTAGTTTGGGGATGATAGGGCGTTGCCACCCGATGAGATACCCCATACTTAGCCAACAGTGCCTCAAAACTCCTCTCAATGAAATGGGAACCACCATCACTGATAAGGACTCTTGGAACACCGAACCTGGGGAAAATATTGGTTTTGATGAATTTAGCCACAGTCTTGGCGTCATTAGTCCTTGTAGCAACAACTTCCACCCACTTAGAGACATAGTCAATCGCAACTAGGATGTACTTGTAGGGTTCGGAGGCGGGAAACGGTCCCATGAAGTCAATGCCCCACACATCAAATAGCTCAACTTCTAATATCCCAGTTAGTGGATTTTCATGTCTCCAAGTTATGTTGCCTGAGCGTTGACATCCATCACATGCTGTCACATAAGCTTGTACATCTTTGAACATGGTTGGCCAATAGAGACCACTTTGAAAAATCTTCACAGTAGTTTTGAATCCTTTTACATGGCCTCCAGTTGGAAGTGTGTGACATTGACGGATCACATTCTCAATCTCCTCTTCTGGAACACAACCCTAAAGAGATGATCACTCCCTTTCTTAAACAAGTAGGGGTCATCCCAATAGTATTGTTTTACATCATGGAGAAATTTCTTCTTCTTTTGTGGGGTAAGGCCCTCGGGAATCACGCCTCCTACAAGATAGTTAGAGAAATCCGCAAACCAAGGGGCTTTTGACCCTCTAATAGCATGGATTGATATTGAGGAAGGAGAAATAGAAGAAGGAGAAGGAGTGAAATTGATTCGAGAAGGCTCAGTTTCAGAAATCTTACCTGGATGGGTCGTTAACGAGCTAGGAATCAATATTTTGACCTCGGTAACGACCTCCCGTGGCTCAGTAACGACCTGATTGACTAGCATGCCGACCCAATAAGTAGCCTCGTTATTTGTGTCTTCCAGCCTCGGCACCTCGTTAACGACCCTGAAGGGGTCGGTGACGAGGGTCTTGTGGAGTTCGACCTCGTTCAGCAAGAGGTGTTCATCAGGTCTGGAATCGTTTATCGGCACCTCATTGTTGGACTCAGTGATATGCTCTACTGGCAACCTGGATAAGTGATCTGCCACTAGATTTTCTGCTCCCTTTTTGTCTCTTATTTCATGGTCAAATTCCTGCAGCAAGAGCATCCAACGAAGCAATCTAGGTTTGGCATCTTTTTTAGCCATTAAGTATCTAACAGCTTCATGGTCAGTATAAACAATCACTTTGGATCCAACAAAGTAGGACCGGAATTTTTCAAAGGCGAATACCACTGCAAGAAACTCCTTCTCTGTGGTGGTATACTTACTCTGCGTCTCATCCAGCGTCTTACTGGCATAATAGATGGCGTGGAGCTTTTTGTCCTTCCGTTGCCCTAGGACTGCGCCAACTGCATAGTCACTGGCGTCACACATAATCTCAAATGGTAGTGTCCAATCTGGGGACTGCATGATGGGGGCAGACACGAGGGCAGCTCTTAACCTGTAAAATGCTTCAAGACATTCTGGAGACAGCTCAAACACTACATCTTTCATTAGTAGGTTAGTCAAAGGTTTAGTTATCTTAGAAAAATCTTGAATAAATCGTCTGTAAAAGCCAGCATGCCCTAAAAAACTCCTAATGTCTCTTACAAAAGAAGGAGGAGGTAGTTTTTCAATAAGCTCAATTTTTTCTCTATCTACTTCTATCCCTCTTTTAGAGACAAGGTGTCTTAGTACTATCCCTTCTTGAACCATGAAATGACACTTTTCCCAGTTTAGCACAAGATTGGTTTCTTCACATCTTTTAAGTACTCGTGCAAGGTTAGCAAGACAAGAATCAAATGAAGAACCATAGACAGAAAAGTCATCCATGAAAACCTCTACAATATCCTCTATCATATCCGAAAAAATGACCATCATACATCTTTGAAAGGTAGCAGGGGCATTGCAAAGCCCAAATGACATTCTTTTATAAGCAAAGGTTCCATAGGGACATGTAAAGGTTGTTTTCTCCTGATCATCAGGGTGAATAGGAATCTGCCAAAAACCGCTATAGCCATCTAGATAACAGAAATAATCATGTTGGGCTAAGCGTTCTAACACCTGATCTATGAAAGGAAGCGAAAAATGATCTTTTCTAGTAGCACTATAAGCTTCCTATAATCGATGCACATCCTCCAACTAGTGGTGGTTCTAGTAGGAATAAGCTCTCCCTTTTCATTTTCTATCACAGTCATCCCCCCTTTCTTTGGGACTACATGGACCAGACTCACCCATTGGCTATCCGAAATAGGAAATATGATCCCAGCATCAAGTAATTTAATAATTTCCTTTTTAACTACATCCTTCATATTAGGATTTAATCTACGTTGATGCTCTATGGTGGGTTTATGATTGTCCTCCATGTAAATCCTATGCATGCAAAGAGAAGGGGATATGCCAGTTATATCATCTAGAGAGTAGCCTATGGCTTTTCTATGCATCCTAAGCACATTCAGGTTTTTTCCTACTTCCTCATCTTTTAATTCAGCATTAATGATGACAAGTAGAGTAGAATTAGGACCGATGAATTCATACTTGAGGGAATCTGGCAGAGGTTTAAGTGTTGGGGACGGTTCAGCAGGGATTAGAATCGGCTTTTCTGGTTCCGTCTTCAACACTTCCTCAAAACATTCAAAGGCTGAAATTTCGCTGTCTTCGGCTAGGGTCGTTAACGAACCTGGAGTGGTCGTTAACGAGCCTGCGTCTTCTGCCAGGAGAATCGGTAACGATGCTGGAGGACTCGTTACTGAAGCTGCAGTGGTTATTTTCGCCCATCTTTGCCCTGAAATTTCATCACTTAATGCTGATCTTCCTATAGGGTCTCCACATTCAATGATCTCTTTGTGGGTGTAGAGCATCTTGACTTCGGCTTTTTCGGACTCCTTGTTGGATTGTTTGAATCGGAATTCCGTCACCTCATCCCCAATTTCGAAAGTTAGGAGTCCTCTCCTAACATCGATTATGGCTCCTGCTGTGGCAAGGAACGGTCTTCCCAAAATAATAGGCACCACCGGATCTTCGGGCATTGTCATAACGATGAAGTCGTTGGGAACAAAGAAATTGCCTACTTGAACTGGAAAATCTTCTATCAGCCTTGTTGGTTTGATGCAAGATCCGTCTGCCATATAAAGCCGCATGTTGATGGGCTCTAGTGGTCCCATATTGGCTTTAGACCAGATTGAGAGCGGAACGAGACTAGCACTGGCACCTAGATCGCATAAAGCCTTGAACTTGTGGTTTCCTATGCCGATCGTTATTGCAAACCTTCCTGGATCTCCTAGCTTTTCCGGTAGAGCTATCGATCTGACTTCATCTTGCAGCTCTGTAATGGACCTTTTCCTGCTAAGAATATCTTTCAAAAACTTTGTGTAAGCCGGCATTTCGCTTAGGGCATCAGCGAATGGGATGGAAATATTAATGCCCTGAAGAATCTTAACGAAACGCTTGAACTTACTCTCAGTAGAGTCCATAGATTTCTTAGTTGGAAATGGAGGAGATTTCACCATTCTCGGAACCAAGTTAGGCTCGAGAGGTGAGAGTACCGGGTGGACACTAGGGTCGTTTGTTGTCCTCAGCGGGTCGTTACCGACCCTGGTGGGGTCGTTAACTACCCTGGGATTGAGAGGGAGGTTCGGTTTAGAGAACTTACCTGTGGTAGGGTCGTCAGATACCCTCGGAGCCTCGTCATCCTGGTTTGTAGGCTCGGTATTAGCTCTCGCTGGCTCGTTAACGAGCCGTTTTGCGAGGTCTTGTTCCTCCTTCTCTTCAGCTTGAACTCTCTCCGGTAATGTCTTCCCACTTCTGAGGTGTAATGCTGCTATTTGGCCTCTAGGGTTCTCCTCGGGGCGGCCCGGGAGTTGTCCTTGTGGTCTTGGAATCCGTGCAGCTAAGTCCCCTAGTTGGGAATCAACACTCCTCTTCCAAACATCGAACTCTCCCCATCTTTTATCTTGTCGGTTCAGTTTGGCTTGAATGTCATCAACTTTGTTGTTCACTCCGTTAATGCTTTCCTTTATTTCCTGAACCCATGATGGCGTCTCCTGATGGCCTGGAGGTCGATATGGTGCAGGTCGTCTATTTGGTGGGGGCCCTGCATAGTTTTGACTTGTATTTTGATTGCCCCATGGTTGATAGTTGTTCGACCTGTCATTATAATTAGGTTGGTTCCTGTATGGTCCTCTCATATAATTCATCTCAGCTATTGTCTCAGCGGTTCTAACCTGCTCAATATTAGTGCAAGCAGAAGTACTATGTGCAGAAGAACCGCATTCTTGACATGATTGAGAGGATTTCAAAAAACTTACCTGTTTCTTCAGACGGTTGACCTCGTCTTGTAAGAATTGATTTTTAACATCTGGGTCAACTTCATCTCGGTTAGGTATGTAGAGACGTTTTTGAGTTTGTGGAGTTTGCTGGGTTCCGTACATAGCATCGTAATTAGCCAGCTTATCCAACAGTTCCCACGCCTCTGTCGGGTTCATCTCTATAAAACCGCACGCAGTATGCGTGTTGATGCGGTTCTTTGTCTCTGCGTTGATATCCTGGAAAAAGATTTCTTGCAAAACATATAAAGGTTGTCCATGAGTAGGGCACTGTCTAAGCATCTCCTTGAATCTTTCCCAAGTTTCAACGAATGTTTCATTAGGCAACTGGTGATAGGAGGTGATGCGTTTCCTCAACTCCGTCGTCTTAGCAGGAGGGAAAAACTTTGTAAGAAATTGATCAAAACAAAGCTTTCCAAGTCCTGATAGACTTAGAAGGTAGGCTCTTCAACCAGTTCAGGGCCTTTCCAGTAAGAGACCATCTAAAAGCTTTTAACAGAACATATTCTAATGAGACACCTTCAGCAGCTATGGTGTCACATAAATCAAGAAAGTTTCTAATATGCTCCATAGGGCACTCAGCAGGTTTCCCTTCAAACTGAGCCCGTTTGATTAAGGATATAAATTGAGACTTGATCTCAAAAGGTTTCTCTATCGCTGGAAGCACAATAGGAGATTCTGGCACCCTCAGTTCCGGATGCATGTATTGTTTGGCATTCCTTGGATAGGCATCAAGCTCTTCTTGTAGACGAGCTTTGTCAGCTCGTTGACGCTCAGCTTCGGCGTCTGCTCTGTCCTTCTCAGCTTTCAGTGCCTCCATCTGAGTCCGGAGGATCTCTAACTCTCGAGCCATCTCTTCTGTTTTGGCCATGGCTCGTTTTCTCGGAGTCGACGGTGCAGGGAACGTTCGGGTTCTGAGTAATAACCAGTGTTATCAAACTGAAGCCTTCGTCGTCCTACCGACATACACTGAGAAAAACAGAAAAAGAAAAAAAAATTAAAAACAAAAACGGGTCGGGCTATTCCCGAACCCAAAGATAAACTAACATACTCGTTGCTTCCCCGACAACGACGCCAATTTGTTGAGAGGGTTTCTTGACAACAAATAAATTTATATTCAAGACCCCGCTGAGTATAGGGGAGTCAGGATCGTTCCACAGGAAGCAAGGTTGTTCGTTTATCAATCTACTAAAAAGCAAACAAAAACAAATAAAAACACTCACAAGTAGCCTCGTTAACGACGTTGTCAGGGTCGTTAACGAACCACCGAACACAAAAACACTTCAATAACGACCTAATTAAATTCGGTACCGAGGCAAGCACTCGGCAACGAAAATTCACTAGAAATAATTCAAATAAAACAAAGATCTAGGACTAGGGACACCACAACATAGCCAAGCATAAAAACTCGTAAGAAGATAAGATCATGCCTTTAAACATATAGAGTCATCAACTTTCGTTGACTTAGCAAGTAAATTAACAAACTTTCGTATCCTAATTCACTTAATTGCTTGTTTTGGATCTAAAGCCTGAAACTTTCGTATTCAAACAATATCAACCTTCAAGTTACTAACTTTCTCTTTCAATCAAGTTAAAAACTCAAATTACCTCAACTTTCGTTTCGGTATGAGCACAACAAACAATCTCAATAAAAGATAAAAGGCATTCACACACAATCTTACTCATCAAACATGCTCAACTATGTCGGGCTTAACCCCGATCTTAGAAAGGAAAACTACTCACTACTCATAACTAAGAAACTACTAATTTCAATCAAAGGAAACATTGAAAACAAAACAAAACTCAAATTAATAAGAAAATACCGTCTTACAGAGATTCAGAAGAAACCGAAAACATCAAAATACCGAATCAAAATCACGACTAACGATCCCGGTGACTGTCGTCTACCGAACCTCCTCGATCACAACTCCGATCCGACTTCTCTCTCTCGGCTCTTCCAAAATCTCTCTACTCTAAAAAATTCTCTTCTAAAACCTCCTCCCCTTTCTATGCTAGATAGAAGGGTATTTATACTAAAAAACAAAAAACTAAAAAGGCTAAAAGATATAAACTTTCCTAAAAAGATAAAAACAAACCCTAAAAGATAGAAATAAAATCTAAAAAGATAATAAGACCTAAAATACATATTCTAATAACCCCAAAAAGATTCTAAAAAGATACTCAACCGACACGGAAATAAATTCCCGCTCAGGATCGGTGAATTATAAAATAAATCTTCAATTCTTCTCCTTCGTGGCCTCATTAACGAGCCCTCACAACCTCGTTAACGAGCCTGGGCTTTGTTTACTTCCACACTTCCTCTCGTAATCTTGAGCTCTGACTTCTTCAATCTTGTATTCCTCCGTCTTCAACTGTAATGCTCCAAATTCAGCTCCATATAGCTCTTTTCCTTGCTAAAACCTTCAAAATTCACAAAATAGCGTAGCTTCCACTCTTTTCATAGAAATATGCAAAACTATCTAAAAATACTCAAAACTAAACCTAAACTTAACAAAACTAAACCTAATAAGCAAAGAAAACCTATTAAAAACTATACTAGAAATGCGAACATCAGGTAATTATCCCAATAATTTTTTTTCTCTAAAGTGGAGAATTTAATAACTTTTATAACCTCATATCATATTATAAAGGATTATAAAAGTTTACTACAATGGAAATTAAGAATTTAATTTAAAATATTAAGCAAGTCGGGTATTCATTTAAATAATCCTCATCCTCTTTAAAAAAGAGGACTTAAATATTTTATTTAAATAAAACTAAGAACATATTATGGAGGATCAATAAAGTGGTAAAAATTTCAAATAAAAATAAATTAACATAAAATTTGGATTTTAATTAATAATGGGGTGTTACAAGGCTAAAAATAGTACAAGGTAAAATAAATAAAAAGGAGGTAAGAGCCGGGACTTGAACCCGAGACCTCTCACTCCTTTCATACAATCACACACACACATACACACTCCAAACCGTTATGCCAATGTAACTCATCTACCCAAATTACAACACTTTTAATTTTAAACTATTCTATTCTTTCTTCTTCTCCAAACAAGTCAAATTGATGTCGATTGAAGTGACGCCAAACCAATGCATGCTTCCATGGCTTCCCCATTCTCCATTGTAGCTTGCAAGACCATCCTAAATTGCATCATCCAACATCATCATCAAACTAGCACAACTTTGCCCAATCCTCATCAATCCCCTTCATCTCCATTGGTGAAATCCCATTGCCATGGATCACTTCGAGCCCCATCCTTGCCTATATAAAGGGTTGAATTTCTCCATTTGAAGACACACAAATCCTCTCTTCTTCCTTCCTAGCATCTTGCTACTCTTTACTCTCAATTTTCAGCCCAAATTTGTTCAATGTACAAGCTGTTTTTTTCACCCTAACACCATTAAAACACCTTGGAGCCACCACCAATTCCCCACCTCTTACCCTTTGGATCACCGCTGGCCACCGCACGACCGCCGACCCTCCTCCGCGTGCCGCCCGAGCCGCCGCCGTCCATCCCTGGTGTCGCCCCCCTGTCCGCTCCTCCCCTGGTTCTCTGTTGTTCGTACGTACAAAATCAAGAGAAAGATCCAATTTTAATTGATTTAATTCCCCTTTTAATTCAATAAATTATGCTTATAAATCACTTACCTTATGCTGATTTTTACTAGAATAAATTAACCTATTAAAAAAATCTTACAAGATCTTGTTAGTTGAACAAGATAAAAGCAAATACGTAAATAATATTATACCAAGATAAGAGCTATTATTTGCATATCAATTTAATAATAGTATAAATCTCAAGACATGGTTTTATTAAATAAAAACTTATGTAGAAAGTATTTTATATAAAGTATATTGTTTCAAAGTATAAAGCTTTTAATTGTTAGAAATTAACTTACAAAGAAGAATATAAAAGAAATATTATATTATGTTATATTACTAAGTATAGTGGATTTAAAAATCTTATAATATTATAGACATAAGATTTATTTAATAATGATGGTGGTTATGATAATAATATTTTATTCATATAATCTACTATATATATAAAAGCAATAAGATTTGGAGCCACCACATTGCGCCACGTCAGCTTTGTCCACATGTCGTTTCTAGAATACGCCACATCGGATTTTGCCAAATGTCGTTTATTTCCTTAAGCCATGTCATGTAATTTTTGACACGTCATATGCCACATCATATTATTTTCACGCCGTCACTTACATGTCATATTTAACTATAATGATAAAAAATACTTTCCTTATAAAAATATTTAATATAAATAGATAAATAGGCCTATATATTTTGATAAATCTATGCTTTTTTTAATCAGAATACTTCCTTATGAGAAGTTTGGTCAAAATACTTTCCTTTTTTTGCAACTCACAATTTGAAAATTTGCCATAACATTTTATAAGCATTGTATATATTATTCTCATTAGCTGAAAATTTACCATAACATTTTATGAGCATTGTATATATTATTCTCATTATTTGAAAATTTACCATAATATTTTATGAGCATTGTATATATTATTCTCATTATTTAAACTTAATAATCTAAATTTATTTTGTTTTATTTGATGTTAAAAAATATTTTTATACATATTACGATCAACAATTACTTACATTAAATTTTATATTATTTTTTATTAATATCTTTTTTTATAGTATATCTAAAAAATATTGAGTCATAGTCGTGCATGGCACGACGGGACAACTAGTTAATGTAATAAGTTGTTAAATATGCTAGTTTGTTAAAAAGTTATCTTGCTTAAAAAGATATTAAAGATGAAAAAGATAATATTATGATCTAAGCTATAATTAAAATAAATTATATGCTCTTAGTTATAAAATAATACTTTAGGACATGATTCTATCTTTTATGAACTAAAAATATGGGAGAACTTATTTAAATAAGAAAATAAGATTATTTTATCATTATTTTATTTTTATGGAAAACATAGTATATAACTTGTGACTTATTTATAGGAAGTACTTAGAAAAGAACACCTATTAATATTTTTAATCTCTATTAAATATTATATGTCTTTTGAATGAGGTTATAATGAGAGGATGTTATAATAAGGTTATGTTATAAAAAGATATTGTTTGATAAAAGATAATATTATAATAATGCTAAGAGTATAGGAATTTAAATCATAAGGCCATGTTAGACTTTTTACAATCCTAAGAAGGGTTTTATAAAAAGAATATTTCATATAGTTATGAAAAATTGAAAACTATATCTTAATAATTTATAAAGATATTATCCTTGCTTGGTTATAATGAAAGAATAATAAGTTAAGTTAAAAGGAATATTTTAATAAATTAAATAAGGTTATGACTTGGCTGTCAAAGATTATATTAAATAAAATAAAAATAAGGATTTTATAAAGAATAAAAGGATATTACAAATATAAAATAATAATATGAAATGTTATTATTTTATTCATCTCCGCCTAAATTATTATTATAATAATTTAGAAACTAATTCTCTCATAATAAGGATATAAGAGATTTCCAAACTTTAAAAGAATTTAAAGAAATTCTTATTAAAGCTCGTTCGTATATTCCGTGCCGATAGGTCGAGTCTCCAATCCGACTAAAGTCAACGATTTCCGTTCATTCGTTCGTACACAATCGTAAAAGCTAAGACAAGTGGAATTTCTCCTTGTAGCCTTAATAAACTCGTTTCGTGAAATTTCTCCATGTTGGAAACAACTTGTTTGCTAATAATAAAACGAACCTAGGAATATTGATTGCTAGAATTAATGACCCCATTGCTATCGTTATTCCGTTATTTAAATATTCGATAGGACTATTATGCTAGTCTTGTTTGTGACCTTGATTGTTTACGATCCCTTTTCGAGATCGGTTTGGATGAAATAGTGAGGGGTGCGGGCCTAACCCGACACCTCTATATAACCCATTAAAGTCGTATTGCCACCATGCATAAATTACGACTTGTCGATCATGATACATGTTCGCTCCTACGCCTCGGAGGGACGTAGGCACTCTAGCTAAGTGCCGGAACTTTTGTTCCTGTCAGTGGTTCGGGCTAGTATATATCCCCCCACGCTCTTAAAATACGTCAACCTAAGTGAAAGTTTTCATCACTATACAAGATAAGTGCCCAATGCACATTTAAAAGACACCAAAACCGGACCGATCTCAAATGATCGATGCGGCTCTTAGTTCGCAAGGGCGCGAGAGATTTTCAAAAACTTGTCTGAATTAATAACGTTCCCAACATATTTGCTACTCTAAAAGAAGTCTACAATCTAGTAGTTTTTCTCGATTAATGAGTTATCTCCTCTCGAGATACACTCTTCTCCGTCTCGCTAAGCCCCACATATAGACATATACCTTACAAACACATCCCAATAATATCTCTCTCGAATGTTATAAATTACCATAATACCCTTGAGAATTTCCATTCTCACTTGCTTAGTCTCCTTAGACTAACTCCCCTACTTCCGCATTTTTGCCTGGTATTTCTCGTCCTTCACGACAAATGCCAGACTGTAGGAATGTACATCGAAGTGTTGAAGACGAAGTCCAGAAGGTTCGAGAAGCGTTAGGCGAGAATAGGAGATCAAGGCAAGATGACGTGAAGGAAGGAAGGAATTTTCAAGGAGCAAAGCATTCAGAAGATAGTGCACCCGCTCTTCTATTTTAACCAAGCAAATCATCATCATATGATTTGTCTTGGAGAAACATACATGTATTTTTAAGTACGTCTTTTCAACCCTTTTTAGTATGGGCTTCATTTTCCGCTGCTATATCATTTGTAAAATGACTTTCAATGTAATGAACGAAAGTTCTTATTAATGAATAAAATTCCGCATTTCTTCAATTTCTTCTCTAATTATATTCTCAATAAATTATTTAAAGCCTTGGTTGATTTTGGACGGTAAAATCCGAGGTCTCTGGCGGTAATACCCAATGTTGCAAAATAGGGGTGTTACACATTCTGTTAGGTAGGCCTTTCATGAAAACTGCAAAAACAAAAATTGATATGAGTAAAGGTGTCCTAACTATGGAATTTGATGGTGAGATATATGAATATAGTATGGATAATGCTATAAAATACCCCCAAGATGATCATTCTCTTTGTTCCATTGATGTAATTGATCACATTGTGCAAGATGTCTTTGATACTACTTATGGAGATGAGTTACAACTTGTTTTAGAGTGACATTGAAATTTCATGCATGGATTATAATTTGCCTGATAGATATCATGAGATCCTTGTTGATTTAAGTGCTTGTTGTGAACCCCCTGTTGATGCTTTGGCCATTAGGTCCAAACCATTAACTCTTCCGAGCGAGAAATTGCTTCCTTCTGTAGTACAGGCACCAGAAGTTGAGCTTAAACAACTCCCTGAGCATTTGAAATATGCCTTCCTTGGAGATGGTGACACTTTGCCTGTCATTATTTCTAACAAACTCTCCAAGGAACAAGAAGAAAAATTGGTGCAGGTACAGATAGAGCACAAGACAGCCCTAGGCTGGACCATTGCTGACATTAAAGGAATTAGTCCCTCTACATGTATGCATAGGATCCTCCTGAAAGATGGTGCTAATCCATCCAGACAGTCACAGAGAAGGCTCAACCCACCTATGATGGAGGTAGTCAAGAAGGAGGTTCTGAAGCTCCTAAAGGCAGGTATGATCTATACCATCTCTGATAGTCAGTGGGTTAGTCCGACCCAAGTTGTGCCCAAGAAGGGTGGTATTACAGTGGTAGAAAATGTGCATGGGGAATTAGTCCCCACAAGAGTTCAGACTGGTTGGAAAGTCTGTATTGATTACCGTAAGCTTAACACGGTAACTAGAAAAGATCATTTTCCCTTGCCATTCATTGATCAAATGTTTGAGCGACTTGTCGGTCGTTCCTATTACTTCTTTTTAGATGGCTATTCAGGTTATTTTCAGATTGCTATTATACCGGAGGACCAAGAGAAAATGACATTTACATGTCCTTTTGGCACTTTTGCATACCGCAGAATGCCATTTGGGTTATGTAACGCACCCGGTACGTTTCAAATGTGTATGGTAAGCATCTTTTCTGAATATATTGAAAACTTTATTGAGATTTTTATGGATGAATTTACAGTACATGGAGATGACTTCGATGCTTGCTTAAACCATCTCTCATTAGTCCTTCAAAGATGTGTAGAAACCAATTTGGTTCTAAACTCTGAGAAGTGTCACTTTATGGTTGACCAAGACATAGTTTTAGGTCACATAGTGTCATCCAGGGGTATGGAGGTCGATAAGGCAAAGATTGATATCATTCAGCACTTGTCTTATCCTACTAATGTGTGTGAAGTGCGTTCTTTTCTAGGCCATGCAGGTTTCCTTCGCAGGTTTATTAAAGACTTTTCAAAGATCTCAGACCCATTATGTGAATTGATGAAGAAGGATGTTCCTTATGAGTTCAATGAGACATGCAAAAAGGCGTTTGGTGAGCTTAAAACACGCCTTATAAGTGCACCAATAATTCAAGCCCCAGATTGGTCTCAACCTTTTGAGATCATGTGTGATGCAAGTGATTATGCTGTTGGGGTTGTTTTGGGTCAAAAGGAAGCTAGAGCATCTCATGTCATACATTATTTGAATATAGTATGGATAATGCTATAAAATACCCCCAAGATGATCATACTCCACCACTGAAAAGGAAATGATTGATGTAGTGTTTGACTTGGAGAAGTTCAGGCAGTATTTGTTGGGGACAAAAGTGATAGTTTATTCAGACCATGCAACACTTCGTTATTTGATCACGAAAAAGGAGGCTAATCCAAGGTTGATAAGATGGATCCTCTTGCTGAGTGAGTTTGATATTGAGATAAGAGACAAAAAAGGAGCTGAAAACCTTGTGACTGACCACCTGAGCCGACTTGTACATGTGGAAGACAAGTCAGAAAGTCAAGAGCGGATTCAAGGACGATTCCCTTATGACACACTTTTCGGAGTCGAGACTAAATAGGGAACCGCGATCACTGTCACCATAGGTGGCGATCGCGGTTCGTTAACTGAGAGCTCCGAAGACACTGGCAGGAAACCGCGATTGCTGCCAAAACGAAGCGCGACCGCATCTAAAGAAACCGCGATCGCGGCCCCCTCCAAAGGCGATCGCGGTCAGGATGGCGATTGCGACAACGAGCCGCGACTCGAGGAATTCGTTCTAGGAATCCATTCCTTCAAGCCATGGTATGCGAATCTTGTCAACTACCTCGTCTTTGGGAAGTTTCCTCCTAATTTCGCCAAGGCTCAGAAGGACAAGGTGCGTCATGAATCCCGATTCTATGTCTGGGATGATCCTTATTTATGGAAGCATTGCACATATCAAGTAATCCGACGATATGTCCCGGATTCTAAGGTACAATCTATCCTTTCTTTTTGTCATTATTATGCATGTGGGGGTCACTTTGGGACTAACAAAACAGCTAGGAAAGTTCTAGAAGTTGGTTTTTATTGGCCTCGTATTTTTAGGGATGCTTATGCTTTCTGTAAATCATGTGATCGTTGTCAGAGGGTGGGTAATATTTCTAAGAGACATGAGATGCCTCAATCCCGTATGATATTTTGTGAAATTTTTGATGTTTGGAGCATTGATTTTATGGGACTCTTTCCCTCTTCTTATGGGAATCTGTATATTTTACTTGCGGTGGACTATGTTTCCAAGTGGGTGGAAGCAAAGGCCACCAAAACTGATGATTCAAAAGAAGTTGTAGGTTTTCTTAAAGACAACATTTTCTCCAGATTTGGGATTCCAAAAGCTTTGATAAGTGACAGGGGTACTCATTTTTGCAACAAGACTGTGAGTGCGTTATTGAAGAAGTACCATGTCACTCAGAAGATCTCTACAACCTATCACCCCCAAACCAATGGACAAGCTGAAGTGTCCAACCGGGAGATAAAATCAATTTTGTAGAAGACGGTGGTACCCAACGCGAAAGATTGGAGTTTACGACTCAATGATGCTTTATGGGCCTACCGTACCGCTTATAAGACACCCAACGGGCTGTCCCCCTTTAGATTGGTTTATGGAAAAGGTTGTCACTTGCCAGTTGAGCTTGAGCACAAGGCTTATTGGGCGGTCCAAAAATGCAATTTCAACATCAAAGAGAATGGAGAGTTCAGAAAATTACAATGGCAAGAATTGGAAGAGTTGAGATTGGATTCTTATGATAATGTTGTGAATTAGTGGAACAAAACAAAAGCATGACATGACAAGAACATCCTAAGGAAGGAATTCAAAGCTAGAGACAAGGTTCTTCTTTATCAGTCTCGTCTCACACTCTTCCCTGGGAAGCTCCTAGATGGGTTGGACCGTATACAATTGCTCGAGTTTTTCCACATAGGGTTGTGGAATTATTTGATGGGGACTCCCAAAAGGTATTCAAGGTTAATGGCCAAAGATTGAAGAAATAACATGAGGGAGTCAGCCAAGAGGTGCTAGAAGAGGTGGGTCTTGATGATCCAACCCCAACTGCTGTTTAAAAGGGCACTAATGTCGGGCCAACGACATTAAACAAAGGCGCTGCTCGGGAGGCAATCCGAGGTAAGTTTTCTTGTTTCTTTTTCTGTTTTTGTTTTGTTTAGTTTTCTTTTCAATCTCTTGAGCTAACACGTAGGTACTAGGTTCGAAAGAACATGTCTGAGGACAAACCGCGACCGCCCTTTAAAAAAGGGCGATCGCGGGAAGTTTTTCGAAGGAATTGACGGTAGATTGTGAAAGCTGCCGTCGCGGCCCTCCTTAGCCGCGATCGCGACCACTCAGAGATTTAAAAAAAATAATAATAATACCGAGGAAGTAGGGCCACTCCCTCCGCCGGCCCTACTCCTCTACGCCTCATTTCTCTTCTTCTTCTTCTATCTTTTTCACTCCCTTCTTCAACCTCCATTAATCTCCATTAAACCCTTCCTTCAACCTTCAAACTCCACAAAATTTCATCCAAAATCTCTTGAATAACCCGGATCTATAATCCTCACACTCTCCTAAACCCAAATCCATTCGTAAGAATCCCTCTATCCCTCTATTTTTCACAAAATCAAATCTAAAAAAAACTCCAATTTTTTTTTCTTTCCATCTCTTCCAATCCACCACCTCCATACTCATCTCTTCCTCGGGTGAAGAAGACCAGAACGGCAACCGCGGCTCGGTGACGAAGGTAGTCGCGACACTGGAGTTCGTCACTGCCAAGGAATCGCCAAACACAGAAATCGCAATCGCTGCCCCCGAAAACCGCGATCGCGGCCTTGCCAAAAAACAGCGATCGCTACCCATATTTTCGGCGATCGCGGCTGTACACCAGATTGCTCCGTTTCGGTTTCTGTAAGTTGCTTCTTCGCCTCTTTGTTGTTGAGTTGATTAGTTGCATTACGAATGACATATCCTGTTAAGAAGTTAACTGCTGCACAAAAGAAGAAGTGGGATTCTTTGGCTAAGAGGAAATTTACTAGTACGAAATTTTTTGATGTTGAGATGTTGAGGACTCTAGGCATGTATGATTGCACTTTGAGGTTTCTGATGGAGGGTGGATTAGGGGGTTTTATTGATCTGAATGCCCCTACATATAAGAATATTGTGTTGGAGTTTCTGTCTACTTTTCATGATGATAATGGTTTGTTCAAATTTCATATTTTGGATTAGCCATAAAATATAGACAAGGAGGGTTTGGCAAGAGTTTTTGATGTTACTAGTGCCCCTTCTACCGATTGGCAAACAGTTGGTAGAGATTCAGGCTTTAATGATTTTTGGGAGGCAATTACAGGTGATGGGTTTTTGCCTAAGAAGGGTGAATATAACTATTGCATTACTCATCCCTGCATTAGATTGTGTCACAAGGTGTTGTCTATGACTTTTCTGGGGCAAGAGGAGGTTAATAAGGCACCTCGTTTTGACATGAGTATGCTCTGGTGTCTTATGCCTATGAAGGATGCCATTCTTGATTGGGTAGAGTTGTTTCTAATGAGTATTAAGAAGATTTTGAAGGACACTAGCAAGATTGTTATAGGTGGAATGATCACTCTGATTGCTAGAGTGTTTGTTAGGGATGAGGTGCTTGGACGACCTGACAGGGGTGAGTATGTGTTCAATGAGAACCAGCTCAAGAGGGCTCATTTTTTGAAAGGATCAGTAGAGCAGGGTTATATTTGGACTTTGGGTTATCCAACTGCTGATTATTTACGTCTTCCCAGGGACATGCCCATTGGCCCTACTTTGCCTTATCTATTTATACCATTTGATTTTGTTGGTGGAGGTGTTGCTTAACAGGAGATGCCTGCTCCAGATTTTGAGATGGAGGATCTTTATGGTGATGACGGGGATGACGAAGGAGATCTTAGAGCTGGTGGTTTTGATTTTAGAGCAGGTGAGTGTTGGTACCTCAGCTTATGTTGGTACTTCGTCTGTTGGATGGGGTGCTAATTCCAGTATAATACCTGCTGGTACGTCGAGTTGGGCAACAGGAGGATATGTTGGTTATGGTGATGGTGGAGCTGCTACATATAGAGGTGGTTATGGAGGTTATGGAGACACCTCTGCTTGGGATGCTCCTGCAGGTAGAGGTTCTAGGGGTGTGCATTCTGATCTTGATTGGCAGAACCACATGTTTTAGGAGATAGGACGACTTACTATGTCCTAGAATGAGATAGTTGCTACCCAGAGAGATATTGTTGAGCAGCAGAGAGAGTTAGCAGCTCAGCAGAGTGCTATTGCGTCCACTATTCAGTCCATTCAGCAGGTGCAGGGGCAACACCATGAGTTTTTCAGTCACATGTGGCCAGGCTTTCCTGATTGGTCACAATATCAACCACCTGCCCCACCATAGTGAGTTTGCTGTTTTCCCTTCCTTTATTTTTATCTAATTTGTCTTCTTTTCATTGAAGGAAATGAAAGGTTTAAGTATTGGGGAGGGAGTACTCGTTGTTGTTTATATGTACAATTGCATTTCAGTTTCTTGTATTTCAGATTCAAAAAAAAAGAAACAAAGAAAGGAAAAAAGAAAGAAAAATTAAAAAAAATTAAATCATGTGCTGAGTTGAAAACCCGAAAGGGCGGCTCAGGCAAAAATCAGGGGCCCGGACCGACATTAGGTTGGGGTAATAAGAGGCTAAAAAGAGTGAAAGTGAGTTAGTGAGAACATCTAGAGAAAATGAAATAAGTGGTTAGGTGAAAACCCAAAAGGGCGCCTAAGCAGAATGAGTGGAAAAAAAAATTGAGTGCCTAACATTTCTGCTGGGGTTTGGGGATTATTGTTTATGGGTTTTTATCTTTGCATTGATATATGTATTTTGTCTTGAGTGATAGATTGTGATAGGAATTCATTGTATCCACTTTCATTCTTTTACTTGGGTTTGGGTTGCGAGCTTATTTTTGAGTGCTTTTTAGTTTAAGTTCATTTTCTCCCATTGCTTCCTGTGGACCTTTGTTGATTTGTATTGCTTTATTTGATTTTGAGCTTACTCGAGGACGAGCAAGGTCTAAGTATGGGGGAATTTGATATGTTGTGTTTTATACAGCATAACTAGGACTTTTTAGTACATCTTTTTTATAGAGTTTTAGGCCTGTTAGAAGCATTATTGAAGAACATGTTTGAAGGCTGAAGGTTCGAAGTTACAACAAGTTGAAGAATTTGAAGACTGTTGAAGGCCGCGATCACGGTTTATACTGGGAGCGATCGCGGTTCACATCGCCAGGAGGGGCCGCGGTTACAAGAAGGCCGCGATCGCGGTACACATAGGTGGCGATCACGGTTCATGGTTGCTGTTGAGGCCGCGAGGTGGAGAAGGCCGCGATCGCGACCCTACATTATGGCGATCGCGTCCCTTCTGAAGTTGACACGCGCGAGATGCTTTCGCCTATCTTTATTGTTTTATATTATATCTTTTTATTTCGTATGGTTCGAGACTTTATTAACCTAGTTTTTAGCTTTGTTTTGATATCTCTCTTAGACCTATTTTCCAATATTTTCAGACTTTTGTATTTTCTCTCCTATGGAGAACTAAATTCCTAAAGTTCTATTCAAGTTGAAGCGTTCAGATTCAGGTTTATTGTGAGATTCTTCAATTCAGGTTTATTTCTATAGGTTATTTCAGTTCTCTTTTGCATAATTAATACTGATTGTGTTGATTTCTGATTGTCTGGCCAACTAGTTGAAATTAATATTCTCTATTGCTAGATCTAGGTTTTTCGTAGCAAAACCTAATCTTTGTAGCAACTCAATGTTTTTGGACTCGTTGGACTAAAACCATTGAGAAAGAGATTTGATTGCATGCTTATTGTTTAACTCGTTGGAACTCAATTTGCATGTATCCTGCATATCCTTGTTCTCATTGCTAATATCCCTATTATTTATGATCGTTTCATGAATTGTTTGGATGTTAAGTTTGCATGTCTCGTTGTCATGTTCTATTTATGATCAAGATAGGACTAACTAAAGGGAATAACTTGTTTGAATCTATGATCAATAGCTTGATGATGAAAGTGGATGCTTGAATATGATTGTTTTCCTTAATTGATAAAAATCCTACTTTTTGTTTTGTTTGATTGCTTGCTTTGTTTGTTTCAATTCGTTTAGTGTTAGCTTAAATAATCAAAATCCCCTCTTTATTACTATTGATTTGATAATAATATTGCTTTGAATTACAAGTGTCTCTTGGGTACGACCTCGACTTACTGACTATACTAGTTGAGTAATTAGGGAATTATATTTTGATTTGGCACGATGACTTTAAGCCAGTCATATACTAACACAAAGTGGATCTTTGAAATATATTCAAATGCTTAAATATGATGTTCATATATTTTTATTTTTTTATCTGAAATATATTTTGTTCTCGTTATGTAAGTCCAGAAAGAATACACAAATCTAAAGTGCATAACGAAATAAAATAGAGGCTTTAAGGTGACACATTATAAATTAGAATAGATTTTTCCCTTGTGCTTTCTTAGATTATAAATACAAATTGGCTAAGTAAAAGGTGTAACAACTATCAAATTTGGTGATACATTTCTTTCGATGTTGATCCTATGATAGTTTTCTTTCACTTGTACTTTTAATTAAAAGTGCGTATGTTACTCTAAATGGAAAACTAAGTTTTGAGCAAATTTGTTATCACTAAAAAAAGCGATTTAGTAACCACTTGAGATTGGTGGCTAATAATGGTCGCTAACGGATTTATCAACAAAGTGGTTGCGGAATGAAGCGACTTGCGACCACATAAAGTAGCGACCAAGTGGTCGCCATTTCGTGGACCAACTATGACGACTAGATAGTCGGCAATTAGCGACCATGTGGTCGCTACATCGGGGTCCCGATTTAGTGACCATTTAGTCGCCAATTAGCGACCATGTGGTCATTATAAACCTAATATAGGCGCACAATGTAGGCCACTAAATGAGATTTAGCGCACGACACATATTTGAATATAGTAACCACGTGGACGCTAAATTTGCTACATATATATTTTTAAATGATGTTTTTTATTTAATTATATATTTAACTAAATTAATAAATATTGAAACAAAATTTAAAAAAACATAATTAATTAAATTTTTTACAAAAATATTTGTAGAAAAACAAATTTAAAAACTAAACTAATTTGTTTCCCTCGCATCGTCGAAATCGGGCGGACGGGACGCAAACGGTGGCGCTTGGTTTCGCCTTATGTCCTCCATAAACTTCTGAAAGGCCTCAATCTGGGCTTGCTACGTTGTTGCTCTAGCTTTTTGCATTTGTGCTTTGGCTTCATGTGCTACTATGTTGGTGGCTTGCCTGTTCTTCTTCCAATCCGAACCTCCTCTCACTACGAGTAAGACATCAAGATTATGTCTTATCGTCAAACTTGCCAAGTAATGTAGGTTCTAAAAAATGCTCTTGTTCTTCCAACCCTAACCTCTACTCATTGTTGTATTGTGCTACTCGGCTCCCACTTCAATTATCCTTGGCAAACTCATACTATCAATCTGGTCTAATATCTCGAATCCATCACGAGATACTAGGTGCGCGCTCCTAACATTTTTACCTTTCTTAAAAATTATTTTTGTTGTTTCGGAATGGATGATTTTCTGTTGTAAATCTCATGTGATAGTCGAACCAACGTATTTTTTGTCCATGAGTTAGATAAAAAGGCATATTGTTCTCCGTGCAATAAGGGAAGCGTATTTCCCAAAACTTCTCTATCTTACATAAACATCGGGTGGATGCAATAAATTTAATCAATATATACATGATTATAATTCACAATTTTGAAACATATTACACTAGAACATACCTGACAACATCGAATATGTCGAAAAGTTGCTAATAGTCAACAGTACAACCGCACGCATGACAACATTTTGTTTCAACCATGCATCATATGTGTATGCCCAATAAGCCACAAAGTCTTGAGCTTGGCTATCAACGACTGCAAGTAGACATCCAACTTTTGCTCCAGGCTTTTCGTTCCATGCACAATAACCGTAAAAAAACATAACCTCGTCTCGCATACAAATTGACGACAAAAGGTTGTAGTGTGTCAAAATCACATGCCCCGAAGAGTTTAGCTGCCCTGACGACCCAAACGAATTGAAACCGTCCATGCATGGTCTAGTTTTACATTTTGTAATTCCGCGGCCAAATTTGGCCACACTACATTGAAATGATTTCATGTCTCTGCATCTGACGAATGTTGCATCACCCCATCTTGTATGTGCTCTAATGCCATTGCATGTTTTTAGCAATCTCCATCGTTTCATATAACCTCTGCAATCAATGAGTTATTGACAAGTAAGACATACGAGAGTAGGGACTAAGCTTCGTCCTACCTTGCTTCCACCTAGGATATTTACATTTCTTTCCACACACATATCTTGAATATTTTCCCTATTGTATCATACAAGAATTCGGGCAACAATCTATGGATTCGTACGATAGTCCAAGACCTCAACTAGTTTTTTCGTGCCGTAAAACATGGATGGTAATGTTGTCTCGGGGTGAGATACGTGTGTACAAAAATTTGAAATCATGTCATATCCTCGCTCCGTCAACCTTAACTTTGACTTGAGGCTAAGTAGCTCAGTCGCTGCCTCCAACTAGGTGGCATCACATCCATGCCACAACTTTCAATCGTACTTGCCAACATGTCGTACATACGTTGTGCATTGGGATTGGGTGCTTCATGATAATACCACCCTCTCTCGGTCCTTACCTCCTCATTTTGGACGGGATCACTATAATGAGGTTTTGAATTAAAACCATCATAGACCATTTGCTATATTCGATTCTCATACTTAAATACTATTGGCGTTGGATTAATATAAGTACATTCTTTATTCTATCTAGATTCAGCCAACAATGCAGCAAACATTTCATATGTCTCCCATGAGAAATCCACTAGTAATAGTGAGGGAAAAAACCCGCCTTAACAAGATGATACCGCATATCATCTACTGAAACCAGTTTCCTATTCTTTCACTTCCGACAAGGACACCTTAATTATTGTGGGTTAAATCTTGACACTAGAACTCAATAAATTGATCAATGTTAGCAACAAACTAGTCGTTAAAAAATCCGTCTATAATAAGCAAATACATCTATTCACCCACTTTTTACGTATAAACCAATATAAGCTTTAATTTTACTTAAAAGTAGTAGTTAGCGACAGTTAGAGTTAGCGACCATATGGTCGCTATACAAACAAAAAGTTTAATTTTGTACTTGTAAATATTTTTACGAATATTGTTTTAGAAGTATTTGGCAACCACATGGTTGCTACGTAGTGACCTTGTGGTCGCTATACGCAAACAAAAAGAACAAAGTTGTACTTTTTGCGAATGTTGTTTTAGAGGTATTTGGCGACCACATGGTCATTGAATGTCAAATTACGAAACTAAATATATTTTCAACAATACGAAAAAAATTAATCTAAACATATATAACACAATATCCTATAATTATTTAAAATAAAAAAATATGATAACACCAACATTTGTGTAAATGAATAACATTTTACTATATTATACGAAAAAACTATAATTACATAATTGTAAGTAGTTGTGGCAAAATTCCAACGAAATTTCTCTCCTCCTACAAATTAGATGCGCAAACGAGTATACATGAGTTGTGAATATTTTTGTTTACAAATGAATGAGAAGGTGTGATGTACATATAGAAAATGAGTAGCGATCCTGTGAATGCTAAATTGGCGGCAATTTTTCCGTGCTTTTAGCGACAATGGTATTTAGCGACCAAGTGGATGCTAAATCTGCGATATAACGCGCACCAAAATTTGCTACTTTGGCGTCAATATTTTGCGACTACAAGATGACTAAAAATAACGACCACGTACTCGCTACATACTAAGCCAGACATAGCAACCACATGGTCGCCAAATACGGGACATTATTTAGCGACCATATGATTATAAAATATTGGTGCCAATATTTCTTATGAAGTTTAGTGACCATCGAGTATGTGGTCATTAATTTTGAAACCACTTGGTCACTAAGTTTTTTTTTTTTTTGGGGGGGGGGCTTGGATTTGGCGACGAATTGGTCGCTAAACCAACAATATGGTATAGTCTTTGAGGTTTTCTCTTATTGTGGATGATTGCAACCTTAGGGGTTTGGGTCCCGATTCGTTAGGATTTGGTTCGAGGTGCCCTGATTTTCTCCGATGAGTTATCAGAATAAGTACGGACCACCGAAAGATGTTTGTAAAAAGAAAATTTTAGAATGAATAACAATACTTATAATTACTTAATGTAACATAAGCAAAAGAAAATTGAACCCATTTATATACCACATATATTTTCTCTAGTAGTTAAGAAAACCAAAAAAAAATCCTAAAGGGAGTAAATATAACTTTTTTTTGAGAGAAAAGTAAATATAATTTCTTGACAAAAAAAAAGAAAAGTAAATACAACTTAAATAATAAAATTTAAAATATAGTAAAATGTTGTGGATTTTGGGAGAAAGGCTTATGTATTCATATCTGATTTTTTACTTGATTGAATTACATTGATTTGTACATGCTATTTATAGGCTAAAAGTTGGCTTGATCTTGCCGTATGCAGCTAAAGAAAATAGAAGGATGTAAGGGCCGTCATAACCGTATGGCTATCAAGCCGTATGAGCCAAAATCTAACAAGTACAAAACAAGTATAATACAAATGGATGGATAATTCACTCTTAATTAATTATCTCTTAACACCCCCCCTTGACTATCTATCTCTTCATTTTGGGGTTATGTATATGCTGCCTCGTTACAAACCTGGCTAGGAAAAACCCAGTGGGATAAAAACCATAGCACAGGGAAAAAGAGTACAACTTGTCTTATACGCTTTCATTGTATTGCCTCATTAAAAACCTTGTCGGGAAAAACCCAGTGGGAAAAAACCTGAACGAAGGGAAAAAGAGTGCAATGCGTATAATTCTCCCCCTGAAATCAACATACTTCTCGAAATCTGCGCATTCCGATCTTGTACACAAGTTCTTCAAACTTCTTCGGTTGTAAGGATTTTGTGAACAAATCTGCAACATTTTCACTTGATCGGATTTGTTGGATTTCGATCTTGCCTTCCTTCTCTAAATCATGAGTTGAGAACAACTTTGGTGAAATGCGCTTTGTCCGATCTCCTTTGATGTAGCCCCCTTTGACTTGTGTGACACATGTAGAATTGTCTTCATATATAGTGGTTGAATTACCTATAATTGATCTTATTTTGCATTCTTTTTGTATGTATCCAATCATTGATCTTAACCAGACACATTCTCTTCCTGCTTCATAAAGAGCGATTAATTCTGCATGGTTTGATGATATAGAGGTAAGCGTTTTCTTGGTTGACTTCCATGAGATCGCCGTATCTCCATACTTGAATACATAACCATTTTGAGATTTTGCTTTGTGTGGATTTGATAGATATCCTGCATCTGCATATCCAACAAGAGTAGCATTTGTATTTTTATGATAATATGATCCAAGATCAAGAGTACCTCCTAGGTATCGAAACACATGTTTAATTCCGTTCCAATGTCGTCTTGTTGGTAATGAGTTGTATCTTGATAACAAACTTACAACAAAAGCAATATATGGTCTTGTATTGTTTGCGAGATACATTAATGCACCAATTGTGCTTAGGAAGGGAACTTCAGGACCAAGAATCTCTTCATCATCTTCTCGAGGTCTGAATTGATCATCTTGTATACTAAGAGAACGAACTATCATGGGTGAACTCAATGGATGTGCTTTGTCCATGTAGAATCTTTTTATCATTTAATTTCTCATAAGATGTTACATTTGTCTCTATTGGACTTATATATGTGTGATAAAGTCGAGTAGAATGGGCTGGCAGTTTTTCTAAAATCTGCTTTTTGCCACATAATTGTTTTGTGATGCACAAATATTCTTTATTGTTTTCATTTATGGCTTCTACATGAAAACCATTTCGACACACATCTTTAAAGCTTAGTAAGTTCCTTTGAGACTTACTTGAATATAGTGCGTCATTTATGATCAGTTTTGTTCCTTTAGGGAGCAAAACACAAGCTCTACCGGAGCCTTCGATTAATTTGTCACACCAGAGATTGTTTTAACATTTGCTTGAAGCAAAGATAATTGAGTAAAGTATTCTTTATTTCTCAAGATGGTGTGTGTAGTAACGCTATCCACTAGACATTGGTGCTTGCTACTTGATGTATCTTTAATCGTTTCCATATCTTCAAGATAAAGAAAAACAGAATTAAAAACATAAACAACAGATTTATTTATGATATACAGTATTTTACAGGGATGATGATAAAAGAAAATACACTGCAATATTTTATATAATATTACATGGATCGAGATTTTGGTTTTCAGTTGTCGACATTTTCATTTATCCCAAATTCATCAACTATGATGAAATCAGAGAGGTTCCAGCTTGGTGTAGGTTCAGTGTCGTCGATAAAATGAGTATACACGTTCTTCCCCTTATCTTTTTGAGAAGCTTGGTACAACTCAACCAAGTGTTTGGCTCTACGACACACCTTTGCCCAGTGACCTGCCATACCACATCTATAGCATATAGATTTGGGCTTTGAGAGGAACCTGTAGGACCTTTATGGACCATTTGTTTATCATTCCCCTTGGATGTGGATGCATTAGAAAAGTTACGCTTCTGATAATCACCAAAACCTCTACCACGGCCACGTCCCCGACCATGGCTTTGACCACGGCCTCGACCACGACCATGGCCACGACCACGATTGCCATCGTGTCCACGGTTATCTTGATAAATACTATCATTTCTTTGAGAGGCATATGTGGCATTTGTTTCAAGGTACGGTGCACTACTAGTTGACCTTAGGTTGTGCTTTTTCATAAGCAGCTCATTATTCTGCTCAACTACGAGTAGTACTTGTATCAAATCTGAATATTTCTTAAAATTCCTCTCTCTGTATTGTTGTTGTAACAACACATTAGTAGCACGCATAGTTGAAAAAGTTTTATCCAGCATGTTCTCTTCAGAGATTTTCTGCCCGCATAAACGTAATTAAGAGGTTATACGGAACAAGGCAGAATTATAATCACTAGCTGATTTAAAGTCTTGAAACCTTAAATTAGCAAATTCATAACTTGCTTTAGGTAGCAAAACTTGTTGTTGGTGCCCATATCTTTGCTCTAGGCTTTCCCATAATTCTTTGGGATTTTCAACCAACATATATTCAGATTTTAGGCTCTCATGTATATGATGGCGAAGAAAGATAATCGCCTTAGCCTTTTCCAGCGGGAAAATATTTTCATTATCTTTAATGGTCTCTTGTAGACCATTTGCTTGGGGTGAGCCAGTGTGTCAACCCTCCATTCCAAATATCTCTGACCCGATAAGTCGAGAACATCAAATTTCCGCTTTGCAATATTTGCCATTGATCAACTACATAAATTAAATCAAATATTAATTATTGATACCCATAATAATAATAATTTAATTAATACCATAAATTCTTAAATAAGTTAATTAAGTTTAAATTAGCAAACACATATATAATTTATCTATATACACTTACACATATACTAAGTAACAATATAAGTATATCAATTATATGTATGTATAAGATGGAAAAACGTTAGACTCGTGTTAATCATGTGTACTTTTTTATTAATTTGAGAAGGTATAATTTCTAGATGGAAATTTTATTTTCTTTAACAATCACACACACACACACACACACACACACACACACATATATATATATATATATATGAACGTTAGACTATCATACAATTATGTATATAAAATATTGATCATGCATGTAGACATGTAGTATACCATTTCAATAGAAAAAAAATATAAGAAGAAAAATGAATTGTCAAGTCACATCAAGACCATCAACCAATATAGGTGATAGACAATATATGTACAAAACACCTTATTTCTCCAAAAAAATAACCAATGACAAATATTTTAATAAAAGATGTTGCTTAAGGAATTGGATAAAATTTGGGGGCTATCATGTTGTACACTGTAGATTGCTATCATGATTTTGTTGTTTCAAAGACTAAGAGGCCACGTACAAATATGTATAGTATTGCATGAATGTTTTCCTTTCTTTAAAGGCTTTGAATAGTTTGATCAGAGCAAAAAGAATTTCAAACCGCCATCACCTTTCTATGTCTCTAAAAAAAACTCTTTCTTTGTAAAAGAAGAACAAGAACTAGAAGTTTTAAACGTAAAAAGATCTCTTTCTTCAAAAACTCTCTATCTTTTCCACACACAAAAAAAACACTCTCTTAAAAATCCTTCATCAAAAAGTTTACATGAAGAAGAAGAAAGCTTTATTTTCAAAGAACATGAAGAACAAGAAAGTCATGCTTATATGCAATCAAAGGAGAAAGTTCTTAAAAAAATATACCATACAAATTCTTATATGTATTTTTATATTTCTTCTATTTCACCCATTCTCTTAATCTCTACCCCATAATTACTCTTTTTCTCCTTTATATTTCCTCCACATATTTGTCTGCTCCCTTGTTACCCTCTCTCGACTTCTCCTATTCATCTTCTTCCTCCTCATCCTTTTTTTCGATCGACATGTCTCACTCCGACCAATTTTTCATTGAAGCTCTCATATGTCTTACACTTATCTATATAATCATCTGGATTATGCTTTGGATCTACATGTCTCGGATTTAATAGGAATGTAAAATCCTTTTTTTTTCAAGTTTAGTTTAGATATGATGTAAACTAGGGGTTTTATTTCGATCTTGGATGTAAAATTCGATCTTGTTGTAAAAGCCTTTCAGATCTAATAAAATACCGAGGTTTATGCTAAAAAATCTTTCGTTTCGTATGAGAAAATAATTTTTAATGCAAGCTCTCATATCATTGAGTTATTAAAACGGATGATCTATAAAACTGATTTGAAAAATTGAAAGCAGTATGAATATGTACTACCTTCAAGAGATCTAGCCACTCAATTGGTATTTTTTGTTTGAGAAATCTCTCGTGTTGATAACGTGTTGTGGAATTTGGGAGAAAGGCTTATGTATTTCAGATCTGATTTTTGCTTGATTGAATTACATTGATTTGTACATGTTATTTATAGGCTAAAAGTTGGCTTGATCTTGCCGTATGCAGTTAAAGAAAATAGAAGGTCGTAAGGGCCGTCATCGCCGTATGGCTATTGAAACGAGGGAAAAATACGGGAGAAAGTTGTGTGTTTCTCATTAACCTCTTAGGGTTTATATACAAGATTTACATAGAGGCTTGCAAGATAAGAAAGATATACAAGATAATATTCTATCATTATACAATAGATTCTATCCCTAAGAAATATAACAATATCATAAATACTCCCCCTCAAGTTTGAGCATGGGGATCCAAAATGTCCAACTTGCCGAGAAGAAAGTGAAATTGTTGCTTCCCAAGTGCCTTGGTAAAAATATCCGCAAGTTGAAATTTGTAGACACATGAGAAGTGCGTACTTTATTAGCCAAAATCATGTCACGAACGTAATGACAATCGACCTCAATATGTTTAGTACGCTCATGGAATACAGGACTGGCAGCGATGTGAAATGGCGCCTGACTATCACAAAGAAGGCGAACTGGAGACGGATGTGAAACATCGACAGAGAGAAGAAGTGAACGTAACCAAGTAAGCTCACTGCATGCTGCTGCCATAGACCGATACTCAGCCTTTGCTGAAGAACGAGAGACCATAAATTGCTTTTTCGTTTTCCATGAAATAGGAGAACGGCCAAGCATAATAAAATATCTTGTAAGAGAACGACGTGTAAGGGGACAAGCAGCCCAATCAGAATCACAGAAAGCCGTGAGACGAAGGGAACTCGAGCGTGAAAGACAAAGGCCTTGGCCAGGGTGCAGTTTTAGATAACGAACTACACGCAGGGCAGCAAGCCAATGATCGTCCTTCGGCGACTACATAAACTAGGACAAAGTGTGGACAAAATAGCACAACTCAGGGCGGGTAATGGTTAAATAAATGAGACGACCGATGAGACGCCGATAACGGTCCGTTGAGCCATCTCCGAGCCAGAGGCCATAGCAAGACGGTGATGAGAGTCCATAGGGAACTCGCTTGGCTTGGAGCCGAGAAGACCAACCTCTGAAATGATGTCAAGCGCATATTTGCGCTGAGAGACGAAAATGCTATCCGAATTCTGAGCAATTTCAAGCCCGAGGAAATATTTGAGAGAACCTAAATCTTTCATATGAAAACAGTGACTGAGATAGTCTTTAAAATCAGTGATAGCCCCCGAGTCATTACCAACAATAACAAGATCGTCAACGTAAACCAGAACGTGAAGACGACGTTAGGCCGATGAAGTGAAAACAAAGAGTAATTTGCCCGGCTTTGAATGAACCCGAAGACTCTAAGCGCGGAAGCTAATTTGGAGAACCAATTGCGAGGAGCCTGACGTAAGTCGTACAAAGATTTTTGAAGTTTACACACCTTGCTTGTAGAAAATGGAAGATATCTTGGAGGCGGGAGCATATAGACTTCTTCATCGAGGTCCCCATGAAGAAAGGCGTTATGGACATCCATTTGATGAAGATGCCAGCCTTGAATAGCAGCAACAGAAAGAAAGACTCGAACAGTGCCCATTTTAGCAACATGCACAAATGTCTCAGTAAAATCGATACCTTCCACTTGCCTATTGCCCAAAACTACTAAACGAGCCTTATGACGTTCAACTTCCCCTGTGGATTTGTATTTTATACGGTAAACTCATTTACACCCAATAGCCTTTTTGCCAACAGGGAGGTCCGAGAGAACCCATGTCTTGTTGCGTGATGAGGTATTTTCGGTGGTCGTTATATCTATCAAAGAATCCTTAACTTTACCAAACTCAGTAGAGCGGTAAGTAAGGATCGAACCCACAGAGACTCGTGTAAGTGTGTTATTTCTTAAGTGCCAAGTAACTAATATGGGAGGGTTTATTGATTGAAATTCTAATCTAATATGCAAAGTGAAAACTAACTATGAATGTAAATATGATTGAATTTAACAAATATGAGAAAAGCGTGTTCAACTAATTAGATCCATCATGATATTGCTTTATTAATCATCGATTCTCTTGATTCTCTCCTCACTTGAATAATCTATTGTGGATAATGATCCTATTTAGGGCAGAGCATCGGTTCAAAACCGAACCGAACCGACCAAAACCGAACCGAACCGAAAACCGATTTTTTATATTTTGTGAACCGAAAACCGAACCGAACTAGTTCGGTTCGGTTCGGTTTGGTTTAGGTTTTTTTCGGTTCAGTTTCACCCCAAACCGACTAAACCGAATCTGATAATCGTCATAGCCCTTGATTTCATGAGAACCGAACTGGGGAAAATAAAACCGAACTCTAAAAACATGACTGAATTGAAAAATAAATGTAAGAAAATTATCCAGTAACATCATCTATACTAAAACCGAACACGAAAACTAAAAAAAAAAAGTCAAATACACAAGGAGTGGTCTGCAGATGCCGAACACTAAAAACATAGTAATTAGTAATTGCTATTGCTAAAATTAAAAAAAGAAGAAGTCAAATACACAAGGAGTAACCTACCACAAATTACATATTGAATTTGCAGATGCCATAGTCCATAGATTACATATTGAATCTGGTCGAAGCCACAAAATAATAAGCCCTTTTACCCCTGTAGTCTTGTTTGTTGTCACTTGTGTATTGAAAGGCAAACGAACAACAAAACTCAACAGAGGTTAACTTGAACTACAAAAACAGCAATTAAGTGAATATAAAACAGCAATAACTCAGCAATTCAGCCAACAGCAACCAGCAATAGGCCAACAGCAACCAGCAACTCAATTCAACATAGGACAACCAACAACTTCAGTTCAACATAGGAAAAGCAGTGACTTACGCTCAACACTTCAGCCGACAACAACTCAACAACATAAACCAGAAACTCAATTTCTACGATATCAAAAACAGCAACAACAACTCAGCAATATCAATTTCTACGATTAAGGGGTCAGCACTACTAAGTTGCAAGTTCCAAGTTCTAAATGAAGCCAAATGACCCAAAATTAGGGGAGAGATTTAGAGGACATACCTAACCAGACTCTACTCGGCGTTGAACTGAAGGGCGACACCGCGACACAAACTGACGCCGGATGGGACGATCATCGGCACTTGGTGACCGCAGCGCAAACTGAAGCGAAACGACTGGAGTGACAGACTCAGTGGCTCGCCGGACACCGGGGCGAGCGACTGGAGCAACCAACGTTCACAAGAGTCACTCTCTGGAGCGGCGAGACGCAAGAGAGTGTGGGAGAGAGGCAGAACTAGGGTTACAAGTTTTCGGTCTTCAGAATTAAAAACGCGCCTTTACTTTAGACTTTAGTGAGAATATTTTAAAAAAAAAATAAGATCGGTTTAACCGAACCGAACCGATATAAACCGAACCGAAACCGAAACCGAAATTTCAAAAATCCTTAAACCGATAACCGAACCGAATATTTTCAGTTTCGGTTCGGTTCGGTTCGGTTCGGTCGGTTCGGTCAAAATATTCGGTTTTACCCGAACCGTGCTCAGCCCTAATCCTATTAAGGACTAAAACCCAAACTTCAGAATTAGTTGATAGACCAACCAGTTCTAACAACCCTAATTATCTAATAACCTAGAAGACCTTCTAGATTCAATTAAATAACAGCTTAATGATTCAAGTTATCAATAGAAACAAATACTTAGAGCAACCAGACATCTAAGTAACTTGTGAATTTATTCCCTACTTTAATCAACTTGTCCAAACGGTACTAAATTAATTAAAGTATACTCTTGATAAGATTAACTCTGACCGGTAATCAATCAGATTCAGTTGTGAATTAACCTAGAAATTCTATTAGGTAGCTAATCTAATAAAACCCTAGAATAATTCTGATTCAATTAAGTACGGGGAATAATTTCTATTCTAGTTCACTGAGAATCAATTAAACCTCACAATCATACACAAATCATAACTTCACTAATTAGCCAAACACAAGGGGAAATTAGCAATCCATAATTGAAATTGAAATCAAACTTACAAGAGGTTCAAAGATTGCTCCTTTGAGAAAAACTCTTTCCAAAGAAAACCCTAGCCTCCAAAGTTGATCAAAAGTTATCTAAAAATAAACTAACATAAAGTATTTATATGTCTCTAAAAATAACCCTCATAAGATATAATAAACCATACAACTCGGAAATCATAAGCCCATAAATCCAAATGTCAAAGCCCAACATCAAGACTCGGCCCAAATCCAACGTCCGTGAAAAAGCCCAGATTGCGCGGCATCGGTCTGCATTGCGCGGCTGCGCAATCTCCTCCCCGCGCAATTGTCACTCAGTCGAGATTGCTCGGGCAGATTGTGCGGGGTCGATCCCGAGCACTTGCTTGACTTCTTGGCTCGATCTTTCTTGCCTTAGCTCTTCATCCTAGTACATCCTAACTTCCTTAGCCTCGTCCATCTCGTCCACCACCACCATGATCCATCTGCACTCGCCCCGCTGTTGCTCCTGAACCTAAAAACCTGTAAAACCGAGCAAACCAGCGCATAATACCCGACAACACAAAAACCTAAAAACTACCTAAAAAATAACCAAAACCTAACCAAAACATATATAAAACATGCATCTAAACTACTCCTATATGCGAGCTATCATTGCGCTCAAGGGCCTCAAGTTCCGATTTCATGGCCTGGCGCCAAGAGGCGTCTTGGACAGCCTCGGAGAAACGAGTAGGCTCATGGCCAATGGTGACTGCACTTAAATATGCTGAATGGGAGGGTGAGAATTGTGCACAAGAAACAAACTTGGAAATAGGATAGCGAGTACCTGAGTTCGGTGAAGATGATGTCGGGGGTGGGGGGGCGTGAATTGAGTTGCAGATGAAGTTCTTGAGAAGTACAAAAGGCTTCCGCTGTCGTTGAGAACGACGAAGTTCTGGAATTTCAGCCGGAGGTGAAGCTGTTGGGGACAATAACTGAGCGGCAAGGGGAGATACTGAAGGTGGTGAGGGCGGTTCCGAGGATGGTGAGCTCGGTATCGACGGTGGTGAGATTGGTACCGAGGGACCATTAGAGGATAAACTCCCCCTGTCAGCAGAGGGCATTAATGACGGTTGATCAACATAAAAAATAGAAGGATGTGGCAGAGTTGGCACCGTCTCAAGCACTGAAGGCGGAGTTGAGAAGGGGAATACTGTCTCAAAAAATATAACATCTCAGGAGACAAACATTTTCTGATTTTCGAGATCATAGAGGCGCCAACCTCTTTTCCCATCAGGATATCCAAGAAAAACGCACTTCCAGCTTCTTGGAGCAAATTTATCCTTATGGCGAGGTAATTGAGAAGAGACACATAGACATCCAAATACCTTGAAGTGAGCATAGTTCGTGGAATGACCAAATAATAGTTGATAAGGTGTCTTGTTGCCCAAAAGAGGTGTCGGAGTTCTGTTGATAAGATAACATGTCGTGAGCACACACTCACCCCAAAACTGTTAAGGTAAAGAGTATTGAAACTGAAGTGCCCTAGCCACGTTGAGAATATGCCGATGTTTTCGCTCGACGCGACCGTTTTGTTGGGGCGTGTAAGCACAAGTGGTCTCAAGCGAGATGCCTTGTGTGTCAAAGAAAGGCTAGAGACAAGTGAACTCAGTGCCATTGTCAGAGTGAAAACGGTGAACCTTCTTCCGAAATTGAGTAGTATCCATGGAACAAGAATTTGGAACGAGAGTGGACACCTTAGTCTTGCTACGCATCAAAAATAACCAAGTGGCACGAGAATAATCGTCGACCAAGGTTAAAAATTATCGAGCCCCAGTAGTAGAAGGAACACTATGTGGTCCCCAAACATCACAGTGAACTAACTGAAACAACTTGGTAGATTTATTGATACTTAAAGGAAATGAATTGCGTGTTTGTTTTGCCTTAAAGAAGACAATACAAGGCGCAAGAGTTTTAGTAGCACTAACATCAAAACCTAAAGCCGAAATAGATGATAAAACTGAACTAGAAGGATGTCCCAGACGGTTGTGCCAAACAAGCAAAGATGCGCAGATGGTTACAATTTGTGAAGCCAGTAAACCCCACCCCGCTGTTCACCCACGCCAATCACCGTCCTCGTACTGCTCTCCTGTATAATACACAACCGATGGGTAAGAATAACGAGATAACTCAAGTCTTTAACTAACTGGGATATTGAAATCAGGTTAAAATCCAAACCAGGAATGTAAAGGACATGTTGCAAAGAAATGCAGTCTGAGAGTTTGAGAGAGCCCTCTTCAGTTGATGCATCAATTTTATTATCAGGTAACTTGATAGAAACTGAGTGAATGGGCTGAATGCCATGAAGAAAATTCCGATTGCCTGTCATGTGAAACGACGCTCCGGAGTCAAGAATCCAGTTAGATGACTTACCAGAGGAGATGTCGGATGGACCAGAAGATGAATTGAAAGAGTTGTTCAGGTTCATCACCGTGGCCTATTGCTCGGGATTAAGAGTCTGGCCAATGATGGCACGGTCCTGTGAATTTGGCGTGATGGCTGAAACAACAACCTGATTGTGAACAACAACATTAGCAAGGCCCGAGCCTCGTCCACGACTGCGTCCAGTAGAAGGCGTTTCAGTAGGAGATCCACTAGGAGCAGCAGGTAAAGTTGATGAACCGCTGCTGCGACCCGGTGGAGGCGTAGGCCTGCGCCAAGGATTCTTGAAGACATAACCTTCCAAGAAACCGATTAAACGGTAACAAGTAGAAACGTCATGATTAGGGCGACCACAGTGGCTGAAAATTTTTGAAGAAGATTTAGACGAATCCGATGATCGAGACCGAGCCGCAAGTGCCACATTATCAGTTGCAATTTCACGATCTTTGACGATAGATCGTTGGCGCTCCTCTTGAATAACTAAAGCATAGACACTGCTTAATTTAGGCAATGGATCTCGATCCATTAAATTGGAGCGAAGAGTGCCGTAGATGTCATCATCAAGTCCCATTAAAAATTGGTTAGTGTGCTCTTCTTCACGATCACAGTTGAGTTGAGCAGTAATGTCATAAGAACAATTGCCACAGTGACAACTATGGGGCGGAACATAAGTAAGAAGTTATTCCCATAGTTTCTTGAGGTTGCCATAATAAGCAGCAGCATAGAGTCCATTTTGACGACAAAGAGCAATATTGGAACGGAGCTGAAGGATCCGAGGTCCGTTACCGATCGAGAATCGTTATTGAAGGTCATCCCAAAGCTGTTTGACCGTATTGTAATACGTAATAGAAGATCGGAGGGCGGGATCAATGGATTGAACTATCCAACCGGTGAGCATAGAGTTGACGCTCCACCAGTCGTCAAGCTCGTCAGACTCGTCTGCAGGCTGAGTAATAGAGCCATCGATGAACCCGATTTTGCGCTTAGCCCGTAAGGCGTTGCGCATGGCGGTGGTCCATTCTTGATAGTTCTCCCCCTTAAGAACAATTTGGCAAATTTGTAAACCCGGGATGATCAAAAGGGTGAAGATAAAAGGGAGAACGAGTAGATAATTGATCAGTTTTCTTCATTGAAGCTGTTGGATTGACAATATCCGTCTCCGAATCACTCATGATGAAGAATCGAGAGTTGCAGCGGAGAAAGAAAAAAAAACGGATGTGATTAGGGTTATGATCTTTTGTGCTCTGATACCATGAAACGAGGGAAAAATACGGGAGAAAGTTGTGTGTTTCTCATTAACCTCTTAGGGTTTATATACAAGATTTACATAGAGACTTGCAAGATAAGAAAGATATACAAGATAATATTCTATCATCTTTACAACACTAAAAGTTCTCCCTCAAGTGATAAATAAATGCTCTTTTTTCCCTATTCAATTCATTTTTCTAAAATAAAAAAATGCATTATTCTCCCTATTCAATCCATTTAAAAGAGAGAGGTTAAAAGTAATAAGAGTATTAATAGATTTGGCCTTTCCAACTTCTATGATTAGCATTTTATATTCCATGTTGTGATCATGCTTCATTTAGATTCTTTCCTCAATGCTGTAGCAACGTAATAAACACTTACCTTTTAAATGACACAATAAGGGGCTATGACTATTTATACGATGCATGGGATGTTAGCTTTTGGTAAGGGGAAAAGGTAAGTGTTTATTACATTGTTACAACATTGAGGAAGGAAGTTCAAGGGAGTATGATAACAACATTGATGGAGGAATTTGAAAAGCTGAAAGATTGATCTTGGAATATAAAATGTTGATCATGGAAGTCGGAAAGGCCAAACTCATTAAGGCCCCGTTTGGTATGCTGTTGGAATCGGAATGAAATCAGGAATCGGAACGAACCAATCCTATGACATGTTATTTGGTATGCTGTCGGAATGAACCATTTCTGAGAATTATGGTTTAAAATTTTGGTTTAAACCTTATAATTTAGCGTTTATGAATTTTAGAATTTATTATTTAAGGTTTTGGAGTTTTAGGGTTTTAAAATTTAAGATGAAAAATTAATCTTTTTTTGGAATGGATGATACCTTCCATTTTCTACTGGAATCAATTTTGCCTGCAGGCTTGGAATGAGTCATTCCTGAGAATGAAATCGATTCCAGATTTTGGTAAACCAAACAATATTCTGGAATCAATCATTCCTGATTCCCAGGGAATCGAACCAAAGGAGGCCTAATACTCTTATTACTTTTAACCTCCCTTTTTAATTGGATTGAATAATGAGAATAGTATATTTTTTTATTTAAGAAAAATGATTGAATAGGGAGAATAGAGTTATTTATCTCTTCAAGGAGAACTTTTAGAGTTGTAAACATAACTATAGATCGTCCAACGGACGGGCGAACCCCTCTAGTTATACAATAGATTCTATCCCTATGAAATATAACAATATCATTAATAGCTATCAAGCCGTATAAGCCAAAATCTAACAAGTACAAAAAAATCTACTATATATATAAAAACAATAAGGTTTGGAGCCTTCTCATTACGCCACCTAGGATTTCGTCACATGTCGATCCTATATTAAGCCACCTCATATTTTACACGTGTCATTTTCTTATAATTTAGACGTCTTTATAAATATTCCATGTCATAGTCCACATGTCAAAAAATTTCCATATCACTCATATATTATGTACACATCATATTGCCACATAATCTACAAATATCAATCAATTTTTTAATTTTTTTATATTGGATTATAATAATGTTTTTTTGGAAATTTATTTATATATAAAAATATTTTTCACCATATCTTTATGATCCTAACAACTCTCCAATATAATCTACCAAAAAAACACATATAAATATATACCGAGATCTTATCCTATAATATAAATATATAGTGAGATCTTATCATATAATATATACCGAGATCTTATCCTATAATATGTCAAGTCAATTTTATTTGCCAATCCATATTAAATGTCCCATTATTTTCATTTTTGTTATCAAAATCTTTAATTTAGAATCATGTTTTTTTTTACGATTTATATAAATCACCAATTCACAATTATTATTTATATTATATTTTTATTTATTAATATTTTTTATAGTATATCTAAAAAATATCGATTCATAGTCGTGCAGGGCACGACGGGGATAACTAATAAGTATAATACAAATGGATAAATAATTTACTCTTAATTAATTATATATTAACATAAAATAAATTTTATAGGTAAAATTCGGAACTTTATACCAACAAATGATCAAAAGTTAAAACTAAATAAAAAGCCGGGTCAATCTCGCTTGTTTTTTTTTTTAGTCTAGCGGGCCTGTCTTTAAACAAGCCCAAGTTCATTCAAACTGATAAACAACCCTAGGAAGGAGGAACCAGAACCAGAGAGAGAATCAGGACGGAACGACGGACTCGGGGAGAAAGAATTCGAATTCTTCACCGCCGGCATATCTTCTCTGCCTCGTCAAAGTCTACAAATTCGTCTCCAAAATTGATCGGTTTGAACTTGTCCTTCTCAATTGAATTTTGTTTCCTAATGTCTATTATGTCAACCGTGGTTCTTACTTCTCAATTGAGAAAGATCCAAATTTCCACTTGTTCTTTGCCACCGGTGCCTGGCTGAGGATTTCCGGCCGCCAGTGGGGCAGCCGCCTTCCCGCGCCTCCACCTGTCTCTGCCACTGTTTCTTGCCCCCAATCCCCCGTGTATTGAATGGTATTCTCCCTGTATGAATACTCCATGGAGGTTGATTGAGTGCGGTTATTGTTGGTATAGATGTTGCTCTATATAAATATCTTGCCCTTTCTTTCATTATTATTATTATTGTTATTTTTTTTATTTATGGAATTATCTCGTTCACAGAGAGTGATTGAGCTCCTTAGTCTATTCATAGAAAAATTGCACCGTTGCTATCCAGTTCAGTTAAACAGCTTGAACCTTTTTTTTAAAAATATCTCAGCCGCTTGTTTAGGATTTTTATTTTGAATAGATTTACCGGAATAGAATTGCATTTTGATGATAAGATCTCAAAATTCTATTTTTTCATTGAATTTCTCTCTTACTTTGATCTAACGGGTGGTTTGAATGCGTCCCGGTGTTTAGATAAGCTCCAGGTGCGCCTAGGCGATGGGCCTGACTGGGGTGCCTGACCACACATCTAGTTGGAAAATAGTAACTATATAGCATAATCAAAGTTTCAGACTATAACATTTTCATCGTAGGGCGTTACATTGTAATAAAACTAAGTCTAAACTCGAATGGAGTAAGCAAGTAAGAAAACCAAGTCTAATGAAAGCATCCCAATATGGTTTGTTGCGAGAGAAGGAGAGGAATATGGTTCGTCAGGAGAGGAGAGAATGGTTTTAATGTTTGTTTTGTGCTTGAGAGAATGGAGAGGAAGAGTCGTGTGAAGAGAAAATAATTGACAGGTAAGTAAAAGATATTAATTGTTCATGGGAAATGATGATAGATATAGATCACACAAAAATTTACAGTTATATTTGGGAAAAAGCATGGCACATGGTGCCTGATGCCTAGGCACGCCTTGCCATGCCTGCCTTGCCTGAGGCTTGGGGGCCCCACCTTCTTAAACACTGTACAGTCTTACTGTGAAATAATCTGGTTTAAATGAAATTTGTTTTTAGTATGTGTAATTTTTTTTGACCATCTTTTTTGTATGAATTGGTTATGCATTTATCGTTACTGCATGCAGGTCTATGTTGTTTATTTTCATAGAAGACATTTCAACTTTGGGAGGTAAGTTGAAGTTTATATTTGTCAGCTTTGCAATTGTTCGGGACAATAGAGTTAGTTTTTGTAGGTTGATTTTGCCTGTTATTGAACTTTCAGTGTTGGGATTAATAGGCTAAGTTTTGGCTGAGCTGTTGAAATGATATATATGGCAAACAATTTTTTGCGGGTTCTGGGACTTTATCATTGCAAAACAATGTACATATGGAAAAATATTGTAGTTTGTTGAGTTTGAAGTGCACTTAAATTTCGATGGCTAAATAAGGTATACGATCTGTAAACTGAAGTTGCAGTTACACAGATGTGACAGGTTTACCTTTGACCCCAAGGGTTTGTTTGGTAAACATGCTGGTGATAAGGTAGGGGCTCAGTGAGGTAATTGAGAAGGTGATAATATGTTGATAAGGAAGCCTTAATAATGTGATCTTTGCATATTTTTCCAAGCACACTAATTTTTTGTGCAGGATTTTTTAGCCATTTATTTTTTTAAAATTTTAACTGAAATATAGACCTTAAGAATCAGTAGGGTACACCATGGATATTGCATTGAAGTTTGTTTGCAATTGTTAGTTGATATCGTGGTTGTAACATTATATTTTTTAATTTAAAAATAAATCAAAAGAATCATATCAAAGTTTTTTGAGAATAGAAGGTCACATAAGATGATACAAGTAGTTTGCAATTCTTGTTTGCACTGAGCATCATTGTTCAGTTACATTTGATGTATCAATTCTGGTTCTCCAATGTGTCTGATGTTGTCTACAGTGATCTCTTGTGTATTATCTGCCATAATCTGATGCTACATTACTTTTGTTTCAGCGAGCAGTAGAAGGAAGCAGATATTAGTTACCCATTATCCACAGGCTGTTTGATTGCACATCGATACAAGTTGCTTCTTGAGATATCTCTAATATTTTAGGAATGTCAGCTGATCAGCGTAAAAAACGGCTGAGTTCTGCTAATGTTCTTGGCTATACTTCTAGAGAGCAGTATAGGGCAAAAAAAAAGCATCTCTCATCCTCACAGTTTGATCTGAACTGGAAATTGAATTCTCATACGCCTCTCAAATGGGATGACAATGAAAAAAGAGCTGTAGCAAAAGGGGAGCAGATTGGACTTTCCAAGAGAGATCTCAGACCATTTAAAGCTCCTGCTCCTCATCATAACAATAGCTTGGCAGATGTTATTGCCATCCCCAAGGATGTATTCGAGCTGGATGATTTGGCCGATGTTCTATCTTATGAGGTAACTGATGTTATGGGCTACTTGTTTCACAGTTTATGGATGATATTTTTTTAATAAAATTGATTTGATACAGGTTTGGCAGTCCATTCTCTCAGACAAGGAGAGAAGCCATCTTACACAATTTCTTCCTAGAGGTGTTGATCCAGATGAAGTTGTTCAAGATTTGCTTGCGGGAGAGAATTTACATTTTGGGAATCAATTTATAAACTGGTAGGTACAATTTTTCAAAGAGCTTTGGGCCTGTATCAGTTGCAGTAGTTCAGGGTCTTGTTGATTAGTTATATTTCTGAAGATGCTGAGAACATGTGCATATTTGCATGTCAATGAATGAGGTTTGTAATGATTGCAAGTGTGATAAGCATAGTAAAAGGGACTGATACAGATGTGACTCGTCAAGTAAAACATACATATTCTTTCTGTTAATATAACCTTCTTTCTTGTCAATTGTGTGGAAATACATCATGTTTTCTACCATATTTTAAGCATCTGAAACCACTGATATGTCTGATTTCAAAAGTTACATATGCCTGTTCTCTTTTATCTGCATATACATTGGTCAAACTTGTTCTATGAAGTTTTGCACTTGACTGGGTGGACAGTTGACCGGAAGCTTTCCTTTAATTTTTATGTTGTTTTCTATGAATAATAGTATCAAGAGCTTACTCTAGGGTGGCTTACACTGCACTGCTCTTTTGGTAAAAGGAAAACGGTGTGGGTGAGGATTCTACTTGTTTAATTATGATTTCTGTTCTTTAACTTTGAGAAACCCTACCTGGAAGGAAACTTTACCCCTTCTTAGTAACCTGAATAAAAAGGGACCAAACCTCTACTTAGGGTAACATAGTTTCTAATTCCTATCACATCATACCACTCTGTTCAAAATGTACATGATAGAAAACCAGGCACTTCCCATCCTCTTCTTTGATTGGCCTGCTGTAAAATATAGCCTCTGGCATTGTGAGCATTCTATCAATATCTTTATCTATTCCCGACTTGCTCTCGTGTGTTGAGCTTGAGTCCACCCGGAGCTGGCTACGTTTTTTGACTCTGGAGAGGGTTGGGGGGGGGCTAGGAAGTAAGTCTTTGAAGGATGGATCCTAGCACTTTGACATGATATAATGCAAAGGAGGCTAGTTTAAATATTCCCTTGGTTTGCTTATTCCGTATCAACGTATAGCTCCAGTTCGGTGATGGTGCACATGTGCTCACATTGGGGTCTTTTTTATCATGATTTTCTGATTAATTAATTATGAATTATGATCTATGAGCCTTTTTTCTCTATACTAGTTGATGTCAGAAATGTTATTTAAAATACTTAGTATTTATACCTCTTCATTTTTGCAGGAGCTCTACACTGTGTTCTGGTGAACTTCGTCCAGAAGCAGTTCTTCACTATGATGAAACATCTAGAACTCATAGGAATGCATACTATTCTGAGCTGCAGAAGTATCATGACAAGTAATCTACATGTGCTCAAATATATCAAATATCATTGTATAGTTTACATCACTCAAAAGGTGTATAGCTGAAGGGTTCTTTGCATGTTATGTCAGTATGATCAGGAATTTGCAGAAGCTGAAGGACAGATGTGCTAATGCCAAGGATCCAGAAGCAGAAATTGAGCAAATGATGTGGAGGTGAGATTTTCTTGATGTGAATATTTATTGATGTTTGAAATTGTGGTCATTATGTTCATTTATGGTGATGCAGAGGCTACTACTGTACTATGCTGACCCTTGCAGTTAATTGGGCTCATTAAATAGTGTTCAATTTTGGAAACTTGCATGATTAACCTTGATCTTGATGTAGTTACATCCATTTTTTTTTTCAATTTTAATTCTCTTACTGTATGTTAGGTTATCTATGACGTGAAGAGAAATTACACAATCATGATATCTCATTTTGTAGGTACCTAAGTGAATTTTTTGAAAAGATCAGTGTTGGATTTTTTTGCCAAAGTTTTACTATCTAAATGCTCTCAATTTCATGGGTTCACAATATCATATTACAGACACTTAAAAGCCATTCTCGCAAGTTAGTATGTAAATAAAGTTGCACTGGGGCTACAATTTAGCTACAATTATGTTTGAAGGTAAAAGAGACTTCTGATTCTATGCCTCCCTTTTTTTCAAGCTTCAGTCAGCTTTCTTTAGGCATATGTCTCTAAGTAGCTACAGGCTGAAAGCTTCAGTCAGCTATTTTTAAGACTTCTGATTCTATTTCTCCCTTCTGATAAGTGCTTTTGAAATAAAATTAAATGGACAAATTCTCACAAAATCCCTGTCTTAAGTGTTGTTGAACAGGATTATGAGGTCGACACTTGCAGTTTCTGTTGAAATGTGCGTGGTTAGAAATAGCATATTAGCATGTTTATTAACAAAATGGAATGTTTTTTTCGTGTATGTAATTGGTATTGGTCCTTAGATCTCATGCTTGACATGAAGGTATCCAACCAATATAGTCGAATAAAAGCATATTCTAGTTTTTAAAAATGTTTATTATCATTGCAGTGAGGCAGCATTTTTTTTGCCTTGATCTTTTGTTTCACCTGTTGGTGAAAAGTATTTTTTGGGTGAAAAGTAGTTTTGGGGATCAAATAGAACAAGGTCCAGTGATTTCTTATTTTACTCTGCTGAGGTTTCTTATTTTACTCTGCTGAGGTGATCTCATATGTCAAACATTGAATTGTTTGACAGGACGAGAAAGCAATCTGCGAAGGAAGTGAGGCACCACAACCGAGAGCAATGTGTTGCTGCTGATGAGAAAGCATGGAGTAGTGATAACCAAAGCCCTTTAAAGGCAAGGGGTGAGCTGCTAAGGAGGTAAATGAGTGTACTTGCATGCTTATTAAGAGCTGGTCAGCCTTTCCCTGCTTTTTTTTTAACCAGTAAAATATACTGAAATCGTTTTCCGAATTAGCAGCAAAGACACTAGGAAGGATAAAGATGGGAAGCAAGCGGGTTACTTAGATTTGATGAAGTCAAAATCTAAGAAAAAAGAGAAGTTTCCAAAGGCCATTGTTAACAATGGTGATGGCTCCAAATACATGTCGTATGTGAAGGTAATATACTAATATGTCTTTTTGTTATATTGTGATTTTAACTGTTACTTGACTTGCAATGGTTGAAATCGGTTCTAATGCTAAAAAGTTCGATTCTATGTGCCCTTGTTGTAGGAGAATATTTTATGGGATTTATGAATCCCAATTTGGGAACTAACAAACATCATGCATCCGGTAAATGTTGCTGAAATTGGATTGTTGTGGCATTATGGATGGGTGGTTTCTACATTATGTAGATATTTATGGAAGCAACTTGCCTTTAATTACAGTCTCAATAACATCACAATATCACATTGCTGTTTTTTATGTAATTTTTTAATCCTTGAAATTCAATTTTGTTTATGTTTCTTCGAAATCTTTATCTATGGTTTCTTTTTTGTTTGGGTAGTGCTAAATTGCATTTTCTGGTTCTGGAATGTGAGAATAATGTTCTTTCAATAGTTTCTGAGAGATAATAATCAGATGATATAAATTCCTGAGTTAAATTTCTCATGTCAGATTTTATAACTCACATGGTTCCATATATATCAGATTAGCAAGTCGCAGCATGAACTTGTTAGGAGCATGAAGCAATCCGGCAATAGTATTCAGTCTAAGGCTCTTAATCGTGTTATCGGCAACCTTACTAGTTTCAATGTAAAACCATATGTGATGTTTGAAGAGGAAGAACAAAAGAGAATTGAAGACTATTGGTAAGTTTGTGTGTGTGTGTGTGTGTGTGTATATATATATATATATATATTAAGCAAAAAATTGTTTCTGCTCTTAAGCGTTACATTTTAATATCACGAGGTATGAAACTTTCAGGTCAAACTTGGCAAACAAGGATATTCCATCTGCGTTTTCAAAATGGGGAACGATTCAGTCGGAAAGAGGCAAAATTATGAATTCACTATGCCTTGAAATAGAAGAAAAACTAAAGCACCTGATGGAGGTTTGTGCAGATCAACATTACACTTTGCTTTTTCCTTAGTTGTTCCTATAAAAATTATTGAAATACTTTGAACCTATTGTAATTACCCCTGATCTTAAACAATGGAAAGCAGGAAGAGGAAACGGATCATTCTGAAGACACTCCCTATTATGAAGAAGGAAGTGTAAGCTCTGATGAAACCGAGCAAACTCGAGAAGCTGAAGCACCACCTGCAGGGGAGTCAGCTTCAGATGATGGTCAAGACTCTGATCCATCATCCTCTCCCGAAGAAGAACAATCTCCATTGCAGATGCCTTCTGTAGATGTAAACCAGTTTTCTGCGGAACCACAAGCTTCATTGCAGATACCGTCTTTAGATGTGAACCAGTTTTCTGAGGAACCACAATCTTCATTGCAGATACCGTCTTTAGACGTGAACCAGAAATGCAGCCCAATGGATCTAAATGAAGAAGACAATCACATCGCGCCTAAATCAAATGAAGACGAATCCTGCAGTGCATCAGAGTCTCCTGAAAAGAAGAGCTCTATAGATATTATGGTGAACCAAGAAGTTCCACGCTCATCTGCAAGAGATGATGTGTGGCCCACCATGGTCAGATCTGGGTCTTCCTTTTGCTCTTTAGCCATGGATTATGCTACTTGCAGTTCAATGCCCCTCAAGATTCCTGAGCCTATTGAACACCAAACAGCTCAATTAATGGATCTTGAATCCACTATTCCTGCAGTAAATCCCTCCAAGATTATGTTGCCTCAACAATCTGATCAGCTTCCCTTCTTTGGTTCGTACCAGACAGACAATTTTCACCAGGAGCCGAAAAAAATACCATTAGGGTTTCACCCAACAACCAGTCTTCTAATAGAACCGAGCCACTGTCCCACTCCGTCTTTCCCCTTGGAACCTAGGCTTAGAGCACAGAACGACTTTTACTTGCATCCAAATAATATCCCAGAGAACATTTATCCAGACAATACCAGATTCTCTATCCCGAGACCAGAGCAGTTCACACCAATCAATATGCGGGATTGGAGCAACACTCCCCGTTTCTCAGCTCCTCCTCCTATGCATCCTCCTTTAACGAACTCCATGGATCTTTTGACACAAAATTGGTTCCCTGTTGAAAATAGAGCGCCTCAGCCCAATTGGTCAAACTCAGAAGTAGTTTTCCAAAACTCGAGCATTGGAAGTGGGAGCGGTGGAGGAGATCAGACCCTTTATAGTGTTTTGTCACAATGCAGTAGCCTCCAACCCGTCGCTCCGGCTTTTGGTTCAATGGTGGGCCCGCCTGGAAATTTTGCTGAGGATTTGGGCATTGGTATTCCTAGAACAAATCCTCTACCACCACCACCACCACCACACTCTGTATCCATGTCTCCACTTGATTACTTGAGTGGTGGACATCATGACATTGCGCCGTCTACATTAAAGACTGGTGAAATGGGATGGATGAACTTACATGACTCGACAGGGAAACCGTTTCCTAAGTCCTGGAATCAATGACACACTTCCAAGATGGCTTCTTGGCACACTACAAGTATTATCTCTAGAGTGCCAGCTGTCTTGATATAGAAACTCCCTAGGACTGGAGTTCCTAAGGTTGTGTACATAGCATATACAGAGCCATAAAACAGAGTGTATATATTCTAGATGCTTATAAGAAGGTTAGGTAATCGAAGAACTCGCAATTGCTGAAGGACTGAGCGAAATATCTGATGAGAAAATCCATCTTGTAATCGCCATGGTATTTACAGGAAGCCCTCCTTTTTCTAATTGAGAAGATGCCCTTAAATTAGAGGGCGGCATGGCGTTGAATTGATCTTATGGCTATCGTTAAAATAAACAATTGTATCCATTTTTGTTTTTGTTGCATAATATTATTGGATACTGGTACTATGAATAAGCAAATGGTTAAATTATTTGATCTACAGTCTCCACTTATGCTATCTTGCTGGTAGATATGGGTTTTGCCCTTTTAATGGTTACTGGTTAGTATATGGCGATTTATTCTCGTGGTCTTCTTTTCATGTGGTGAAATTGAAGTCAAGACTCATCAAGACTCGAAAATTGCTGCAATATTAATAACAATGACACTGGAGCTGATTACATATGTAATGGTCAGCTGAGAAGGCGTGGATAATGTCCACGGATATTATGATTTTTTTTGTGTGAGCGGTAAAATTAAATATTATATTATTATTTTCACTATCAACCGCTAAAGATATTTTATTTATGGGTAAATTGCATTTAACCACCCCTTATTTTAGGTTCATTGCATTTAACCACCCCTTAAGTTGAATTTTGCAAGAAACCACCCGCTATGTACTTAATTATACATTTCACCACCCTTTTTGACGGATTCTGTTAAGTTTTTACTCCGTATTATATATAGTAAATTACTATTTTGTCCTTTCTATTTTTATTTTATTTACCTAAAAATCTAATTAAATTCCTTTTTCCCCAAATCAAGATCTTTTTTCACGTTACACCCATGGTCTTCTTCAATCTGCCATCTCACACCAAGTTCATCTTATTTTCCCTCTTTTGGCACCAAATCGTCGCATCGAGCCGCATACTAGTGAAAATTCACCAAATCGACCTTAATTGTGCCTTAATTAGCACCGAATCGACCTCCTTCTTCAATCTTCATCATTAATTGTGCTTTAATTGTCACCAAATCTACATCCTTCTTTGATTCGTTGCTTCCAGCTGCACACTAGCGAAAATTCATTGTTGGCCTACTCTCCCACCACCATGTCATGTGGCTAGAGGATTCCTTCATCCAATCTTTTGGCGGACCTCATCTCCTCCGTTTCCCTCACCCCCTTCGTCAATCGAGATTCGACTCTCAGATCCCTAATCTCCATGCTCGAAATCGCCAATGAGAATCTCCCGACCTCGTTGAAATCCCAGATCCGACTCTAATCTCCTTTATCGATTGAGATTCTTTGTTGTTTGGACAAGATTTCACACTTTTGTTTCACACTTCTGTTGTGAATGATTTGCTGAAATTAGGGGTGTATAGCTTGACTCGAAATTAAGACTTAAGTGGCTCTCTAGTTTTATGCTAATGAGATGGGCAATTAGGGATGCACTTATTCTTGGGTTGTGGTTCTTTGATGAGATTGAATACCAATTTTTCTGATTGTTTCTGAGGTCAAAGCTGATGTCTTTCTCAATCACTTTGCCTTGAATAGGAGTATATTAGAAAATGTCAGGCTTTTAATTGCTTGGGTTATGATGAATCTCATTTCATTTGTTTTTTATGTTGATTCTAGAGCTACCATAGTGAATGCAAGGAGGAGTGAGAGGGATACCGTGATGAATGATGTAATTTATTGACTGTAATGTTGTTCTTCAACTCAATTGAAAATTGATTTTTTTTTGTAAATAAAAAGTAAAATGAAAGGCAAAAAGGCTTGACTTAACTGAAACAATAACTTATTCCGTTAAGAGGTGGTTAAATGTCACACAATTATAAATAGAGGGTGGTTATTTGTACAAAAAAATATAAAGGGTGGTTAAATGTAACAAATAGGAAATAAAGGGTGGTTAAATGCAATTTTTCCTTTATTTATTATGCTTTTTATATTGTTGGCTAATTGACCGAAAACCACCCATATGATATGATACATTGCAGATAACCACCCATATAATGTTAAATTGTCACAAACCACCCACATATTCATCTTCGTTACCAATCAACCACCCAATTCCAAAATTCCGTTAAATCTCTGTTAAGTTTTATTTTTAAAATTTTTTTCTTCTTAAATTGATTTATTAATTTGAAAAAAAAATACCCAATTAGAAAAGAAACTATTAATTTTTTTTTTGCCAGTTCTCAATGCCCCTCCTTTCCTTCGACTTCCAATTTGTCTTCTCCTCAAACCCTTTGGAGTATCAGCTATGGAATTTCGGGTATAGAGGGCAACAAACTATCGCCAAGCGCCGCCGAAGATCTATAGATCTATGGAGGATGGGAGATCTATAGATCTATGGAGGATGGGGTATCGATATTGAGGATCTCTGGATCTGGAATCTCACATCAATAATCCCCACCCTCCCTCCTTGCTCTTGGCTCCTTCTCCTCCGCCGAAGACATTGCTGCCAAGCGCCGCCTTCTGATCGAGCCTATATACTCTCTCTGTTGCGACACCGCTGCCCACCCCCATTGAAAGCGAGATCTGAAATTAGGCTCCTGAACAGCCATTGAAAATCAGATCTAAAAAGCCTAATTTAAAAAAAAGATTTGAACAATGATGAAAAATATGAGTGCAGATGAATGAACAAGATGACTCTTGTCCTTTTTTTTAATCTTCCTCTTCAATTAATTAATTGTGGCCCTCAATTTATAGTGAATGTATATAGATGAATGAACAAGATAACGAACAAGATGAGCGCAGATGAAATTAGGCTTTTTGATTTTTTTTAATCATAGCCTTTAATTTATTATAATATAGTAAAACTATAAGGATAAAGCTGTAAATTCACATTTTAACAGAGATTTAACGGAACTTTGGAATTGGGTGGTTGATTGGTAACGGAGATGGATATATGGGTAGTTTGCGGCAATTTAACATTATATGGGTGGTTATCTACAATGTATCATATCATATGGGTGGTTTTCGATCAATTGACCTATATTTTTAGTATTGTCTTATAAAATTAAATATGGTGGTTATTTAATATAGGAGAAGATTTTATCTTAACAAAGAGATATAACTTTCGATTGGAGTAGGGAGTAAGATACCACTTGCTTGGGAAAAAGGCGTTAGGGCCGGCCCTTAGGGATGGATTTTTCGGTTCCCCTATCCCCTCTCTTCCATTATAAAGCTTATTTGTTCTGAAAAGCTCATATTCGCTGAGTTCTCTAGCTTTTCTTGTATTTTACCTTGACACCCAATCGACGACTATTCTTTTGACTTTGGCATCCGAGGTAGATTAGGGGGTCCACACCCCCTTTGTCTATTATTTTGCAGGTCTTAAGTTGAAAAAGCAAGCGGAACGGAAGGTGAAGAAGGAATTATCAATTAGTGCATTAAAGGCGAAGTTTTTGTGCACTAACATCAAATATTATCCGAGCTTGACTAAAACTGCATTTTCGAAATTGAAATTAACGCCAAACCAATTCAAAACACAAAATAGAATACATATAGAATCGCCTGTTACGGCCATAGGCCATGACCAACCAGAGTAGCTCCAGTCGTTACAGTTGGATACCTTCTAATCGTAACATCCAACCGTAACGATTGGAGGATGCGCTACTATGAACGTAGCGTTTGAAACCACTAAATTATAAATGGAGACTAGGCTCGTACCTGGGTTTTTGACAAAAAAAAAAGGCTCGTATCTGGTGTTGGGTGGGAATATGAATGATTGACTTACCATTATTAAGGCTAAGTACCGACATGGATAATGTTCCATTCAAAACAGAATATCACACCACATCACATGCTTACCTGGCGGAGTTTCAAAATTAATCTGGAAATGTTCAACCGATTCACATAAGCCGTTAGATTTGTAACGCCAAAACATTCCTTCTGCACTCAGCTTCGAATCTTTCTGCGGTTTTCTTCCTTTATTATTCTCGCCTGCAGTTTCAGAGAGAGCGAGCGAGAAAGGAGAAAATGGCGAGTAGCAGCGAGAAGAAGGAGGTTATTCGGTTGGAGCGGGAGTCCGTAATTCCGATATTGAAGCCTAAATTGATTATGACCTTGGCCAATCTTATTGGTAATTTGTCTTTGCTGCCCTTATTTCTTCTCAATTTTGTTGATTGCTACGTTGTTGTTACCTTCCTTCGATTTTCGGTTACCCGGCAGGTGAATTTGGATTTTCCTTTCCCTTTTCACTTGATTCTCAGTTTTTGATCGAGTTAGGTTTTGAGATGGAAGATAATTGGGTGTGTTGACTGGGCGTTGGTCGTAACATATTCTTCTGAGCAATATTCGGTTCAATTTCTCATCTTAGGGTAAAGCTGCAGCAAAAATTTCCAACATGTATTTGAAAGGCTTAACCTTTCTCTCTCCGTTTTTAATAATTCTCTTGATGAGCTGTTGTCTATTTGGGTTTTACATCAACTTTAGTCTTCAATTTGGTTAGGACGGATGGGGATAGATTGCCCGCTGCTTTTTTTTTTCACCAATAAAGAATGGCAATTGCTATGTAATGTGTTTTTTTTATCATCAACACGTGTTATTTGCTAACTGAAGGGTTGAAGATGGATGATTTATTAAAGTCCATAGTATGTGCTAAGGACTATATTGATGTCAGTAGTTCTTACAACAATGTCAGTAGTTCTTACAACAATGTTGTTGATGCAGAGATTAGTTCTGACCGATCTGAGTTTCTGAAGCTTTGCAAGAGAATTGAGTACACAATTAGAGCATGGTATCTTCTACAATTTGAGGATCTCATGGTACTTTGAAGCTTGCACCTTTGTCAATATGATTTTAGTTTTGGGAAATATTCCTATTTGCTAAGTAAACACAATGTTCAGCATCTTATAAAATCATTTCTTCATGGTGACAGCAATTATATTCCCTCTTTGACCCTGTCACTGGAGCTCAAAAATTGGAGCAGCAGAAGTTATCTCCAGCTGAAACTGATATTCTTGAACAGAATTTCCTCAGTTACTTATTTCAGGTACTTCTTTCACCATTCTTGTAGTTGATTACACAACGTTTTGAGATAGAAGGATGGCGACTAGCTCTCTCAAGTAAGCTTTTTTCTAGATAAATATATGTTCATTGGCGGCACCATTAAATGAGGAGTGTTTCTGAATTTTTGTCGAACTGCTAGAGCTGTTCGCAGATGTAGGAGCCATCTTTCACGCTGATTAATCAAGTACTTATTTTCCCTAAAGTTCAGATAGTGAAACAATATCAATATTGTTTAAGTAGCTCATCTGTGGTGAATTAGTTTAATTATTTGACATAGTGCTTGCTGCGTCCTGTGGCATTTAGCTATGTACTAATTCATATTTCTAGTCGTGCTTTGGTTTTCTTTCCTTTTTTAATATCACATACGTAGTACTCCCTCCGATCAGAAATAAGTGACGTTTTAACGCTTGAATTTTGATCAACTTTATGTTTCATTTTAGGTTTTCTAGGCAATTAATTATCATTCATTGGGCCGAAAAGGATGAAAATTTTGAATTAGATCGTGCTACTTTGAAATCTATTTTCATCGTTCAACTCTTTGAGAATATGACAGTGGATATTTAAAAAGTGATGAGATTGAGAAAAACTTTTCAATTTTGAATTTAATTAATGCTTTTCTTAAAACCTGTGTCAAAAGCTAAAACTTGAGTTATGTCCGATTGGAGGGAGTATTTTTTTTCGACCTGATGGTAAAATGAACTTCTGTTGTGTGGCCTTTGGCTGTAGACCAGATTGTGTACTGTTAACAAATTTTTTCCAAGTTAAAACGAGAAGGAACAATCTTGATTGTGATTATTGGGCTGCTAAACGTTCTGTTTATTATTGATTGGATAACATTCATCTGCCTTATCTTTTAGATGTCAGTAAAAGAGTATTTCATCATGTACATTACTATTAGCCACAGATGCTGAAAATTTGTGCTTCATTTCTTACCTATTCAGGTGATGGATAAAAGTAACTTCAAGATTGCAACAGATGAAGAAATTGATGTTGCACTATCTGGACAGTATCTTTTGAATCTGCCTATCAAAGTGGATGAGTCCAGGGTAAAGTGGCATTTTATTCTAATTAGGTACTTGAAGATGTCCTTGTGTTTCTCAACATCTGAAGAAGCGTTTCTTTCATATTGTACTTGTAGCTTGACAAAGATCTGTTAAAGAGGTACTTTTCTGAACATCATCGAGAAGATTTGCCAGACTTTGTGGATAAGGTACCAGTCTGATGGATTCTTCATGTAAATTTTAAGGATTTTTTTTTCATGAACTTGACCCTTTTCCCTTACTTGAGGGCCTATTGGCATGAAATTGTCCATGTTAAGGGGCTGTTTGGCCATGCCATGCTCATATGGTAATTTAAGCTGTTAAAACCCAAAAAGGTACATGTACTTGTGAAGATGACCAATATGGAAAAAACGTGTGGTGTGCTTTTTCTCATGCCAACTATTACTTGGGATTTGGGGTTAGCTTTCTTCTAATCTTCTCAAGATTTTGAGTGGGTTATTGTCAATATTTACTAACCACTCCTAAAGCTAATTTGCTCTATCTGGAACTAAGAAACTTTCAGTTGATTCCTATCTCCTTTTCCCCCATCTATCTGGAACTAAGATTCCATTATCTCATGTTTGTGCTGTAGTACTTAAATAAAAGTATTAGTGGTTAGCCAGTAACTGATGTTGCCGTTTGTTCATCTGAATTATGACTGTCTATATTGTAGGAAGCAAATATGTGCTCCTTTCTTGACCTGCTAGGCTGCAACCATGCTTGACATTGTTCCTTGTTCTTTTATATGGATGCTTCTTTTGTTCTGTTTGTGAGTTACCAAATCTTGCATTTGACTTGAGAGATGGTTTCCACTTTTTTTTGAAGGCCGTTCTTACATAGAATGATTCTCCATCTTTTTGCTGAATCTAACACGGAAAGAATTGGATTTGTTAGTCACAAAAGAAGTGCTTTGCTATTCTTTCTGTGGTTTTTTTTATTGTCTCTTATATGGCAGTATTCTTGCTCTCTTCTTTCTCTAGATGAGGTTGACCTTATAATCCTTTGAATTCCCTTTAATCCATTTACATTTCTCCATGTTTAGTATGTAATTTTCCGCCGTGGCATCGGAATAGATAGAACAACCGACTTCTTCATCATGGAGAAGTTGGATATGATCATTGCTCGCATCTGGGGGAAGCTTTTGAAAGTGACTGGGTAAGTGCTAGTTCTGAGTTTTGTTTTTTCCAGCTTGAGGTCAATTATAAAGTGGAAGGAATCATTAGGTTATGATTTATAAATGGTCATATACCCCGGCTTTCTTTTCTACCTTCAGAATATGTGGTTTTATTTGACATTGTACAAGTGCTAATTATTTTATCTCCCATTACAATTGCTCCACTTTTTGTAGCTCAAATCTCTAATTTTAGGGCATGATGGTCAATTTTTCAGAGTGTTTATGATACGTACCTACCATGACTCATCATTCACCAGTTTGCTAGAAAATAGGATTTAATTGCTTTTTTTTTTAATTTTAATTGTTAATTTCTGCATTTTCTTATTTTTAGATTAAGAGAGTCACTTTCCTGAATTCTAGAGATTTATTAGATTAGGCCTAAAGTCTCTCAGTAGTGGGTTAGTGCTAGACTACCACTACTCTATTGTTAGCTTCAGTATTTAAGTCCTAGGATAGTTCAGTTGTAATCAGGCAATTTCCAAATTATCAATAAAACGTTAAGGAGTTTCCTTCACAATTCCTTAGTGTGAGATTCTTGCACCAGTGGAACCTATCATTACTTGTGTGAGATCCTTGTAATCAGTGGGTCCTATCAATTTATGCCTAAAAATAAAGGGATATGGAATGTGTTTTTATTGTAACTGTGTATACATAACTTGATTGAATAACTGCTTTTAGCATTGTATATTATAGATGATAAAAAGGAACATATCAAAATAATATTTGTCAATAAAAAGAACATATTAGTATATTTTTGGTACAAACCAATGCAGGAAGTGGGCTATTCATAGTTGGTGTGAGGATTAGATGGCTAGTTCATGGTTACTTAATTTTCCTTATAATTATTACAGTTAATAAAGTTGTTTGAACCAAATGTGGTTGTCACTATCAGCACGTGTATAGATATCACAATTGTTATTACAATTGGGCAACTATAGCTGTCTTGTGCAAGTTTGCTTATTTGTCCCTTTATTACTTTTTTATTACTTTTTCAATTTGGTTTTGGTTACAACTTCTTATCCTTGCATGATCTGCTTGTAGGGTAGCATTTGTTCTGTCTAAACTATCAAAGCCTAAAATACGGCCTAAGAAAGACCCGAAGAAGGATGATGAGTTTGTTAATGAAACAGGCGAGAGTGATCTCTGTGTTGAGCGGATCCGGATTCAAAATATGGAAATCAGGTTTTTTTTTTTCTGCACAAAATTTATTCTTGTTTTTTTCATTTATGGTTTAATGTATTACTTGTTTTATCCTCTGCACTGTTTGCAAGTTTGTTGTTTGACTGGCATATAGATCTAACCATGCATTATGATGTCATATAGTTGCTCTATGCCTTTTAACTATATGAAATCTCATTTTGTATACGAAATTTTCAGAGGAACAAGAATTATAATGTGAACAAGTATAACGAAACACAGACTGAGGTCTCTTAAGTGTTGACAGCTAATGGAAGATCTACAAAAATTTCCTATATCTTGGATTTTATCACTTTGAACAAAACAAGCAGGACACGTGTTTACGCTTCAATAGATGATTGATTAATCCTACTCGCTTCCACAGTTCCACTATGGCATTTAGCTTATGCCTAAAATAAGATGCTAATGTATGTGGGCCATGTGGCCCATCGTGGTCATATCTCAGTGAAGGGAGGGTGAGTCCCAATAATAAACAATTCACCTAGGAAGACAGAATGCAACCATACAACTAGTTGTGGCTGTTTCTGGAAGACCTCCTTTTTCAGTACAGCACCCTGATCTATTGAACTTTAGCCTGTTACAGTACTCAGACAATATAATCAATCTGGATAAGTTTCTGCAAGATGGTACCTATGCTGCTTGAAGGAGTTCAATCAAATCGTGGAATTCCATTTTGTTTTTGAGCTACCATTGGAGTGAGTTGTATGATGTCTCTCAACTGCTATATCAGTTAAAGTCTCTTAGATTGCAACCCAGATGCACTGTCAGTGTGGATTCAACTCCAGATCTGTGGCTGGGGATTTATTCAACTTCAGATACTCTGTTTTGCTTAGTAAATCTAAATAGAGACAGAATTGATGATTTATTGCAAGTTCAATGAAGGAGTTGACTAAATAATTTCATTAGATCTCTTTACAGATGGTAACATTTTGGAATGCCATCTGTTTAGTATAGACTGAGGTTGATTCATTCAGTTCCTGTGGCAGCTCTTCTAGTAAATATGGCAGCTTTAGGAGGTGCAAGCAATGTGGAACACCAGTGATTAACAATACCAATCATTTACTAATTTTGTGATCAGATATCTTTTGAATAGTAGATACAGATATTCTGTGCTACGTGTGATGCTTATCTGTGCCCTCCTTGTTGAGATGTATCTTGTCATCAAATACTTTGAGGTGACAAATTGTTGGGATGTGATTACCGATCCAAAAGGCAAACCTGCCAGCCCTATTCCCCCTGGACCTCAAAAGAGTGTAATAGACCTAGAAATGTTGCTGTAAATCAGTCCAAAAATAGATCAAGAAATCCTTGTCCTTGTAATGATATTCAATTTTTCTAGTTTGACCCATATTGAAGTCATAGCCCTCTTAAGCAATAAATGCCCAATGTTGGTTTCATTTCTCAGCCATCAGCTTTAATTTTAATAAAAAATTTGACCTTTTGGGAATGGTATATTATATTGTACCAGTTTCATAGAGACTCAGAATGTTCGAATAGTAGCAAAATTATCTTTCTAGTTAGTTCCAGTCTTATTGGAAGTTCAATATTCTTTCACGTTCAAAAGGTGATGTGTATCAAAGATGCTGGTTTATCTCTCCATTTTTATGTATGTCAATTTTTTTTGACCTCTGTATAGGGATGATGGAAAAGCTTGTTTTTGCAAGTGTGAAAAATCAGCTGCAATTCATGAACCTCTGATATTGATGTGATTGTATTTCTGGGTTTTTTTAAATTCTAATAGCTCTTATGTAACAACCTTGCAAACATGCGACATCCACATTGTACTTCCCTGTTTGATATTCTTGTTTTGAGCACTGCAGTGCCCGTAAGCTGCTGACCAAGATTACTATTCAAGAGCCTACGTTTGATCGAATTATCGTTGTTTATAGGTAATTTCTCTTCTAATATAGTTTGAACATCAAAATATCAGATACATATGTTTGGAAATTTTCATTGTTAGAAAACATATATCTGAAACTGCTGCTTTATAATCTCACAAAAATAGTGCTGCCAGTTCTGATGGCTGAATTTTGAAAATATTTAAGTTAATTGCTTTTCAACGTTGGAAAAACACTTCAGTTCGCCATGAATGGGTAGTGCTATCAAGGAAAGGTCATTGGAGATGCTTTGATTCTTTCTTCGTTATGGGCTTTAGGGCATACCTGAAAGAACTTAAGCTATCATTGGTGTTTCTCATGTGGTGCTAGTATTCTGTAAAATGCTAAATTCAACCAATATTGTGACTGCAGGAGAGCTAGTACGAAATTCAAGAAAGAGAGAGGCATCTTTGTTAAACATTTCAAAAACATCCCAATGGCTGACCTAGAAATAGTTCTTGTAAGCCTTCACTTTTGCCCATTTCTCTTTGTCCTTGCTTTGGCAGATTGCTTGGGCTCATATTGTTTCATGATTCTGTTTGTTCCACAGCCAGAGAAGAAAAACCCTGGACTCACTCCTATGGACTGGGTCAAGTTTCTTATCTCTGCAGTGGTTGGTCTGGTAAGTAATAGTTTATTGGTGTGATACCAGATTCATTGCTCTTGCATTTCTACCATCATGCTCTTGTTTGATATTATTCTTTCCAGGGGACTGTGCTAGGTTCTCTACAGGGACCAACAACTGATCTCTGGGTTGTCATAGCTATCCTTTCCACTGTCATCGGTTACTGTGCCAAAACCTACTTCACGTACGTTGTCTTTACACTGTTTGACTTATTTGGCTTGGCAGTCGATTTATCACTATTCGAACATTGATCGTGACCGTCCAATCTTCCAGACTTATTACATTGTCTGATGACTGAAAAGTAGAATTGCTGATCATAAAAAAGGGTGATTGACAGCTGGTTTATTTGCTTAGGTTTCAGGCAAATATGGCTGCTTATCAAAATTTAATTACTCAATCCATGTATGACAAACAACTAGACAGTGGGAAGGGCACCCTTCTTCACTTGTGTGACGATGTGATCCAGCAGGAAGTAAGTCTTCTCTCCTTCATATCTTGATGTAAAATGACACAACTGTGCCTCATAGGCGTTTTTAACTGTGGCAGGTGAAAGAGGTGATTCTATCGTTCTTTATTTTGCTGGAACAAGGAAAATCAACTAAACAGGTAAATAATCCTACTGTAACAATACTTTAGCATCATGTTGTTGGTCAAGGGGTGTTTGTCTTTGCATTTAATCTCATTCAGTGAATGAGCTATAAATTGCTGTAGGACCTTGATGCAAAATGTGAGGAATTGATCTATGAAGAGTTTGGCGAGAGCTGTAACTTTGATGTGGATGATGCTGTTGAAAAGCTGGAGAAGCTAGGCATTGTTTCTCGGGTGAGCTTCCATTACATGCCTTTTGTTGCAAACTGGTCCCTGTTTGAGCTCTAATAGCATCACAATTGTTCACATGCTCTGAAATTTTGACAAAATTAAATAACACATTTGCATTTTTCTGCTTGCTTTTCGAGCCTCTGTATATTTCTCCATCCCATTAGTCCATTACCCCTCAACAATTGACATCATCTCATCATTGTGAAGATTAAACACTTAATTTGTTACCTGCCAATCATTTATCACATTAGTTGCCTCCTGTATCTGGATTATGTTTGGAGTCTTCGTCTTACAGCAGCATCACTTGTCGGTTTGTGATTTGGTGCAGGATTCCATTGGAAGGTACTATGGTGTGGGTTTGAAACGGGCTAATGAGATCATCGGGACTACCACAGAGGAGCTCGTTTTGAAGGCTAAACTAGGTGCAAATGCGAATTGATCTCTTGGAAAGGCTACACACATCTGTGAGTAATTCCTGTGTCAACCCTTTCACAGTCATCTCTATTTTTTCTGTTGCAGTAATCTTTCTGGTAAATATTGTAACTTATGTTGGTTAGGTTGAAAATAGATTTAATCTTTTTGGGTTTTCATTATTTACAAGTTGATTAGTTTAATTATGGGTGGAAAAATCCCTTGACCATAACCATAATATTCTTAAGTTAGCTGGATTACACAGGGGTCAGGTTTTGGTTTTGACTTTGCTGGGGTTTATGCTTTTGGATTTTGTATGGAGTTGGGTAGGTTGAGTTCGGAGTTAGTATATTAGGTTACAACTTCAAAAAAAAAAAAAAATCTAATTTAACTTAAATTCTCAAGTTATTTAGTTTTAGAGTCAGGTCAGTTTTCATAGGTCTACTTTAAAGTCATAAGAGCACTATGTTTATTATGCTCAACTGGCATCTTTTACCATTCTTATTTGTTTGTTGCCTGAAATGAAAGAAACTTCATCCGTGTCTATCGTTTGGTGTGTAACCAGCATTTTTTACATGGCAGGAATGTCAAGGTGAGAGAGCCATCTCTGCAAGTGTTAGAGCAGTGCACAAAGTATGATTTTATTCGTATCGGAATCTTGTGTTTGTGGATGTTGGACATTATTATTTAGCCTGTATAAAGTAGCAGTCACCACCATCTACTTTATTTCTTGTATGTGCTTGCGTAATATTTATTAGTTGCTTGTTAAATCCCAAGTAATTTGTGCAACTTCGTTTTGCTACCTGTATTTCTCTTTAACGCTTGAATAATAAGAAGATGTAATGAATTAGCATGTATTTGGAGCGTGAGACGTTTCGTACATATTTCATGTCTTCTGACATGTATCAGAGATAAATGTGAGAAGATTGACACAGAAAAAGTTACAATTTGTATTGATTTATGTGGAGCTTAGATCCCTTGCGGTCTAAGCTCAGAATCAGCACACCTAGAGAGAACCGTCGTTGGTTTAAGTAATTAGGGGTTGGGAAATCAATAGAGAAAAAGACATAACTAATCTAATTTTAATATTTTATTCCGAAAATATAACCTTATATTTTAATTTTTCTAATGGTAACCTCTTAGATTAAAATACCCTTATTTTTAATTTTATTACATAAATTTTGTTACACAAATTTTATGTAATCTTTTTTTGTTACATAAATTATGTTACACAAATTTTATGTAAAGTGTTTTTTACCTAAATTTTATCACACAAATTTTGCCCAAAAATCCGATCCAGACCGGATTTTGCCCACCCCTAGAATTGATGGTAATTAGGGTTTACAAAACGCGGACAGAATTTACAAGTAGATGAGAAGAGGGCTTCAGGTAGACCAACAATGATGACGGTGTTATAGATTTATAAGATAAGAATTGCATAGACTAAGGATATGTAAGGATCAATGTGAGAAACAACAATCCTTAATCTCGATTCTCACCTAGATAAACCAGCTATGAGTTTACTCGAGAGAGATAATTACAATGAATCTGAAAATTGTTGTGAAAGTGAATGAATGGGAAAAGCTCACTCAGCCTCGCTTTTACAGAGAAAGAAAGGCACAACTAACAACTTAGTAACAGAATGAATAACAAAATTGCATCGTGTCAAACACGTGCCAACTAACAGCTAAACACTGTATCAGCCGATATATCTATCGAAGAACTATGTTAGAGAAGGCGAACTGGAGAGAGAGATTATCACAAAAAATCACATAAGCTACAATAAACCACCGTAATAATATTTTCTACCAAAAAAAACCCACCGTAATATCATACGGCAACGGCCAACATTATTTTTTAGAAGAATTATAAGCCAGTATAAGCTATGATAATCTACCTCTACCGAACAACTATCTACAAGCGTATTTTTTTTCCATAAGCTTCCATAAGCTCTCCACAACCAACTCTCATACAAATTCGAAAGGGTAGTCGTTACGATTTGCACTTCCCCTTCACCAGAAAAAAATGTGATAATTACAAACTTTTTTTCCTGCGATATTTGTAAATGCATACAAGTTCTAGGAGCCTCTGCTTGGACGATATTTGCCAAGGAAGAATTCTCACCACAATAACCCAAATAACGTGTAGTCCCTCACTTTCGATGAGATTTGCAAAAGGTCACTCTGCACTAAAACCGGTTGCAGTTAACATCTTTGGGATGAATGGGACTCCATCTGTTTGTTCAGGTCCTCCACTTACAAGCTGACTGACTACATGACAAAATATAAACATCAAACAATGAAAGAATGATGAGTGACATCCAAGAATATGCCGAGCTTCATAGAGACAAAAAGTTACATTTCACAAAGGCGGAAAAGATTTGCATAGATAATGCCTAAATTGCATCTCATGATACTAAAGATCTGTGCATATAACCTGGGAATAGAACTCTTCAAGCACCAGTAAAATCCGTGAACATGCTTTCAATTTCTGTCTCATGCAATGCAAGGTAGTACATAAGTGTTCAATTCCAGTGGGCGGATATTAAGCATGGCACGATGTCAGGTTTAACCATTTTTTCATATAATGTCAGAATCTACCTTATAACACAAAAGCTTATGCTAATGTGTTTACATTACAAATGGGTTATTGAATTAGCGGGTTACATTTTGTAAATTTCCCAAGATATTTCACAACCCACCCAGAATTTCAAGGCACAGAAGAATGCATATTTATAGGTGTGCCGTCTTCTTCGGAATACAAACCTGTTTGGGATATAGCATACAGTCTTCGTTTGCCTTCATTCGCATACATTACAACAGAACGCAAGAGTTCTTCACCTGAATCGTGAGAAAAAGGCGCTATTAAAAACACTAAAATGTGATGCTCAGGTAATAAAGATGAAATCAAACTTTTTCAAAAAAAAAATGATTCAAAATTTATGAAAAAATTAAACATCTAAATAATTCCAATCATTCTGAAATCTCATCATCAGCAAGGTTCATAATACTGAATGCATCTATAACCCCTAAGTTAGTTTACTTTCCATATTTGACAAAGTACGCATCACCGGCCATTTAACTTAGAAATCTTATTATTTAACATGACATTCCCTTTTTAAATCTGGCCTTTACTTTTTTAAATCTTAATCATCTTACCTCGGCCCAATCAATAGTAGTTTCATATTTGGCATTTTGGCTAGCAGTTAAAGTATGGAAGTTGAGTTCAGATAATAATTGAAAGAGTAACTGCATATTCTTCACAATTTTCAGATTATCTCTTAGTCTAATTTTCAGATTCTCTTAGTCTCTAAATACTATGATTTAGTTTCAATATATTTTTAATCAATAGTATAAGACTTGTAAGATCCCATTAAAAGTGAGAACCAACCCAATCAAACAAAGAACTCTCTCTTTTTGATAATTAATCAAACAAAGAACTGTAGTCGCATATAAGAAGCAAACTGTTTATACCGTGAGGCATTAGCAGCTCCAAAACTACACCAAGTCCTTAATATTTGTCGATCAATTAGTTCACACAAGAGCCAGCAAATGCCTCCTGCAAGGAAATAAAAAATCAATAAGTATTCATGTACGGTGGAATTAGATGCTCCACGCTAACGGAACTACCAAATAACATCATATGTGATGATGTGAGTCATATTCCAAAAGTAAATCAGAAAAAACAACTTCCTATATATTTAGCATAATTATGGTAACAATATATGCTTAGAAAGTTAAAATAACCTTCGAAAGAATGCAAAATGAGTTTTTCCTTACTTACATAGCTTAGATAAAGGATTGGGGAAAGGAATAGAAAGTGATGAAAGAAGGGCAAGGGCAGCGCATGGGACTTCAAATGAATCAAATAGACTTTTGGACTAAATTAGAGCAGAATCTCTTTGTAGTCCGGTCCTATGAATCTTTTCTTAATCAAGTACCTACTATTTTGTTTGTCTAATTATAATTCTATACTTTAGTTTTTTTACAAGAGTATCATCCATCTTATGGGAATCAACCTTGTATCCAAGCATGATAGATTTACAGATACTCTTTCAAATGATGGATTTTAAGGCCATGAAATTGATTTGGGTTTAATCTCAGCATGTGGTGGTAGCAGCATAAATACATACAATAAGCAAAACATGCAGACCATATAATGCAAAATCACTGGAAGCCAAATAAGTTCAACATTTTAGTCCCCAGGAATTTCTATTAGTCATTTAGTCTGTTCTATTAAATGCAAAACGCAATTCTAGTATGACAATACTGGCAATGCAATATGCTCGAAGCCTAGGAGTCTAAAGAGAAACTGGGAAAATTGATCAAAAAATTTTGTTTAATTGGATTCCATGTATCGTCATACAGCATTGTAAGGTCAAAGTTTATTTTACTTAGCCTTGCCAAGATACTCTACGCACTTAGAATTGAGGTGTGGAAAGATACACACTATCTCACTTTAAACATGGCAACTTACTGAATGAAAAATCACATTTCGACAGACAAAATAATAAAGAGGTGGAAGAATAGGATACCTCACAGCTATCCTTTACAAAGGAGCAGCTTGATATTCTTAATTGAAGATCATCAGACCACCACCCACCTATTGGCACTTCACGACCTTCAAGAATTTAGTTGTTTCAACTTCTCGAGAACGTACTTCATTGATGGCCGTACAGCAAGTGATTCCACTGTACAGGACAATGCAAGCTTCATTATCTTCAAAAGATGCTCCTCTGACCCAGACTCCCATATTTCAGGAGAGAATAGTTCAGAAGATCTTCCCTCCTCCAGAAGTAACTTTGCCCATGCAACAATATTGAACCCATTCCCATATGAAGAAAATGAAGGATCCAAGCACTTCTTTCCTGACATCAGTTCTAAGAGCACAACCCCAAAGCTGTAGACATCAGCCTTGTCAGAAACCCTGCATGTCGTGGCATACTCTGGAGCTACATAACCAAATGTACCAGCAACATCAGTGGTGGCATGCGTCTGTGAAACTTCAAGAAGGCGAGCCAAGCCAAAGTCTGATAGATAGGCATTAAGTTCCTCATCAAGCAGAATATTGCTAGGTTTGATGTCCCTGTGAACAATGCGGGGGATACATGAATAGTGAAGAAAAGCTAGAGCTTGGGCTATATCAACTGCTATCTTGCATATAACCACCCATCTAGCATCCTTTCCCACTCTGTCACGGATGAATGTCTCAAGGTTTCCTCCAGAAAGATAATTGTAGATCAAGAACATCTCAGTATCTCCTACATAATATCCAACAAGAGTTACAAGGTTCCTATGTCTGATTCTGCCTAATGTCCTTATCTCTGCCTCAAACTGTTGAACGCCTTGAAATCTACCAAGGGATAACCTCTTCACAGCTACTAGGTAACCAGGAACTATTTCAGCCTTGTAAGTAGATCCAAATCCACCAGTACCGATAAGATTCCTAAGGCTAAAATTTTCTGTAGCTCTGACCACATTATCATATGTCAGCTCAACTGGAGCATCATCAAAGGTCACTACCGACCTTGTAAGGTTAGCAAGTCTACCAAATCTTTTCTGGCCAATTATAAGGGCAACAGCAACAATAACAAGCACACTTACTAGTACAGAGACAGAAATAGCAGAAGCAATAACTAGAGATTTCATTTTACCACGTTCATGCATTCTATTCACTTTCAGTGGATATGGGAGTCCAGTTGGTGATGCTGCATAGGCATCTGGGCAAGAATGCAGAAACTTGTTCCCTATGAAACTGTTACAATCATATGGATGTTTGAGTTGTGGAATATGACCACTAAGGTTATTAAAGGAAACATCCAATTTGGTAAGATGTGAAAGAGATGATAATGAAAAAGGGATGACCCCAGAAAGCTTGTTATGATCCAGTAAAAGAGTTTCCAGATTTATGGCATTTGCCAAAGCTGCAGGGATTGAGCCAGTAAGGACATTTTGAGACAAATCCAATAACTTTAAGGATGTCAGCTGACCGAGCTGTAATGGGATTTCACCAGTCAAATTGTTCTTGCCAAAATGCATCTGTTTTAGATTTTTCAATAGTCCCAATTGCTCAGGAAGAGATCCAGATATCTTGTTCCCTTTTACATCGAGATGTTTAAGCATCAACAGCTTGCCAATAACAGAAGATACAGGACCATGAATTTGATTCTCTGCTGCTTCAAATTCTGTCAGCTGTAAGCAATCCAGAGGCATTGACTGATACATTGTGCCTGATATCTGGTTGACACTCAGGTTAACAGAAAGGCTATTTAAGCCACTACAGTTCAGAAGAAGCTGGCCCGAGGCACATCCGTTGAAGTTGTTATTATTTAGGAGCAACCTATATGACACATTACTGAACCGCTCAGTTAAATCATCTGCCAGAAAAAACGAAGGCAACAAGCCAGTGAATTTATTCCAGCTAAAATCGTGATTTACTATCCAATTATTGTCTTCCATCACTCCAAGTTGCACATTCATCACAGACAACCAAACTTGAAGGGTCGAATAAGAGATCTGGATATCTTGCTCATTCAGAAAACCAAGTTCTTGGACATGTTGATAGATATCAATGCCACAGTTGCCCATTTCAAAATCTGAAAGAACACCAGAGAGCGAATTCTGACTGACATTAAAGTACATCATACAAGGAACCTGAAGCTGCAGCGGAAGGCTCCCAAAGAACCTGTTCAAACTCAAATCCAGAAAGGTAATGTTTCTACACATTCTCAAAGTCTCAGGTATTTTTCCATCCATATAATTCTGCCCCAAATTGACAATCCTCAAAGAGCACGAATCAGTCCAGTTATTGGGCAAATGGCCCCCAATGTTTGCTCTTGGTGCCCAGATAGCTTGTAAACTCGGAATCAGGAATACTTCAGAAGGTACACCTCCTTCAAAAGCGTTGTACTCTCCGCGGAAATTGTCAGCTGAGACAGCTGCGTTATAATCCACTAGATTGGTCAATACAATAACTGTCAGCTTGTGACAACTACCAAGCTCCCTAGGAATCCTATCAGTTAGACTATTTCGGGAAACATCTAGAATGCGAAGTTCCGAAATACTGCCAATCTCAGGCGGGATGCTACCTTCTAGAATGTTCCCGTCAAGCAACAAAGTCCTCAAGTTCCGGCATTTCCCAATCTCAGGAGGGATAGCACCAACCAAGAAGTTATTAGAAAGCTTCAAGTGAATAAGAGACTTACATGGATTGCGCCTATGTACAACAATTTCACCCGAAAGCTGGTTATTCGATAGATCAACAACCCTCGTTCTTCCGGAACCAATTAGGTTTCTGTGAATCGACCCCGTCAACGAATTACACGACAAATTAAGAAGCCTCAGCGCCATTAGATCGCCGAAACCAGGTGGTATGACGCCAGAGAAGTTGTTGCCTTGCAGCTGCACGACTTCTAAGCCACGTAGCTCACCGATTCCCACCGGAATCTCGCCGGTGAACACATTGTACGGGAGCGCCAGAACGCGAAGCTCGGTAAGATTACCAATGGAGTCCGTTAGGGTTCCGGCAAGAAAGGAGGAGTTACCGGAGAATCTGAGGCCAGGCTCCAGCAATGCAGCGGCACCGGTGATGTTGAGAGCGACAACCCTGCCGCGTTCACAGGTGACTCCGAACCACCTGCAGTGGTTGGTGGAGGGGGACCAGCTGGAGAGGAGGTTGGAAGGATCGAGAGTGACGGAGGATTTGAAGGCTAGGAGAGAGAGTGCGTCGTCGGAGAGAGCAAATGAGAAAAGATAGGAAGAGGAGAGGAAGCAGAAGCAGAAGAGAGCTCGGAAGGACATCGTTAATGGCGCAGGTGGCCGGAGGAGAGGGAGAATCCGCCGGAAAAGAGAGTACTGAAGAAAGATGCTGTTGGAGATGTTGGTTTATGCTTGTCTCCAGTATATTTTCTACATTTTTTTCTCAAAGGCCAAGGTGGCAAGAGGGAAAAGGAATATTATTTGCAAATATCTTTTCGCTTTTCTTTCTTTCTATTTTTTATTTCCTTAATTTGAATCATATCCGAATAATCATATCATATCATAATAAGACATGTCGCTTTTAGATTAGACGATATCACCTCTTTTACATTTCCTATATATTATAATAATTTTTGTTTGAAAGTTTTATTGAGGAAAATATTTTATTTTATCGAATAAGTTTTTGTAAAATTCGATCGACAATTACGATTCTTACATAAAAAAAATTTCAAGTCATAGTCGTGCATGGAACGACCGGGTCAATTTATATATAAAAAACAGAAACACTCTCCACAGGCTTCTTCCAAATATGGTGCTCCAATTCCACCGCCACAAGGGTCTTTGCTTGCGTGAAAAAGTGTTTCACAACACATGTCATTTGACAATTCATACCAACTGCTATACAGAACTCTTAATAGAATTTTGTAATTTACGTAGCTTCTTCTCTTTGCATGTTTTCTCTAGTTTCCCCTTGGAAATATAGTCATAGTATTAATAGCATTCGTGGTGATGGCAGCCTCCACAACAATTTGGTTAATGTCTGGAGATGCTAGTCGTGGTATTACAGATCGCACTAGGAGCCTTACTAGCCTTTCAATTGACGCCACTTACGAGATGCTAACCCGCTTTTCAGTGAAAACTTTGCTTAGAGTTAAGCGTGCAAATGGGGAATTATGCACCACCATCTCTTCTTTGCCATTTCAAGCTGCATATATCTGAGAAGCAATTAGAAAACCCCAACTTTTCTTTTTTTTCAAAAGTTAAGAGGGTTTAGGCAGGATTGGACTTGTATACGATGTGAAGTAGTCCAAATTAATTACCTTCCGACTCCCAACTGCCCGAAATCTAGCTTTCCAAAATTTCGAAATTGTTGGGAGTTGCAACAGTTTATTTGCCATTCAGTACCATGCACACCCCCAGTGGCGTATTACATGTTCCTTCCTCGGAATTCTTAAACCAGGACACGTAATGAAATTGCCCGTGGTCACTCTGAAGTGACATGTATGTTTTATTAGTAACAAGCGTTTTATGGAGTCATTACGTAATTAATTCTTAGTGATATTATTATTTCCTATTTTTTAAATTTCCGTCTCCTTCTCTTTTTTTTTTAAAATAACTTCATTACCTGGAAACAAACCAATCCGAAAAAATAACTTCATTACCCAAAAAATAAACAAGTCCCCATATCTCTTTATTAAGGTTAAACTTATGTTTGACAAATTCAATTAACTAGTTAATAAACTCTAACTAGTTGAAAAAATGCATGATTCTGCAAATAACCTCTTTTTTAGTTTTGTTTATTAATGGATAACATTAGAGGAAGTGCATGATACTACAAATAAAATGATCACTCAATTAGTTGATTCGGAGGTGCACCTCCGATTCACGTGAGACATGAGAAAAAATAGAATTTTGCATAGCTTTGCTCTTTGCTTTTTTGGCGTAATTTATCTATTATGTTTTGTTTTTCTAGTGCACATGTCATAGCATCAATCGTTATCCCACCTAATTTGAGTAATGTCAATCGTATCAATACCGAGTTTTTAGCCACGTTGGCAACCATAACAGGTGTTAGCTTGTAGTGATTGGATTTGACAATGGATATAGGAGGAGATCGAGGCCATACATGAGGTGCTCTTACATCTACGAGCAACGGGTATAGTAAGGTGCAGATCAATATGCCGAGGGTTTAATTCAACAACCTCAGATCGTTTTTCAGAGGTTGTACCTTAAGGAAAAGGAAAGCATGAAGAGACCCTACCTATTTTATTTTCAGATGGTGGGAGACACAAAGGTTACGAGTGCCATTGCGTACAACCTCAGAGACGATACTCGGATGTTGATACCTCTACCCAAGCCCGGTTTCCAAGGAAATCGAGTTGTTTTGGGCAACTGTGACGGGCTATTTGCCATACACAATGTCACCTAGTTACCAAATGTCAACTACCTTTTTTGGAAAATTGAGTTTGAAATTATGAATTTGTTTCAAAACGCCGAACAAAAACGTTACAAGAGTGTGTTTACAAGAGTGTGCTGTGGAATCCTTGGAACAGAACGCTTATGAAGGCTGAATTTAGTGTCAACGCTACTGATATAGTTATTATTATTTCCTATATTTTTTTATTCATGTCATCCTCTCTTTTCTTCGTTTTTTTAAATAACCTTATTACATGGAGAATAAACGTGTTCGAAAAAATAATTTCATTAATTACCCGGAGAATAAACCAGTATCATCTCTCTTTCATAAGATTAAACTTGTGTTTCAAAAATTCAATTGAATAGTTAATAAACTCTAACTAGTTGAAAAAATGATAAATTGTGTTTGCCTTTCACGAATAAATTAATAATTGGTTAACTAATTAAACAAAAGTAATTAGAGCTATAAAAATTAGCTTATCTCCTAATATATGATTATTTATTTGAGTTAAAAAGAAAAAAGAAAAGAAAAATTAGTAGACGTTTCCTTTAGAAGCCAATACTAAAATATGCAAATATTGTTATAAGTTTATGCATCAAAAAGCAAATCAAAACTTTCATCTTAAACACATTATCAATAACAATAAAGAGAAAAAAGAAACCTTTTGGATGCATTGGTTAGTGCGTACACAAAATCATGTCGGCTTTCAATCCAAGCATCGGGGAGGAGGAGAAGGATCTTCCTCGTTTGGTTCAATCTGGATGACAACCGGTTCAGAGCAGCTTCAATTTTATCTTCTTTAGTGTTGCCCGAAATCAAAGGGGCTTCAACACCATTCAAAACCAAACAATCCTTCAAAATGCTCAAGCCTTTTGCAATCATTCCTTATTGGACTAGGAATAAAGTGTAGGTCTCCAAGACATCTAAGTCAGATATTATTTCTTCAACATCATCTCTTTGAACACTATGGAAGAGTGTTCATTTTCTTCACATATTAGTCCTCTAAAAAGCTTCTTGAATGAGGCCTCACAACCATATTCTAAACCATAGTATATGTTATTTGCAAATGGTTTGATATCATCAATTGATAGAAGAACATGTCTACGAGGGAGATTGTTGTAATAATAAATCCATGATTCTTTCATCATAGTAAAGGCATCATGGGAAAGAGGTGTGCACTTGATCGACTTGACCAACTTCACAATACTTGTGTAGACAATAACATGGGTTTCTCGATTTTCCACTAAGAGACTTATCAACCAGAGTGTAGTAAAGCCACATAGCTTGCTCGAAATTTCCATTATAGAACACCCTCAATAGTAGAGTGTTGCAATTTTTAGGAATGAGTGGGGATATCGATTTATATATCCAAAAGTGACTTCTGCTCCAAATACCACACATTACTAGGGATCGAACCGAGCCATCGGTTCCATCGGCAAGGTCGGTCCGGGATCAGCGTAAACCGAGGCATTTGGATGATTATTGCTAAGTATTTATTTCTTTTAATAAATGTAATTTTTAAACAGAGTATTATAAACTCCTTCTCGGGTTTTCTTTACGGTTCTTTCCCGTGACGCTTTTATTGAACCGTTAGGGCCTAGTATAAATACTCTTATGTTATTATGCTTTTCATTAATTAGAAATATTATCATGCCATAATTCTTCTCTTTCTTCCTCCTTCTTCTCTTGTGGCTTCTTCCTCATGCACTAGGCCTTTCTTTAGATTACTCCATTGATTCGTTACTTGTGCGGACTGAAATAGTTCTGTATCACACATGTTTTATAGGCAATGGAATATGGTCATCATTAACCTTTCACTACTCAACTCATACTTTGGCATTGGCCTCGTACATGATGGAACGTCCTTCACAACCTCCATATATTGGTAAGGAAAAAATTCCCCTCGAGGGTGCCAAGAAAACCAACATACATATGTACATGGATAGGATCATATCTTTCCTAGAAAATAAACTCTAGAAAATACTATCTAAATATACAATTGATATCATCCTAACTTACATATATACGAGATGATATTTAATGTGAACACAATCTTAACTAATAAATTTTTTTCTTGAATGTTGAAGTAACAAAAATTTATTAAATACAACCAGACGTGTTGTGTAGTTTAATTAAACCAAAAGTTATAATCACACAAATAGAAAAAGATTTAATTATAATGCTACATAAGTATTTGTAATTAGTGACTTCAATCTTATTGAATGATTAAGCTAATCATTAACCGGAGTGAGGATTAAGGATCAAATTGTAAAGAAATGTTAATCCAACTCCTTTGACTCTTTCTCCCTTCCTCCTCCATATCTCGATCTCTCAATATTTGAAATGACAAGAAGAAAAAAAAAGATAATTGACTTTTTTAATTTCAATTTTAATAGATATCATATTTTCTATTTTTATTTTTAAGTTGAAAATGATTTAAAAAGAGTACACATGTCCGTTTTAATTGGTGGTACATGATATGTATCATACTTTGTTTCACATGATCCGGACTGAACTAATAAAAGGCGGTGAGGAGTGTTCCGAGAGAGCAATGGGAGAATCTTCATTTTTTTTACAGAGTAATGATTACATTTTGCTCTTGTCATTTTCTTTAAATTCTAATGGGACAGAATGTTATACGTAGTATGAATTATATTTCTTATCATATTTTGGTATAGTATATTGATGTAATTCTCCCTATATAAAGATCTGATAGCACATGTGTGTACAATACCAATAAGTTTTTTAATACACGGGCACGAGTAACTCGAATTAATCATGATAGATAAATGGAACTATATGAAAATTGTTGTGAAAAAGATAGGGGTACCCGTACATTACTTCCTCCCCGCTCCTATATATTGCAACAAGGTACACGTTGGAGAGTATTATACATGAGCAATAGTTTCATTTAATGAAACTATTATACATGAGCAATAGTTTTATATTTTGTAATCACTCAATTTAGAGTCCAGATTTGAGATAACTATCCTTGTGAAGCTAGAGAAGAAGCGCCAACACCAGATTGATTATCGCCCATTATTCCAAAGCCTGGTCGACTCCTCGCACAACTTTGACCACGACGACCCTCTATCATTTGGTATCAGAGCCACTTTGCGAGGTAATCATCAAAACTTGGCTTAGAAGGTTGAATTCAATTAGGGTTGCAAGTGATTTTTGTGTCAAAACCCCTAGTTGAGTATCACTTACACCGATTGTATCTCCTCTTTGACCCTCAGTGGTGACTTCTCATATAGATGGCCAAAAATCCCAAATCCATCCTTAAAACACTAAGATATGCTTCAGAAGGTAATTGAAAGCTAAAGCTCCTTTTTCAGCTAGAGAAGAATCAAATCTATATTTTGATCATTCGCTAAAACCTAGCTTTTGAGATTGCAAGCGAGAAACGAAGATCACAAGCGAGAGACGAACCTACAACTCTAATTAGATTCAAATAAGCTTCCACAAACAATATTCTTCTATGATACCATTTAGAAATTATCATTAATAGAGACGAGAAATTTGAGAGAGAGAGAGAGAGAGAGAGAGTGGTGCTCATGTTTTTGGTATAGTTTTAGGTGTTTTTCTTAGGTTGTTTAGTTTAGTTTTAGTGAGTTTTAGTGGTTGTTTTTGTGTTTTTGGATAAGTTTACATATTTTGTAAAAAGTATGGAAGCTACTCCGTTTTTGTGTTTTTTTTATAGGTTTTCGAAGCAAAAGGGAGCATTTTCTAGAAAGAGCTAGGGTCAAGTGCTTGATGGTGGAGTATGTGGAAGAGAAGAGAAGAAGGAATACGCCTTGAAGATCCCGTCGAATCCAAAGAGAAGCTATGAAGAGTGTACAAAAATTCAAGACAATGTGCAGGTCGTTACCAAGGTGACCTGTGTCGGTAGGCGGCGCCGACTTTCAACAATTCTATCTTTTATCTCGTAATCTTTTTAGTTAGGAAAGTTTCTATCTTTTAGGACCCTTGTTAGATAGTTTCTTTTAGTTTAAATACCCTTATTCTAGTCTAGTTTAGGGGGTTCGTTCGTGAGATTTGTGGAGGAACGATTGTTTGGAGAGCACGTTTGAGTCGATCGAGAGAGAGAGGAACCGAGTTCGAGCTCTTGTTTTCTTTTGTTCTGTTTTCGAACGTGGTTGTATCCAAAGACATGATTTTTATATTTCAAGTAAGCTTTTATTTCAATATTTTCATTCAATCTAGTTGTTTGCTTTATCTCAATCATGAATGAGTAGTTTACCTTTCAGAGGACCGGGGTTATAAACCCGACATAGTTATGCATGATTGAATGTGTGTGATGAATGTTTGATTTCCTTTTATCTTTTAAACTACTTGTTTTGTGCTTATACTTAGACGAAAGTCGAAGTAATTTGAGTTTATCACTTGATTGAAAGAGAAAGTAGTGAACTTGAATGTTGATATTGTTCGATAACGAAAGTTTCGAGCTTTGGATTCAAAAATAAGTAGAGAGTGAACTGATTTATGAAAATTGATTGATTTACTTGTTTAGATCAACGAAAGTTGGTAGCTTTATCTTTGAGGCATGATATTTATCCTTCACACTAGTTCATATGCATGATTATGTTGTGGTAAACCCTTATCCTAGATCTTTTTACCTTTGAATTACCTTCGTTTTACTTACGTTCAGACTTGTTACCAAGGTACACAGATCGGTACCAAGCCTGATGTTGTTTGTGTCTCGTTTGCTTAGTTTGTGTTTAAACCCAGCGTCGTTACCGACCTTGACAAGGTCGATACCGAGGGCTGTCGTACCCTTGTTTACTTTTGTTGTTTCTGTTTTGCTTTGTTTTTGTGCTTCCGTATTTTAGTAATCAAACAACCTTGCTTCCCGTGGACGATCTTGAATTCGCTATACACAGCGGGGTCTTGACTACAAATTTATTTGTTGTCGAGTAAATCCCTCTCAAGAAATTGGCGTCGTTGCTGGGGAAGCAACAGTGCTTGTTTGAATACTCGTGGGTTTGGGAATAGCCCGACCCCATTTTTGTTTTTAATTTTGTTTTCTTTTGTCTGTTTTCTGAACTTATGCCAACAGGACGTCGCAGGCTTGAGTTTGATAACACTGGTTATTATTCTGAACCCGAGTGCGCCCTTCACCCCAGAAGAAGAGGAAACCAAGCCATGGCAATGACTATTGAAGAGATGGCTCAACAGATGGTTGCGCTCCAAAGGCAGCTCGAAGCCACACAAATTGAGAAAACCACTCTACGGGAGCAACTTAATGCCTATCCGAGGAATGCTAAACAGTACATGCATCCAAAACTGAGGGTGCCATAGTCTGCAACTGTACTTCCGAAGATAGAAAAGACTTTTGAGATTAAGTCTCAATTCATATCCTTAATAAAACAAACTCATTTTGAAGGGAAACCTACTGAGTGCCCTATGGAACATATTAAATTTTTTCTTGATTTATGTGACACTATTGCTGCTGAAGGTGTCTCTTTAGAATAGGTTCTGTTAAAAGCTTTCAGGTGGTCTCTTACAGGGAAGGCCTTGAGATAGTTAGAGAGCTTACCTCCTAAGTCTATCAGGACTTGGAAGGCTTTGTATGATCAATTTTTGATAAAGTTTTTCTCTCCTGCTAAGACAATGGAGTTGAGAAAGCGCATCACCTCCTACCATCAGCTGCCTAACGAGACCTTTGTGGACACGTGGGAGAGCTTCAAGGAGATGCTCAGAAAATGCCCCACTAGTGGGCAACCACCATATGTACTCCAAGAAATGTTCTTTCAGGGTATTAATGCTGAAATGAAGAACCGCATCAACATGCACACTGCTTGCGGTTTTATTGAGATGGATCCCATTGCTGCATGGTAATGGTTGGAGAAACTGACCAATTACGATGCTATGTATGGGGCCCAGCAGACACGTCAACCACAAAAACGTCTCTACATCCCAAATAAAGACGAAGTTGGCCCTGATGTTAAAAATCAATTCTTAGAAGATGAGATCAACCGTCTGAAAAAACAGGTAAGTTTTCTGAAAACCTCTCAAATTTGTCAAGAGTGTGGCTCTTCTGCCCATATTACTTCTGCTTGCACTAACATTGAGCAGGTTAGAGCCGCTGAGACTTATGTTGAGATGAATTATACGAGAGGGCAATACAAGAATCCTTCTGCTAATTATGATAGGTCAAACAACTACCCGACTTGGGGAAATCAAAATCAAAATCAAAACTATGCAGCCCCTCCCCCGGATAGACGACCCGCACCATATCGACCTCCAGGCTATCAAGAGCCACCATCTTGGGGTGCAAGGACTTCATGAAGGGATTAATGGAGTAAAGAATGAAATCAATGGAGTCCAAGCCAACCTCAATAATCAAATGAAAAGATGGCGAGAGTTCGATATTTGGAAGAAAAGCGTTGACTCACATTAGGGAACCTAGCTGCACAAATTCCGAGGCCGCACGAGCAACTCCTGGTCCGCCCCAACGAGAACCCTAGAGGACAAAGCACAACCGTACACCTCAGGAGCGGAAAGACGCTACCAGATCGTGCTGAAGCCAAGGAAAAGGACCTCGGTAATGAAGATGATGCCACGACCCAGATTGATAACGTGCCAAAGAGGGTCGTTACCGAGCCTAAAACACTCGGTATCGATGCTCCCAAGCTCGTCACCCACCCCAACCCAGGTAAGTTCTCTACACTGAGCCACTCTCTTAGTCCCAAGCTCGATACCGACCCCACTAGGGTCGGTACCGACCCTTCCGCGGAACCAATCGACCCGTTTATTGACCCGGTAGCACCACCTCTCGAGCCCCCTTTGGTTTTGAGATTGGTGAAGTCTCTCCCCTTCCCTACTAAGAAGTTTAAGGACTCAACAAAAGGCAAGTTTAAGCGTTTCGTTAAGATTCACCAGGGCTTAAATATTTCTATACCATTCGCTGAGGCCCTAAGCGAAATGTCGGCTTACACCAAATTCTTGAAAGACATTCTTAGTAGGAAAAGGTCGATGCCCGAGTTGACAAGTGAGGTCCTATCTCTAGAGCTCCTAGAAAAGCTAGGTGACCCAGGGAGATTTGCTATCACTATCAGGATTGGCGGCCACATATTCAAGGTACTATGTGATTTGGGAGCCAACACCATTTTACTACCCTTATCGATCTGGTCAAAAGCTAATATGGGACCTCTGGAACCTGTGGATATGAGGTTGTACATGGCAGATGGATATAGTGTAAAGGCTATTGGAATTGTCGACGATTTCCCTGTTCAAGTGGGAAAATTTTTCGTACCAAATGACTTCATTGTTCTTGATATGCCTAAAGATCCTCTGGTGCCCATCATTCTAGGCAGGCCATTCCTTGCTACAGCAGGCGCACGAGTTGACGTTCGGAAAAGACTCCTCACTTTTGACATAGGGGAGGAACGGGTCGAGTTCAGCCTCAATCAAGCTGCCAATGACACAGCCGCAACCGCCAAGATCGAGACGCCCCAGCCCGAGCTCGACATTTGTAAAGAAGTTTCTCTCCCAATCAATAACAATCATGAGAGCGCTACTAAGCCAACTACCAACCCTAGGAGGGTCGGTACCGAGCTCTTCGTACAACAATATGACGAGGGAGGTTCATTTTGGCACGATATTGAGGGATGCTTTGCGTCAGACTGGTCGATAACGACCTTAACTGCCTCAGTACCGACGCCCTCACTGACGGATCAAGGTGAGTACTCTAACTCTAGATTCACTATCATTGGTCATGATCATTTCTTATATCATATTTCTACACCATACCCTACTATTCATGCTATAGATGAGTCGAAACCTCCTTGGTCCTCGGACTTCACTAACCCTTGTGTAGGTATACCGAGCATCTTGCTAGAGGATGAAGGACCGAATTTAGTAAGAAGAAATAGCAATGTCTTTACCGCTAAGTATGGGGTTTTTCACGACCCCGACAAAGCTGAAAAGGAGCCACCTTGATTAGCCAGGTAAGTTCGTCGGGCTAAGGACGTTAAAAATAGCGCTTACGGGAGGTAACCCGGTTTTAGTTTAGTTTTCTTTTCTTTTTATAGTTCTTTTTCTTAGCTTTCTTTTGAGTTTTTTAGTAGATTAGAAGTTTGCGGGATAGAAAATTTTTGAGCTAACATGTCATAGAAGTCGGGCACGATAAGGCGCTGGAAAACGAGTCACACCAGGCTCAGTACCGAGCTGTGAGGGTCAGTACCGACCTGCGTCAAAAACCAGAAACGAGACGGGCGGCACAAGTAAGTCTTCTAAACCTAAAACTCTTCCTTCCTTGCCTCTCTTTTCATGCCGCCTTTGCCCAAGCCCTTCAAAAACACTCCCAAAACCACAAATCCCACCCCAATCCTCACCAATCTCTCAAAGATCTAGCCGATTCCCATTCGGATCCCGCGCACCGCATTCACCCTCAAAAAAATCCGCAACCTAATCGATACCGAACAACACCTCGTGTGTTCGTTACCGAAGCTTCATGACCTCGTTACCCTTGTAATCCAATTCTCGTTCTTCAATTTCACAAGGCTACAATATAATTTATAAACCCTAAATTCTTTTCTTGAAGATTCATGGTAAAATTGGGTAATTTTCATATCTAGATCTTTGTGTAGATTCGGAAATTGCGTGTGCTATATTGCATCGTGCATCTTTGCCTTTATATTGGTGTTTAATCTTGAATGATTTTCGGTTTCTTCATGCTCGATTTACATTGAATTATGATGATAGAAAAGCATGAATTCAACTTGTTCTTAAATTTCATGATTTTCACCATGAGTTTTGGCAAATTTTTTGGAATAATTAGATAGGGCTTTGAGTAAGTATGGGGTTGCAAGTACTGGATTGTGTGTTTTTGTGTGGAATCTTGCGTGAAATTGTAAAAAATTTGGGGATTTGGGAGTCGGAAACACTCGCGTAATGTTCTCGCCCAGGCTTATTACCGACTTGTGAGGGTCGGTACCGACTTGTGAGGGTTGGTACTGATGTCTCTTTATTTGGTGGTGTTTTTATATATGATTTTCTTTGTAAATATGTTTCTTTTTCCCCTTTTCTTGTGTGTTTTGTTCCTTTTTAGCTTAGTTCCCGTATTTCTATGAGATTCGGAGACTATGCGCGTTTTATGTGTTTTGTAGGCGTTTTGGCGTGGATCAAGGGTCGTTTTGAAGGTGAATCGGAACATGGAGCAAGGCCCGAGATTAAGAGGGAAAGAGAGGAGCAAGCCATGAAGAAGAACAAAAGAAAAGCCAACCAGAAGAAGGTGGAACGAGGTCCGGATCGAGCTGGAACCAACGCCGGGCCCGACTTGAATTTTCGACCTCGGACCGACTTGCACAGTAAGTCGGGCCCGAGGTCCTCCGTGTCGGTCCGAGTCGGTCACTGGACTGCTTGGGCTCCAAGGCACGAAATTGTAAACTACCACTTTTGCCCCTCATCTATAAAGGCTCTCTTATCTTCTAATTGGAGGAGGTTCCCACACTTAGCAAGGAACCAACCCTCAAAAAACTCTCAAGAGGATACTTGGAGAGCAAGGAGGAAGGAGAGGAGAAGGAGAAGAGAGAGGATCGGCCTAGGAGAGGAGATTGCTAGGAGATTTGATAGGTTTGGTTGATAAATTTGCTTTGCCTTGTTTTGATTTTGTGGATTTGAAAACCTTTGATTGGAGTTTGTGGATTGCTTTTGATTTGTGAATGAAACTTGGATTTGGTTTGAGATTGATGATGTTGATTGCTTTGCTTCTTGATTTGTTTGCTTTCTTTGTTTGCCATATGGAGTAGATCTCCTTGATCTTGGGTTATGGGGGAAAACTCTAGCTAGGTTTGGGCTAGAAACCCCAATTCCATAGCCTTGAGTGCTTGATCTAGGAACCCACTCTACATAGAGCTACAATTCCTTACGAAAGTAAGGAATCAAGGCTTGTGATTGGCAAAGTAGCGAAAGTGAACATTTGTCCATCTCAAGACCTTGCTTCGAAGGGGATTTCCCAATGATCGATGTGTAGAAGTGGTTGGAACGAGGGCGAAAGCACTCGATCCTATTCCGATCATCACTTATTGCTTGAATTGGGGTGGAAAAGCCTTAATCTACTAGAGAAGGAACCCAAAAGCCCAAGATCTACTTTCAATCTTTGAGTTCGACAAAACCCAGCAACATCGGGCCCGACTTGCTCTACGTCGGTCCCGACTTCCATCTTGTCGCCAACATCGGGCCCGCCGTGACACTTGTGTCGGTCCCGACTATTCTCTTTGTTTTCCTTTGTTTTAAGTTCTCCTTTCCAGCTTTCTAGTATCTAGGCACCTCAATCGAGTAGATTTCCCGAGTGTTCGACACCCACCACGTGCTACAACGGGGTCGGGTTATAAATTGTATCTCTAGACCCTCGCACAACCGAGCGATCAGGTACCGACTTGTGACTGCCCAATACCAGAGCTAAACCCAGAAGCCCCGATACCGACTGATAGAATGCATTTAGACATAGTTTCGGACATGTTTACTTTCATATTTGAGTCTTTTTAGCTTAGTTTTGAGTTAGATTTATGTTTGTGTCGTTTGTTTTCTTCGTTCGGTATGTACTCTTGTATTGTGTGGATTTCAGGTTATTTTGGATGGAGATTCAAGCATTTTCAAGGATCATAGCTAAGAGGAGTGTTTCATGGAACCTAAGTGATGAAGGACGGAGCTTACAAGTCGTTGCTCGGGTGCCAAGACGGAGAAAGAGCGGAAAAGGAAGAAAAGACATCCCAACCGAGTACATGACCAAGCACGTGGCCGCGTACTCAACTACCCGACCGGGTTCTTGACCGAGTTTAAGACCGGGGACTTAAAATAACGTCGTTGAGGCTGCGGAAACTTACCCGACCCGGTACGTAACCGGGTAGTTGCCCGGGTAGTTCCCCGTGTAGGGATTTGGGCTGAATTTCACTTTGTTTCGTCTCTTCAAACACTTTAACCCTAGTTTTATGATTATTATTAGATATTATTGTTTCTAGCCTCTCTAGAGAGAACCCTAGGTGGAGATTACTTGGAGTTTTTTTCTAGATCTATTGAAATTGAAGATTGAATCGATTTGAAGACAATTTGGTATGTTGTTTATTAAATTTGATTTGATTTCCTCCCTTCTCATGTCTAGCTAATTCACTTATTCTGAGGTTGGGTGAACCCAATGATGAAATAGGTAGATGTGAATCGTGATGTTTGGTTGAATGGAAATTTGATTGAAGTTTGATTTAGTCCTAGGTTGTTTTATGCCCTATTTGCTTTGCATATATGATTCTTGTTATAATTTGAGACCGACAGAAGATAATTGTAATGAGATATTGATTTTCCAAGTACTAAAAATTGGTTCTGAATGAGATCCCTACGTATTAAACTAGAGAGTTAATTATGCGACAACAACTTAATTTCTCTTGTGTGGATTTCAACTATCGTAGTAGTTCTAGGGTTTGGATGATTCTAGCGGAACGCGACAACGAATGCTAGGTTGTTTGCCCCTAGTCTCTAAAGAGCTTAAATGGTCTAAAACTGATTAATCTTACGCGACATCGATTATTAATTGAGTCTAGGCACATTCACTTATTTTTTGAAAAGAGATTTGTGTTGGTTTTAGATAGTGAGTTCCTTCAAACGACATTCAAGTTTAAATCCAAATAGACATCACTTAAAATCTACTGAAACATCATTGTGGGAATCCTAACCTTGGAAGCTTTTCTCCACTGATATTTCCTAGTTATTTTCGATTACTTGTTAACTTTTCAATTCAACCATAAACTATTTTCTTATTTATTTGGCTTGATCTACCACTCTGAATATCAATTGGTACTACAAAGTTCCCTGTGTTCGACACCTTGATACTACAACCGAACCGTATACTTGCGGTGTAGGAAAATAGCCTATCAATTTTTTGGCGCCGTTGCCGGGGAACTATTGATAGTATTGGTTGTCTCTCGCAACCGGTAGATTAAGTCTTGTTTTTATTTTTTATTTGTTTTTTGTTTAGGTTTCAGTTTGTTCTCCTTGTTATGAGAAGATCTCTGAGCGCTAGTGCACTACACAACTACTATTCGATCTGAACCCCAACGTGCTTTTCACAGAAGAAGAAGAGAGCAAAGGGAAGCTAGAACCCAGACTATGGAAGGCGATCAGGCAAATGCACAACAACTGTTGTTGTTACAACAACAACAACAACAACAACAACAACAACAACAACAACAACAACAACAACACAACAGTTAAATGCTCAACCACCTATGGCATTGGGTGATTATGTGTTGCCACGCCATCAAGGACCCACAGCTGGTGTGGTCCGACTTCCAGTCCAGGCTAGGAAGTTTGAGCTGAAGCCATCTCTGATTAATATGGTTTAATGGAATCAGTTTGGAGGACTACCTTCTGAGAATCCTCACCAACACCTCAACAATTTTCTAAAGCTTATGGAAACAGTGAAGATTCATGATGTTTCTAATTATGCACTTTATTTGCGCGCCTTCTCATTCTCTCCAAGAGACAGGGCTAAAGCTTGGTTCAAGGCCCTGCCTCATGGCACTATTACTACATGGGATGAGTTGGCCAAAGCTTTCCTAACCAAGTATTTCCCGCCTAAGAAGACTGCAGAGATGAGGAATCAAATCAGCTCATTTCAAATGAAGGATGGGGAATCTCTTTATGAAGGTTGAGAGAGGTTCAAGGAGGTCTTATTGTTATGTCCTCACCATGGAATAGACAAGTGGGTGCTTCTTCATACTTTTTATAATGTTGTTGACAACACCACCAGACTGCTCATTGATGCCTCATCTGGAGGCACACTCATGAAGATGAATGTTGATAACGCCTCGGGGCAGATTGAGGATATTGCCCACCATACTCACTACTATAATGATGCTCGATCTATTCCAAGCTCTAAAAGATCAACTGCGCTGTATGAGGTGGATAAGGAAACTCTATATCAAGCACATATGGAGGCTTTTGCTCAATAGATCAAACAGTTGAATTAGAAGGTGAATGGGCCTAAGAATCTAACTGAAGAAAGCTCTAATCAGGTTGTCTCAGGCGTGGTGTGTCAGTTTTGTGGAGCAGGTGATCACACTTTATCAACCTGTCAATTATTTGCTTCTAAGGAGGAACCACATGAAGAGGAGGTGAACTACATAAATAACTTGAATAAGGGGCCTAGGAATGATCCATATTCTTATTCCTACAACCCCGGTTGGAGAAATCATCCCAATTTCTCTTATGGGAACAATCAGCCACAATAATGAGCGCCTCCCGGATTTCCACCAAGGGCCCCACTGAACCCAAATCAAGTAGCTCAACCTGCTCAGAAACCTGCTTGGGAGACTGCTATTGAGAGCCTTGCCACTTCTGTGAAGACTCTCATTGAAGAAGTAAGAGCCGAGGGAAAGAATTTGAAAATTATAGAGCAACAAGTGGCTCAACAAGCTGCCAATGCTCCTAGGCCGGCTGGCCAACTTCCCGGGCGTCCTAATGTGAATACAAAGGGTCAATTGAATGCTGTCACACTTAGGAATGGAAGAGAATCGAAGGATCCAAGGCCTACGGAACCAAGGAAACAAAGCAGTGAACCCGAAAAGCTTCAAGACAATGGAGAGGAGGAGAAAGATGCTAAGCCAAGGTTGATTCGTTGGATTCTGCTTCTCCAGGAATTTGACTTGGAAATTAGAGACAAAAAGGGGACCGAGAATTTGGTGGCTGATCACTAGTCTAGATTGACACAAGAGCAAATGGAGTGCACAAGAGAAGATTTGCCCATTGATGATTCATTCCCTGACGATCACCTTTTCAGGATTACTGAGGAACTTTTACAACTCTCTTCATCTACAGTGCCATGGTATGCTGACTTTGTGAATTACCTGGTGTGCAATGAAATGCCTGTTGGGTTGTCATTCCAACAAAAAAGAAATTTCTGTCTGATGGAGTCTATAGGCGTTGTATTCCTGAGGATGAGGTTAAAAGTGTCATTGCTCATTGTCATTCATTGCCTTGTGGTGGTCATGCTAGTTCTTCAAAGACCATTGCCAAGATCCTTTAGTCTACTTTGTATTGCCCATCCATGTTTAAAGATGTTCACTGGTATATTTCTTCTTGTGATTCGTGTCAACGCACCGGTAACATCTCCAAGAGAAATGAGATGCCCAAGGTTGAGATTTTTGATGTATGGGGAGTTGATTTCATGGGACCATTCCCACCGTCTTGCAACAACAAATATATACTTTTGGCGGTGGATTATGTGTCTAAATGGGTTGAAGTCATTGCCTCACCAACAAACGAATCTAGAGTGGTTTCCAAGTTCTTCAATAAAGTGATCTTTCCAAGGTTTGGGACTCCAAGAGTTGTAATTAGTGACGGTGGGTCTCATTTCATTGAGAAGAAATTTGAGAGTTTGTTGAGCAAGTATGGAATCACTCACATGATTGTCCCCCTATCACCCACAAACTAGTGGACAAGTAGAGGTCTCAAACCGAGAGATAAAGGCGATATTTGTAACACCCCTATTTTGGAACACTGGGTATTACCGCCAGTGAACTCGGACTTTATGGTCCAAAGTCACCCAAGGCTTTATAATGATATTAAAACTTATAGAAATGCGGAAATTGACATAAACGTTACATAAATAAACGGATGCTCACGAATGAGACTTAAAGGTAATTAAAGATGAAATTGACTAAAAGCGGAATTTTATTTATTGATAAGAATTATCGTTCATTACATCGGGAGTCGTTTTACAAATGATGTAGTAGCGAAAAATGAAGCCCATATAAAAAGGGCTGAAATGACGTGTTGAAATTACAAGTATAGTTACCCAAGACAACTCATGTGATGATGATTTGCTTGGTTTAAAATCGAAGAGCTAGTGCACTATCGTCGGAATGCTTTGCTCCTATGAAAAAACCTTCCTTCCTTCAACATCGTCTTCCTTGATCTTCTATCCTCGCCTAACGTTTCTCGAACCTTCTACACTTCATCTTCAACGCTTCGGTGTACATTCCTGCAGTCTGGCATTTGTCGCGAAGGGAGAGAAATACCAGGCAAAAATGCGGAAATAGGGGAATTAGTCTAAGGAGACTAAGCAAGTGAGAATGTAACTTCTCAAGGGTATTATGGTAATTTATAATATTCGAGAGAGATATTATCGAGTTGTGTTTTAAGGTATAGGTCTTTATGTGGGGCTTATCGGGACAGAGGAGATTGTATCTCGAGAGGAGATAGGTCATTAATCGAGAGAAGAACTACGAGATTGTAGACTTCTTTAGAGTAGAAAGTATGTTGGGAACGTTATTAATTCATACAAGTTTTTGAAAATCTCTCGCGCCCTTGCGGACCGAGAGCCGGATAGATCATTTGAGATCGGTCTGGTTTTGATGTCTTTTAATTGCATTGGCACTTATCTTATATTGTTGCGGAAAATGTCGATATGTTAATGATTTTTAAAGAGTGTGGGGGGCTTGCATGGCCTGGACCACTTAAGGGAACCCAATTCCGACACTTAGCTACGGTGCCACTCATCCCTCCGTTGCAATCGGAGCGGACATGGATCATGATCCTGAAAGTCGTACTTTAAGCGCAGAGACATACAACTTAGTAGATTATATAGAGGCGTTAGGTTAGTCCCGCACCCCTCACTAATTCATTTGAACCGATCTTTTAACGAGATCATAAACAATCAAGGTCACAAACAAGACTAGAATTATAATCCTATCAAATATTGAATAGCGGAATAACAATAACAGAGGGGTCATTATTTCTAACAATCGATATTCCTAGGTTCGTTTATTATTAGCAAACAAGTTGTTCCCAACATCGAGAAATTTCACGAAACGAATTTATTAAGGCTACAAGGAGAAATTCCACTTGCCTTAATTTGCGAGTGTTCACACGAACGAATGAACGAGAATTGTTGCCTTTAAAATGAAACGGAAGCTCGACCTATCGACACGGAATATACGAACGAGCTCTAATAAGAATTTTCTTTAAATTCTTTTAAAGTTTTGGAAATCTTTTATATCCTTATTATAAGAGCATTTATTTCTAAATTATTATAATAATAATTTAGGTGGAGATGAATAAAATTATAATATCTTTTATTATTATTTTATATTTGTAATAAGCTTTTATCCATTTAAAAATCCTTATTTTAATTTATTTATTATAATCTTTGAAGATCAAGTCATAACATTATTTAAATTATTAAAATATTCCTTTTATCTTAACTTATTAATCTTTTATTATAACCAAGCAAGGTAATAACTTTACAAACTTAATTAAGATATGGTTTCCTTATTTATATGAAATTTTGTTTATAAAACTCTTCTTAGATTGTGAAAAGTCTAAAATGCCCTTGTCATTAAATATCTTTTATTTTTTCTTCTTAATATATTATTATCCATCCTACCAAATAATATCTTTTTATATATTATAATATATTCTCATTATAATATCTTTCTTATTATGCTCCTCATAAAAAGTCATGCAACAATTAATAAATATATCCTTTTCTAATACTTTCCTTAAGTAGGAATTCTAATCATTTGATATGATATGCAAGTTTATAATATGAATTTGAAAGACAAGCAAGTATTTTTCTATTAATATAGTCTTATTTTATTAAATCTCTCTTATTTTAGACTATTTCTTTTATTATAGAAGAAAAATATGACCAAGCTAATATTATTTTTAAAATCAGAAATTTCATTCTTAAAGGTCATTATTATAATCCTTACAATTTATTAGGATTATTGTATAATTTACCAAAATTATTTTCCTCTAGAATAATGCATGCATGTTTGTTTTTATTCAAATCTATGTACAAGCACTTTCATTTTATAAATCTAATTAAATCTGATTTTTTTTATTCCAGAAATTAATATGTAAATCTGATTTTAATTAGTGTTTTGGGCTTAAATTTCCAGCCCAAACTTAATTAGAAATTATCCAAAAATTAGGCCCAACTCCTCTTCTATCTTCTTCCTCCTTCTTTGTACGTAGAAACCAGAGAGGGGCACCAGGAGGAACGTTGACGGGTTGTAGTGGCGGAAGAGGCGGCTTGGTGGTGGAAGGCGGTGCATTGGATGGTCGTCCGACGGCTAGCAGCGGGGCAAGGTGCTCCGACGGCCAAAAAGGGGCAAAACTAGGATTTTTGTGGTGATTTGGGGGGAAAATCAGCAATGGAATTAAGGGCTTTTTGGCTGAAATTTTGATTGAAAGAGAGCAATATCGCTTAGAGAATGAGAAGGTAAGAATGGTGTGAGTATTGCAATGAGAATCCAGCCCTTTAAATAGGGAAAATTGAGCCTCCCATGGATCCACCACACCTTGGATTGACCATTGATGGAGGAGGAGGTCCATGGGGATTGGGTGGGGGTGTGCTTCTTCAAGGATGACATGAGATGAGGTAGTCATGGTGAGAAGGGCAAGCAACCATGGAATGGAAACCATGCATTTGATGAACGTCAATCAGACGCCAATGTCTGATGTTCAATTTGGGGAAGAAGAAGAAATGAGGGTTTAAATTAATAAAAGTTCTTTAGTAGGTAGTCAAGTTACATTAGCATAACGGTTTGAGGAGTGTGTGTTTGTGATGAGAGGAGCGAGAGGTCTCGGTTTCGAGTCCCGGTTCTTGACTCCTTTTTATTTGTTTATCTTGAATTATTTTAAGCCTTGTAACACTCCACTATTAATAAAATTTCGGAATTTATATCACTCCATTTTATTTGATTAACTTTTACACTTAAATAATCCCTTATCACATTTTTATAACTTATTGTGAAAATTATAAAAATAATTAAACTCTCTTTTTAAGAGAAACTATTTAAATAATTACCCGACTTGCTTAATGTATTTAATTAAATTCTTAAATTCCATTGTAGTAAAATTTTATAACCTTTTATAATATGAGATTATAAAAACTATTAAATTCTCTACTTTAGAGAAAAAATTTTTTTTGGGATAATACCCATTTTATTTTATTTAGAATTTAGCGGATATTACAATATTGGAGAAAATTGTGTCCCGATCTTGAAAGGATTGGTCGATGAAGCTAGACGATGCTCTTTGGGCTTACAGGACAACATTTAAGACTCCCATTGGCACTACACCATTTCAATTGATATATGGGAAGTCTTGCCATCTTCTAGTGGAACTTGAACATAAAGCATATTGGGCAATCAAATTGCTCAATTATGACATGAATGAAGCTGGTGAGAAGAGAATGCTTCAATTACAAGAGCTTGAGGAATTGAGGTAAGATGCCTATGAAAATGCTAGGATTTATAAAGAAAGAACGAAGAGATGGCATGACAAGCACATCATCCTAAGAGAGTTCAAAGAAGGTGATCTTGTTTTGCTATTCAATTCGATATTGAGGCTCTTTCCGGGAAAGCTAAAATCTAGATGGAGTGGCCCTTTCCAAGTCCGAAAAGTGTATCCTCATGGAGCGATTGATATATGGAGTGAAGAGTAGGGAGAATTCAAAGTAAATGGGCAGCATTTAAAGAAGTATAATGCGGGAAATCCAATTGAGAAGATATCTGATGTTTATCTTCTTAATTCGAGCACTTAACTGAAGAAGAACGATCAAGCTAGTGACCTTAAACAAGCGCTTCTTGGGAGGCAACACAATCTCTATGTATCCTTTATTAGTCTTTATTTATCGTGTTAATTAGCGTTAGTTAGGATGCCCGACTTTGAACCCAATTGGGTGAGAAATTGGAGGTATTTATGCAGAGAATTACCCGACCGAGTACTTGACCAGGTACTCGACTGGGTAAATAAAACGGGAGAACCCGACCTTAAACCCAACTGGGTATAAGGTCGGGCAGTGTTTACCCGACCGGGTATAAGGTGGGGTAGTTACCCGACCTGACCCCACATATATAAAAAAAATAAAATCAGAAAAATCAGAAAAATAAAACATGAAACTTTGGAGACGCTTTTATTTTTTTCTTCTCTCTCCTCTCTTTTCCTTCTTTCCCCGACTCCCTCGTTCTCTCTCGGGCTCCACCGGACTTCTGTCAACACAGTAGCACCAAGGACAAGTCCGTCTATTCCGACCGCCTACGCCACCATATTGCTCGGCCGTTCAGCGCCAGCCAAGGCGGGCCGCACGCACCACCTAGGTGCATCCTACGAGTGTAGCCGCCAGCGAACCAGTTCTTGCGAGAGACCCGAGTCCGCCTATTCCGGCCACCTGCTCCACCATTTCGGCCACCCACGTCCGACGCGCCGACCTACTGCAACCACCACGACCTATTGAGTCCGGATTTGGTAAAAATCTCTCCTTTTCCCTTAATTGCTAGATTTAGGTTTTTATTTTATTAAGCAATTGGGGAAAGTTTTAGCTAATATGTGCATATATGTCCAATTTTAGTTAATTTTTGGCTAATTTGGATTGCCTACATATTATTTGTCGGGGATTTATGAAGATTTTGTTTAGACATTAATATTCATATGCCAAGAATTTTTGCTTGACTTGGGTGCTAACACCATTTGGGTTCTTGAGTTTTCTACTTGAAATTTGCTTGGCTGAGAACTTGAAGTATTGTTGTTGTTGTTGGTTGTCCTTGCCGGGACAACACGAAATTTGTTTGGTGTGTTTTGGTTGTTGTCTATTCGTGTGTGGGAACTCATTTTCTTGACATGGCTCCCAAAGGCAAGAAAAATAAAACCTCTACTTCACAATTCGGCTCTCGCGTACACCTAGACACCGCCATTCCAGAGGATTTGGGCTTTCAGTTAGCTAAAACACATCAGAAGGCTCGGTTTGATGACTTGAAAAAGCGGACATTTGAAAGCACAAGAGCCCTTGATTCGAATGCCTAGAAGTCTTGGGTTTGAAATCTGATGTGGTTGAATTGGCTCAGAGATTAGGATGGATCGACTTTCTGACTTTCCATGAGTATACCTATCCAATCTTGGCCCTAGAGTTCTTGAGCACTATAGAGACTAAGGCAACACCTCGCCCTGGATACGGCATCGTCACCTTCTAATTGAGGAACTGTCAATATAAGCTCTCCTTTTTTTGATGTCAAAAAGATATTCGGTTTACCCGAGGGGGATGCACCTAGCCACGATCACAATGTAAGTGGATTCTAGGCCACTAGTTTTTTTTACCGATCTCAAGCTATTTTAGCCGCTACAAGCCCGCTTCTACTAAGGCTATTGCAATATGTAACCCCAGTATCCGTGTTATACAGAGATTCATGGGACAGACTATCTTTGGCAGAGGAGATGGTGAAAATGGTTTCTTAATCAAGGATCTTGTTTTCTTTGGAGTGCTCTTTATAGAAAACCTCTCAATTCAGCCGGGTTTATGCTCAACCATCTTCAGTTTGTTGGTAACAGAGAGAGTGGGAAGATTGTCATTGGATCACTTATTACACACATTGCTAAGTGTGTTAAGGCCCCACTGCATGGTTTACCTCATCTACCTTACTCGGCTCCCATTAGTTTTCCCCTCTTTGCTAAAATGAACTTTATAAAGAAAATTGGGGATCACTACTATTATTACCCGACTCATTTGAGTCCTAAAACTGTTCGTCTTCCTTGTCGATCCCGCTGCAATATCAATAGTGTGGGGAACTGGTTGTTTCCTTCAAGGAATGGTGACCATAAGGAAAGCCATGTTTTGTATGAAAATACCATCCGGCCTAAGAAAAAGAGGTGAAATGAGCAAGGAAGTCAAGAAGATGAGGATGAAGATGAGGAAGAAGAGAATGATGGGGGTAATATGGACTCTCGACCACATTTTGAGCTTGGAGGTTCTTCAAGTGATACAGTTGATCCGCCTCTTTATGGTGGATTTGGTTTCCCCGACCCTCCTATTTATCCTTATGCTCCACAACCACCATCCATGTTTGACATCTATGGAGAGTTGGAGAGTCAGAGAGAGCAGGTTGGTACGTTGCGCACCTCCATGGATGCCGGATTTAGAAATGTGAACACCCGATTTGATTCTATGGAGGCGAATCTAGCAGCTATTCAGAAGACTCTCCGGAATTTCCATTTTCCAGGATGGCCGCCTGGACCTCCACCTCCTCCACAATATTAGATACCTTGTGAGTGTTTTCCTTCTCTTACTTTTACTTTCTACATTGGGGACAATGTAGATTTTAAGCTTAGGGGAGGGAAACATGTTTCATGTTAGTTAGATGCATGTAGTTGCATACTAGAATTTCATTTGCATAAAAACAAAAGAAAAAGAAATAGAAAAATGTCAAAAAAAATGCATTTTAGGAGTTATTAATTTTTCCTAAAGTAACCAACCCCTTGTTCTTCATAATTCTTGAATGAAATCATATCCCCTACACTTGCTTGAAGTGTTTGAAGTTTTGCTGATGTCTAGCTATGTTTATGAACTTGTTTGATAATTGAATGAGCATGTATATTCTTTGAGATTTTAGTTGACATTGAAGTTCTAAACAAAAAGCCATGTGAGATTCTTGACCTTTCTAGGACTATTTACTTTTATGAGTCCTTTCTTTTCATGTGTAATTCTCACTTTTGGTTGTTTCCTCTAGAATTTGCATCAGACTCTTTTTCAAGACCGCTTTTATGACTTTTGTATGCATCTTTAAAGTTATTGAGGCATTATTTCTACGAGACAATTACATGATCCACTTTTTGATAGCCCATGTTAGCCTTTATTGCCTATTTATTTGGAAAGCTCCACAAGATAATTCCGAGCCTAATGTTAAGCCTTGCCCATCAGGGAAATAGGTATTGTAGTGGATTATAAGTGTGAATTTGAGCCAAGCTTGGGGGATTCAAAAAGGGTTGATGATAAATGTCAAAAGTGTGGATGGAGTTTGATGTAATGAGAAGAATGTAATGAAAAAAATTGAGGAAAGAGAGCTCCTAAGAATAAAAAGAAAAAAATTATTTAGATGAGCAAAGTGTTCAAGTGAAAAGGTTGTAGGAAATAAAAGAAAAAAAGGGGGGAAGAGAAGGTGAAAAAGAAAACAAAAGGAGAAGCTTGAGAAAGAAGTGCATTAAGCTTGGTTTTGGTATTTTATTTAAGAATAATTCCTTTTCCCGGATTAGCACCACATGCCAAATATATATCCCCGCCAAAATTGTTCTCACCCTTGCCTCATTACAACCTTATGAAAGTCCTCATGATAGTTGTTTGTGTACAAAGTCCCACGCGGTGGATATTTAGAACGCTATTACAAGCTTATGGTAGCTAAGCTTTCAAAAGATGAGACTTAAGCGAAACACGTCCTATTCAAACACTTGAGGGAAAGCGAAAACACAATTGTCCTATGTGAGGTTTATAATTGTAAGACCCCATCTTATAATCCGGGTTGTTACCTAGTTGTGGACCACACCTGGGTCCACCAAAACAAGCCTAACAACAAATTCACGAATATTGGACCTTGCAACAAAGGCACAGTAAGAAAAGCCAAGAAAAACATCCAACTTATATTTACAATCGATTTAACAAAACATTATGCATGCAACCAGGAAGAAAACTAAAACCCCATACTAAACTGACTATACTACCGAGTTTCTATATAACATTGCCTTAGACCTTCTTGCCACAAAAACCAACTGGGGTAGACAACAAAAAGACTTAAACCAACATCCTTTCCCTATGACACGTTACGTCGAGAACGAGCATCGCCATCCAGAAATTGATCTCCTGGCACATCTCCCACACCAGAATCTTTACATAAAAACATTGGAATATAAACACATTAGCTAACAATCCTGGTATGGGCCAAAAGGGCAAATCAAACATGTAGAATAAAACATAGGTTATTAAGATAATACACTCAATCATTCATATACATACCAAACTAATGTGTACATCCAATACACATTATATAATTATATAGACTAGCATATCAATATCCAAACCAACCTTCAATTCCACAATAATCAATAAGCACAAAATTAATCAATAAATCGCTCATACAATATATATCACAGCAACCAACAACAATTCATCCATAATCCAAGCCATATCATTCTCCAATTCAGGCAACCCAAACCTGCCTTTGAAACATGGTACACGGCTAGCGCGCATGCTAAACTCATGCCCATTTTTTTTCCCATCACCCTTCTTTCCCCGGCTAAGCCTCTACTAGAGCACTCGCCAACATAATCAATTTTTGAAGGTGATCTCGACACGCCGCATGACTATGTCCGGGGTCTCTTCTCCATCGACTTGTCCGTGTCCATAATCACACCCGCAGAGATCAAGTTGCACACAATTAAAATTATTGAACTATTCCAATAACTTTCCAATATGAAAATATAGTATGGAATAATATTTCAGAATAGAGTTCCACACATTCAATTTACTAGTTTAACACATAACATGATCGCAAGCTAAGTAAGTCTAGACGACTTACCTTAAAGACGAATTCTCTAGGCCAACAAACAGTAACTAACACGCAAAGTGGTCCGTTGTCAAATATAACAAAAGATTTCTCAGCAACGAGCTCATGGAAACACTTCTTAGTTGTATACTCAAATTCTACAATTTCCTAATCGATAAACAATTTAGTTTCCGAATATCGATATATAACCAATCCGTAGTTATCATGCTTCAAGGAGCCATCTTGGCGAAATTATAACTAATTATCCGCTTCACTTTTGAAACAATTTTCTAAATAAAAATTGTTCATTAGCAACAGTTCTTAAAGATTTCCAAATCTCGGACCAAACGGATTAACAACGAACCCTGAGTAATTATCCAAAGTCCCTTACCTGTCAATCGGTATCCAAAACTTGTATTCACTATAACTGAAGATCCTGACGTCCGTTTCTCGAGCGGTTTCAACCTGTGGGACCGTATCAACGTCAAGATTATAAAAACCATAAATTTTAAGGCTTCTGTTTCGCATTTTACATCCTTTCCGGTACATAATTAAAAAGACAGCTTATCCAATAAATATTCTTTTTCCACTGAAAAATCCTAGAATTCACACCGATCCATAAAATCATTTCTTTGTGATTTTAGGATATCACCAAGAATTTTCTAGGATTTAATCTCCAACAAAATATTAAATTAAGCGTTAAAACGGACAAAGGGGTTAAAAGGATATCCGAAAAAAATTAAAAAAAATCCTTAAAAACCGCAGTTATTACATTAGTATCCCCCTTAAAAATGGTTTCGTCCTCGAAACCAAGGCGAACTTGGATCACAAGGAAGGTTAGCATAAGCACACATACCCACAACCACTACAAACTTATACAGAAGTTTGTAGTATCCCCTTAAAAAAACATGTTGTTACTTCTGCACAAAGTACAAAACAATCACTATTTAATTACCAAACTTTTTCTCATCACCGAATTTTGCAACTTACGTATGATCAATCATAACAAATTCATCAATATTAAATAATCTACAAGCAAAGGTAAGTCATGAACACTAACTGACATGTTAAACCCCTAATTCATCCTTGCGATCAAGCTAGGGTAAAGATCAGGATAATTTTGCTGTATACTAGCTTCCGTCTCCCAAGTGGCTTCCTCGACTCCTCGTCGAGACCATTGGATCAATACTAACGGAATCTCTTTGTTCCGCAAATTCTTCATACGACGATCCAAAATTGCTACTGGTTGCTCTACAAAGGTATGGTCAGGCTCAATCTTCAGTTCTTCATAACTGAGCTTATGATTAGGATCTGGTATATATTGTCTCAGTTGAGACACATGAAACACTGGATGGACCCCTTCTAAAGATGGAGGTAAAGCTAATCGATATGCTCGTTCTCCTACTCTTTCTAGGATTTCAAATGGACCAATGTATCGAGGACTTAATTTCCCCTTGATACCAAATCTCCTTACTCCTCGGGTAGGAGACATCCTTAACCATACATGTGCTCCAACTTCAAATTCCAAAGGTCGTCGTCGTCTATCAGCATAAGACTTTTGACGACATTGTGCAACTAGCATACGTTCTCTAATCAGTGCTACCTTCTGAATAGTATCTTGCATCATCTGAGGTGTCTCACCCACCATGTCCGACGGATCATTCCAACATAGTGGTGTTCTGCACTTTCGACCATACAAAGCCTCATAGGGAGCCATCTCGATGAGTGCCAACTATTGTTATATGCAAACTCAATCAGCTCTAGATGCTCACACCAACCTCCACCCCAGTCTTAAACACAAGCTCTCAGCATGTCTTCAAGGGTTTGAATTGTTCTCTCTGTTTGTCCATCTGAATGTGGGTGGTAAGTAGTAGTGAAATGAAGTTTTGTGCCCACGGCTTCATTCACCTTTTGCCAATATCTCGATGTAAAACGACCATCTGTATCAGAAACAATGGTCTTTGGCACACCATGCAGTCTGACTATCTGCTTTATAAACACATGTACTAATCTATTCACTGGCCAAGACTCTCTAATTGGAAGGAAATGTGCTGTCTTTGTCAGTCTATCAACTACAACCCAGATAGCATCATGTCCACGACTGTTACGTAATCCTGTAACAAAATCCATTGATATGTCTTCCCATTTCCATTCCGGTATGGAGAGTGGTTGAAGTTCTCCTGCTGGTCTTTAGTGTTCAATCTTGACCTGTTGACAAACCTGACATCATGCCACAAACTTAGCTACATCAGACTTTAGACCTTCCCACCAATAATGCTGCTTAAGGTCTTTATACATCTTGTTAGCTCCTGGATGTATTGAATAGAGTGTAGAGTGAGCCTCTTGAAGTATTTTCTGTCTTAGCTCTTGATCTCGGGGCACACATACTCTTCCATGAATTCTCAAAATTCCATCTTCTCGAATTTCAAATTCTTGTGCTTCTCCTTGGTGCACCCTCTGACAAATATTTTGAATCATCGAGCAATTCTCTTGCTTTTTGCGGATCTCCTGTATTAAACTAGGTTGGTATTCTAAAGTACGTAACTGACCTTGATATCTCTGAATCCATACTTCAATTTCATTCCTTATCAAATCATTTTGCAGAGACGGTTGAGCAGTCAAGTGTGACAACATTCGTTCCTGGGAAGATTTTCGACTAAGTGCATCAACAACAACATTTGCCTTGCCTGGATGATAAAGGATCTCTAGGTCATAATCCTTAATCAGTTCAAGCCACCTACGTTGTCTCATATTGAGCTCTCGTTGGGTGAAGATATACTTAAGACTCTTATGATCTGTTAGAATTTGACAAGTTGCTCCATACAGATAATGAAGCCAAATCTTCAACGCATGAACCACATCAGCTAACTCTAGATCATGTGTCGGGTAATTCTGCTCATTCGGTTTTAACTGCCTTGAAGCATAAGCAATTACTCTACCATTCTGCATCAGAACACAACCTAATCCAAGTTTCGAAGCATCACTATATATAACATAACCTCCATTCCCTTGAGGAAGAGCTAAGACCGGAGCTGAAGTCAATTTGTTCTTCAATTCATCAAAACTTTTCTAACAGACATTTGACCACTCAAATTTTGTTATTTTATGTAACAGATTGGTTAAGGGTTGGGCTATAGAAGAAAATCCTTCTACAAACCGTTTGTAATACCCAGCCAAACCTAAGAAACTACGTACCTCCTTCACATTCCTTGGAGGCTCCCAGGCTGCCACAGCTTCGATCTTTGTTGGATCAACCATCACTCCTCTAGCAGATACAACATGACCCAGAAATGTTACCTCTGGCATCCAGAATTCACACTTTGATAACTTGGCAAACAAATGGTGGTGTCTTAAAACTTCTAAAACTGTTCTCAGATGATCAGCATGCTCCTCATGGCTTTGTGAATATACTAATATATCATCTATGAACACTACTACAAACCGATCTAAATAATTAATAAAGATTCGGTTCATCAATTCCATGAATACGGCTGGGGCTTATGTCAGCCCGAAGGGCATCACCACAAATTCATAGTGCCCATATCTAGTACGAAATGTTGTCTTTGGAATATCTTCTTCTCGGATTCTCAACTGGTGATATCTAGATCGTAAATCAATCTTAGAGAATACCACATCTCCTTGTAATTGATCTAGTAGGTCATCAATTCTGGGCAACGGGTACTTGTTTTTGATGGTAACCCGATTCAACTCACGATAATCGATGCACAATCTCAACGACCCGTCTTTCTTCTTTACAAACAAAACTGGAGCTCCCCAAGGTGACGCACTAGGGCGTACATATCCCTTTTCTAACAACTCCTCCAATTGAGTCTTCAACTCTTGCATTTCCATTGGAGCCATACGATAAGGAGCTCGCGATATTGGTCTTGTACTTGGTTCTAGGTCAATACTGAAATCTACCTCTCGTTGAGGTGGTAGCCCTGGCAATTCCTCAGGAAAAACATCTTCAAATTCTTGCACTACATGGATCTCACTGACCTTTGGAACTTGTTTATCTTCTTGCAAGATATAACACCAGTAGCCTATACAACCATCTTTTATCAACTTAGCCGCCTTCATTGCGCTAATAATGGCTCCCTCCTTCTCCTTTCTTGAATCTTTCCATACATGTTTGGAACCATCATCGGAAGTTAATGTCACAGTTCCCCTATGAATATCCAACACTGCTTGGTATCGCTTCATCCAGTCCAACCCTAAGATTACGTCATCATTTGGTAGAGCCATTACAATAAAATCTGTTAACCAATCTTGATCCCCTATGCGAATTGGACATCGAAGGATTTCTTTCTCCCCACTGACTTTACTACCATCCGGTAAACCAACCACAAAAGGAATACCAATAGAACAAATCAAATGTAACCTATCTACGCATGCAGTAGCAATAAAAGAGTGGGTAGCACCAGTATCAAATAGAATCTTAACAGGCTCAGATTGGATCCAGATCGTACCTGTAGCAGTCGGCGCATTTGGTTCTTCAGCCTTTCTCATCTCAAATGCTCGAGGTGGATTAGCCTTGAACTCCCAACTGCACTACCGCGATCTCTACCTCGACCCTGTCCCACTGAGCTATAAGTCTGAGGAGGTAGTATGGCTTGAGATCCTCCAGTTGACCCAAAAGCAGGTGACGAACCTTGAAAAGGAGCAACCCCTTTGTTTGGACAAAAAGTCCTAAGAAGACCTTTTTGTCCACACTTATAGCATGTTTCCGGTGGCTTGTTGCAAGTATTTCTCAGATGGTCAATACTCCCACAATTATAACATTTCCTTGGCCCAGCTGAAACTCCAGACTTTTGAAATTGACCTTTTTGACCTTGTTGGGCATATTAAAGTTAGTACCTCCTTGAGGTGTAAAGCTTGGCCTCTTATCATCCTTGAATCCTATTGGTGTTGTTTGCCTCTTGCCACTTCCCTGGGTGACCTCAGAACATCTAAAAGCTGGATTTGCCATCTTATATGCCATAGCAACATTCTGATATTCCCTCAAAGTAGGACATTGAAATCCGGCCACATATTGTCGAACTCAGGTTTCATTCTTTGAGAGAAAGCATGAATGCGTTGCTTCTCAGTGGTCACCGTATCTTCTACATAAGTCAGATCTCTTTGAAACTTTTGAGTAGCTTCTGCTACAGAAATATTTTCAGGCTTTGTGACTCGGCTAAAATCGTTGTTGCCAAGATCAAAGATAAATAACCCTAAACTACTAACTAGTATAGCAAGCAAGCAAGGGGTCGAACCCAAGAGAATCGGGATTCTGATCAATCAGCAAAAGCAGAGACATGGGTTCTTGGAAGTTCAGGCAAATAAACAAAATAAACAAATGTTATTGGGGATTTAATCAATTGGAAGAAAGCAGAGTTCATTCAATCAATTCCACCTTTTTAATCATTCGATCATTGATTCATCCACTTTTCTATTAATTCCCTAGTTAATTCCAATCCTTATAAAAGATTTCCGCTTGTCCACGGTCCAAGAGAAACGATGATATGAACAAGAACGCTTAATTCAAATCATGCAAAATATTAAGGATAGAAGGATATTAATTCATGCAATCAAGCTACGAGTCTCATGCATAAAATAACAATCAAATACTCTTTCTCAATTCTAGTCCACGGTCGTAGAAAAGAGTTGTTTCAAGGATAAATAAGATTGCACAGACAACAATCAAACTAATCCAAACAGTAGAATATCAATCAAATTCAACAAGTTGCGCACCAAGAGAAATCAATTGATAATCATAAAAGTAAGAACAAGAGTTTTGATATTAACCAAGGGATAGAAAAGTTACCAGAATCTCACAAATTCATAAAAAAGCTTCCTTGATCAAACAAACTCCAAAGGAAATTAGTTCTCCATAAGAGAGAAAAATACTAAAATCTGAATAATTGAAAACTAGATCTAAGAGAGAATACAAAACAAAGCTCCAAAACTAGGTCTAAATAGTCTCGAACTAAGCATACGAAATAAAATAAATTCGGAAATAATATAAAAATAGATAGATAGAAAGATCAGTCGCCCCTCGGAATAATGCTGACGTGGACCTCCGCGGGCGCGGTGAACAACCTCCGCGATCGCGGACCTGATTGTGACAGAATTCCAGCGGTGTTTTCCGAAGATGTTTTGACCACCTTAGAGTTGGAGTTTTGACTTGGAGTAAAAAATGAATTGTAGCTCTTCGAGTCAGCTTTCCAATGATACCAAATTCGTCTTCATCCGATCATTGTAGCTCCCGAAATAAGCGTTACAAGAAAGTGGTGTCAAAACAACTCCAAATCAACACTTGTCTTCAAAACTCTTGCAATTCTCCAAATCGTGTCTTCGGTCTTCATATGACAATTATGCTCAAAACTAACCTAAACACACTCAAATCATGCGTAAAATACAAGAGTAATATATGCTAAACTAGAGCATATCACTTTGCGTTGATGAACTCTTGAGCTCGAGCATTTCTAACAGCAGCTGGACAAAACTGGTTTCTTATCATTTGAGAAAATTCCTCAAAACTCGCCTCATGATCGAGAATCTGCAGAGACCACCAATTAAAAGCATTATCTCTTAGCAAGCTTGGAGCTAGAGATACCTTTGTATCATTAGGTGCCTTAATTGTATTGAGAGCAGAAGTAACTTGTCTCAACCACAAATCCACATCCTTCTCATAAGCTCCCGTAAAGAAGGGAAGTTTCATGTAGCTGAACTCACAAAGCCACTTGTCAGGCCCTGAATCTTGATGACCCCTCTCAGCTTGTATTGATCCTTCAAATGCTTCTTTAACTACTTGTGGTGGTCTTAGAACATCTGGCACCCTATTAGGGGGTGGTGGTGACATTCTAGCAGCGGATCCTTGGAAATTTGGCGCTCTTGAACCAGATGGTTGAGAAACAGCAGCAACAGAATTTGGTGCTTGATCACTCCTAAAAAGATTTTGCAAGAAGGACATAACCCTTTCTTCAACCAAGGTCCATATCTCAGGTAATCCAACAGGCACTGAAGCGAGAGGTTGCCCCTGAGCTTCATTATTACCAAGAGGCCTTGATCTAGCTACACCTTGACCTACTGATCTAATACTTCCAACGTTAGAACGATTGTCATTTTGTCCTAAAGGAACACTTCCAACTGGTCCTCGGCTTTCAGCAGTTTCCTCAACTAGAGGCTCGATAGCAATTCCCCTTCCTCTACCTCTAGGTCTCCCTCTACCTCTAGGTCTTCCTCTACCTCTTATCATGACTGAAGCACGTTAAAATATAATAAATCACTTAAGTTACTATAAATATATATTCTACTAAACAAGAAAAATGTTTAAGGAGATCTTCCTTTATGATGATGACGTCTCGACGTGTCTTTCTATCCCAAATGCATAATGCCCCAAAATCAAATTTTTGTGTAAAAGGAACTCTAAGTTGGACCTCATGTGCTCTATTGTTAGGACCTTGTGCCCTTGTTGTCAAACCTGGCTCTGATACCAATCTGTAACACCCCATCTTATAATCTGGGTTGTTACCTGGTTGTGGACCACACCTGGGTCCACCAAAACAAGCCTGACAACAAATTCACGAATATTGGACCTTGCAACAAAGGCACAGTAAGAAAAGCCAAGAAAAACATCCAACTTATATTTACAATCAATTTAACAAAACATTATGCATGCAACCAGGAAGAAAACTAAAATCCCATACTAAACTGACTATACTACCGAGTTTCTATATAACATTGCCTTAGACCTTCTTGCCACAAAAACCAACTGGCGTAGACAACAAAAAGACTTAAACCAACATCCTTTCCCCATGACATGTTACGTCGAGAACGAGCATCGTCATACAGAAATTGATCTCCTGGCACATCTCCCACACCAGAATCTTTACATAAAAACATTGGAATATAAACACATTAGCTAACAATCCTGGTATGGGCCAAAAGGGCAAATCAATCATGTAGAATAAACATAGATTATTAAGATAATACACTCCATCATTCATATACATACCAAACTAATGTGTACATCCAATACACATTATATAATTATATAGACTAGCATATCAATTTCCAAACCAACCTTCAATTCCACAATAATCAATAAGCACAAAATTAATCAATAAATCGCTCATATAATATATATCACAACAACCAGCAACAATTCATCCATAATCCAAGCCATATCATTCTCCAATTCAGGCAACCCAAACCTGCCTTTGAAACATGGTACACGGCTAGCGCGCACGCTAAACTCATGCCCTTCCCATCACCCTTCTTTCCCCGACTAAGCCTCTACTAGAGAACTCGCCAAAATAATCAAGTTTTGAAGGTGATCTCCACACGCTGCATGACTATGTCCGGGGTCTCTTCTCCACCGACTTGTCCGTGTCCATAATCACACCCGCAGAGATCAAGTTGCACACAATTAAAATTATTGAACTATTCCAATAGCTTTCCAATATGAAAATATAGTATGGAATAATATTTCAGAATAGAGTTCCACACATTCAATTTACTAGTTTAACACATAACATGATCGCAAGCTAAGTAAGTCTATACGACTTACCTTATTGACGAATTCTCTAGGCCAACAAACAGTAACTAACACGCAAAGTGGTCCCTGATGTCAAATATAACAAAAGATTTCTCAACGACGAGCTCACAGAAACACTTCTTAGTTGTATACTCAAATTCTACAATTTCCTAATCGATAAACGATTTAGTTTCCGAATATCGATATATAACCAATCCGTAGTTATCATGCTTCAAGGAGCCATCTTGGCGAAATTATAACTAATTATCCGCTTCACTTTTGAAATAATTTTATAAATAAAAATTGTTCATTAGTAACAGTTCTTAAAGATTTCCAAATCTCGGACCAAACGGATTAACAACGAACCCTGAGTAACTATCCGAAGTCCCTTACCTACCAATCGGTATCCAAAACTTGTATTCACTATAACTGAAGATCCTGACGTCCGTTTCTCGAGCGGTTTGAACCTGTGGGACCGTATCAACGTCAAGATTATAAAAACCATAAATTTAATTAGCAAAGCGGAACAGAAAGGTCCTTACGGTGGCTCCGCAATCACCTTGCTAATTAATTTCGATCGTATATACCTTCACTTAAATCCTTGGCTTGTTCGGCTCGATGGTGGCTCGACCCAAGAGCCCGAGGGTGGTTGGGCGTTGCCCGAAAGCAGCCCCTACGATGGGTGGTGGTCGGAGGAGCTAGCGAACGCCTGTGACGATGTACGGCGAGGCGAGAAGCTAGCCGGCGGTGATGGACCTCACTTCTTCCTCCCGAGTTTCCGTCGTTCCGTCTGATTCTCTTGATTCTGGTTCGGCTGCAGCAAGAAGTGAAGGAAGTGGAAGATGAAGGTAAGGTGGAGGTGTGGAGGAGATGGTGGCCGGCGTGAAGAAATTCCCGAGTCCGTCATTCCGCCTAAACTCTCTCTTTAGCTCCCTTTTGGTGACCGAATTTGTGGACTTTGACTAGGCTACGAGATCAGCCATGTGAAATTCTATTCTCATCCCTCTTTCTTCTACTTCACTTTACTTAACGAGGTGGAGAAACATAGGTTGTGAATCCAAAATCCGTCTCGGAACGGGACTCACGTTAAAGCGGTAATATTATGTACCTCGGATGGAAAAACTTACTAAACGAAAAACGTCCCGTAAATTACGTAGACCAATAAAATCAATTTTCCATGGTTTTATCATGCTACATTTAATTTTTAAGGCTTCCGTTTCGCATTTTACATCCTTTCCGGTACATAATTAAAAAGACGGCTTATCCAATAAATATTCTTTTTCCACTGAAAAATCCTAGAATTCACACCGATCCATAAAATCATTTCTTTGTGATTTTAGGATATCACCAAGAATTTTCTAGGATTTAATCTCCAACAAAAATATTAAATTAAGCGTTAAAACGGACAAAGGGGTTAAAAGGATATCCGAAAACAAATCAAAAATATCCTTAAAAACTGCAGTTGTTACAATAACGGATATGTTGGCTTTATCTCTTTGATGTTAGAAATACATGCAATGATTTTGGTTGTCATTCTTTGCTTCTATAATTCTCGTCTAAGCTATTGTCAAAATGGATGCATGACTTGCTTGTCTTGTGGGGTGTCGGATTTGATTTCTTACTTGAGGAAAAGTAAGGTTTAAGCTTGGGGGGTTTTTAATAGCATGCATTTAGACATAGTTTAGGACATGTTTACTTTCATGGTTTGAGTCTTTTTAGCTTATTTTTGAGTTAATTTTATGTTTGTGTCGTTTGTTTTCTTCATTCGGTATCTACTCTTGAATTGTGTGGATTTCAGGTTATTTTGGATGGAGATTCAAGCATTTTCAAGGATCATAGCTAAGAGGAGTGTTTCATGGAACCTAAGTGATGAAGGACGGAGCTTACAAGTGGTTGCTCGGGTGCCAAGACAGAGAAAGAAAGGAAAAGGAAGAAAAGACAGCCCAACCAAGTACGTGGCCGCGTACTCAACTACCCGACCGGGTTCTTCAGCGGGTTTAAGACCGGATACTTCAAATAACGTCGTTGAGGCTGCAAAAACTTACCCAACCGGGTACGTGACTGGGTAGTTCCCCGTGTCTGGATTTGGGCCGAGTTTCACTTTGTTTCGTCTCTTAAAACACTTTAACCCTAGTTTTATGATTATTATTAAATATTATTGTTTCTAGCCTCTCTAGAGAGAACCCTAGGTGGAGATTACTTGGAGATTTTTCTAGATCTATTGGAATTGAAGATTGAATCGATTTGAAGACAATTTGGTATGTTGTTTATTAAATTTGATTTGATTTCCTCCCTTCTCATGTCTAGCTAATTCTCTTATTCAAAGGTTGGGTGAACCCAATGATGAAATGGGTAGATCTTAATCGTGATGTTTGGTTGAATGGAAATTTGATTGAAGTTTGATTTAGTCCTAGGTTGCTTTATGCCCTATTTGCTTTGCATATATGATTCTTGTTATAATTTGAGAGTGACAGTAGATAATTGTAATGAGATATTGATTTTCCAAGTACCAAAAATTGGTTCTGAATGAGATCCCTAGGTATTAAACTAGTTATTTATGCGACAACAACTTATTTTCTCTTATGTGAATTTCAACTATCGTAGTAGTTCTAGGGTTTGGATGATTCTAGCGGAACGCGACAACGAATGCTAGGTTGTTTGCCCCTAGTCTCTTAAGAGCTTAAATGGTCTAAAACTGATTAATCTTACGTGACAACGATTATTAATTGAGTCTAGGCACATTCACTTATTTTTTGAAAAGAGATTTATGTTGGTTTTAGATAGTGAGTTCCTTCAAACGACATTCAAGTTGAAATCCAAATAGAAATCACTTAATAACTGAAACATCATTGTGGGAATCCTAACTTGGAAGCTTTTCTCCACTGATATTTCCTAGTTATTTTTTATTACCTGTCAACTTTTTAATTCAACCATAAACTCTTTTCTTATTTATTTGGCTTGATCTACCAGTCCGAATATTAATTGACACTACAAAGTTCCATGTGTTCGACACCTTGATACTACAACCGAACCGTATACTTGCGGTGTAGGAAAATAGCCTATCACCGACCCTCAGGGCTCCGAACCGAGGTGGGTCGAGGCTATTTCCGAATGCTAAGTATGCGGTTTTCTTGTTGGTTTGAGTTGGTTTTACCTTGGTTATTCATGGTATTTTCAGGTACCAAATGGCAAGCACAAGCAGGGCCAACTCCAGGGCACGAAAGAAGAGGAGGACCGAAAGATCTCCATCTCCTCCGAGAATGGACGAGGTCATCCTACCGACTAGTGAGCAATTGATGACCTTTAACTCCATCATTAAGAAGGACTGCCTCACAAGATGGTTCTCGAGGTCAAGTGCCAAGGCCAATGGCATCTATGAGGATGTCAAGCATGTGTTTGCTATTCTCAGTGTGCCACATCTCCTCAAAAAGGAGGACGTCCCGCATTATTCGGCCCTCACTGCTGAGTTCATTGCCACGCTCCGCATCAACTTCAAGTCCAAGACATCTGTCGAAAAGATTAGGTTTCTATTGGGCAATGCTGACCACGACTTCACCATGGCCGAGTTCAACCGCCTCCTCGACTTCCCCAACCACTCCCGAGATTACAAGGCTCCTGATGACTTCAAGGTCACAAATACGTGGAGCTACATTTATGGGGAAGTCTATCCGACTGCACCGACACTTCCAGGGGCACACATCACCAATCCCATCTTCACGATCATCCTCCGAGTTTTGGGTGCAACCATCTGGCCCAAAAAGGAGCTTTCCAGGCCGACGAGGACGGAGGTTGGATGCCTTCGGACTTTTCTCTTTGAGGACCCCGCCCCCATGAACTTGGGGTATGAGTGGATGAAGTACGTAGAGAAGCACGGGGCCTCTTCAAAAGAGGTTTGTTGTGGCAACTTGGTAAGCCTTTTGGCGATGGCTCTCGACGTCAATCTCTCGCGCTACAACGCACACCGTCCCTAGAAGTTGAACACGAAGTCATGGTTGTCTTCTGGTATCTTTCAGAGACATACTCAGGGAGTCGCCACCATGGTGCTTGGACAGACCGTGGTGATTACTCGGGACAAGCTGGAGTCATTACATGTGCCAAACTGGTATGAAGCATAGACGTCTCAACACTTCCCCTTGGCCAAAAAGCCTCAAGACGAGCCGACACTGCGAGAATGTGAGACGAGGTATGAGCGAGAAGGAGATGCTATGGAAGAGGATGAGCCAGTCTCTATGGCAGGGCTCGGTACCGAGGTCCCACAGTTCAGTACCGAGGCCCCAACACATCATGCCAACCTCGGTACCGAACAACCTGGAATCGGTACCGAGTACTTCGAGGCTAGCACCGAGGCTTTTCACTTCGACACCGAGCCTGCTCATCACCCTACCGAGCCACACTCGTTTGGTGTCGTGCCTTATGCCCCTTTCGTCCAGCACGCTCATTACCAACCGCCACCCCAAACCAACTACGCTAGTTCAGATGTCCCTCCTCAGTGGGCTCAAGATCTATCTTCTCAAATGCAGCAGCTGAACTTGTAGCATACACAACTCCACCAACGGATGAGTCATTGGGAGGATGTGTACTCAGCTCGCATGGCTCTTGAGGATGCACGACAGCAAAGAGCTGATGCTTGCTGGATGACAATGGAGCAGCGTGTGACGGTTGATGAAAAACGCTGACGAATGATGTACCAGTTTATGGGCAACTTTGAGCGCCAATTCCCACCACCACCTCAATGATGATCTCGTTTTGAAAGATGTTTCTTCTGCTTTGATAGTTATCTTGTGAGTTTCTTTCTTTTCCCTATCTTTTCTTATGATTTGCTTTATTTTTACAGTGAGGACACTGTAGTTTTTAAGTATGGGGTAGGGAGGGAAAAGAAAACTTGCTTGCTTGTTAGTTTTAGTTTGTTTCTTGTTTTAGTTGTTCTTGTTTAAAAGAAAGAAAGAAAAAAATCACAAAAAATTGAAAATTTTGAAAAAATTCAAAAAGATTTTAGAACGGATAAGTACCCTTTTTATGGTTTTATGATAGTTAATTGCTTGCATGATCATGTAATTTCATCTTAGCATGTTTTTGATAGTATAGCCTGAGTCTTAAGATGAAATTGTTTTTATGGTGAAATAGCATATGATGAAATTGAGCACGTATAACTGTAGCATAAGTAGTTGCAATCCAACAATTTTGACCTTGTGAGTTATTATTTCTTAGCCTTGATTTTTCATGTGTGATTTTCTCTCTTTATGTATATTATCTCTTGAAATTGTGATGGTTATCTATTTCTCAAGATCTCTATAAGATTTTTAGTTCATTACTTGTGAAAGTCATATGATAGAGAACTTTTTTTATGAGCCCTATTAATCCCTATCCACCCTTACATTATCCTTGTTTTGATAACCAATTTGAGCTTTTGCCTTTTTATTGTTGCTCACAAAATTATCCCTAGCCGAGATAAGCTTGACCCTATCCGGGGATTAGGACTTAGTTGGAGAGGATTTTGTTTTGTAGAGTGCAAAGATAATTGTTGGTTTAAAATAAAGGTTTGGGTGGGGTAGATTGGAAGTCTTTTGTTTCAAATTATGTAAAAAGATCTCTTGGTTTAAAAAATGCATAGAGGAAGAAAGGAATATCAGATCGATACCAGCCTATGTGGGCTCGGTACCAAAGGAAGAAGAAGAAAGGAAAAAAGAAAAAAAATCATCTCATTACCGACCCTCTCAGGTCGGTACCGAGGTATGTCAAGAGAAAAAATGCAAGAAAAGAAAAAAAAAAAGAAGGAAGATGTGCAGTGTTCAAAAGTTTAAACCAGAGTTTCTTTAAGTTTTTATGAGACTTTCTAGGATTAAATGGCGAGTGAAGAGAGTTCTTTAAAGAGAAGTGAGTTTGGTATATGTTCTTTTATGAGAGTTTTTGTGTTATGTGAGTTCTTAGGAGTCTTATATTCCCGGATATTATTAGCACCACATAGCCAAAATGTTTCCAAACCTAATTGTCTTTAACAAGCCCCATTACAACCCGACCGAATGGAAGCTTCTATGAAGTTTTTCATTGATCGAGCCTAAGTTCTCTTGATGATTTTTGCTTGTTTTGACAAATCTTTGGTGGAGAGTTTGGTGATATAAGTTCCAATTTCTATGAGTTTTTGCATATAAGATTGAGTTGAGAGATGAATTTATAGCCCAAACACATGAGAGTTGAGTGAAACACATTACCCTTGGTGAGGTTGAATTGTGGTTGCTTATGTCTATTAGTGCTTATATATGTGTTATGACGTTATAGTCATTTTGCTATTTTTGCTATGTTTAGAAATTACTTTTTAGATAAGGGCTATTGTTGGATGAGCATGTTGTTTGGTTTTGGTTATGTCTAGTGATTGCTTGAGGACAAGCAAGCTTAAGTATGGGGTATTTTGATGTTTAGGTGTTTTTCTTAGGTTGTTTAGTTTAGTTTTAGTGGTTGTTTTATGTGTTTTTGGATAAGTTTACATATTTTGTATAAAGTATGGAAGCTACTCCGTTTTTGTATTTTTAAAGGTTTTCGAAGCAAAAGGGAGCATTTTCGAGAGAGAGCTAGAGTCAAGTGGTTGTTGGTGGAGTATGTGGAAGAGAAGAGAAGAAGGAATATGCCTTGAAGATCATGTCGAATCCAAAGAGAAGCTATGAAGAGTGTACAAAAATTCAAGACAGAGAGCTCGTTACCGACCTATGAGGGTCGGTATCGAGCTGTGCAACAGAGTTTTACTTGGAGAATTCAGCAAGAGTCTACTGATCCTGTGCAGGTCGTTGCCGAGGTGACCTGTGTCGGTAGGCGGCGCCGACTTTCAGTAATTCTATCTTTTATCTCGTAATCTTTTTAGTTAGGAAATTTTCTATCTTTTAGGACCCTTGTTAGATAGTTTCTTTTAGTATAAATACCCTTGTTTTAGTCTAGTTTAGGGGGTTCGTTCGTGAAATTTTTGGAGGAACGATTGTTTAGAGAGCACGTTTGAGTCGATCGAGAGAGAGAGAGAGGAACCGAGTTCGAGCTCTTGTTTTCTTTTGTTCTATTTTCGAACGTGGTTGTATCCAAAGACAAGATTTTTATATTTCAAGTAAGCTTTTATTTCAATGTTTTCATTCAATCTAGTTGTTTGCTTTATCTCAATCATGAGTGAGTAGTTTAACTTTCTAGGATCTGGGTTATAAACCCGACATAGTTATGCATGATTGAATGTGTGTGATGAATGTTTGATTGCCTTTTATCTTTTAAACTACTTGTTTTGTGCTTATACTTAGACGAAAGTCGAAGTAATTTGAGTTTATCATGATTGAAAGAGAAAGTAGTGAACTTGAATGTTGATATTGTTCGATAACGAAAGTTTCGAGCTTTGGATTCAAAAATAAGTAGAGAGTGAACTGATTTATGAAAATTGATTGATTTACTTGTTTAGATCAACGAATGTTGATAGCTTTATCTTTGAGGCATGATATTTACCCTTCACACTAGTTCATATGCATGATTATGTTGTGGTAAACCCTTATCCTAGATCTTTTTCATCTTTGAATTACCTTCGTTTTACTTACGTTCAGACTCGTTACCGAGGTACACAGATCGGTACTGAGCCTGCAGTTGTTTGTGTCTCGTTTGCTTAGTTTGTGTTTAAACCCAGCGTCGTTACTGGCCCTGACAAGGTCGGTACCGAGGGCTATCATAGCCTTGTTTACTTCTGTTGTTTCTGTTTTGCTTTGTTTTTGTGCTTCCTTAGTTTAGTAATCAAACAACATTGCTTCCCGTGGACGATCCTGACTTCGCTATACACAGCGGGGTCTTGAATACAAATTTATTTCTTGTCGAGTAAATCCCTCTCAACAGAGAAATAAGCTAATTTTTCTAGCTAATTTGGTAGATGTTTCCTAGTTTATTGGTATTGTTCCCGGGATCATATACTTCCCCTCCCTATTTTCATTTTAGGGTATACTAATTGCTACAAATAAAGTGAAAACAAAAAAGTAGTACAAATAAAGCTAATTCTATGTGACTTTCACATCATTGAAATTTTTTTCATTTTACTTATTAATTTATTATTACCCGACCATAAAATACGAGATTGACCCCTTCCCAAAGATTTGATGGAATGGCCCACCCCATCCAGTGATAATGGGCGCTACAACACGAAATAAGAATGAATATGGGACGTTGGATGAAGAAAAATCAAGGGCGCAGATTGTTTTACTTAAAATGGGAAAAATACAACACGTGTATTTTTGGCGATTTACATGCTTATTTTTCGAAAAACGCGGATACAGGAGATACTCGTGATTTGCATCAAAATTGGTTGTAAGTGCATCAAAAAGGGTCCAAATGTGCATTAAAATTGATGTCTTAAATATGTGTTTGTGCATCAAAACTAACCATCCTATGTGCATCAAAACTAACCATCCTATGTGCATCAAAACAACTAAAAAGTACATTGTCTTTGCATATGCATCAAAACTGGCTGAATGTGTGTCAAAACTGACAGATGGTAAAGTGACTTCTTCTCACATGGTTTCCCTGACGCCATAGTTCTTTTCTCTCGACGACGGCTTGGGAAGGGTCCGTAGAAGATGACAACATTGACGGGAAGAAGTAGGGGCGAAGAGTAGCCTCTGATGACTTCGCGCAGTAGCATGAGACGAGAACAATTTAGAGAGGACTAGTAGAGGGGAGGGTTGATGTGGTGGTGGCTCAACGGGGTTGAACGACGAGGATAGTGCTTGATAAGCTTTTGAGTTACAATTTTTTATTTAAACCCTCAATTTCTAAAAGAAAATAGGTCTTCTAATTAGGTGTTAAATTTCACACATTTTAGGAATTCAAAACTTAAAGGTTTCAACAATTGAACCAAAATTTGGTATCATGTGTTTAATTTGAACTTTGTATAATACGAGTGTGATGCCCCTTGCTTGGAGTCTTGCAATCGTGATCTAGAGTGCTTTGTGCCTCGTGTTCTATCGATCTAGCGAGGCAACTGGGCTGATTGAGCGATTGTCCGTGATCGTCACTGGCTTGTGGCCTTTGTGCCACTTCTTGATCCAAATCCAATTCATCCAGTGGATGTTTTATTGAATTCTTGTATGGGAAATTCATTTCGTATCCTTCCCAATGACAGCGCCAATTATAGTCTCAAGAACTAGTAGAGAGAAAGTAATATACGAGACCATAATGTTGAATGAATTAATTTCCCCCTTTTATTCATCAAAGTCTTTTTAAATAAAGGAGAGATAGAGAAACTAGTGTTTATGATGACTTTTTATTATTTATCTTTATTTATTAATTACTATTTGTAATGTTTGATTAAATCATGGGCATAATACATAAACGGCCCCCTGTACTTGGGCCAATTGGTCACTTGGTCCCTTGTACTTTAGCCCTAACCGTTTGGCCCCCTATACTTGCACATTGCGACCTATTGAACCCCTAATCGCTGAGGTGGCAAGTCGCGTACATTTTACGCTCTTTTGGGTGAGTATTTGGGCGAGTGAAGATAGTTTCATTTTCTTTCCTTTTTTTCTTTCTTCTTCCCTTGAAAATCTGGAAAAAAAATCTTTTTATTTATTCTCTTTTCTTTACTGTTCTTCTTCTTCCCCCGTCCCGCCATAGATGCTACCACTTCATCCTCCTCCTTGCTCTTAGATCTTGTATCATCATCATCTAGTCCAATTGTTGTCATGTGGCCTTCAAACAAAGTCATTTGGCCGAACTGCTTGTTCTTCCTAGAGAAGGTGGTTCTTCTTTCTTGTTCCTCTCATGGCTTCTCCAATGGAAGCTTATATAGGGTTTTCAATTAAACATAAAAATTCAAGAAATTTGCAATTAAATTATGGGGCAAACATAAATTAAACTCAGATCTACTAATATCTTCAAGCAAACTCATGATTCATGACCACACAAGTATAAATTTCAGATTTATAAATTGTGGGTTCATGAACCCTACTTTTTAAATCCAATAATTGCTTCGAAAATAAAATCTAGCATGCTCGATCAACCATAAAAAAACTACTACATAATCCTAGATCTAAGCAATACCATGAGGCAAGTATTACATTCAAATCCAAAAAAAGTTCAAGTCTCCATGGCAAAAGCTCAACGACGAAGATGACTTCATTGTTTTGTAATTTTATTCTTTATTTATTTTAATCTTTTTCCCCTTTTCTTTAATTAAACCAAATGACATGGAATATACGTGGCAAAATATTTATTCATGTCAGCGCGCGTAAAACACACGTAAAAAAAGTCTTAGCGACTAGGGGTTCAATAAGTCGCAATGTGCAACTATAGGGGGGCAAACGGTTAGGGCTAAAGTACAAGGGGCCAAATGACCAATTGGCCCAAGTACAGGGGGGCGTTTATGTCTTCTGCCTTAAATCATGCCTTAAGTCTAGGGCAGAATACATAAACGGCCCCCTGTACTTGGGTCAAATTGGTCACTTGGCCCCTTGTACTTTAGCCCTAACCGTTTGACCCCCTATAGTTTCACTTTGCGGCCTATTGAACTCCTATTGAGCCACTTATCCCAGCTTTTTTAGGAGTGTGCACACACGATGATGTGTTATATTATGTTGCCACAATGACGATGACATAGATGCCATTGTGGCAACACAATATAATATATCATGTCATCACCATCTCATCCATGTCATCCATGGTATCCATGTCATCGCCATTGTGGCAATACAATATAACACATCATCGCGCGTGCACCACACTCCTAAAAAAAGCTGGGATAAGTGGCTCAATAGGGTTTCAATAGGTCGCAATGTGCAACTATAGAGGGCCAAACGGTTAGGGCTAAAATATAGGGAGCCAAGTAACCAATTGGCCGAAGTACAGGGGGCCGTTTATGTATTCTGCCTTAAGTCTAGTGACATGACTTAGGTATAGAAAAGCACATAAGATAAAAGAGAAAAATAGGCTATGTCTAGAACCGCCGGGTTAAGCTCCTACATCTTAAGGATAAATTTAGTTGAACTCCTTATGGCTTCCCCGATCTATCCGGTCAAGAGGTAATTAGTTTAATCTTGAAAGAAAAGGAATTGGCCTTGTTTTGAGCTTGCTCAAAATAAAAAGTAGTTAAAAAAAATTGACAAATAAAATATATAATGGATAAATTACTTAAAATAATACCAACTTTTGCCTATTAACCAAAAATAACATAAACTTTTAAATTAACCAGAAATAATACCAACTTATACTATATCAACTATAAATAATAAAAGAGCATTTTCTATGGAGATTATTGGCAAACATTTGACGTGATCGTGAAATTTGTTGACTTAACCTTAATAAGTATTAATGGATAACATTTTGATATGATTAATACCAACTTTCATCATATGAATTACTATTTCACATATAAATAACATAAATTTTCATCAAATAAATTATCATTTCACCTTGTGAAAACAATGAAAGTTGGTATTGTAAATGACTGGGCAACAATGATAAAAAAAAAATGACTAGGCAACAAATTCCGATGACCACGCCACATATTTTGCAAAAACTTCCCCAAATACACCATTATGGTATTTTTATTTAATAAAGTGAAAGTTTTTTTTTCGGTTAATAAGAAAAAATTGGCATTATTTTCAATCAATTTCAAAGTTCGTAATATTTTTAATTAATAGACAAAAATTAGTATTATTCTGAGTAATTTTTCCTAAAATAATTATCAAATACTAAAATGGTTGAAATAGTTCAAGTAGGTAGATGGGTGATGAACCGGGCACCTCTGCCAGCATCCGACCCAACATACAGTGTTCCAAAATAATACCAGGGGGAGATTCAATTAAGCGAAATTCTAAAGCGGAAATTTCACCTCTTCCATCAATTGGTTCAGCCAGGACATTTATAACACGACCCAAATAAGCCTTACTCGTCACCAGGCTTTATATCGGGTTTTCTGAAACAAAGTGCCGGATTTATACTAAAAATCAGCTCACCACCAGGTACACCATGTGTCAACAGTTGAAATTGAATATTTGCCACTTTTCAAAAAAACAGTTGAAATTGAACGAGCCCGGAATCATCCAAGCCTAATCACATCCACATCTCAATCGACCTACATACAATCCAATGTGAGACTGACTATTTGAAATTTCAAGTTCAAAATGATTTCCCAGACCCAAATTGCTTGGACCGGGCTGGGCAATGTATTTAGAGAGGTCTATCCATGCATAAAATATCAAACATGTATACACAAAACCACACCAATCTCCACTCCACTATAATATTAACAAACAAATGAGGTTTTACAAGCATACTTTTTTCCTTACACTTTTATGCCCAAAACAAATCAAGAACAAAAATCAGCACAGCTGTTCTTTATACAGTTATCAAACAGCTTCAGTACAAATCCTCTTTCCCCAGCATTTCCTTTTCGGATAGGAGGAAAAAGAAAAAGAAGAAAAGAAAAGAAAAATATTGATGAATTGATATGAATGAAGCAAATGGTAGTAATTCACAAACAAATGTGCCCTCTGCCTTGTACGAGACATCCCACAAAATGGAACAATTACAAGAAATGCCCTTTCTTTCTCTTCTTTCATCTCAATGCCCTGAAAAGTTGGCTTCCAAGGGTCACTGTTGGGGTTCCTTCTCCCATACCAGTAGTCAAATTCATCTCCTTTTCTAGTATTCTGTCAAGTTCTGTTACCACATAGCTCATAGACAGTCTCCGTTCATTTAAAGGATCTATACAACGAATGATTAGCTGTGCAAACTCTTCCATTCCTTCTGTGGTGAATCTGTTCCCCAGTCTTTGATCAATTATCTTAGAAATGCTGCTGAATTCTGGGTAGTTTTGCACCTGGAGGAAGGATTGGAAATGCTAGTCAGCACAAAATGAAACACAAAATGATAAGTTTTTTTTAAACTATGTCAGCCTAGCGTTATGGGCCTAGCACATAAGTCCACGGGATTCCATCCTAAAACCAATTGACAATAGAAGGAGTAACCAAGTACTTATATGGTAGGCAATTATCTTTCATATTTTAGATGTGGGAAACCATTTGTCTCCACAAACCCGCATACTCCTACATTATTTCTTTAGGATTTTCTTTGATACGGTTACCCAATCTAAACCGAATTGCTTAACCAAATCAAAGAGTAACAAAAGAAAGTTACGCCAGATTTCATTTTCCCTCTTTTTCGATATAATGGCAGGAGACACTAAAACAAAGAGGAATAAAACAGCATTGGCACTTTATGAGAAAGTTCAGTGACCTGTTCAACCAAATTTTGACTGGACTTTCCAGGATATAATCCGCTAGCTTCCTGTCCACTGGCTAACTCGAGTAGAAAGACTCCGAAGCTATATACATCACTCTTCTCAGAAAACTGTCGGAACTCTTTCACCCTGCAAGGTAAACAATTATAAGAACGCCATGTTCGGTCATAAAATACAAAAATCTGAGGCATGAAGATAAGGAAAAATGAGTACTCTGGCGCAAGGAAAATCTCATCAGCCGTAACTTGAGAGGAGGGGCCAGCAGCATCAAATTTCCCAAGGAAGTTGCGGATTCCAGCATCTGCGACCTTTGCTATGAAATTCTCATCCACGAGCACATTTGATGTTTTAAAATCCTTGTGTAGCAACCGAGGACTTAGGGAATGAAGATGAGCTAAACCTGCATTTTAACGGATTTTCAATAAGAACTAGAATTATTCAATAGGATACTCAGAACAAAAACAGCAGAGCGTACGAGATTTATTCAATCAGGATTCTAGAATTTTTGATAAGAAAGTCGTATATGCCGAGGACAATATAAGAATTTCATGAAAGACATTTGTATTGAAAACTTCACATGAATGATTGGTATTAACATTGCTGTTTGATGTTTTCTTGTCCAAGGCAAAGAAAAACTAATACCAGTAAAGCCACAAATGCTCACTGATTTTCCAGAGGATCACCTTTAGCTGCCCCTAAAGCTATGGAGAGCCTGTGCTTGAATTCTAGCTTCTCACGCGAACCTTGACTTGTCCCTGCAGAATAGCATAGAAAGCTCAGAAATGAGAAAATCCAATTAAAAAAACACTAAAGATCAGACTCAAATCATTTACCGTACAAGTGGCTTGAAACACTTCCATTAGGAATGTACTCGTAAACTAGAATTTGTAAATTGCTTTCCTGGCAGTAACCTATTAGAGTCACAATGTTCCGGTGCTGGATAGATGAAAGATACCGCACCTGAATAACAATTATTAGAATTTTTTTTGATCAAATTATAAGAACGAAATGAAAAGATAAACAGAGCTGCCACTACTCACATGCAAAAAAGTTCACATACTTCCTTAATTTATCACAAAATAACTGGGCAAATTTTTATCAATCGTGTTTTCCCTTTTTAGTAATTATGTAAAATTACCGTTACATATCCGTTATTTGGCGCATGTGGTGGTCAACTATGAAGATATAGACCACCAGTTAAATGCTAGATCAACCTTTTAATCGCCAATTAAAGGTCAAACAAAATGGAAGGATAGATTTTGAGACAAATATGAGACAATTTATAGGTTAAGGAACAGGAGGCAGAACAGGACAAAAACAAAACTACAAAAGGTTGAGAATCCCAGATCAAATTTATCCCAAAGCAGTAGTTTTAGCAGTCAAAATGTATTTTATCACTGTTATTTCATCGTTTCACACTTTCATTCCATTGCTCAAAAATACTCTATAGCATTATCATCAAGTTTCTGGTAAATTCAAAGGTAATGGAGTAAGCATGTAAACATATAAATAATTATTGTCAAAGTTACAACCGAATTAAGATGTAATGACATAATGTTAATGGTTCTTTCTATTTTCTTGAAATTGTCTTCAGTGTAAGAAGGTATGCTTGATAATCAGCAGGGATAAAATTTTCTTTTTCTTCTCATATAGGGGAGCATACAAGGTTTCAATCTAGGGAATTGAGTGATTAAGGGAAATTTTGGTAGGACCAAAAAGGATTTGAGAAATGACATTCACAAGGCATGCTCAAACAAAAATGCAAATAAAAGATAAGGGTACAGTCGTCTACTTTGGTAATTTTGGACAATCAATGAGAAAAAAAAAATGAAGAGGGTAAAAGGCATGCTTGAAGGTGAGAAGAGTAATCTCCAAACACATGGAAGGAGATCTTTACCTATTAACGAAAGAGGATTTTTATTGAATGAGATATAAAGAATGGATTCAGATCAAGAAAAGAAGTTTTTTTAGAGAAGAAATGGATTTGAATCACGCCAACCACAGGAGACGTAGGTTGGTGTTCAATGGAATACAAACAAATAAATACAGTTATATTGACTAATTGAGTGGAAAACCAAAGTATGTGAGTGAGTTTAAGGGTAACAAAATTAAACACAAATGCAGGGATAACAAGCGGGATATAAGAAACATTTCAACCTCTTGCATAATATATTTACAAGTGTACATCAGTAAGTGACCATTACCTCTTCAATAAAGTCCTGACTAGGGGCACCAAGTCGCTTTTTAATAGCGACAAGCATTCCATCATTAAGCAAACCCTTATAGACCTCGCCAAATTTTCCCGCACCAATCAAACTTTGGACACTAAAATTTTTGGTGGCCAAGGACAGCTCTTCTATGTCAAAACGCCTTGCTTCTCGAAAAGACAATTCAATACCACCTAGATTAAAGAAATTCAGACGGTGAGGCTTCCAAAGTATGGAAGTGGGAGATCATAATGCATAAGAAAATGACAGATATCAAGCTACCTTGAACTGACGGTTCAGAAGATCCTGTCTCGGAAGTTCTTGAAACGCCTCTATTACGGAAGAAACAGCACCATACAACAACTGATATTACCACCACTAATGTCACTGCTCCTGCAGCACCTCCTACTGTCGCTGCAAGAGTCGTGGACATCTGGCACCAGAACCACTTCAGCTCCAAACAGTAGTTTCAACAGTCATTTGTTCAACCTGAAGTATATGCATGCATGCATTATAAAACAACAGATAATAGAAGGGGAGCTGAAGTAGGTAAAAATTGCACATTATAGCAATTACTCCGCAAGTAAAAGTTGAGAAGTTCAAGAGGCAGATTGGTTTTTATGGAGTTCCCAATCCCTTCTGCCCTCCACTTTGGGAGCACTACGAGGAAACAGTTGTCTTAATTTCCCAGAATTGGTGACACTATGCATCCTCAAGCTTAGATGTCAAGATTCAGTTTCTGAATTTGGAGTTCCCATATCAATCCAAAAGAGCAAACATGCATCCTAGCATCATAAAAGGACTTTCATCCAAAAAAAAAATATCTACAAAACAAAACCCACAAAAGTTACAACTCTTTTTTCTAAATGCTAGCTGAAACATAGACATGCAGTCCAGAATTAGGTATCAAGACCATTTCCTTTACTACAGAACAATAACAGATCCAGCAAAATGTCATCTACAATCTCTTGATTTTTGCAAATTGCAAATGATTGTATATGGAAAGGTAAGGAATACAACCAGAAAGATGAAGGATTAAGATAATGTATGTATATGTTACTACTATACATTTTATAAACAAACTGCAGCTTGAGCACATTAATGAGGGATATCTGAAAAAAAAAACAATGGAGTTTCAACAAATGAAGTAATCAAGACCAACCAATCCTACTACCATGATGGACAATTGCGTATCCTTCCGAAGACCCTTAACTACACTTAATCTTCGAAGGCATCAAAATTGAACCCAAAAAAGAAGAAGCCAAGATCCAGATCACACCGCCCAGGTAGATCCCACAACAGATTCAAGATGAAATTACGCCTTAAGAACGTTTAAAAAAACAATCAAAATCGGAGAAGCGTGAAATAATAGTTCCAGAACAATCAGACTGGGGTCAAACAGGGCAGCTTAGGCATAGTCAAATCCAGAGTTGATAAGAATTTGTACCTCTCGGCAGTCAAATTTGCACAGAATTGAGAGAGAGAAAGGGGGGGAGGAAATTAAATTTGTCTCCCCCTCCCTAATTTATCGTTGTTTGGACTTGAGATACAGACAATGTCGACAGAAGAAAGCAACCTTCTGCGCCGACACACTTACACTTGTACTATCTCTCTCTCTCTCAATGTCGTCGATTAAAAATGGAGGGTGATTAGACCTCCAGCTACCAAAGGCCGTTGCAATTCAGCGTCATTATTAATTGATTCAAAGCCAAAATAAACACACAGCCGCATCAGAAACGGCTCAAAATGGGGGTCAAGGAAAGTGGTTTTGATTTGTACAGAAGTATAAAGGAGGTGGCGAGGAAATGGCAATGGCGTTACAAAACAGTGAGAGAGAGGAATTTGAATAGAAATAAATTGAATATATTTTTGTGGGCTGTAAAGCAGAAGAAGGGGAGAGAATTGTCTGGTAGTGCAATTTGGAGGGTTTTATCTGCGCTTGTCCTGTCGCCAGGGCATCTTGGTTGTAACTTGAAAGCTTAGCTCCTGTTTTATTATTACCACCATCGAGTCATGTATTCTTAAATAAAATATTAACTAGTGTCATTCTCGTACCTTGTACGGGTTAATATAAAATTACGTTATAAAAAAATGTTTTCGACTTTTTTTTAAAAAAATTCTCGAACACATTTTTCACGACTGAATCACATTTTTTTAATGTTATTCATGTATATTGTACGGATTTAATATAAAAGTCATTGATAAATTATTATCGACGGTTCTTAAAAAATTTACAAACACATTTTCACAAATCACGCTTCTTTTAATAAAAAATTACAAAATATTAAGATTTATTTAAAAAACAATTTTTATTAGATCAATTTTAAAAAATGATTTGTCTTAGTCTCTTAGATAATCAATTAAAATATTAAGATAGTTTTAACCAAGTGTTCATTAAAAAAAGAAATTATAGAACTTCAAATTAACTATTTATATAAAATCTTAGAATAGTAAAATATTTTGGAATCAATTTTCATCAAAAAATAATTTGTAATTGTTTCATAGAAAGTGGAGGAGTGGGAAAGTGGATAGGTTTTTTTTCCATATTTTTTGATGAAGTGAGGAAATGGTTTTAGAATTTTTAGTTTTTGGAAAAAAATATAAATTTTAATTATGTGTATTAGATTAAGTCACGTGGCTAAATTTTTTCTAAGGAGATGGGTTCTCCTTTACAATTGTACTATATAGATTTTTTTTTTCAAATACATCAATTATTTAGGAATAAATAATTATATTTATAGATGCAAATTAGTATTTGATTTATATAATTAAGATAAATTTAAAAAATTCCTAAAATATACAACATTTTTTTATTTATTATTAGAATCTAAATTGATAATAAATCAAATTAATTTAAATAAATTATTATAATAAAAACTACTTTGATTTTTTTCTAAAATATATATATTTTTTTATTATTAATATCCAAATTAAGAAATAAATCAAGTTAACTTGTATTACTTATATTAATAAAAAATTTGACATCTTAAAATTTCTTTATGTGAATTAGTTTTTATTTTATAAAAAATAAAAAAAAAATTATTTATTTATTTCAAATATAAATAAAATATTTATATATAAAGTATACAATCATATTTCAACCAATAATATTCTAATCATATTTCAATAAATAAGATTGATTTTTAAAATCGACTTTTTTTTAAATATCCAAACTAAATTAAATAATAATATAAAGAGAGATAAGAAAAATCTCCGAATGTTAAATCAATTACATAATAATTTATTTTTTTAACATATAAATAAAATATTTATTTGTGTTGTTCAACTAATAAAAATAATTCAATTAAATTTTAACCAATTAGATTGATTTTAAAAATATGGTTGATATGGTTCAATGAGAAATTGATATATATTATTTTATATATTATTTTAACCTATACTTTAGTATATAGTAATGATTATTTTTATTTACTCCCTATCATCAATCAATTAATACTATGGCTCCGTTCGGTAACAATGTATTTATATGAGTTGATGCTGATGTAGTTGATGTTGATGTAGTTGATGTTGAAATTATGTGCTGAAATTTGTAGTTGAAATGAGATGTTTATTTTTTATATAAACTATATAATGTTCGGAAAAGAATAATTTGTGAGAGTTGAAAATTAATGTAAAATTACCATTAAGGGCATAAGTTGTAGATAAATCTGATGAGCTCCATTTGCATATGATAAATATGCTATCATCGACAATTTGACTCTCTTACTTTCGTGCTTTTATTTGTCCTTACTTGTTGTAATTGCATACTTCATGTGGGTTAATTGGCTGACTATTTTTACTTGTTGTAGTTGCATACTTCTTACACTTGTACACAAGTTTTTTCGTAAGTTTAGTGGTGTTCTTGTTTGTTTTTTGGTAATTTTTTATACACTTGCACTCAATCTGGAAGAAAAAAATTCAGTATAGATTTCAATCCAAAAAAAATTCAGTATAGATTTTGAGTATTTAGGTAAGAAGAAGAATATGCAGTATAAATTTCAACCAAAAAATAGAGATGGATTAGTGTCGATATGCAAAATATAGAGCAAAAATGGAGAATAGGAGTCGAGAACAGAGAAGAGAAAACCCGACGTGAGAGAAGCGAACGAGAAAGAAGAACAATGGTGACTGATGAGAGTTTCGGAGTTATGTTGGATAAAAAAGAAGGGGTAGAAAAAGGAAAAAAAATAATAGGGAGAAATAAACTCATTTCAACTCCCTAAGGTCCCTCCCCCCACCTTATTTTTTTCATAATATTTCAACTAGTATCAACAACGTAAACGAGTTTCAACTCCATCTACCAAACACTCATACTAGTTGAAATTTTGTTAGGATCAACTACATAAAAGCATTTCAACTAGGATATCAACACTAACGAACGGAGCCTATATATTAAAGCAAAGGTTAAAATAATTTAAAATGGTCCCATATTAAATCACATCATCCATCTTTTTTAAATCAATCTAATTGGTTTAAATTTAATTAGATTATTTTAATTAGTTACATTTATATGCTAAATAAAACTATCAATATATAAGTTTTATTTTTTGGATAGGATTGTTTTTTTAGATAAGATACATATAGTTTTTAAAAATATCCTTACATAATATCAATATAATCAAAATTTTACAAATACAAATAATAATTACAATAATTATATAAAATTCGTGGAGGGCACAAAAACTAAGTCTGATTTAATTACTACGCACTCTATTCGATTGTAAATAAGTGTTGTTTTAGCTTTTGACACAAGTTTAAAAAACCATTAATTAAACTCACAATCGTAAATTATTCTTAATTTTATTACCTTTTAAATATCCACTATTTTTTGGGACAATAAATGAAGAGTATTGGTCAAACAAAATAAATTTCAATAATAATTTACATACCTCACTTATATAGTTTGGTTAAAATGAAACAAACTCTTATCCTGAAAAATGAGACGAATGCACTTTTCTTAGTTTGTATTGCATTTTTTTCTACTTCGGAGTGCACTTTTTTGCATTTGCACTTTTTGTACTTTGTAGTGCACTTTTTGTATTTTTTGTAGTACATTTTTCGGATTGCACTTTTCCTAGTTTATAGTGCACTTTTCATTTTTCAGGATAAGAGTTTGTTTCATTTAAACCAAACTCCTCACTTATAATTAACTGTCTAAAAACTTAAAACAACAATAAATTTGATCAAAATTTTAAGTGTTAAAATAATACTTATTTTCGATCAGAGAGTAGAATTAATGAGATTTTGGTTCAAATAAAAAAAAACTTTTATCCTGAAAAACGAAAAGAAATGCACTTTTCCTAGTTCGAAGTGCACTTTTCCTACTTCAGAGTGCATTTTTTCGCATTTGCACTTTTTGTATTTTTTGTCGTAAACTTTTTGGATTGCACTTTTTGTATTTTCTAAGGCACTTTTCCTATTTTTTAGTGCACTTTTCAATTTTCAAGATAAGAGTTTTTTTCATTTGAACCAAACTCTTATTTATGAAAGGAAAAAGTTATATGGGTTTTAATTAATGGGAAATTCCGTCTGGTACCCCTAAACTTTTTTCTTTCCGGTTGGTACCCTGAAAAAAAAAATATTCCGAAATATACCCCTAAACTCTTAAATTAGTTTGTTCCGTACCCCTATCTTCAATTTTCTGTCAAGTGATTAAAACTCTGTTAGATTTTAAATTTAAAAAAAAAAAAGGAAAATCTTTCTTAAACATTTAGAAACAAGATTTAACTTAAAACTTGTTTTTAGTCAACATATTTAACTTAATACCGGCATGTTGTAAAATCCCCCATATCTCATCTTGCTCAACCGAAAGATTTGACTCCTATTCCGTCATCGGGAAGATCTGGCGCATGTTGGGTGACGCCTGCTCCGTCATCTCCGTAATTGGACTACTGCGCATGTTGGGTGACGCCTGCTCTGTCATAGGATTAGGGGAGATTTGGCGCCGACGGTGACCGATGATACGCGTACCTGATCTATGCTCACCGACTTCGACGGAGACACAAAAGTACCACTCCGCCGCCGGTAGAAGAACGACGGCTACAGAACTTTGGTGATGGATTCAGATCTCCTCCAATTGAAACCGGATCTCGGTCCACTTTCTTCGTTCACCCTCGTCGCTCAGCCCAAGACCCGCACCGCCAGTCCGTCGTTCTTGTTTGTCCGCCGCCCTCCTCCCCTGTTATATCTCGAAAGGGTCTACAAGCTATCAATTAGATGATTTTAGGGTTTTGATATAAAGCCTATTAAAATTTGTTCATGTTTATCAGATAATTTGATTTGTTATTTTGTTTGATTGATTTTGAGGGTTTAAATTTGATGATTTTATGGATTTGATATAATGTCAGTCCGTCGTTTTCGAAAGGGTCTCTGGTGTGAGGTGTCTTCTTGCTTTTTTTTTGTTTAATTTAATCTTGTTTTCAATGTTTGTGAAGCATTTTTATTTTTATTTTTTTAATTTACAAATTTAACGGAGTTTTACATCAATTGAAAGAAAATTGAAAATAGGGGTACGGAACAAACCAATTCAAAAGTTCAGGGGTATATTTCGGAATAGTTTTTTTTTCAGGGTACCAACCGGAAAAGTAAAAAGTTCAGGGATATCAGACGAAATTTCCCTTAATTAATCAACCAAAAATGTTATGACTAGTTTGGGTAAATAAATGTCAATCCACCATTTATTAGTGAAGGTGAAAAATATGGTCAGCCATTTTTTTTAATAAGGAAAGGGTGACTACTAACCAACCAGTGGTCGCCCTAGGGCATCTTACCGGATGAGAGTATGTAAATCCGAATCAAGTGTAAGTGAGATAGAGGAGATCTGTTGAAATGAACCAATGATAAAGTCTGTCACAGAATTGCATTCACGGAAGACGTGAGAAATATTTCAATCCAATATGGTTGGCCACATTGAATTCGGAAATAAATGTTACCATTTCTTAGTGAAGATGAAAATATGGTCGGCCATTTTGGATCCAGAAAGTTTTTATGAAACTATTTATACTTTTGGGAGTGATAGTATTAGAGTAATTTCAATATATTTTCCATTTTTCCTCCAAAATAAAAATAATAAAAGATATTTTCAAAAAATTTCGTGCTAACTCTAGCCGTTTCTCTATTTTGAAAATTCCAACCTTTATTATTTTTATTTATACACTAGTATAAAATACTATATAATATTTAATAAATAAATAATTCCATTTGTCTGATAGGGAATTAAAAATATTATACAACCTTAATCTAATAAATAATAAATTATTTTTTTGACTAATAAGAAAATCTGAAGTTTATCTAATTTTAGTTCGAATGAAAGAAAATAAAACTTTTGAACTGATTTTCTTATCTACCTAATACATTATAAAGCAGAAACTGTGTCTGTTGAAAAAATTACGCCACGTGGCATTTTAAAATAAAATAATATTACATTTTATATAATAAATATTATACATACTTTTATCATTCTTCCTATATATCTAATTTTTTATAGGATAATAACTTGATTTATATGTTGATATTTTTTATGCATATCTTTTTTTTAATCTTGTAACAAGATTTGGAATCCAAGTATATAACTTATTTATCTATACGTTGATAATAACTTGATCTAATACTTTTTATATTAATTTTATGCATAATATTTTTTATCATTTAACAAGACTAGGGCTTCAAGAATGTAATTTTTTATCTATACATTGATAATAACTTGATCTAATATTTTTTATATTAATTTTATGCATAATATTTTTTATCTTTTAACAAGACTAGGGCTTCAAGTATATAATTTTTTTTAATTTATATGTTGATAAAATATGGGGCACGATCTTAACTATTTTTTATAAAATACATAATTTTATTACGACATTATATACAAGTGTTTTCAATTTTATATTAATATCATAATATTGTATAATCTTTAATAAAATTATCCTGTGAGTATCACGGTGATTCAACTAGTTTAAATTACAAAGAATTTATCCTATAAAACTAGACAATTATTTTCGAATTACATGTACAACGATGTGTGAAAAATCAAAATACATGTTTCACTCGTAGTGTTCTAAGTGTGTGTTTATAAAGTCTATTATTGTCAATCATACCAAGTACTCAAACTGATAGAATAATTGTTATTTTTAGTGTAAAAAATAAAAAAAATGATAAAGAATAGTGTCTCTTTCTTAAATTTAGGAAAGAAGCCTCATTTCTTCCATCCCTTCCCATTATAGGAAATTAGATGGAGAAACTGTTATGCCAAAAAAAAGTGCCTTAAATTTTTCAAAAATTAATTTTTAAAGTTTTGAGGAATTTGTTGCACATTGGACATTAAAATTTTCCATGTCGTCTATATAGTTTAATGAGTGTATAAGAGTAAGAGAATCACTTTCCTAGCTTCACCAGCCCGTTTTCGACGACCAACACCACATTGTCTACTCGTTGCCAACCATTGATCGGACGATGGATCCACCTTCGTCGATCAAGTGCTTCAATGAGGATTACGGTTCCCCCAAGCATTTTCGGACCTTAAATGATCAACACACATACAATCGAACTTTTTTTCGAGTCTTGTTGTCAATTCCAAGTGATTTGATGAACATTAAAAGTTAAAACAAAGAAGAGAATCACTAATTTGGAGTAAATTACACTTTGGAGCAAATCACAAGCCGCTCAATTATGATTATGCAAAACACCATCATAACTTGAATACAATTTTTACGTTATTTAATTTGTTATACATGTGTATTTTGTACTATATAAACTCCTTTCAGATATATGTATAATTGCATTCTCTTAAAGAATAATAATTGAATCCACGACAATGGGTGTTAAAATAATTAATGTATCATAATTAAGTTGCTAGTCAAATACGAATTGATATAAGTTGTTTAGACTTCCGAGCATCTTCCAAGCATCATTTTCTTTGGATGTCAAAAACTTTATAATAATATATCATACACTTCAAAAGCTACAAAGTGAGAAATGTCATCGAATGGAGCTAATTCTATTACATCTGGCGAAAGGGATAGATGATTGGCATAAACAATTTTATCATTACACTCGAGTATATATGTGTTGCAATAATATATATTAGCTGCATTTGAAAGGAATATGAAAATGAAAATAAATTTAATATACTTTATTATTATAAGGGAAATTCCGAGTGGTACCCCTCAGTTTTGTACTTTTCCGAGTGGTGCCCAAAAAAACAAATTATTCCGCTTGATACCCCCGAGGTTTAAATCAAATCCGCCCCGTATCCTTATTTACACTTTCCTTCCCACTTTTAAAAGTTCCGTTAGATTGCTTACAAAAAATGGGAAATAAAAATAAAATACAAATAGAATAAAAAAAGAAAAACAAAACAATTAGGAGTTAAAAGTAAAAACACGTCCCTTTACTTCTTTACAGATTCATTCTATCTCGTATTGATGGGCGGCAGTTCTGGAGTTCGAAGCAAGTTCTGGAGAAAATATTTGAGCGAGTCGGAGCGACGAGCGAATTGCTGGGCGGCAGGCTGAAGGCCGGCGGTCAGATGCGTTGGTGTGGAGGTCGGAAGTCACACTCGTTCTAGGCAGCCCGAATTTCCAGGTTTGTAGGTTAGGCGATTTAGGGTTCAATCTGCAAGTAGAACTTGTTATTGGTATTTGAATACTGATTGTTGGTATTTGTCATCTTAAATAGGGTTCGAACTTATTGGTGTTAGGCGATTTAGGGTTCGAAGCTAATCAAAGTACTGTAGTTTTGGACTTACGAACTTGTTATTTAGGTGATTTATTGGTGGTAGGCGATTTGTTGATATTTGTCATCTTAATTATCATCTTAAGTAGGTTAATGAAAGTACTGATTACAGTAAGGTATCTTTTTCTTTTACTGCCATTAATTTTTGATACAGAGAAAGAATGGATTACACCATATTCCAAGATGAATCACACCAGTAGCATTAAAACATGAAATGTATATTCCAGCAATCATTACAAATTAAGAGTGTGGTTACACACTTACACCATATTCCAAGATGAGCACCCAACAAAAATGAATCACACCATAAAATGTATTACAACAAATGAGAGATGATTAAATTAAGCAATCATACAAGAATCACACCATAGAATGTATTACACCATATTCCAAGATGGCATCAAACACAAGTCAATTGCTGATCTTACATTGAATGCATTTGTTAAGCAATCATACAGTAATCACACTCTAATTAAATATCCTCTAATTAAGATTAGATTTAGGTAGAAATGTCGATCAAACTATTCATTTATTTAACACAATGAGCAATAAAACTAGGTACATAACAACCGCTACTTTAATAAGACCTTGCACATATAAGATGAACTCCGTCTTTCTTCAATTACTCGATGCCATTTCGAGAGGTCGTAGATGTCTCAACATCATTGCTTAGTACAATCTGTTCGCCAAGAGCATTTGCCTCGTCAAACCATCGAAAAAATTACACTCATCACATCTATAGTACAATCTGTTCTGATTTTGTCTTGACTCGGAAATCCTGATGAAAGCCCTTTGTGGTGGTCGACATCTACACTTTTGATTTCTCGCTCTAACATGTGTTGATGAAGTTGATGAGGAACCACGAGAATCCATCTATTTTTCCTTCAGGAATTTCACATACAAAAAAGCATCATTAAGGATATAAATTTTGCATCAAATAAAGCACCATAAACCAAAATGATTCAATAAAGAAGGGAACAAATGAGATTAAGAGCCACTTCAAAATCTGAATCATTTCAAATTTTGTGTCTAAGAGAGCTTGATTAACAGGAGGTTCCTTGTTTAGCAGCTCACATAGCTGTTCACTGGTGCACAAAGGTTTATATTCTAAATATGTACAAAACATAGTTAGTCTACATATATTATTAGGCTTTCCAAAGCATAACAAGGAAACCACACTTTGTGGAATGGGAAAACAACTGCTTTCAAGATCCTGGCCAAATTGTAACCAAGCCACATCTGTGTCTGTTTTTCAGAGGCTGATCTCACAAATCAAAGGAATTGTGAACCAAGCCATAGTGCTTTCGTTAACTCAGCAATTCATTATTTAAATTTGTAAGTCAATTCAACAATTCTTATACAAATACCAACAATCAGTATTCAAATTCGTAAGTCCAAAATTCAGTTGTTTGATTAACCTTTGTCAATTCATCAATTCAGTAGTCAAATTTAGGAATGAAAAACCCTAATTTGCCCTAATTTCAAGTTAGGAGTGGAAAAATCAATAGACAACCACACTCTCAAATGTAATGAGGGAGAAATCAATAGACAACCACACTCTTGATTTGTAAAAAAAAAACAACCTAAATCTGATAAACATACCTGATGGTTCACTGCACAAAATCCTGACCGCCGGCATCTGCCTTCCTCCTCCGTCCGCCTGACCACCGGACTTCAGCCCACCGCCCAGGAACTTCCCTCGTCCATCAGTCCCTCCTCCCTCGTTCAGGAATTCCGCTTCACTAGAATCGTCGTGGAACTTTCACTTCGCTCGTCGCCTGAGCAGAACGAGAATACGAGATAGAATGAATATGTACAGTAAAGGGATGTGTTTTTACTTTTAACTTTTAAATGTTTTGTTTTTCTTTTCTATTTGTATTTTATTTTTATTTCCAAGCAATCTAACGGAACTTAAAAAAGTTGGAAGGAAAGTGTAAATAAGGGTACGGGGAGGACTTGGTTTAAACTTCGGGGTATCACGCGGAATAACTTTTTTTTTGGGCACCACTCGAAAAAGTACAAAACTGAGGGGTACCACTCGGAATTTCCCTTATTATAATATGAAGGGATTGTAAATATTAAAAATTTCCTACATATTATTAATAATAGTATAGAGGAAATGTATATACTAAAATAATTAAGAATAAAAAGGTAAATAAATAATTAAATTTACCTACGTCTGATAGTATGCAATATCTTTGTAAACAAGTGACCGTGCTAGACACGTGTCCTTGGAGTTTTTCAGTTGAAAGAATCGCCACTGAAGTGCTATATAAGCACGGTGGTTAGTTGTAACAAAATCCAATTCATTCAATGAATAATACATCTTTTCTCTTCCCTCTGTCTATACTTTCTGAAATCCACATGGTATCAACTAGGGTTCTTCGAACTTGATTTCTTCCGCATTTTTCATGCCGGATCCGGTCGTTTCTCCTACCATAGATCCTTCAAATCTGTTGTACATGCATCCGTCTGATCATCCTGGATTGATTCTAGTTTACAGGACTTTTGATGGTGCGAATTTCGAAGATTGGAGGCGATCCATGAAGCGCGCATTATCAGCGAAGAACAAATGGAGTCTCGTTACTGGATCTACACCTATGCCAGCTGCAGGACATGCTGATCTTCCTCTATGGGAGCGATGCAACAATATGATTGTCAGTTGGATAATCAATTGTCTATCACCAGAGATTCAGAGTTTTGTGAACTATACAGATCTTGCAAAAGATCTTTGGAATGAGCTTGAAAGTCGATTTGGCAAATTCAATGGTGCACACATGTTTTCTTTGAAGAAAGAATTGATCTCTTTATCTCAAGGATCAGATTCAATTTCTTCGTATTTCACAAAGATGAAGATCATCATGGACGAATTGGCTAGTATTCGTCATGCTCCTTCTTGTTCATGTGGTGCTGCTCGAGCGCTCATGGAATATGAAGACAACCAGAAGTTGTTACACTTTCTAATGGGGATAAATGAAGAGTACATGACTATGCGTAGTAGCATACTGATGATGAATCCATTACCTTCTCTTGATATTGCTTATGGAATCTTGATTCATGAAGAAAACAGAGATCCTTACAGAGCAATTCTCAAATCCTGTCTGAGTCATCCTCTATGCACGTCTCTGCCAAGACGGAGAAGAAACAATCATCTTCAACCACATGATCATCTTCAAATGCAGGTGCTTCTTCTACGAAGACTGAGAAGCGTTATTGCACAAATTGTAAAAAGACGAATCACAATGTTGATCATTGCTACTTCATCATCGGATTTCCGGACAACTACAAGCCTCGCAACAAGAAATCCAATGATACACATTCCACTTCTTCTAAGAATTTTGCCGGACAGGCAGGTTGCACTTCATCCAACTCTTCACCAGTTCTTTCTCAGGAACAATATCAGAAGTTGCTAGCCTTAATCTCTGATAAGCCTGCAACCAGAGGAGTCTTAGAGGAAAATGAATTTGCCGCCTTCGATGGTAAAGTTCTTGAAACTTCTCATTCTCCTTATGTTTCTTGGATATTAGATTCTGGTGCCAATAACCATATGACTGGAAATCTAGCTTTGCTACAAAATCTAGTTCCTATTGCTCGAGTTATCACAGTTACTCTTCCTAATGGCCATGTTGTGAATGTCACAAAGTCTGGTTCAGTTTGTTTATTTGGAAAGATGATGCTATAGGATGTTCTTTTTGTGTCGTCATTCACCTGCAATTTAATCTCTATATCCAAATTAGTTGCTGATCTACGCAGTCAGGTTGTTTTCTCACACAATAAGTGTGTGTTACAGGATTCAATCTCGAAGAAGAGTTTGATGATTGGTAAAGTCTCTAATGGCCTCTACATCTTACAAGAACCAGATCAAATTCATATAGAGTCATTTCCTTCTGTTTCTAGTTCTAATATTGTTGATAGTACAAATATTCTAGCTAATAATGCTGTCTCTTATGACATTTTACACGCCAGATTTGGCCATCTTCATTTTTTCAAGCTTAAGCAGTTGTGTTCTGTACAACTGGATAGTAGCATTCATGATAAACCCTGTCTTACTTGTGCAAAATCTCGTATGCACAGACTTCCTTTTCCTTCTAGTGAAATAAAAACTGTTATGCCTTTTCAACTCATTCATATCGATGTTTGGGGTCCTTATTCTCAGCCTACTTACAATGGTTATAAGTACTTCCTTACAATTGTGGATGATTATTCCAAAACAACATGGATTCATCTCTTAAGCACCAAAGGCAGTGCTTTCAGCATTCTCAAAGCTTTCTTAGCTTATGTTGAAAGGCATTTTTCTTCCAAAGATCAAACCATTAGAAATGATAATGCACTTGAGTTAGGTTCAGGCAAAACAACTCATGTATATCTTGATTCTATTGGTGTTACTCTTCAAACTAGTTGCACTGCTACTCCTCAGCAAAATGGGGTGGCTGAACGCAAGCATAAGCACATTCTAGAAGTGACACGAGCCTTGTTATTTCATTCTAAACTGCCTACAAAGTTCTGGGGTGATGCTGCTCTCACAGCTATTCACTTGATCAACAGATTGCCTAGCACAGTTCTTCAACAGAAAAGTCCTTATGAGATATTATATCAGAAAAAACCAGATTATTCTCATTTGAGAGTATTTGGTTCTCTTTGCTTTGTTTCTACACTCAAGCAAGGTCGAGACAAATTGCAAGCTAGAGCACACTCAGCTTTGTTCCTTGGTTATCCTTTAGGAAAAAAGGCATATAAAGTACTTCTTCTTGATTCTCACAAGGTAATTTTCTCTAGAGATGTTGTGTTCCATGAGCATATACTACCTTATACTGATTCCTCTTTATCAAAACCAAACAAGCCTCCATCTCTTCCTATATTTGATGATTTCCCACCTTTGCAAACTCCATCACAAAATTCTCCATCTACCTCTCATCCTATTTTACCACTTCCCCCACAAAATTCCCCACCTGTCCTGCGTCGATCTCAAAGGCTTTCTTCTGCACCATCCTATCTCAAAAATTATGTATTCCATGCTCATACACATGATTCTATCTCTTTTTGTTTTCATACCTTGACATCAACTGTTTCTTTTCCTACTCAAATCAGTCCACAACTTTTTCCCTTTTCCATTGAACCAACTTCTTATAAACAAGCTGCTTTATACAAGGAGTGGCAAGATGCAATGCTTGCTGAATTTTCTGCTCTAGATATGAACCACACTTGGGATATTGTTCCCTTACCTAAAGGCAAACGACCAATCAGTTGCAAATGGGTGTATAAAATCAAACATAAATCTGATGGCTCCATTGAAAGGTATAAAACTCGTCTTGTTGTTCGAGGATTCACACAGAAACCAGGGATTAACTACACTGAGACATTTTCTCATGTAGTAAAAATGACAACCGTGAGAAGCCTTTTATGTGTAGCTGTTAAAAGAGGTTGGAAAATTCACAAACTTGATGTGAATAATGCTTTCCTTCATGGTGATCTACATGAAGAAGTCTACATGAGAATTCCTTTAGGATTGCATGTGCAAGGGAAAGACATGGTTTGTAGACTCAGAAAATCTTTATATGGTTTAAAACAAGCTTCACGACAGTGGTATGCTAAATTGTCTCAAGCTCTTCGTTCCAAAGGATATGTTCAATCTCCTAATGATCATTCCTTGTTTTACAACAAGAATTCAACCTCAGATTGTGTTTTTGTAGCCATATATGTTGATGACATACTCCTTACTGGTGCAAATGAATCTGAGATAACATCCTTGAAGTCATTTCTCAATGATGTCTTCAAAATAAAAGATCTAGGAGATCTACATTATTTCTTGGGTTTACAATTCACCAGGAATGATCGTGGCCTTCTCATGAGTCAATAGAAGTATATTTCAGATCTCTTGATAGAGTATGATTGCCTCAATCTGCCTTCTGTTGCCAGTCCTCTACAAGTTAACACCAAGTTCTTACTTGATTCTGGTACTTTGTTGCCAAATCCAACTGATTACAGACGTCTAGTTGGAAAACTGAACTTCTTAGTTCACAGCAGGCCTGACTTAGCATATCCAGTGCAATTTCTGAGTCAATTTCTTCAACAACCTCGAGATGTTCAGATGAAAGCTGCGTTACATACTTTACAATACCTCAAAGGTACTTTACATCAATCTATGTTGTTTAGTTCTTCTCCCTCAATGCATCTACAAGCTTATTGTGATGCTGATTGGGCATCATGTCCTAGTACTCGCCGATCTGTAAGTGGGTATGTTGTATTTTTGGCGGATACATTGATTTCTTGGAAATCAAAGAAGCAACACACAATGTCTTTATCTTCTTCAGAGGCTGAATATCGTTCCATGAGAAATGCCACAACAGAGTTGTCATGGCTTAGCAGACTCTTGGCTGAACTTGGTGTCCCTAATATCACTCCAATACCATTGAAGTGTGACAACCAATCTGCAATCTACATTGCTAAGAACCCAGTCGTTCACGAGCGTACAAAGCACATTGACATTGATTGTCATTTTGTGCGTGAAAAACTCCTAGAAGGCTTGATTTCTTTTAGCCATGTTCCTACACACCAGCAACCTGCAGATGTCTTAACCAAGCAGCTCCCTGGTTACAAGCTTCAAGAGTTTCAATGCAAATTTGGCATACTTGATTCCAACCATGCCAATTTTGAGGGGGGGGGGATAGTATGTAATATCTTTGTAAACAAGTGACCGTGCTAGACACGTGTCCTTGGAGTTTTTCAGTTGAAAGAATCGCCACTGAAGTGCTATATAAGCACGGTGGTTAGTTGTAACAGAATCCAATTCATTCAATGAATAATATATCTTTTCTCTTCCCTTTGTCTATACTTTCTGAAATCCACAACGTCATATATCTAGATGTAAGAGAGAGATGTAACACCCCGTCTTTATATAGGGCGCTACTCGATAGTAGACCTTACCAGATACTACTTAGGTGGGTTTGACAACAACACTTTAGGGATCTTACAACGCGGGCACTACGAGAAAACAAGTAAAACATCCAACTTCCAAATTTATAAATTGAATATAAAACATGTTTAAATGCCCGAATGCATAAACAAAATTACTAAGTAACCCTTCCCGAATTTTCTTCAAAATATTCCAAACAACACTTAAAAATTACAATTAAAATAATCCAATAGAACTAACAATAACAATAAATCGTCTCGAAGTACACTTGAGAAACCCAAACTAATGACACGTGCGTCAACAATCCACTCCACCATCCGACCAAGGCTCCTGCACGGTATCATGTGACATACCTATAACTGGAAAAATAATCCCCGAAGGGTCAGCTACTAATCTACCAATTTAGATAATATGCGGAAATTATAAGACGTTTAAAAACAGTTTTCTATAGTTAGCAACCAGAATCCACAATCGCAACCGTAACTCTAAAGGCCAATACCTAAATTAGATGGTTAGTCTGCACAATCGCACAGTTAAAGCAACATAACTCATTCTTCATCTCGTATTCCAATCCACAATGCAGAGGCAGACCCTCCCGCTCCTCACATCACTTCTTTCTTCTAACCCCGGCTAAGCTTTCATTGGAACACTTGCCAAAACACACAGATAACATTTTCTTTTGAAGGGGCACGGTTTCTCTGTCACACGGACCATACATAGGCAACCCTTCCTCTCCGCCAGCTACGATGGGTGCCAGAAACAGTACCAACACAGAGAACGTTCAAAAACTTATTTCCGGTAAAACCCATTTAAAACCAATTTGCACACAACAAACAAGCCCAAAACATTTCAAAAATATATTCGGGACTAGATCCCAAAACCAATCCTATAATAACGACACCATACCTAACAAGATAGAAAAGAACCGAGCAAGTAAAAAACGACTTACCTTTGTTTTAAGGATATTTTTGTGCGATTCAACGAACATAAATAAACTCCCCAATCTAAAATTTATTAACAAATATTACTAGTTAGTCAACTAGCAATTAGCTTCCACCCAAATAATTAATGAATCAATTGACCCGATACCATAAACTCTTACTACTAAAATCGTCCCGTCTATACGTACCTTAGTCTAACAAAAATTCCTATACCAATGTAAGAATATATATAAGCTTTTCCACAGGCACATTAAACCCGAAATTCCTATACCATTGTACGAAACTCTTCACCTCTTCAAGTTCTTCTTGTCCAAACGGATCTAGTTACTAGCTATTAACTCCAGGGGCGGATACCCCGCCCGCCCCCCACATCGGGCCGGGGAAACGATGAATTTTACATAGGAGACGGGGGATTAATTTTTTTTGTTCAGAATCCACCCCACAAGGCTTCCAAACGCAATGACAATGAGGAGTTTGGAGGAGAATGAAAGAGGCGTCGGGGCGAGGGCTGTTGGCCTGTTGCAGTGCGTTAATGGAGTATTGTAATTGGGAAGTCTTTGGAGAAAAAAAGGAAGAAGAAGGCCTGCTGAAAAATTAGAAATAAAACTTTTTAAAAAAAGAATGGGCAGCTCGCCCCTGATTTCTATTTCTCAACGCATCGTTTTGTTAAAATTTACAGATGTGTTGTTTTTCTTCTTTTTAAAATTAAGCTTAAAAAGTGGGCAGGTGGGCCTGGCTTCTGACTATTACCCTAATGCCTAATTGGAAAAAATTGAAAGTTTGAAGCTAAAACGATTACTGGTTAGTGGTTAGTAATAATGACACGATTAGAAATTAATTTGGGGCAATTTAGGCATTAGGCAATTCAGATTTGAGATTAATTTAGGGCCATTTGGACATTCGGTAATAAAATAATTTATCTTATTTTATTTGTAATTTGAGTGTGAGTTTGTCATTTACAAGTTAGTAATACAATTAATTTGATAATTTGTTGGAAAATTGAAATGAAATTTTATAGATTATTGATAAATTTGATAGATTTGATTAAAAAATTGAAATTGAGTGTGAATTTGCTATTTTGCAACTTTTGATAGGTACATTCAAATAGAAAATAGAAAATAGAAATATTTGATGGTTTTATTAATTGTTATTGAAATATTGGTTGAAAATTATTATTATGTGTTGAAATTTATAGGTTGATTTTTGTTGAATGAAATGAAGAGATATTTTGCTAAAAGGTTAAGAACTTCGGTTGATTCACAAAGTGTAGATCAACTACTCCAAACTTCTAATGTAAATTTCAAATGTTGAGTTAGAAGTTAATCCAGATGTCGTTGAAAATGATGATGCTGAAATTGTTGCAGACTAAGGTTACGCAAGCGTATTGATAATTTCGGTCCTAATCTTAGAGATACAGTAGTATATGGAGAGAATATATAGCTAAAGTTCCTTGTCAACCCGCCCCCACTTCAAGGCAATCCTGGATCCGCCCCTGATTAACTCCCCAGACTACTAACCCAATGTTCCGACTCGCCCTACCCTTGAAAACGAGAGTGAAAGAGAAAAAACAGGGACCGGTCTCTGAAGGCGTGATCTTTACCTCCCAATGTTCTAAAAAACGCTAGGCGAACGCTGGGCGGAGAGAGATCGCCTAGTGTCTACACGGCCTGAACGGTGGCCTAGGCGGTCCTAGAAGGATGTCTAGGCGGTCTGGACGGCTAGGCGGGCTAGGACCTTACAACGCCTAGGCGGGGCCTAGACGGGGCCTAGAAGGGATTTTTAGAACAGTGTTACCTCCTAACGCCGGCAATCTGAACGGTGGTGCATGGATGGCGGAAACGACGATGGTGGCACCCTGTGTGATCGAATGGGACCGGTCTCTGAAGGCGTGACTGTTCTGAATTGAAGACGTCACCGACGACGAGCAGCGTGGCCCCGCAGGTTGCTAGCCTTGAATGGATCGCCGATCTCAACGGTGGATCGCGATGCCGGAATCAAATGCGGACGAGGCTGGCTCACCGGAGGTAACGTTGCTTAACGAGGAGGGAACAAGAGAGATGGAACGAAGGGATCGGGGCGCTGGAATTTCCGGTTTGAACAGAGGGACCGGACTCACCACCGGCAAATCCGATCGAAATGGAAACCAAGAAACAGTGGTGGCTCTTCGAGGGGTACGTAAGGGGCGATCTTTCGATCCGATCGGGATGGCGGTGTATAAATACTAGGGTCCCCAACATTTAAAGATAGATAAATGTAAAAATGGATCAGATTTTTATTGATATGGATAACTTAAATATAAATTAACACATAGTTAATTTATATATAAGAGATTGGAGGTGGCGGTAAGTTTATCGGATTACTAACGTCTAGATCTTATCTTATATCAGAGGTTACTTACGGGCCAAGAAAATTAATTGTTTGCAGAACAAGATATTCGTTTTCCGACCTAGAAGGGAAACGAAATCCAAATATTATAAGAGAGGAGTTCGACTTTAATAATAGTATATAGATATATATTCGAACTTTTATCGAATTGAATGTACTAGAAAAATCATATGTAAATTAATGAAAAACGAATATTTTAATTCTGTAATCATTTTTAGATTTGTGAATGATGATATATTTCCGATTTTTAGGGCCTAATCAAAACATTGAATTTCTTTAGTTGAGTCGGATTACATTGTTTTTTAAGTCATCTCATGAAATAATAGTTGTCTGGAGCAAATTATTTATCAAGTACAAATGAAAAAGGTTGTGGGTGGGGTTGCTATTCCCCCCACCAGCCAGCTATATTGACATTTGCTTTGCATTTTGTTATAATAGGTGAATTTTCGTGATACTCATGACATAATTTTATTAAACATTATACAATATTTTGATATTATTATAAAATTTAAAATCCTTGTATATAATATCGTAATAAAATTATATAATTTATAAAAAAAATCTTTAAGATTGTGCCCCATATTTTATCAACATATATATAAGAAAAATTATATACTCGAAGGTCGAGTCTTGTTAAAAGATAAAAAAGTATTATGCATAAAATTAATATAAAAAATATTAGATCAAATTATTATCAGCATATAGATAAAATATTATATACTTGGATCCTAAATCTTCTTACAAGATAAAAAAGATATGCATAAAAATTATCAACATATAGATCAAGTTATTATCTTATAAAAAATTGTTTATATAGAAAGAATGATACAAGTAAATATAATATTTATTATTAAAAAAATGTATCATTATTTATTCAAAAATGTCACGTAACGCAATTTTTTCAACCGACATGGTATCTGATTTATAATGTATTAGGTAGATCTTTCTTAGATTAATTTACCCTATTTTTGTATTATCCTAAAATAATATCAACATATATAAATTCTCAAAATAAAAAATCTTGTGTGGCGAAATCCTAGGTGGCTTAATGTGGGAACGACACGTATGAAAATCATAGGTGGCGCAACGTGATGGCCTTATTCCTTGTGTCTTTTCAGGTCGGGTCAAGATTTGACGGCCCTAGTAGGGAGGTTGAGGGAGGAGAAATAATGAATTAATAACAGCCGCACGATAGTACACACAATTTTATGAAATTGGATGGTCATGGAATTAAGTATTAGATTAAAACAAATTGGTTTAAATTTCCTAAATAAATAAGATGTAGATGTGATCACATGGTATTATTCCATTTCTTAATTTTAGCATATATGTTTTTTTTATCATTTTTAGTAAAATCGGATATGCCAACAATATTCTAGGTATGAATGAGGTATTCGGCCGGGTTAATGTTCAACACGATGGTGGAGCAAGTCGACATGCCGTGTCTTAGAACAAGTTGGGTTGGTTTCAAGTGCTTTGTATTTATACGTTACCGAAAATTTCTCTTAAGAATTAAATGGGGTTTTGTGACAGTTGGTTATTTTGGATTTGGTGCATTCATATTTTAGATTCAATAATTTTAATAAATTAAGAGGTTGAAGTTTAACCTGTTTTCTCACTATGCCTTTATTGCATGGTCCACATGTGTAATTAGTGTCAAAACAAGCTCATGTGGACCCATGTGAGGTCTACTATCAAGTAGCGTTCCGATTTCAAAGACGGGGTGTTACAAGATGCACATATCTTATCATTTTTCATCATGTCTTCTCCAATTTCCTTTCCTTATTCTTCCTCAACAATCTTCATTCCCTTTTTTTCCTCTTCCATAGTCCTTTTCCATAATCCTTATGGCTTCCTCTTCCACTCTTTTCTTATCTCCCTCTTCCTTTCTTGTAGCTTCCTCTTGTCTAATTCTCTCCTCTTCCTCCATTTTCCTCTTTAATATTCCCTCTTCTCTTTTCATGTCTTCCTGTACCTTTCTTGTATCTTCATCTTGTCTAATTTTCTCCTCTTCCTCTCCCTTTTTCCTCTTTAATGCCTCTATAATTTTTCTAGCTTCAACTTTCTTTCTTCTACATTCCTCGTTTCTAATCCTTTCCTCTTCCTCCTCCTTATCGTCTTTATTTCCTTTTCCCTATTCCTCTATTCATTCAAAACACTCCTAGCCTCTTCTTACTTCCTATGATTATTTAGTCTAGCAATTCTTGTAACACTAGCCCAAGTATTGGTCAATAGAGATGTGCGAAAGTTAAATGATGGTCTTTCATATAATTCTTTCATCTTCATTGCAACTTTGATTTCATCCACCTTTGATATTTCTTCCCAAAACCTTCGTTGGCTTGCTGTAACACCCCGACTTAGCGTCGGGACATTACTAGGTAGTTGAACCTAACGGGTCCTACCTGAACTGGTTGACAACTAGAATACCTAGACCTTGCAACTCGGGCACAACAAGAAAACTATTTTAAAACATCCAACTGTCATTCAAACAAACCACATTTTTATAATGTCATGCATGAATCCCAATGTCTAGCCAATTTATATTCAACACCAGAAGTCTGCTAAAGTCAACAACATAGTAAAATCTCAAAAACAGCTAACAAGCCTAAACCGAACTCCAAACCCACTCAGTGACCTATGACACGCGTCAACGATCCGCTGCAGCATCTGTCATAGGCTCCAACACGAGACCTGTGTGAGTACCTGGAACTAAAAAATAAAGTCCCCGAGAGGTCAGCTACTACCCTAGGCAAGCTAGATAACACACGACAATAGTAAGATGTTTGAAAAACAACAATTATTCAACAACATGACTTTTAACAAGTGAATTGAACAGAACAGATTAGGTCAACACACATTTTCACAACCTAATGAATATGTGAAAGGAAATGCAATGAGACATACCATAATCAAACTAACAAGCACAAGAGTAAAGCATTTATGAAAGTAACCAACACTTCAACATTCAACAATTAAAGGGAGATACAATGGATAAGCAATTCATTAAGCGTAGCGAGAATTCACAAGGTCGAAAAACCAACTAAGTAATCACACACACGCACACAACAAAATCACAATCGTATTGGGAAATGCCATTCTTCCTTCCACCACCGCATTCCCATCTACGACGCTAACTCACCTGTGCCCGAGTGCAGAGGCGGGCCCTCCCACTTTCCATATACGTCATCCTTCCAACCCCTGGTCAAGCCTCCATTGGAGCACTTGCCAAAAACAAACAATCAATTTTTATTTTAAAAGGGCCCGACCGACACACGACCATGGCTAGACGCCTCTTCGCCACGACAATCGTCGCACATGATCGTGCCGGTTACGCTGCCAGCACAGAGAAAGCGATAGTATTTCTTTTACGAGAAAACGTTTAAAATGGAAAGCACGTCACATCATACAATAAAACATTTCGCAATAAAAACATACATTCGGGACTAATTCCCAAAACCAATCTCACAATCACGGCATGAAATCTAACAAGACTAGAATAGAGTCGAGCAAGTCGAGAACGACTTACCTGGAACGCGATCCTCGAATGAAGTAAGAAATGCGTCGATACTAAAGACCTACGAATCATAACGTATACGGTTAACCGACTAACCGCGCGTGGAGTAACTTTCGATACTATACATGCATAAATATGGTGGCCTAAATAAGAGCAAACCACCGTGATTCTATGATATCCACACAAATGCGGTTTGAATAATTCTACTATTACGACTAACGTTAAACGCACCGAACTTAAGAATCATCGTCAAGCAACCTTTTAAAAAGAACTAAGATTTTCCTACTTAGCCTTATATGACACGAGACACATAAGCTCAAGGACAACCCATTTGAAGGTCCTAGTTCCAAAGTGAAAACGCAAATTCCCGGTCACAAAGCACACACATAAACATAGACATGTATATGATATTCGAAGTTAATAATACCGGCTTCTAACCTAAGCATCCAAATCCAAAGCCTCACAACAAAGGAGATTACCACCAAAACCAATCGAGTGCTCAATACAAATCAAACGGAGGCCACATACAAATTTATAAATGCAAAGAAAATAATCCAAATACAATTCATTAGCAGAATTCAAACAACATTACACTAATTATACAATCCACTACAAGGCCACACACTCAATACTAATAGAATTAAGACCATTCACCAACCATAACCATATTACAGTAGCATTCTAAAACCACACAATGCAGGATTAAAAATAGCCATTCCCAAGTTGAACTACACTTCACCCTAGACTAAAATTACAAGGCAACATTTCATCAAATTCAAATATCCAAAAGAACACTTAGTTCAGGACAGGATCGAACCGCTAGGCACGGTCACGATTGTCGAAGTTCGATCTTCTCACTGGCGGTTGAACCACTCGGGTTTGGGATTTCGTAGGTGGATCGGTGGCGCAGCAACTCAGAGGAGCGGGAGCTGGGGCGTGCAATGGGTTCCTGGCGACTGAACCACAACAAGGGTGTGAAAAGCAGAGAAGATAAAGGGAGACGAGGAAGAGGATGGGCCAAAAGAAGAGGGTGACCGAAGCCTTACCGGCGACGCGAGATGGTCGGCAAACGGAGGGCAACACACTGAGCTCGCGATGGCTATTCGGCGGCGGAACCCTAACACAGAGGAGGCGCGATACCATCCTGGTTTGAATCCGAATCTTCCCTGCCGATCCTTACCATCGCCGAACGAAGTTGGGTCAGAACAGAGGAGGTGCGACCAGCTTAAAGACGACGACGATAGGAGGTCTCGAGTGGCTCAACTTCTTGTTATCTCGACGCTACTGGCGCGCACAGAAAAACGATGAAGTAGACGGAGGACGACGGTGACTAGTGAAGAACGCCGGTGAAGATCTCTCCTAGTGTCTCAACACCACCGGAGCACCGAGGAGAGGAGACGAGCTTGATGGTGATGGCGACGGGCAATGACGAAGAGTAATCCTTGCACTTGGAAGGGCAAGATTGGAGTTTCTTTCTCCCTTTGTCCCTGGTGAGTGGCGCAAGTAGCAGCAAAGGAAGGGACAGGAGATTAGGGCGCGAAAAGGGAAAAGGGAGGGGAAAAAGAAAACGGGTTTGGGCTAGGATCTTTAACCTTAAGATTGGGCTTTTAGGCCCAAAAGACAAAGGAAGGATGAACTTGTAATAGAATAAGAGAAATTGAGACGGAGGAATTAGTTTTTCGGGTTTTCGGAACCCGTATATTACACTTGGTGTATCAACTTCTTGGTTATCAAGTTGTGACGATGAAGATATCTTCAAACACAATAGCTTCTCCAGAGCTTCATTGATTTTGTTGAAGAGCGCATGGTTGACCATTTTCGCTAGAGCTTTTTTCATTTGATTCAAAAACTTCTTTATGTTCATTGCCAACTCCCTAACCATTTGAACCTATTTCTTAACAAAAGCATGCACACAATATAAATTTGTTATAAAAAAACAAAAACTAAACAAAATTGCAATCTAAAATATATCTACCATAATACATAAGGGTGATGAGCCCAGTAAGACTAGTTGGTCCTTGGGAATAGAATTTCGAGGTCGCCGGTTCGACACCCACGGGTGACGAAACCATAATATTAATTTCTCTAGAACTGTTTACAGTTCTCACCCGTTCAAGGGTGCTCTAGGCTAGTTCAAGTAGTATTAGGCTATCCTAAATCTTACCGGATCAAAAAAAATAATCTACCATAATACATTATATAGCAAAAAAATATTTATTGTAAAAATTATGTCACGTGACATTACTTGAATAAATTAATATCAATTTGTAATAAATATTATAATAACTTATATTATTCTTACTACACGTCTAATTTTTATATTAATATTTTTCATATTTACTAACACATATTATAAAATGAATAGAATTTAAAATATAGATTGAACCATTATCCTACATTTTATAATTTGGGTTAGGATTAGGTGAGAATGGGCACTTAGGTGATAAAATAAAAAAGAACAAGAACCGTTGGTTGGAGAGAAATCAAGGGCATCGATCATTAAAAAGGGGAAAATAAGCCACGACCAAATTTTTTGGCAAATTATTCAAGTATTTTTGAAAAAATGGATATAGGGCGCGCACCCAGATTGTTCATCCAAACTGTGATTTTGTGCATCAAAATCAATTATTTGTTCATTAAAAACCTATTGTTTGTGCATAAAAATGACCAATGTGTATCGAAATTGTGTGTATTAATATATGTTTGTGCATCATTATTAGCCATTTGTAAGTCAAAACTAACTGTTTTATGTGCAGCAAAAACTAGATAAATATATGTGTATTGAAACTAATTATATGAGTAAGGAAAAAAGTTAGCCTTAAAGCACAAAATAATTGCAAAAATACACAAATAGATACATCTAATGTACAAATGGATGGTATTGATGCACAAACAAAAGTTTATTTCATTTCACAAATAAAGGGATATATCAATGAAAAAGTACTAGTAGGGATGAACAAAGTATTGGTAGTAATGTACAAAGTGATGATAGTAAAGCACAAAGTGTTGATAGTAATGCACAAACTTCATATTCACTAGAGTTCTAACCTCGTCCTTTGGACGGGACAAAGTCTATATTCTACGTTTATATAATTTATATATTAGGATTGCTAATCCGTTGTACGAGTCATTCGTACTGAGCTAAATTGGCTAAAAAAGATGGGTCATAATTATTACGTGGAGCCTGCATCGTAATCAAATGGAATAAAGCAGCGCCAGAATCCATTTTCCTTGATACCTAACATAATGCAAGATTTTTGGAAATCAAAACATGTGACCATGCATACTTAATTAGAGTCAATTGAATTATATTATGAAATACCATAAATATTTATAGTATAACGAAAAAATAAAATGTTAAGACCCGTAACTATATAAATTATTTGATCATTTAATCAATGCATACCAATTTAGGATACAAAAATTTCTTATCCATCTTAATTTGATTGTTGAAGTATTCTTGCTTCGTGATGGTTGAAGTATTATTTTAATTTTACTTGCTCAATCTATCAACAATTTGTTTTCAGATTCAAATTCATGTAGTTCTCGTGCATATGAAATAGTGAATAATCGACAAGGACATTTTATCTTTCATATGCTTTCTATATGATACATAATTTTTTAATTTTATTTATATTTGGAAAATGATATTTGAAGTATTTGAAATGAGATGAATAGCCAATTATAAATATTTAATTTAATTTCTTTCATATCAGTCTTTACATACTTATTATATTTCAACATTGGTAGAAATTAATACAAAAATGGCAACACATTTGTTTCACCAAAACGAATAACTTAACTAAGTATTTAATTTAATTTTGATTAATTAATAAGTATTTAATTTTAGGATCAATATTTAGATAAGAAGATTAAGATAAAATTTTAAATTTAAGAATAATTTTATTATGATTTACATACCTATACGAGTGAATATAAATTTGAATTTTATTTTTTTTTATTTTTCTAATCTATCATTGAATTATATATTACTAAAATTTACCATTAACATATTCAATTATAAAATTAAAATAATTTTTAAATTAGAATATTTAAATTTATAGATTTTACAACATACTTTCTTTATTAAAAAATATAAATTAATATAGTAAATTTTCATAGAAATTATCCATGAAAATTTTCTTTTATCTTCTCTCTTAAATAAATATGTTTATTGGACAAAAATTCTTATATTCCTTGATATCTTATTTTCAATTAATGAGGGTATTTATATTGCCAACAAATTATTTTATTATAGGATGTTTAAAATTGATGGAACATGTATGAGGACAAGAGGAACAACTTTATATGTTGTTAAGATTGATACATAAGGAAAAGTTAATTTTTTGAAACACAAAGTGTTGGTAGTTATGCACAAACAAAGATATATCAATGAACAAACAAGGATATACCAATTAAATAAGATTAAAAAATAAAAAAATTATAAAGTTCAAAATCGATGAACAATGTGCATAATAACTCGATCACAAAAAATTATTTTTTGATGTACAATTGGTCAGTGTTGATGAACAATTGGTCAGTTTGATGCACAAATTATGCACGTCTCTCAGAAACGTTTTTGTTTTCGAAAAATAAGTGAATAATATAGGAAAATTCATCCGTGTCTTTTTTTTTTAATTTGAAAAGCACGTGAATAATACGGAAAAAATTCGCACGTGCCACATTTTTACCCTTTTAATGCATATCAAATTAGGGACTTCCATTTTTTTGAATGAATAACCCAAATTTATTCTTATTTCTCACATGAGTGCCAATTCTCACGTGAGTCTTTCTCTTATAATATATATCGAATATATATTATAGAAAAAATGTTAATATAATAAATCATTGATAGAATATATGATATATTTTAGTATATTGGTATATATTCTTTATACTTCGATATATTTTTAAATTAATTTTGATAAAAAATATGAATCTATGTGACATAACCTAAATTAATTAATTTCAAAAAATATTTTAATAATATGGTGATAACTTATATTATGTTTGCTATACTCCTAGGAGAATCGTTCTCACTTCTCACCTATACATTTTCATCATACACACATAATATAAGTTATCACCTAGGAGGTCCTAATAGAAAGATGCACACTTGTTGGAACAATCGTTGTTCCATGGTTTCTCTTAGTTTTGATGATAACAAACTTAGTTGGTATAACTTGCTTTTACATGTAAGTTTTTCAGGAAAACAAGTACATAGTCACGAGTTACGGAACATTGTGAGGAACGATGGAAGGAACGAGTGACAAAATTAGGAAGCGCATATCGAAAAGAACGCAGCTTTCTATTAATAACAAGTTACTAGATCTTCTGTGAGCAATCTTCTGCGAAGATAGGACAGCTGTAGGCGGTTGCTTGAGAAGATCAAAGGAAGGATAAGATCAAAACTCACACGATCTTATCTAGGAAATCCGAGATCATTCGGTTTTGGAAAGAATCGGCATGGTTGAGGATCTAAATCACAAACAATACTTTCTCCTATTAGTGTGGGATTTATTAAGTGGAAAATCTGCATAATTAGGCAAGAATTACATATGAGATCAGACTTGAAATTTCTTATAAATAGCTAGGTTATAGCTAGGGTTTAAGTGTGGATGATTACGACGAACTTGAAGAGAGAGCTTTTCGAGTGTACGAGTGTGTCTTTTTCCGGTGAAGAATCCACGAGTAAGTGAGTACTCAGGTTAGTAGTTTACTTCCACTTAGGTTTACGCTTAGGGATGTAGAAGTCTAGTTGGTTGAAACTTTGGTTGGTGCCTTAGTTACCAAGGAACTTGACTTGCCTTGTAATCGTTGAAACTTAATAAAAGTATTCTATTGAAAATCCTCTGAGAAGGAGTCTCAAGGGTAGAGGTTTTTCTTTCTACGACTTGTTGGTCGGAAAGAATGTTTTCCTCTCTAAATTCTGTGTTCTTATTGTTTATTTGCGCTGCCCAAGGAATATTGCTAGTTCCTGACTTTTTACTAACGCTTCACAATCCAACAATTGGTATAAGAGCCGGTTTGTTCTAGATTGTGTGTTAGTACAGGAATACAGAATGAGTACCAACAAAACTCACAACGTCGAGATTGGAAACAACAAGCCTCCATTGCTTGTTCCTGGAGAGTATGACCACTGAAAGATCCTCTTTGCTACTTGGCTCAAGAGCAATGACTACCAAGCTTGGTCAGTCATTGAAGATGGAGACTATGTCATTCCTGCGGATAAAAAGAATAAGAAGTCCGAGTGGGGTCCAACTGAATGGACAAGAATGGAGAAGAACTACAAGGCACAAATGCTGCTGAACAATGCCTTGGGTGCTGAAGATCTACTAAGGGTGGTCAACTGCAAAACCGCCAAAGATGCATGGGAAGCCATTGAGCAAATGCACATCGGCAGTGTAGATCTGAAGGAAAGCCACCAGAAGGAGGCCAATAAAGAATTCTATAACTTCAAGATGAAAGATGGTGAAACCATTGCCACTTACCAATCACGGTTTGAGGCTTTGGTAAATCACATCAATCATCTTGGTATCGAAAAAGACATCACTCATGTGGAGAAAATTTCTACGATTGTTGATGGTCTTGGTCCCAAGTATGTTGTTACCAGAGGTTTGCTAAGAGAAAATCCAATCACGAAGACTTGCAAACTTCATGAGATCTTTGGAAAGCTGACAGACTATGAGCGCTATGATGTCCACGTTTTTAGCATAGTTTTAGTATGTTTTTCTAGGTCTTTTAGTCTAGTTTAGTTGTGCTTTTGTGAGTATTTTGTGTCTTTCTAGTATAGTTTACATGTTTTGTGAAAATTATGGAACTACACCTTTTGTGTGTTTTTATATAGGTTTTGAGACGGATTTGGATGCATTCCAAGGACATTAGAGGAGAGGACTAAGCTAGGAAGAAGGAAGGAAGGAAACTATGGAAGAAACACCCGCAAAATCCAAAGGAAAAAGGAAGAAATATGAGAAATCAAGTGCAGACCAGCGTCGATATCGACCCTTTCAGCCCAGCCGCCCAAGTCAAAGTCTCATTAATTGCTTTTATTCCACAATCTTTTATCTTTAGTAGGTTTTGTTTTTATGAAAACTTTTTAAGAGGGATATTCTAGTATAAATACCCTTATTTAGACTCAATATCTATCATCATATACGTAGTTTGGAGAAGGGACGCCTCCTAGGTTTATTTTTCATGCAGTTATATTGTTTTTATTTTGGAGACAAGTGTTGCTTGGGGCACATGCAAGAAGATTGTGGGAGAATTTCTTGTGTTCTAAGACAAGTTTGAAGTTTTAATTCAAGTAAGCCTTTAGTTTTAATTCAATTATGTTCTCTTTCAATTGTTTTGCTTGTTTTTCTCCAATCATGAGTGAGTAGTCTTCTTTTCTAGGGTTGGGGTTGGAAACCCAACATGATTGTGCATGAATGGTGATGTGATGAATGAATTGAATGCCTTTTATCTATTTTCCTATGTGTTTGTGCAAAAGCTTTGATGAAAATTGAATTATTTCATGTTCTTAACTTGATTGAAAGAAAAAAGTTGTGAATTTGAATACGAGATAAAGTTTGAGACAAAAGTTGAGAACTTTAGATCAAAGCAAGTAGATTAAGTAAATTGATTTGTGAAAATTGATTGTTTGCTTGATTAATTCAATGAAAGTTAATTATGTTAAAGGCATGATATTTATGATTTATGTTATTTGAAATTGCATGATTGTGTTGTGGTGAACCCCTATCCTAGTGTTTTTCCTTATTTTTGAGTCAAATCACAAACCCAGGTACCTCAATATTGACCCTGCTATGGTCGATATCGACCTGCAATTTTTCCCTTTTTTCTTGCTGTTTACTTAGTTTTTCTGCTGCATTCATACCTTGATACCGACCCTGACAAGGTCGATATCGACCCCTTCCAGTGCATTTATTTAGTTGTTTTGATTTGTTTTTTGCTTTGTTTTGCCTTCTCTTTTGCTTCTTAGTTTAGTAATCAAACATAACCTTGCTTCCCGTGGACGATCCTGACCTCCCTATACACAACAAGGTCTTGACTACAAATTTATTTGTTGTCGGGAAACCCTTTCAACAAATTAGCGTCGTTGCCGGGGAAGCAACTGTGTTGTGTTTGATTACTTGTGGGTTGGGAATAGCTTGACCCCGTTTTTATTTCTAATTTGTTTCTTTTTGTTTGTTTTCTCAGCTTATCACAAGGAGCATCTCAGGATCGTGCTACAGATTTTGAGGGACAATCAGTTGTACGCCAAGTTGTCAAAATGTGACCTATGGCTAAAGGAAGTCGCCTTTTTAGGTCATGTCATCAACCAAAATGGATGGTGGACCCACAAAATATTGAAGCAGTCTCAGAATGGAAGCAACCGCGTAATGTTAAAGAAATTCGCAGCTTCCTAGGACATTCAGGGTACTACCGCAGGTTTGTAGAGGGATTCTGCAAAATCGTCTTACCAATGACCAAGCTACTCCGAAAGACCCACAAGAAGTTTGTGTCGGATGATAAATGTGAAGAAAGATTTCAAGACCTGAAGAAACGTCTCACAAGTGCACCCGTACTGATCGTGCCAGATGGACATGAAGGATACGTGGTGTATAGTGATGCCTCCAAGCAAGGTCTCGGATGTGTATTAATGCAAAATGGGAAAGTAATAGCTTACGCATCTCGCCAACTCAAGAACTACGAAGTCAACTGCCCGGCACACGACCTCGAGTTAGCAGCTTTGGTGTTCGCCTTAAAGATTTGGCGACACTACTTGTATGGGGTGAAGTGTTAGATCTACACCGACCACAAAAGCTTGAAATATGTGTTCACTCAAAAAGAGTTGAACATGAGGCAAAGAAGATGGTTAGAACTGCTCAAAGACTACGACATTGAATTGCTCTACCATCCGGGCAAGGCTAATGTCGTGGCTGATGCCTTAAGTCGAAAGACACAACGAGAGGGCATTGTTGCAATGTTGACGGTTCAACTAAAGCTGCAACAAGAGTTGATATGAGAAGGCATCGAAGTTTGGTTTGGAAGACAACAAGGTTTTCTAACCACCTTAGAGATCCACTCCGACGTGCAAGATGAGATCAGAGTGAAGCAAGCCGACGACATCATGTTGATCAAGATCAGTGGAGAAGTGCAGGAAGGCAAGGCACCGTGATTCATTATCCAAGATGATGATTCCCTTTGGTTTCAAAATAGGATTTGTGTGCCTGCCATAGATGAGCTTCGTAAGATAATTTTGAAGGAATCTCACTCTTCTGCATATTCCGTTCATCCCGGAGCAAGTAAGATGTACAAAGACTTGCGAAGGAACTTTTGGTGGCCAAACATGAAGCACGAAGTGGCAGAATTCATTTCAAGGTGTTTGGTTTGCCAAAAGGTAAAGATTGAACATAAAAGACCAGGAGGAATGTTACAGTCACTTCCAACGCCAGAATGGAAATGGGAAGATATAGCAATGGATTTCATTATCGGTTTACCTAAGACTCAAAAGAAGAAAGACGCTATATGGGTGATCGTAGACCGACTCACCAAAAGCGCTCACTTCATTGCAATCAAGAAAAAGTGGGAAGTCCAACAGCTAGCAGAAATTTTCATTAAGGATATCGTCCGCCTCCATGGTACCCCAAAGACAATCATCTCCGATAGCGACGGACGTTTTATGGCAAATTTCTGGCAAGAGTTGCATAAGACCATGGGTATTGAACTGAAGTTTAGCACAACTTTTCATCCCCAAACCGATGGTCAATCCGAACAGACCATTCAGACTCTTGAGGATATGCTTCGAGCCTACATTTTGGATCGCACAACAAGTTGGGACGTCAGCTTAAGTTTGATAGAGTTCACTTACAACTATAGCTGGCACTCGACAATCAAGATGGCTCCTTTTGAAACTTTGTATGGAAGAAGATGTATATCCTCAATCTGCTGAGACGACAATGCTGACAAGATTCTTCTCGGACCGGAGTTGGTTGAAAGAACCACCGCAGACGTTGCTTTAATTCGTCAAAGGATGTTGACTGCTCAAAGTCGACAGAAGTCATATGCAGATCTAAAGAGGAGATATTGAGTTCGAGGTAGGAAGTAAAGTGTTCGTCAAGGTATCTCCTTCGAAGGGTGTTTTTCGTTTTGGGAAAAGAGGAAAGCTCAATCCTCGTTATGTGAGACCCTTCGAGATCTTGGAAAGAGTAGGCAAGTTGGCCTATCGCATCGCGCAACCTCCCTCAACACACCCAGTTCACAACGTTTTCCACGTGTCACTCCTGAGGCAGTATGTGCCGGACGAATCTCACGTAATCAACTGCGATGACGTGGAACTTTAGTCGGATGGCTCCTACGAAGAGAGACCTCTGATAATAGTAAAACGTCGAGTAAAGCAGCTACGCAACAATGAGGTACCTCTAGTCCGAGTACTCTGGTCAAAGGAAGGTAAGGAAGGTACGACATGGGAGACTTGGAACCGAGCAAGACATGCATAGACATTTTCCCGAGTTGTTGTCGTCATGAGTTTAGGTTTGAATGCTCTTTATGGGGGTACTGGTAACTTTGTTGTCCCCTCGCACTACGCGAGTGGTTGTAGCTAATCCCGTACTTTAACGTTGTACCATCCTTTGTTTTCCTAGTTTCAGGACGAAACTAATTTAAGGGGGTACTGTTGTAATAACCGCATTTTTCGTCAAATGAATAAATTTCATTTCTTAATATTTAATAATTTTTATTAAATAAAATAATCTCATAAAATTTCTAAAAAGAAAAGAGATTATAATATTCTCATAAAATCCTCATTCGAGTTAATGAATTTATTAACGACGGAACTTAATAAATTCTTAGTTAACGGAAAATTCATTTATTAAGACCCGATCGTTCCGACGCGCGTCACAAACCGACCTTCGGCCCGTTTGCAAACGCGTCGGACTAATCATTACATGATATATGGAGATTTTTGGAAGAGATTCACTAGATTGCCTCATTTATGAAGCAATCTCTACAAAATCCACTAACAAGATTAATGTATTAGTTTATTGTTATGTTAGTGTAAAACCATCATTTGGAGAATATTCTCTCTTATTCTCAAATCTCTACACAATCTCCCATCATCATTTTCTCTATTTAAGAGAGATATGACATGAGAGAGAGACTTAAAAAGCTCTCATCATTCTCTCTTCTAGCTCTCTCTCTTCCACCATAAAACTCCATTTGTGTTCTCCCATCACACCACCACACCACCACCACTTCCGAACACCACCTCTGTCGACCACCACCACTTCCGGCCACCACCAGGCGCCACCGTCCAGCCCCGGAGCCGCCGTCGTCCAGCCGTGCCGCCGCCCCGCCCTTTCCCCTCTAGTGGTGTGTTCTTGCTCCAAAAATCCCACAAATTAAGGGTATAAAACTCTAACTCTTTTTTCACCATTTTAAGTTTTTTTTAGCATGATTAACCTTGATTTAAAATCTGATTTTTCCTCTCAAAATTCAGAATATAAAAGGCTATAAAAAAGGCTTAATTTTCCCTTGATTCTTACATGCATGCACACCTTGTTAGAAAGAATGGTGTCTTCTACAAATCATGTGAACTTCTAATAAAATCCTAAATATTTTTAACTTTATTTAAATGATATAAAAAACCCCTTTTTCTTCTTAAAAATCCATAAGTTATACTAGTAATTCCATGGTAACCACTTAAGAAACCCCTTTTTAACTTGCTTAAAATCCACATGCATGTCATTTTTAATACTTGAAATAGACTTTTTGAGGTTTATAAAATTTAAGATCTAATAAACTTAAGCTAGAAAGATTTTTAAATGGAATTTGTTCTTGCCAGTCTTAATAGTGGAATTTTTATGAAGAAAATCAACATGCATGTCTCATTTGAGAAAGAGATGGATTTTTGATGATGTTTGATGTAAAACTTAGTCTTATGAGTTTATAAAATACTTTGATGATCTTATAAGTCCTTACATGCTACTTTAAATGAATTTTTATTAAGAGAAATCACCTTGCATGTAACTTCCTAGCAATTTTAACACTTAAATGGATTTTTATTTTTTTATTTTATTTTAATAAAATCGGTTATATATAAATAAAATTGCTAGACTTTTAAATAATTTCTATAAACTTTGCATGTAGAAATTATGGAGTTTTAGAATAAATATTATTGTTAAATGTGCTCTAAGTTTACTAAGATGGAATTTTTACCATATCTTTTAAATAAAAAGAAATATAACCTTTAGCATGAGTTTGGTTAAAATGTTTCAAAATATGCTTGTGAGATTAAATAATATTTCTAGAAGTCATTTATGCACATGCATGACCATATTAGAATTTTCCTTTGAATAAATAGTGATTTATATGAAAGTGTAATAAACACAATCTTCTTTAAAAGAAGTCTTCTTAAAAATGATGCATGCAAATCTTTTTATGAATTATTTTTGAATATACTTAAATATTTGGTTGTAAGTTAAAAAGAGTTTTTCTTAGTCTAAGTAAAGCCTTACATTCATGTTCTTAAACTAAGTATTTGTATAAGTTACAAAACCCTTAATATGTGTCACCTAGAAAATAATAATAAAAAGAGTTATTATTATTTTAACCTTCTTCCTAACTAAATTATGTAACCAAATAATTTAGTTTAACCCACCTTCTCTTAGAAGAGGAAACTAAGAGAAAGTTTGCCTTTAAATTAAAATAAGGATTTTAATAAGTATTCATTATCATTCTTGCGGTTAAATAGGTCGAGGTTCTCAAACGGCACTAAACCGTCTTATTTCCGAGTTAGTAATATCTCCGAAGGAAATTCAAGGCAAGTGGACATTCCTACTTGAACCTTTTGATAAATTCGATTTCATTAACTTGTTCGATGTTGGGAACACCTTGTTTGCTAAATAAAACGAACTTAGGAAATATCGATTGTTATAAATAATGACCTTTGTTAGCATTACGATTATTACTATTGTTAGTAGACATAATGCTAGGCTCGGTTGTGTGGTCTTTGTTTGTTAAAAATCTCTTTTCGAGATTCGTTATGAAATTCGTAGCTAGATTAATAAGGGGTGCGGGCTCGGCCCGAACATCTCTATATAATATGTCGAGTGGTATGGCACCATGCCCTCTCTTCCCTCGACTGTACGGATCATGAGCTATGTCTGCTCCTACTCGGAGGAGGGACGTATACACCCTAGCTAGGTGTCGGAACCCAGTTCCAATAAGTGGTATGCCGGCCCATTCATGCCCCCCCACACTCTTAAAAATCGTTAACTAATGTGAAAGTTTTCATCACGAAAGAAAGTAAGTGCTAGTGCACCTTAAAAGAAACCAACACCGGACCGATCTCAAATGATCGATTCGGCTCTCGGTCTGCAAGGGCGCGAGAGTTTTTAAAGAAACTTGTGTGTGTAATTAACGTTCCCAACAATTATTCTATTCTAGAATGTTTTACAATCTCATAGTTCATTCTTTCGGTTTACGAGTTATCTCACCTCGAGATTCACTAATCTCCCGTTCTAAATAAGCTCCACTTAAAGGTTCCACATCTCGAATACTTCGTAATAATAATGTCGATACTTATCAAACTACCTTAAGGATGTCCGTTTCTCGCTTGCTTAGTCTCTTTAGACTAATTCTGTTTTTCCGCATCTTTGCCTGGCATTTCTCGCCTTTCGCGCCAAATGCCAGATGCTAGGAAACCTCCACCGAAGGCATAAAAGACGAAGACTACTCAAGTGAAGGAAGGAAGGTCGGGAAATTTTCAAGAATTGCATTTTGTTTAATTATAGGTTTCCCCACGTTGGATTGAAAAATGTTAATTTATATTCCGTTGCGTAAACAACTCTTAAGCTTTATGATTTGTCAAGTCAAGTACAAACTATGTAATTGATAGGCTATTTTCCTACACCGCAAGTATACGGTTCGGTTGTAGTAATCAAGGTGTCGAACACAGGGAACTTGTAGTATTGATTATAACACGATTCAGTAGACTAAGCCAAAAATAAGAAAAAGAAGTTGTAATTGTATTCAGAAATAATTAAAATCAAAATTAAGAAGTAACTATCAATGGAGAAAAGCATTCCAAGGTCAGGATTCCCACAATGATTATTCAGCAGATTACCGGTGATATTTATTTGGATTTCAATTCAAATGTTATTTGAAGGACTAACTATCTCAAATGTTAACATTAACTCTTTTCAGACGATTAATGCATGTACCTAGACTCGACTAGCAATCACTCTCGCACAAAGCAAGTCTTATTTAGGTCCTTTAAGTTCTTTAGAGATCAATGAATCAATAGAAATAACATCCGCTCTCGCGCTCAGTTAAGACTACTCAATCAATAATTTCTAGGATAGGTTAAGTTCCACAAGTGAATTAAGTCACTCTCGCACAAATAATTCAACAAGTTCAAACCTAGGGATCTAACATGAATTAACAATTTGTGAATTCAATTCAATCAATCTCTTGTTATTCTTATCTCCTCTCGGTCTCAAATTATAACAAGATTCCTAATTCAAGCAAATTAGGTCATTAAGCATCCTAGGTTGAATCAAACAACAATTCAAATCTCAATTCAACCAATCATCACCATTAAATCTACCTATTAAACCATTGGGTTCACCCTTCCTTAGAACTAAGAAATTAGCTAGACATAATATGGAGAGATAAGAAATCTAAATCAAAGAGAAACATACCAATTGTCTTTTCAATAGATCTAAATTCAACTCCAATCAAGTCTTGCCAAAAATCCACAAATCTCCAATCTAGGGTTCTTCAAAGAGAGAGGCTAAGAAAATAATACGTAATAATCATCCAAACTTAATCTCTAAGTATTTATATGAAACCCTCAAAACAAGATAGAAAAGGCCCGAAATTAATAAATAAAACACGCGGAGGAGAAATTTCGGAAAAAGACGCGACTCGGTCTGAAACTCGGTCGAGTTTCAGACCGGGTTTTTGCCTGGTGGACCGCTACGTTCAAAACGTTGAATGAGCTTTCTTCTGTGTCTTCCACCGAGCTTTTTGCCCATCTTCTCTTCAATTCCTTGCATCCGCTTAACTCCTAGACACTTCCTATCGGGTTGCTCCTCTTGCCCTTGTCCTTGTCGTTGCCAAAACTCCTTGAATCCACCTCCAAATGATCCTGAAATCGAACAAAGCAAGAGTAGAAACCGAAACTACAAAATCTACTAAAAAGACAATAAAACCAAGAGGAAAATAAAATAAAAACAACTAAACTAAGGAAATAAACATGCTTTATCCTAGACTAAAATGCATGCTATCAAAATCCCCCAAGCTTAAACCTTGCTTGTCCTCAAGCAAGAAATAAAATCTGACACCCCACAAAACAAGCAAGTCATGCATCCATCTTGACAACGAACTAGACAAAGAGTTTAGAAGTATAGATCAACAATCAAAATCATAGCGTGCATTTGAGAAATTCAAAGAAACTGAGTCAACATATTCATTCTAGACCTCACTTAGGATAATGTGTTTTTCGCTCTCTCTCAAGTGTTTAAATAGGACGTGTTTCACTCAAATCTCACATTTGAAAGCTTAGCTACCATAGGCTTGCAAAAGCGTTCTAAATCTCCACCGCATGGGACCTTGCATCCAACAATGATCAAGAGGTCTTTTATTGGGTTGTAATGGGGCCAAGGTGATAAGAAATAGGTGGGGAAATATTTAGGCCATGTGGTGCTAAATCCCGGGAATCTAGACTTAACTAAACTCGATTGAACACCATGTCTCATGATTTTCTTTCCAAGCAACTTATTCCCATACACCAACACCCTTTATTCCCTTATTTCTCATACTCTTTTTTTTTTCTTTTTGCTTTGTTTTTTTTTTCTTTTTTTTTTTCAAAGCATTTTATTGATTTTTTTCTTTGATTTTCCAAGATAAAAAATACTAGTACATTACACAACCCAATCACCAAATACATATAAGTCTCCCCCAAGCTTAGCTTGCAACCACAGAGTCAATCAAGTAATTATCCTAGTTCCCGGATGGGTCAGGCTTATAAAGGATCGGATTAATTTTGTGGAGCTTCAAACGAATAAGGCTAATTTAGGCTCGAAAAGGGGCTTCAAAAAAAAATAATATGCAAGGTGGATAAGGAGTATAAAGGCTAAGAAAATAGTGCCTCAATCACTTCAAAGTCGCATGCAAGAGTCATAAGAGCGGTCTTGAAAAAGAGTCTAAAGCAAGTTCTAGAGGAAGCAATCAAAGTGAGCATCACACATAAAAAGAAAGGACATCATGACATTATTTAGTCCTAAGAAAGGCAAACAATAATCCTCACAAGGCTTTTTGTCTAGAATTTCAATATTAACTCAAGTTTCAAAGAATATGCAAGCTCATTCAATCATCAAACTAATTCATAACATAGTCAGTCATCATCAAAACTTCAAGCATTTCAAGCAAGTCAAAGGGGTAGAATTCCATAGAGAAAATTTTGAGGACAAGGGGTGTTTCACTTGAAGAGAAATCCATAGCTCCTAGAATGCAAATTTTATATATATATATATATATATATATATATATATATATATATATATATATATATATTTTGCAAGCAAAATTCAAACTAAATATGCAAACTAAACTATATGCAATGCAAAACATGAAAATGTTCCCACCCCCAAGCTTAAAACCTACATTGTCCCCAATGTAGAGAATAAAAGAGAAGGGAAGAGAAACACTCACATAGTCACTACTCTGGTGGAGGAGGTGGTCTTGGTTGCCAACCGGAAGTGCGCCAATCATCGATCTTGGTGTGCATCTCCTGAAAGCGAGTGTCAACATGTGTGGAGAGTGAAGCAATCGAGGCGTTGATGTTGGCAAATTGAGCGGTAAATTCCCAATTCATGGTGGCAAGACTATCGGCAAGGGAAGCAATGGTGACGCCTTGTCCTCCCAATGTATCCGACGGATCAAAGTCATCATCATTCTCATCATCAACATCATCCTCATCATAGTCGGCCTCCATAGCATCTCCCAAAAGAGCCCCGGACTTAGCTTGGGCACGAGTAGGATCGGTGGAGAGAGCATGTATCTTCCAATTGGATGGAACACTAATTGATGTGCGCTCGGGGTTCAGAAGTTGGAATTACAAAGAACCGGAGGGAAAGGCCCAAAACCACTTGTTGTTGTAATTGGAGAGCACCCTCATGTTGTTCAAATAGGCCGGGCCAATGGGCTGAGGAGGAATGTTATCAAGTCGCCTACTAAAATCAATCCCAAAGTGACGTGCAAGGAGAGTAATCAAGCCACCAATAACGATTTCCCCCGACTTCTTGTCACTCACATGCTGTAAATGATGTACGAGGAACCCAACAGAATTGACTTTCTCATCTTTAAGGGCAGCACATATAACTGTAAGCTCCTTCTGAGGCACATTGTTCTCAGCGCCATCACCTCGGCCAAAAATAGTATGGGCCATGAACCGCTGAAGGAGGCGAATGGCAGGGTTGCTGATTGTAGTGGCCTTCGTGGTTTTAGGATCATAGGAGCCCGCACCAATCTCATCCCAAAATAGCCCGGGTGAAAAGAACTCGGCACGACGTTGAATGCGGGGGGTTTTGAAATCGGTGATGACGGGAAAACCATAGATGTTGCTTATTTCTTTCAGAGTGAGCTCCCGATCCTCATCCCCCAAGCGAAAACGAACACGAACCTCTTCACAATGCTTGCCTTAAATGACCTCGGACTCAACAATGGAGAGAAATTCCAAGGTAAGACCTTTGAATGTCGGCTCTTGAAGATGAATGAACTCTTCCCATCCCAGACGTTCTGCCATCAAATCAATATCACTCCGGATACCCAAAGCGTCTACCAAGTCAAAATCGAGGTATCGAGTGGTAGCAATAGTCCTCTTCTTCAGCAAATCAAACTTGGTGTAATGCATCTGCTTAGTGAAATTAATACCAAGTGAGTCAGGAGTTGTCTCTCCGACGCGAGTGGGAGGATCTAGAGGTCTAGAGGATGAAGAAGATTTTCCTCGCATACTCTTTAGGCGCTTAGACATCTCGAAAACCTGTATCGCCTACAAACAAGAGAAACATACACAACCAAGCAAGCAAAAGCCAAACAAGTATCGTTCCGGCAAGAACGATCAACAACAATGTGCCACAACTTTGTCGTCCCGGCAAGGACGACCAACAACAATAATACTTCAAGTTCTTAGCGAAGCAAATTGCAATTTGAAACCCTTAGAACTCAAATTAGTTAAACAGCCAAGTCTAGCAAGAATTCATGGCATTGTGACTATCAAATTTTTCACTCAAACCTCCCTAAATCTAACAAGTATGAATTAATATAGTAAATTTGCCCAATAAACACCAGAAATTTCAGATTAATAATACAAATAAAAGAAATCCCTAATTGTTAGTAAACCCTAGAAATTATCCAAGTAGAAGGACAAGAGATTTGTACCCAATTGGAGCACTAATGGGCGTGGACCTCGTGGTGGTGTTGTGGGCTGGTGCGCCGGCGGCTCGCTGGTGGCCGGAGATGTACGCAGGAGGAGAGGCCGGGCTCCTGGTGGCCGCGCGAAGCGACTGGTGGAACTGCGCGCGGTGGCTCGCTCGGGCTGGTGCGGTGGCTTGCTCGGGCGGGCTCGTTACAACAGGCGATGGAATGGCGGGGAAGGAGGGAGAGTCGGGCGAGAAGAGGGAGTCGGGCGAGAAAGAAAAGAGAGGAGAGAGAAGGGGAAGAAAGGAGGGGAGGAATAAAAGAAAAAAAAAGAAAAGAGATAAAATAAAAGATTTTTTTTTTAATTTTCGGCTGGCGTCTTTTTTTGCAAAACTCGGTCTGAAACTCGACCGAGTTTCAGACCGAGTTTTTAACTAGTGTATGCGCTTGTTTGTGCAAGACTCGGCCAGAGACTCGGTCGAGTCTCAGGCCGAGAATTTTACTGGTTAAATTCCCGTCCGAAATTACTTAAGATTTTTTTTTTTAAAACTAAATAAATAAATAAAAAAAAAACGAAGAAGAAAACGTACCTGATGGGTTGCCTCCCATCCAGCGCTCGTTTAAGGTCATTAGCTTTACCTTCCATCTTCAATTCAAGTGATCGGATTAAGGAGGAGGACGGAAACTGTCTCCGCAATCGAGCTCCCTGCGATGTACTTCTTCAGCCTTTGTCCATTCACCTTGAATACTTCTTCTTTGTCATTGCATATTTCTATGGCTCCATGGGGAAATACTCTCTTGATTGTGAACGGGCCACTCCATCGGGATTTTAGCTTGCCCGGAAAAAGCCGTAGTCTAGAATTGAATAGCAAGACAAGTTTACCTTCCTTGAATTCTCTTGGGATTATATGTTTGTCATGCCATCTTTTCGTTCTTTCTTTGTAAATCTTGGCGTTTTCATAGGCATCCAACCTCAGCTCTTCAAGCTCTTGTAATTGAAGCATTCTCTTCTCACCGGCTTCCTTCATGTCATAATTGAACAGTTTGATTGCCCAATAAGCTTTGTGCTCAAGCTCCACTGGAAGATGACAAGACTTCCCATAAATCAATCGGTATGGTGTAGTGCCAATGGGAGTCTTGAATGCCGTCCTATAGGCCCAAAGAGCATCGTCTAACTTCATTGCCCAATCCTTTCGAGATCGGGACACAGTTTTCTCCAAAATAGCTTTAATTTCCCGATTGGAGACCTCTACTTGTCCACTCGTTTGTGGATGATAAGGGGTGGCTATCCTGTGAGTAACTCCATACTTTTTCAACAAGCTCTCAAACTTCTTCTCGATGAAATGAGATCCACCATCACTGATTACAACTCTTGGAGTTCCAAACCTCGGAAAGATCACTTTATTGAAGAACTTGGACACAACTCTTGAGTCGTTTGTTGGTGATGCAATGGCTTCAACCCATTTAGACACATAATCTACCGCCAAGAGTATGTATTTATTGTTGCAAGACGGTGGAAATGGTCCCATGAAATCAACTCCCCATACATCAAAAATTTCAACCTCTTGAATGTTGTTTAGAGGCATCTCATTCCTCCTTGAGATGTTACCGGTGCGTTGACAAGAATCACAAGAAGAAATATACCGGTGAACATCTTTAAACATGGATGGCCAATACAAAGTAGACTGAAGGATCTTGGCAGTGGTCTTTGAAGAGCTAGCATGGCCACCACAAGGCAATGAATGACAATGAGTAATAACACTCTCAATTTCATCCTCAGGAATACAATGCCTATAGACTCCATCAGCACATCTCTTGAATAAGAAGGGCTCATTCCAAAAGTAATGTTTAACATCAGACAGGAACTTCTTCTTTTGTTGGAATGACAACCCAACAGGCATTTCATTACACACCAGGTAATTCACAAAATCAGCATACCATGGCACTATAGAGGAAGAGAGTTGTAGAAGTTCCTCAGTAATCCTGAAAAGGTGATCATCGGGGAATGAATCATCAATGGGCAAATCACCTCTTGTGCACTCCATTTGCTCTTGTGTCATTCTAGACAAATGATCAGCCACCAAATTCTCGGTCCCCTTTTTGTCTCTAATTTCCATGTCAAATTCCTGAAGAAGCAGAATCCAGCGAATCAGCCTTGGCTTAGCATCTTTCTTGCTCAAAAGGTACCTCAAAGCGGCATGATCTGTGTAGACAATGACTTTTGCCCCAACAAGGTAGGATCGAAATTTCTCAAAGGCGAATACCACAGCTAGCAACTCCTTCTCTGTTGTAGCATAATTAACTTGTGCTTCATCCAAGGTTCTACTAGCATAATAGATGGCATGAAGTTTCTTATCTTTTCTTTGTCCCAACACAGCTCCCACAGCGTAATCGCTTGCATCACACATCACTTCAAATGGGAGACTCCAATCAGGGGCTTGCATTATCGGAGCTGAGATCAATGCCTGTTTTAACCTGTTAAAAGATTCTAGACATTCCTGGGAAAAATTGAACTCAACATCTTTCAAGAGCAGGTAAGTAAGCGGTTTGGCAATTTTAGAGAAATCTTTAATGAAACGCCTATAAAAACCTGCATGACCCAAGAAACTCCTTACCCCTTTTACCGAAGTTGGTGGTGGCAGTCCTTCAATGACTTCTATCTTGGCCCTGTCAACCTCAATTCCACGGTTAGAAATCATATGGCCTAAAACAATCCCTTCACTTACCATGAAGTGGCATTTCTCCCAATTTAGTACAAGGTTAGCTTCTTCACAACGCTGTAAAACTCTAGACAAGTTAGCTAGACAAGCATCAAAAAAAGTACCATATACTGAAAAGTCATCCATAAACACTTCCATGATGTCTTCAATAAAATCAGAGAAAATAGACATCATGCATCGTTGAAAGGTGGCTGGAGCATTACATAACCCAAAGGGCATTCTCCTATAGGCAAAAGTGCCATAAGGACAAGTGAAAGTAGTTTTCTCCTGGTCATCTGGGTGTATAGGGATTTGGAAGAATCCACTATAGCCATCCAAGTAGCAGAAGTGGGTATGTTTAGCCAACCTTTCAAGCATTTGGTCAATGAAGGGGAGAGGAAAATGATCCTTTCGGGTTGCTTGATTAAGCTTTCTATAGTCAATACACATTCGCCAACCTGTGACTGTTCTAGTTGGAATTAATTCATTCTTTTCATTTTTCACAACAATCATCCCCCCCTTTTTAGGCACCACATGCACAGGACTCACCCAAGCACTATCAGAAATAGAGTAAATAATGCCTGCATCTAACAATTTCAGCACTTCTTTTCTAACTACTTCTTTCATGTTGGGGTTGAGTCGTCTTTGATGCTCAATAGAAGGCTTGTGATCATCTTCTAATAAAATTCTATGCATGCACAAAGAAGGATTGATCCCTTTCAAGTCATCAATAGTATACCCTATGGCTTTTCGATGCAACTTAAGTTCTTTTAACAATTTGGCAGTTTCATCATCACTTAAGCTAGCATTTACTATCACAGGGTATGTAGAATTAGAGCCAAGAAATTCATACCTCAATGTAGACGGAAGGGGCTTTAACTCCACTTTAGGTGCAACATGGGATTCTTCTCCAACATCTTGAACAACCACTTCTAGCACATCAACAATGGTGCTTTCCAACTCATTAGTAGACATCTCAGGGTGATCCAAAATTTCCTCAATGGGGTCTTTTGTGGCCACAGACATCATCATATCTTGAGTTTCCCTGTCTATAACATCTAACCTGCACAACTCATCCTCAAGTCTAGGTTGCTTGATAGCTTTAGTGAAATTATACTCAATTTTCTCCCCACCAATAGAAAAAGAAAGAACACCCTCTTTTACATCAATAAGAGTTCCAACAGTAGCTAAGAAAGGTCTTCCTAATATAATGGGAATGGGAAAATCAGCTTGCATATCAAGAACAATAAAATCAACAGGTACATAGAATTTACCGACCTGAATGGGGATATCCTCAAGGATACCTGTAGGTGATGCAGTCGATCTATCAACCATGAAGAGAGTCATATCCACCGGTTGAGGTTCTCCAAGATCCAGCTTCTTGCAAATGGAAAGAGGAATCAAGCTCACACTAGCTCCCAAGTCACATAACGCGTTGTAAGTGCAATTGCCAATCACAATGGGAACACAAAAGCTCCCAGGATCTCCAAGCTTAGGTGGCAACTTATTTTGAACAAGGGCGCTACAATCTTGATTAAGGGACACCTTTTGACAACCCTCAATTTTCCTCTTATTTGATAATATCTCCTTTAGGAACTTTACATAAGCAGGCATTTGTTGAAGAGCATCTGTGAATGGAATATTGATGTAGAGCTTCTTCAACACTTCTAAGAACTTCCCGAATTGCTTCTCAGTCTGAGCTTTGGCTTTTCGTTGTGGGAATGGGAGAGGAGGCTTGTAAGGAGGAGGTGGAATGTAGGGAGCCTCTTTCTCCTTCTCTCCATTGTCTTGAAGCTTTTCAGGTTCACCACTTTGTTTCTTCGGTTCCTTTGGCCGTGGATCCTCCAATTCTCTTCCATTCCTAAGTGTGACTGCATTCAATTGACCCTTAGGATTCACCTCAGGATGCCCAGGAAGTTGGCCAGCTGGCCTTGGAACATTGGCAGCTTGTTGAGCCACCTGTTGTTCTATAATCTTCAAGTTCTTTCCCTGGGCCCTTACTTCTTCAGTGAGAGTCTTCATAGAAGTGGCAAGGCTCTCAATAGCAGTCTCCCAAGCCGGTTTCTGAGTAGGTTGAGAAGCTTGATTTTGATAAGTAGGAGCTTTGGGTGGAAATCCAGGAGGTGGCCTCTGTTGTGCTTGATTATTCCCATAAGAGAAGTTGGGATGATTCCTCCAACCAGGGTTATAGGAATTAGAGTATGGGTCATTCCTAGGCCCCCTGTTGAAGTTATTCATGTAGTTCGCTTCCTCCTCTTGTGGTTCATCTTTAGAGGCAAACAATTCACAAGATTTGATGGTATGATCACCAGCTCCACAAAACTGACAAACAACACTCGAAACAACTTGAGAAGGACTTCCATTGGTAGAAACAGGAGAACCATTCATTTGTAATTTCAACTGCTTGATCTCCTGAGTCATGGCATCAATCTGTGCCTGGTGCAAAGTCTCTTTATCAACTTCATAAAGCCCAGCTGATCTCTTAGAACTTGGAAGAGAACGAGCATCATTATAATAGTGAGTGTGTTGAGCAATGTCCTCAATCTGATCCCAAGCATTATTAACATTCATCTTCATAATAGTACCTCCAGATGAGGCATCAATGAGCAGCCTGGTGGTGGTGTCAACAGCATTGTAAAAAGTGTGAAGAAGCACCCACTTGTCTATTCCATGGTGAGGACATAACAATAGAAGCTCCTTGAACCTCTCCCAACCTTCATAAAGAGATTCCCCATCCTTCATCTGAAATGAACTGATCTGATTCCCCATCTCTGCAGTCTTCTTAGGTGGGAAATACTTGGTCAGGAAAGCTTTGGCCAACTCATCCCATGTAGTGATAGTGCCACGAGGCAGGGCCTTGAACCATGCTTTAGCCCTGTCTCTTAGAGAGAATGAAAAGGTGCGCAAATAAAGCGCGTCATCAGAAACGTCATGAATCTTCACCGTATCCATAAGCTCCAGAAAAGTGTTGAGATGTTGGTGAGGATTCTCAGAAGGTAGACCTCCAAACTGATTCTGCTGAACCATATTAATCAGAGATGGCTTCAGCTCAAAATTCCTGGCCTGAATGGGAGGTCGGACCACACCAGTTGTGGGTCCTTGATGGCGTGGCAACACATAATCACCCAATGTCATAGGTGGTTGAGCATTCAGCTGTTGTTGCAACAATTGTTGTTGTTGTAGTTGTTGTTGTTGTTACAACAACAATTGTTGTTGTGCATTTGCCTGATCGCCTTCCATAACTTGTGTTTCAGCTTCCCTTTGCTCTCTTCTTCTCCTATGAAAAGCACGCTCGGGTTCAGAATTGTAGTTGTTAAGTGCACTAGCGCTCAGAGTTCTTCTCATAAGAAGGAGAACAAACTGGAACCAAAACCAAAAAGAAACAAATTAAAAATAAAAACAAGACTTAATCTACCGGTTGTGGAACACAACCAATACTAGAAAAGTTCCCCGGCAATGGCGCCAAAAACTTGATAGGCTATTTTCCTACACCGCAAGTATACGGTTCGGTTGTAGTAATCAAGGTGTCGAACACAGGGAACTTGTAGTATTGATTATAACACGATTCAGTAGACTAAGCCAAAAATAAGAAAAAGAAGTTGTAATTGTATTCAGAAATAATTAAAATCAAAATTAAGAAGTAACTATCAATGGAGAAAAGCATTCCAAGGTCAGGATTCCCACAATGATTATTCAGTAGATTACCGGTGATATTTATTTGGATTTCAATTCAAATGTTATTTGAAGGACTAACTATCTCAAATGTTAACATTAACTCTTTTCAGACGATTAATGCATGTACCTAGACTCGACTAGCAATCACTCTCGCACAAAGCAAGTCTTATTTAGGTCCTTTAAGTTCTTTAGAGATCAATGAATCAATAGAAATAACATCCGCTCTCGCGCTCAGTTAAGACTACTCAATCAATAATTTCTAGGATAGGTTAAGTTCCACAAGTGAATTAAGTCACTCTCGCACAAATAATTCAACAAGTTCAAGCCTAGGGATCTAACATGAATTAACAATTTGTGAATTCAATTCAATCAATCTCTTGTTATTCTTATCTCCTCTCGGTCTCAAATTATAACAAGATTCCTAATTCAAGCAAATTAGGTCATTAAGCATCCTAGGTTGAATCAAACAACAATTCAAATCTCAATTCAACCAATCATCACCATTAAATCTACCTATTAAACCATTGGGTTCACCCTTCCTTAGAACTAAGAAATTAGCTAGACATAATATGGAGAGATAAGAAATCTAAATCAAAGAGAAACATACCAATTGTCTTTTCAATAGATCTAAATTCAACTCCAATCAAGTCTTGCCAAAAATCCACAAATCTCCAATCTAGGGTTCTTCAAAGAGAGAGGCTAAGAAAATAATACGTAATAATCATCCAAACTTAATCTCTAAGTATTTATATGAAACCCTCAAAACAAGATAGAAAAGGCCCGAAATTAATAAATAAAACACGCGGAGGAGAAATTTCGGAAAAAGACGCGACTCGGTCTGAAACTCGGTCGAGTTTCAGACCGAGTTTTGTAAAACTCGGTCCAGAACTCGGTCGTGACCTGGACCGAGTTTTTGCCTGGTGGACCGCTACGTTCAAAACGTTGAATGAGCTTTCTTCTGTGTCTTCCACCGAGCTTTTTGCCCATCTTCTCTTCAATTCCTTGCATCCGCTTAACTCCTAGACACTTCCTATCGGGTTGCTCCTCTTGCCCTTGTCCTTGTCGTTGCCAAAACTCCTTGAATCCACCTCCAAATGATCCTGAAATCGAACAAAGCAAGAGTAGAAACCGAAACTACAAAATCTACTAAAAAGACAATAAAACCAAGAGGAAAATAAAATAAAAACAACTAAACTAAGGAAATAAACATGCTTTATCCTAGACTAAAATGCATGCTATCAGTAATGGATACATTTAAAAGTCTCACATGTGAGCAACTTTCTTTTCTATGTAATGACTTTTTAATTCCGTATGTTTTATTTAATTTAATACCTTATAAAGCCTAGGGTGACTTTGCAGGTGGTAAAACCCGAGGTCACTGGCGGTAACACCTATCGTTGTAAAATAGGGGTGTTACAAAATTAGGAAGCGCATCTCGAAAAGAACGCGGCTTTCTATTAATAGCAAGTTACTTGACTGTTTATTCACATCTTACCCGACTGTACATTTTCACTTTATCCGACTGTGAATGAAATTTTCATGTTAGTGTGCATAATGGTTTTACAATGAGTGTGCATTTTTCTACTACTGACTGTGCGTAATTCGTATAAGTGATTGTGTATAATTTTGTTATTGATTTTGGATTACCTTTTTTCAAATGAGTTTTTTTTTGATGAACTTATAATGAATATGGTTTGCATATTCAATTACAATAGTATACACATTAACTTACAATAATATACACATTTGCTAACAAAATAATGCACGCTCACTTATAAAATAATGTATACTCACTTACAAGGCACACTTGGTAAAAATGTCACACACACTTAGTGTTAGAATGTCACTAGGATACTTTTGTCACTTTATGAAAGTATATGGCAACAACTAGAAATATCACAAAAAGTCTCTTATTGGGCTCACATATAAAAGTTGTAAAACCATGTTTTCGAGAGAATGAGCAGACTTTATTTCTCCTCCATTTTATTTCGTACTCATATTAGAAAGTTGCCACTTTTATCATCTTTCCCATTTTACAAATGCATTGATTTACTGTTTCATTCAATACTGTTTTGTTCTTGAACTTTACATGGTATCAGAGCCATGGACAGTCCATCTATTCCGCAAATCATCAACCCTCGTGACGCATGGGATTTCTTTATTCATCACTCAGATCACCCGAACTATGTCTTATCTACGAGCTTGATCAATGAGCGAAATTACAGCAGCTGGAGGCGGTCCGTTGAAGTGTCTCTGATGGCCAAAAACAAGTTGAGGATGGTGAACGACACTCTTCCAAGACCAGACTCAACATCACCACAATATGGACAATGAGAGAGAGTAAATAACATTGTAATCTCATGGCTTTTACACTCGATTGAGAAAGAAATAGATGAATCTGTTTTATACTATAAAACTACTAGTCAAATCTGGACAAAGCTTCATTCTCGGTTTGGAAGGCCTAATAGAACTAGAATCTTTCAAGTTCAAAGAGATATAGGGTCTATTTCACAAGGGAGTATGTTTGTGACTACATATTTTGCAAAAACGGAGAAACTATGGGACGAATACATGATGTTGATTCAAGACTGTGTATGTGATTGTGGATCTAGTGATGTGATAACCAAAATCATGTAAGACCAACAAGTGGTCCAGTTTTTGATGGGTCTTAATGACAGTTTCAACACTGTGAGAGGAAATGTTTTAATGTTTAGACCACCTCCAAATTTAAATGAAGTTTACCAGATTGTGCTTCAAGAGGAAGATCATAGACAGATTGGTTCAAATGGGAAAACTAAATCTAAAGTAGCAGCAACATTTGCAGCTCAGAGATCTGGGAATAGAGATGCACAAAGAGGAGTTACAAAATATTGTGATCATTGCAAGGTGGGTGGTCACACTACGGACAAATGCTGGAAGATACATGGTTACCCACCTAAACCACCTAGTGAAAATGCTAACTACTGTGATCACTGCAAAATAGTTGGTCATACCACTGATAAGTGTTGGAAAGTTAGCAAAAACAACAACTCCAAAGCACTTGCAAATGACACCAACAATTTTTTTTGTGATCACTACAAACAACCGTGGCATACAATAAAATAATTGTTGGAAGCTACATGGCTATCCACCTGGTAAAGGAAAGCTAGCAGTCCAAGCTTCATCAACTGGATCTCAGAATCCTGGTGGTTTTATAGGGCTGACACAACAAAAAATCGACCAACTCATTACTCTTCTCAACAATCAAACTGGCCTTGATACAAACAATCATGCTGCATTTTTGGCAGGTAAAGCATTTTCTCTCTTTTCAAATGGCATAAATTCTTTTTGGATCCTTGACAGTGGTGCATCTGACCATATAACCCTTCATCTGTCACTCTTCACATCTTATAGCACCATTTCAAAACCTGTCCATATCACTTTACCAAATGGCAAGACTGCTCAAGTCCAACATAGTGGAACTGTCACACTTTCTCCTCATCTTAAGCTTCACAATGTGTTGCATGTTCCTGAGTTTCAATATAATTTACTTTCTATACACAAATTGTCCAAAAACCTCCCTTCTAATGTCATTTTCACTCCTTCCTTGTGTTAACTCCAGGGCCATTCAATGAACAAGCTTTTGGTGATTGGCCATGAAGTCAATGGTCTCTACATCATAGACATCTCACCTTCTTTATCTCAAGTTGTCTCAAACACTTCAAATTCTGTTTCTAGTTCTGTTAAAAAAATTGTTGATCTGTTTTCAACTACATGTAATGCTTCAATTTCTAAACTCAGTTCTGAATTGTGGCATTCTAGAATGGGTCACATCCCTTTTTGTCAATTACAATATATCAGTCCTGAAATTTTGCACAAGTTTGAATTTATAAGTCAAATTTGCCCAAAAGCAAAACAACAAAGGCAATCTTTCCCTCTTAGTTCATCTATTGCATCATCCCTATTTGAATTGATTCATATTGACACTTGGGGGCCCTATAAACAAGCTACTTACAATGGCTTTCAATATTTTCTCACCAAAGTCGATGGCCATACAAAGTGTACTTGGACATACTTGATGTCACACAAGAGCAATGCCTTTTGGCTTTTCCCTCTTACAATATTTCATTACCATGATCAAAAATCAATTTCATGTCTCTGTCAAAACCATCAGATCTGATAATGTCCCCGAGTTTTGTGGCTCTACTGCACAATCTTACTATAAAAGTCTTGGCATTATTCACCAAACCTCTTGCGTCGACACACCACAACAAAATGGTGTAGTTGAACGCAAGCATAAACACCTCCTTGAAGTTGCTAGAGCCCTCTATTTCCAATCCAACCTTCCCTTACAATTTTGGGGAGATTGCCTCCTCACAGCTACATACTTAATAAACAGAAGTCCATTGTCATCTCTTCAAAATACTTCTCCCTAACAACTCTTGTTTCATAAGACCCCAAATTATCTTCATCTTAGAACCTTTGGGTGTTTGTGTTACATTAGCACTTTAAAAGAGGGCAGAAACCTTGTGTCTTTTGGATACCCATTTGGAAAGAAAGGATACAAAGTTTATGATCTTCAAACAAAACAAATCACTTTAACTTGAGATGTTGTCTTTCATGAACATCATTTCCCTTTTCATCTTATTTCTTCTCCAAAAGACAACACCATCAATTCTCCTCTACCACAACCATCACAAGAATTTCCAACCACACACTTTCTACCAAATCATACTCAACTTCCACCCATACCAGATTCACCCCCAAACCCACCTTCTCTTTCCATACCATATCCTTCTCCTAACACACATGACATAACAAATTCTCCCAATAATTCTCCTCCACTTCCTGTCTAATTCTGGTGTCATTCCTTCTACCCACCTACCTTCTTCTCATCATGCTTTTATAGCTCAAGTTCTCTCCTATTCTGAACCTTCTACATATAACCAAGCATCAAAGGATCCTAATTGGCTTAATTCCATGAGAAATGAAATTAATGCTTTACAAACCAATGGCACATGGTCTCTTGTTCCTTTGCCTACAGGAAAACATCCCATTGGATGCAAATGGATTTTTCGTGTCAAGTTAAAAGTTGATGACACTCTCGAATGGTGCAAAGCGAGGCTAGTGGCAAAGGGGTTCACACAACAAGAGGGTATAGACTTTCATGAAACCTTCTCACTAGTGGTCAAGATGAGCACAATCAGAACAATCATAGCATTAGCTGCAGCTAAAGGATGGTCTTTGTTTCAATTGGACATTAATAATGCTTCCCTACATGGTGAGCTCAAAGAGGAAGTTTACATGACAGTCCCAGAGGGTATTCCTAACCCACACAACCAAGTTCGCAAACATCAAAAGTCCATTTATGGACTCAAACAAGCCTCTCGCTAGTGGTTCCATAAACTCACAAATTCACTTCTTCTCCTTGGCTTCCAACAATACAAGAATGATTATAGTCTATTTCTCATGAAAGATTCCAATCACATTACCATAGTTGCAGTCTACGTTGATGACTTATTAATCACTAGATCAGACCCTACTTGCATTCAACAACTCAAGAATTTCCTTGACCAAAAATTCAACATTAAAGATCTAGGCCTTCTTCACTACTTCTTGGGATTGGAAGTCAGCTATCTACCATCTGGCATTGCCCTCACACAACACAAATTTACAAGAGATCTGCTTCAAGAAGTTGGCCTTGCTTCAACGACCCCTGTTAGCTCTCCTCTACCTCACAACACTAAATTGAATGCAACAGATGGGATACCAATTGACAATGCCTCTTTATATAGACATATTGTAGGTAAATTGAACTTTCTCACACACACTCGGCCAAATCTTAGCTTTGCAGTTCAAACTCTAAGCTAGTTTATGCAGTCACCCAAATCTCCTCATTCGGATGCCTTACACCATACCTTGAGATACCTCTCTGGTACCGTAGGCCAATGAATCATCTTAAAAGGCTTTGATCAACCCAGATTAACAACCTATTCAGACTCTGATTGGGCATCATGTCAAGTCACAAGAAGATCAGTTAGTGGTTACATTGTCTTACTTGGTTCTTCACGATCTGTTGGAAATCAAAGAAACAGTCCACTGTGAGTAGAAGCTCCTCTGAAGCTGAATATAGAGCCCTTGCACAAGCTGTTGCAGAAGTCACATGGTTAGTACGATTGCTTCAAGAACTTGGTATCTCCATCATCAAACCAGTAGAACTTTGATGTGACAACAAGTCAGCAATTCAAATTGCTCAAAATCCTGTTTGTTTATGAAAGAACGAAGAATATTGAGATAGATGTTCACTTCAAAAGAGACAAGGTCTTAGAAGGGCTTCTTCAATTACAATTTGTTCCATCATCTTCACAACTAGCTGATGTGCTGACTAAAATCCTACCATCTGAACAACAAAAATTTCTCCTCTACAAGCTGGGTGTCTTCTCACCAAACCCTCTAGCTTGAGGGGTGTGTGTGTGTGTTAGAATGTCACTAGGATACTTTTGTCACTTTATGAAAGTATAGGGCAACAACTAGAAATATCACAAAAAGTCTCTTATTGGGCTCACATATAATGAGCAAACTTTATTTCTCCTCCGTTTTGTTTCGTACTCAGATTAGAAAGGTGCCACTTTTATCATCTTTCCAATTTTACAAATGCATTGATTCACTGTTTCATTCAATACTGTTGTGTTCTTGAACTTTACACTTAGTTTAGAATAGTATGCACATTCACTTACAAAATAACGCACATTCACTAACAAGATAATACATAGTCACATGTAATATAAACACATTTGGTGAACAAGTCATAAACACTTTTTTTAGAATACTATGCCCATTACTTACAAAATAACACATAATCGTTAATTTACAAAATAATACACAGTCGTTAATAAGATAATGCACAGTCACATGCAATACAATGCAATTTCAGTGAAAAATGCATACACAGTCCTTAGTATTATCATACATAGACAAATAAGATGAAAATGTACAGTCACATACAAAATTGAACACTTCCATTTTCGAAAATTTACACACGCAAGATAAAAAGAAAAGTTATTCGCATGCATATTATTTCGATTGAGATTTATTCTCATTTCTCTCTTGAAACTCCATTCTCACCTCCTAAACCGCTCCTAAATTTCAATAGCCAACTAATTCATTACTCTAGGATATTATATTTTTTTTGGTCGAATTAGGATATTAATCATATTATACCAAATCGTGTATAACACTCGTTCTTATTTACAACTCGTTCTTGGGTCGTGCAGAGTTTACCGGTCAACTAAGCTAGCAATTTTTAGGATTAACGAGTTTATAAGCTAGCATTTATCGAAATAAAAAGTTTATAAGTTTGAGGATTAGACTTGGTCTTATTGGGCCTTTGTAAGATCAACCACATCTGATAGGAGACAATGAATGTATCCTCGGGCCCGAGCGTTTAAACTAATTTACAGTATGAATTCATTGAATTGGCATGAAAAACCAGAAAATCGAGAAGGTTTAAAATTAGGGGTGAAGATCCCGTGCGAAACGGCTATTTGTGAAATAAGAACGAAAGAAAAATCTAAAACTTATTACTAATCGGTTTATAAATTATACAAAGACAAATTGCTTCAGAATTCAGATGATAATACTTTTCTAGACAAAAACACGATAATATTTTTCAATCCTTTGACGGGGAGAAAACTTAATGTATATTTAGAAAGATGATTTTTGTCATGTTTGTAATTAAATGAACCCATTCAAAGGATTGAGTTGTAGTTGTTGTTGACCGTTTGTGTGTGAATAATTTTCGTTAATCTAATATTGTGTTTTTTAATTATACTATTATTTTTATGAGTTGAAATATAATGAAAATAACTCTAACGTAAAATGAGAACAAATATTAACCGTTGGATTAAAGAAATAAGGCGAGTAGATGAGACAAACTCCTTTAATGAGTTTTTAAAGGTAGAATATATCAATAAGCTATTGAACTTTCACACTTTTATCAACCACCTCCCCGTACTTTGGGGGTTTTAAAAATAAAATACACGCCATTTAGTCAGTTAAGCAATTGTAGTTAAAAGAAAAAAAAATGTATAATTCAAGGGTTTTTTTTTGTGAAACCCCCAAAATATGGGGGGGGGGGGGGTTGACAAAAGTATAAAAGTTCAAGAGCTTATTGATATATTCTGTCGTTTTTTTAAATCAGAAAGGTAATTTCGTTATTTACACCATAAAATAGAATTTCTCCTTCCTCCTTCCAACACTCCCCAATCTTCCATTTGATTTTCTTCTTTCTACTCGTATCTTCTTGGTTTAGTATTAAGAATTTATGAACCATAAGGAAAAAAATTTAAGAACCTAGCATTCCAAAAATGAACCCAAACAATACAATTTATAAAATAGAATACATCACACAAATAACAAATAATGTGTTGAATTCATGAACCTTATTGACAATTGTTGTACACCTAATTATATGAAGACATAAGCCCATGCAATACCATTTATGAACTAGAATACATGACACAAATAACAAGTATTATGAATAAATTTACATGAACTTAAACATATAAAGACATGAACCAACAAAGTACCTTTTATCAACTATATATTGTCAGAAAAATAACAAATATTGTGAATTAAATTACATGAACATTTATGGTAATTGTTATGAACCTGATCATATAAAGACATGAACCACAAAATACTACATGTGAAATAACGCACATATCGAGTGTTATGAATTAATTAATTTCGTGAATCTTATAAACAATGGTTATGAACTTAACCTCATAAAGACATGAACCAATAAATCAACTTTTATAAACTAAAAGATATGAATCATAAGACGAAATATTATGAACTCATGCTTATAAAAATATGAACCAAAATTACAAATGGCATGAACCAAAAGAACATAAACAAAAATAACTAGTATAGCTTAATAGACATGAACTATAATGAACCCGAGCTTACAAAATTATGAACCAAAAGAAGAGTTATAATGAACCAAAAGATATTACAATGTTTATACAATTAGCTTATGTGGAATTTGAACTCACATCTATGTACACATGCACATTGTTCTATCATTTGAGCTAATAGGCTACCCAACCACAAATACAATATGCCATATAAAATTTTTTCATGTATATATTTTTTAATATAAAGTTGTTATGAAGATTCTATCTAAAAATATAAAAAAATATAATTTTATTATTATGATAGATTATAATATTAGTATAAATTAAATCTTATGTAATTTAATTATTATTAGGATATACCACCTAACTTTAATATCTAATTCTATAATAATATATCAATATTGTCTATCCTAATAACTCGATACAAATGTGCATTTTTATCTAGATTTTAACACTATAATTATACACAAAAATTTATATTTTATTAATATTTATATTATGCATTTTTGACACTATAAATTTTTTTAAATTATAATATCTATATTTTTTTCAATAAAAATATATAATTTCTATTTTATATAAATATCGTGAAGGGTACTTAAAATTCTTAAAGTACACTAGTTAAATCTATAATTGATAAAAAAAAAAAGTATCATTCCCTTCTATAATTATTTTGTAGTTGCATTCGCTAACGTAGTTCTGCGTACGACCATCAGATAGCATTCGTACGTGGTAGTTGCTGCTCTAATTTGGTAGGTGAATTGGTGTTAGTACGTTTTGTTTATTTTTTCTTTTAAATATAATTAAGTGTTTATTAGCTAGATTTGAGACATTTCATATCACCTAATGATCATTAGGTGCTATGGGGTATAACATGTGTCTCATTTGGAGGACAAAGCCAAGCAATTTTATCAGAATCGGGTTCTAGGTTGAATCGTCGAGGGTCTTTTGGATCGAATCATAGGATCGAACCCTGAATCGTAAGACCCTACATATAACTAAAAATATGCAAGAATAACCTAATAGATTGTATATTTTGTTACATATGATGTAATAAAATGATAAACATTATTAATTTGATTATTAAAAATGGTATAGGATGGACTAGTCAACTATTTAAGATCCTACTTGAGATCGTGGGTCGTTTCGTGTGTAATGGGTCATACGATCGCTAGAATCGTAGAATCGGATCGGGATTCTGATAACATTAGTAATAATAATTGACATATATATGTATTCAAATTACGTAAAAAGTCATACTAATTTTTTTTTCGTAAAATAAGTTAATAGCTTATCATATTAAATCCCTTAAACTAACTACCAAATTAAATCGTTGGATCTTTTATTCGGGTGTTTTGGGATTGTAGATGCTTTTTCCTCGACTCCAAATCTCTCTTATCTAATTATGCTTGTTTTTTGGTCGATCACATATTTAATTATGTAATTCAATTTGAAATCATGTGTGCCTAACCTGGACACGTCGCAATTTAATAAAATTATTTATGTGATTAACCAACTAATTACCCCGCTAATGACTTTTCATCTTCATTCATCTAATTTATGAGAATGTGATTGAGATTGAAAATTTTAACGTTCACGTATACGTTGCGTGGATAAACGAGAAAGACTTCCGATAATCAAAGGTTGTCAAATACATCCGATAATCAATGTTTGTCAATAACTTATAAATGTATTTAGCTACTTTACTCGCTTTAATTTAATTGATAGGTACCGTACCATGCATTATATTCTTGCACATTACTTTTTGGTCAGATATTCTTTCACATTTTAAAATTGTGAATAGTGAATGTCTAGAAACAAAGTTGTTGGGATTAACTTCACCATCATCACCCAGGAAAATCACGGCGCGCGGAGTGAGGTTTCAATAATTCATTACTTAGCTTCAATTCGTACATATGTAGTTAAATAATGCACCCAATAACTTCAGCTACTTGATTATTATATATAGGGAATTATATGTAGGCACATAAATCGAATATTAATCACACCCTTAGACTCCGACCAAAATAAAATAAAATCACACCTTTAGACAAATTTTTTATGACAAGGACCGTTCGTCGAGACCAAGTTGAATCCGGTCTCCCTTTGGTGAATGTACAATTTTCTTACCAAGCACACAAGTTTCACAGAAATCTAAATTACAAGGGTTCACATCAATCATAGCATGTTTATGCAAATGCATGAGACCCTTATTGCCTATATGACCTAGTCTAGAGTGCTAGAGCTTTGTATGTTCTACATTGTCAGCATTGAATATTCCCTTGGAGACATTTAGTTTAGGGGATCTTATAACATGATACAATCCCCCTTTCTTAATGCTCCTTATAAGAATTGTTCCATTTCTGATAACATCCCTTATGCCATTTTAGGTTATAATCTTACAGTGTATATCATCAAAGACAGACTCGGACAATAAATTTCTTCTTAAGTTTGGAACCCATCTAACCTTTTGTAAAATTCTTATTTTACCATCATGCATTCTCATAGGAACATTTCCTGTACCCTTAATAGATAAAACTGTATGATCTCCTAACATAACAATGCCATCATCACATAAAGACAGAGAATCAAAAACACTCATGTTTGGAGTAGCATGCATTGTACAACTAGAGTCAAGAATCCAGTCATGCTCAGAAGTAGGAGAAGCAACAACAAGAAATTCATGAGAATATTGAGGGTAATCATGATAAGATTCAAACACATTTGAAACACCATTATTATCTTTAATCTTATTTTTCTCATTCCTTTTCTTCTTGGTGCAATCATTGGAATAGTGACCAACAACACCACAATAGTAACACTTAACACCCGGCATATCTTTCTTGTCATTGTTAAGATCACCAGACTTCTTTTTCTTGTTCTTTTTGAAATTCCTTTTCCCTTTGACCATCATAACCTCATTTTAGACTCAGCTTTCTTGTCATTATTAGAGCTTCCATTTTTTTCTTAAAGACTTTAAGGGAGTCATTTTTATGAATAATAAACTCAGATAATCTAGCAGCAGTCATACCGTCACGGCCAAATTGACAGACATCTTTCAGAACATCAAACTGAGCAGGGAGAGAATTCATTAAGAGCATGAACTGGTGAGAGTCTTTTATTTTTTTTTTATCACATCTCTCTAAATCCTAGATAATCATAAGGAACATATCAAGATTTTCCTCAATAGTTTGATTAGTATCCATTTTAAAGCTGAACAGTTTAGACAGTAGAGAGACAAGACACGACAGAGATTTGGAAAGATACTTGGCATCCAAAGCATCCCATAGGGGTTTAGGTTCAGTAATACTTACAACATGCCTAGCTACCTCATCAGATAGCCTAAGCATAATCTCTGCGTGTGCTAAATCTTGGGCCTGCTTTTTCTGAAACTTAGTAGTTGTAGCATCCCAAGTATCTGTAATTGTATGCCATAGTTTTTCCTTAGTGAGGATTGCTTCCATCTTCACCTTCCACATGGCATAATCTGAGTGCACATCATAAGACTTAATCTTGTAAGCATCTCCCATAGTTGTACCTGAAACAACAAGAAGTCAATGACTTTTAAGAAACACAAACAAGAAACTGGATCTTTTGCTTCAACAACAAGATCCAAAACACAAGTCAAGAGACAAAGCCCTAGACTCTACTGTAGGACCCGACAGAGGGAAGTAATCAACACAAGTCGAAACCCAATCTATCAAAGTTCCCCTGCTTCTCCAAGTAAACACTTACTTGGAATGCAGTGACAAAAAGACTGAAGCAAAGAAGCACAAAACAAGAGAGAAAACCTAGAGAAAACACTAGATCTAGACTCTTCTATTATAGGGCCTGCAAGGAGTTGCACCGAAACAGTCCGTTACTGCAGTTTACAAGAAACCCCACTTAAAGCTTGACTGCAACAGAAAACAACAGATCAAAGCAAAACACAACAGCGGAAGCAAGATCCAATAAGATCTAAAGCAGAAATAAGAGAACTTGGCTCTGATACCACTTTGATACGATTCAGAACCCAAACAACTCAAGAACTCAAACGAAGAAGTGGAAAAACAGTAAGGAACACAAGATCTGGTTACACGGTTCGATCAAGCTCTACATCCGCGGAGTCTCAGTGAGGAGACTCGTCTCAAATCCACTATTTGAAGATCAAGTTCAAGAGAGATTACAAAGCATACAAGCAAGGCAAAGCATATCACAGAAACAGAAAGTTACAAAGTAGATCTAGAGAAGAAGAGAAGAAATTAGGGTTTCGGCCTCCTAATAGGCTAGACAAGCTTCTGGAAGAAGCTTTAGATCGTTCACCACCACAGATCTCAATGAGGAAGGACACCGTCTTCAACGTCACCACCAAGCTCCACCGTTTGGCTTCACCGAATTTTCTCTATCTCTGATCTCTTTCTTCTCTCTCTTTCTTTCTCTTGGAATGCTCTCGAAGCGCCTCGCACTCTAGGGTTCGGAATGAGCTCCCAAGGAGAGCTAGCGAGGCTTTATAGCAAGAGATGAGCTTCGAACGCTGCGTTTCACTAAAGGCAGAAGCGAGCTCTCTCCGATTTCGGCCATCAACATGTTAATTTATTGACACTAAAGCTAATAAACTAGTATGGACCGTATGGTAATGGATAGTTTATATAGTTTCGAGTTAGGTGAAGCAGATCACATTTACCTAATTTTTTCGAATCGGTTGAGGCGAGTTATGATAGCGAGCAGATGCAGTTATACGTAGTAATTTATAGAGCCCATCATGTCACATTTCGGATGTGTACGTGTGTTTATTTATTAGAGTTATTTCATGCTTAATTAATTGAACCGATCGGAGTAACTAGACATGTTTGTTGTGGGTCGCATTGATATACTATAGTACGCGTGATATGTCTAGCCATCTAATCAGCCTTGCTAAATAATGGGAGGGTAGCTCATTAAAACCGTGCGTGGAATTAACAACGTAGTCTTTCTAATTTCAAGATCAAGTGAGCCAAATGGGAAAGAGCGAATAAAATGAAAGATATGGTTCGAGTTGTTTTGACTGGAAGATATTAGCTAGTTTACCAATAAGCAGTTTTATTCATTCAACACCAATTTGCAAACCATATATCATATCACATGCTAGCTTGCTAGCTACCACTCCAAATAGGAATGCAAACAAAGAAATTAAATCACCCCCACAATTCAAACAAAAACACACAACATCAACCACTTCAACTTAATAATTAATTAAACTCCACACACCAACATGATCGGTCGATCGACACCTTTAGTTATATCCCAATTAATACGTGTATGTGTGCACTTGTCCCCTGTCTTCCCCTAGTGAGAAACTGGCACACTGTGTAGAACCACAGTTTCGACGGTAAGACCCGGTCCGAATCCAAACAAGACGCCCCAATCTAGCCCTTCTCCGGTCGTCGCGTGGCCGTTCTCCAACGACTTCTTCCTCATCTCGTCCATGATGAACAACACACATGCGCTCGACATGTTTCCGTAGTCGTTCAGCACTTGCCTCGTTGCCTTGAGCTTCTCCTCCTTGAGCCCTAGCTTCGCCTCAACTTGGTCTAGGATCGCTGGACCACCTATATATATACACACCAATTTGTTCTCGATCATTACAAGAGAATTATAGAGATCAATATATTTTTGCCGAACGGGGTTCCATTCTAAAACCAATTGGTAATAGGAGAAGTAATCCGTTAAGTTATATATATACTAGTCCAGCTAAGTCCCAATTTTCATATGTGGGATGGACATTCTAACAATATAGTACTCAAAATGTAAATTAAGACACTCACCAGGGTGTGCAATCCAAAAGAGGGAGTTCCAATCGCTAATATTGAGAGGAGAGAAAGCCTCCGTAAGGCTCTTCTCGATGTTCTTAGAGATCAACCCGGGAACGTCTTTGAGAAGGTGGAAGGTGAGCCCGACTTCCCGTAAATGGCCATCAATCGCACCTTCGGAGTCCGGTAGGATGGTTTGGGCCGTCCAAACCAACTCGAAGATGGGTCGCTCGATGGACAAGTCAGGGTCGGCCCCAATGATGACCGCTCCGGCGCCATCACCGAACAAGGCCTGGCCAACCATGGAGTCCAAGTGAGTGTCCGTCGGCCCACGGAAGCAAATAGCCGTGATCTCCGAACAGACCACCAACACTCGAGCCCCCTTGGTGTTTTCGGCCAAGTCCTTTGCGAGACGAAGGACGGTTCCACCCGCAAAGCAACCTATATAAGAATTGAAACAATTATTATATATTAGAACTCAATCTTATATGTACGTAAGTATGTGTTTGCGTGTTTGTACGTACCTTGTTGGTACATCATAAAGCGCTTGACGGAAGGGCGAAGGCCGAGGAGCTTGGTGAGTTGGTAGTCTGCTCCGGGCATGTCGACACCGGAGGTGGTGCACACGATGACGTGGGTGATCTTGGACTTAGGTTGGCCCCACTCCTTGATGGCCTTCTGAGCCGCCTCTTTGCCAAGCCTTGGCACCTCGCTCACCACCATGTCTTGCCTTGAGTCCAAAGACGAAGCCATGTAGGCACACATGTTTTGGTTCTCCTTGAGGATCTCCTCGGTCAAGTGCATGTAACGCTTCTCGATCATCGACTTATCGCCTGTTAAGAGAAATGTACAAAGTTACCATTTTAATTAGGTAGCTGATACGGTAAGAATGTGTCATTACTGTTGAGAATATAGTCTGGCAATATGAGGAGTAACCCAAGGGTATATATATACTAGACTATTTCTCTTTATATATTAGATATGTGATAGACTATATTCTCAATAGTTAGCAAACTATAAACAAGATATAGAGAATACGTACACATGCGCCTGAACTTCTCCTTGAGGTCGGTCATGTGCTCACTGTTGGTGACACGGAAGTAGTAGTCGGGGTAGTCGGCTTGGTAGATGCAGTTGGGTGGGGTGGCCGTCCCGATGGCTAGAACAGTGGCTGGCCCTTCCGCCCTCTGTGCCTGTCTGATCTCCTGGACAGATGGTGCCATCTCGACCGCTAGTCGATTAAGTGGGAGTTATGTGGGGGTGCAAGTGAATGAAATGAGTGAATGAGGTAGAGAAGAGATATGTTGGTGTGAGATGAGAAGAGATGGAGGACAATTATATATATAGCAAGAGAGTATATGAAGGGAGAGAGGGGTGGTTCAATTTAAGGCCAAAGAGAAGAGTAGTAGGTTGATAGGAGAGACGGGCAGATGACGATTTCGGGGGTTACCACAATACCACGTGAGTGAGTAAGTAGTCTATTGGGTGCGCTTTTGCTTGTTGAAAATAAGAAAACAAATGGTTCACGCCTTGCCATATACATCGACATCTTTTTTTTGTTCGAAATGACATCATCTAATTTTTAAAACGTGTATTGTGGGTTTAGTTTGATGCTAATCTATTTAATTTACATAGGTGTATACTTTACATAAATACCTATTACTAATAAATAACTCAAAAGATAGTACTTTTTGTTATTATATTAGGCCACATCATATATTAAAATAATAATTTCAAATATTTAATTGGCTATAATTAAACATTAATTAAAAAAATTAGTAAAATTATTTTTAATTTTTATTTGTGACGACTTGAGCAATATAGATAGCAAAATAATAAAAATCAAATATACTCTGATGCTTATAATATTAATTTATTATATACAAAGTAAAATAGATAAGGAAATATTTTTATCTTATTATACATACAAATAATTGTTGGGTCGTCAGCATTTGGGCCATGATTGGAATGCAAGTTCATCTCCAAGACAACCGGTTATACATGATCCATGAGTCAACAAAGAGGGCGAAATAATTGGAGAAGAAAGATGCGGGAACTTATTGAAGATGGGGGCGAGATCTCCGGGAAGAGAAGATGGCGGTTCAACGGCTCTATGACTCGTTAACAAATGAGTTGAGGCAAGGGAAGCAGGGGACGACTGAATCTCACGAGAAACTACGCATAAACTCGACACTTGCAAAACCTATAGTCTCATTCTCGAATTGTGTTGTTATTCGTTCAATATATTTTCCTTGAACACTACATATTCTACATTTGATACTTTTGAATTCATCCATTCTTGATCTTACATGGACAATATTATTTGGAATTCCTTATTCGACATTCATTTTATCTCGTAAATCTTAACGTGGCTAAGGTTCCCTCATTTTAGCGAATAACGCGTTTACGTGGTAATTCGCCCAAAATAATTGACGTCAACCGTGGGGCCCTTAGTTAAGAATGTCGGTTAAGAACCACAAAGTTTTGCCCCAGGGAGTATGGCCGACGTCAACAACCACTCATATGGACCAGAGAATCAAGAGATCAATCAGGAGACCCTCGATCCACAGATTATGCCTTCGGGCGATGACCGTACTTCCACAGAAAGAACTCTAGACCCGACTACTTCGGTGGCCACGTAGGAGCGTACAGCAACGGCCAAATCAGTCGTCACTGCTGAATTACCAACATCTTTGCTCTGCCTCCAGAAGGATTTGGAAAAGGAAAGAGAAGCACATACTCAGTTTACCGAGGTGTACAATAAACAGATTGAATCTTTGACTAATGAAAGGCTTTTACTCCAATCACGGGTATAATTAGGATCAATTTTACCATGAGTTTCAGTGACAATGAAAGGCGTCGCCCGATAGTTGAATCTGGATGATCCAAACCTGGTAACGCCCAATGAACCCAGACAGGTGACCAGTTTTCAGGTAAACGGTATTTCACTCCGTACTATCTAAGAGGACGCGAAGATAACACTACTATGTGAACTTCTTTTGGCCCTAGAAGATTGAATTACCCAAGTCCCATGAGCACCTCAACCGATAGTAGTCGAAAGGAGAGACGGGTAGACATTTTGCGGAGGTATTGTGTTCCTGATGTGCCAAAGTACGAATTGATAACAGATCAAGACCAACACATAGCCACCTTCAAGAAGGCAATGAACATTAGTACGGTCCCCTTCGATACGTGGAGATTGTGATGTGTTGTTGGTTTAGATATACTCTATCGGGGCTCGCCTTGAACAAACATTCCCACTTACCCCTTGGTATTATAAATTTTGGGGTAATTTTTAGGGTTGTATAAGGACAATTTTGTAATTTATATAGTTCTAAAAATGAAAAAATGACAAATGGGATCAACAATTTAGGACACCATTAAGAAAAATGGGAACATGTTTTAGGGACAAAGGGAGTACTCCCTATTTTCAATTATAATTGAGGAGCACTTTAAACTTTTCACACCATTAAATTAGTAAAAAAAAGGAAGTAACTTTTACCTTAAACTATTTAATAAACTAGAAACTAGTTTAAATGATATAAGTAGTCTGTTTGTTTTTTTGATAAATAAAATTGAAGTAGTTTAAAGTTTAAATGAATGTACAAAAACAACCTAATAGAGTTGGTGTATCAGTGGATGATTGTTTTACGTTTCCATATATAAGTCGATCCCAACCTTAATTCGTAGACTAATTAAACATGGAGGTTTTCACATGTCAGATTTGGCTATTGTTCTGAATTTGGATACCAAAAGGGTCGTTTTGATTACAAGTATCTCGAATAGTTTCTTCTAAAGCCTATGACTTTGGGTAGGTGGATTAATTAGTTTGGTTGAGTGGTCAGAGTTTGAAAGGTTGAGGCAAGAGTTGGTTTAAAATGTGGGAAAGAGAACCGGGCACGTACGTAGTATTGTAGTAGGTCCGTTTAATTTTAGTTCGGTGACAACTTTAAGGTTATGCTGATCTGCTCTCAGACATTTGACTTTGACATGTCGTTTGCCGTTGGATAAATTCCAAAATTACCCTTATCATTATATAATAAATCATTAATCACTGTATTTGTATTTTAATACTCATATATTTTTGCTCTCAATAAGCAAATGTAGTAAAATTATTAAATGTATATTTTTTATATTTATTGTGAGCGGATAAAATATTAATAATTACCTATTTATGCAATTTTCCGAAAAAAAGGTATTTCTATTTATTTTACTATTCTTTTCTTTAAATAAAGTGTTTATTATGGTAAACTTTTATCTTTATTTTGCCAATCATCGTAGAGTTTGGTTCAAATAAAACAAACTTTTATCCTAAAACGTGAAACGAATACACTTTTCCTAGTTAGTAATGCACTTTTCATACAAAAGTGCATTAAAAAATACAAAAAGTGCACTATGAAAAAATGCACTACAAAAAGTATGAAAAGTGCACTAGAAAGTACGAAAAGTGCAAATGCGAAAAAGTGCACTCCGAAGTAGGAAAAGTGCATTACTAATTACAAAAAGTGCATTCATTTCAGGATAAGAGTTTGTTTCATTTGAACCAAACTCAATCATCGTAACTATAACCTAAAGTGAAGGTTAAAAAAAATATTAAACGACACATGCCACTTTTAGATTGGACCACACCACCCCTTTTTTAAAAAAAACAATATTTTATTTTTGGATATGACAAATTTTTATCCATGTTTTTAGAATATAACATAGAAAATCTCATTATTAAGCAATCTTTTATTTTTGGATATGATAGATAGGAGGATCATTAGGATATTTTTTTATGCTATCATACAAATTCAAGAATATTTATTTTATTTTTAGATAGAATCGTTTTTTAACTAAGATAACCTAAAGTGGAGGTTAAAAAATTATTATTTTATAACAATAACTTAAAGGCTAAAGCGGAGCTTAAAAAAATTATTAAACGACACATGTCACTTTTAGATTGGACCATACCACTTCTTTTTGTTTAAAATCATATTTTTAGAATATAAGATAGAAAATCCCATTATTAAACAATCTTTTATTTTTGGATATGATAGATAGGAAGATCATTAAGATAAGTTTTTATGATATCATACAAATTCTAGAATATTTATTTTATTAAAATAGAATTTTGATAAAATAGATAGAAATTTACATTATGTCTTAGAAGATTGACAATTATTTGATTAAATTAAATTTTGACAAAAATAATTAACTTTTACATTTTTTCACAAGAGATTGAAAATTAAATTATCAATAGTTAATTTTGATAAAAAAGATTAAATGTAAATTATATTATTTTTTATAAAAATAAACTTTTCCTAAAAACTTAATTATTATAATTTTTTTCTAAACTATTAGATAAGAGTTAGGTAAAATATTTTATATAAAGATAAATATTAGAGTAAAAATAAGAGTTTGGTTCAAATGAAACAAACTCTTATCCTAAAACGAACTCTTATCCTAAAACGAATGCACTTTTTGTAGTTAGTAGTGCACTTTTCATACTTCGGAGTGCACTTTTTCGCATTTGTACTTTTGGTACTTTTTAGTGCACTTTACAAATTTTTTTAGTGCACTTTTTCGTAATGCACTTTTTGTATTTTTCAATGCACTTTTATATGAAAAGTGCATTACTAACTATGAAAAGTGCATTCGTTTTAGGATAAGAGTTCGTTTTAGGATAAGAGTTTGTTTCATTTGAACCAAACTCTTAAAAATAAATGTGCAATATTCTTTTAAAATATGACTCTCCGAAACTAATTTTTCTTTTTGAAAGTTATAAACTTTTTCAATTAAACCATAAACGTTAATGAATACTAGTTTTGAATCTATGTTTTTCTAAAAAAAAATTCATAATACAAAATTTTCTATTATTTAACTATTTATTTATTTTATTTATATTCAATAAAACCCGTACAGGATACGGGCCCTTACACTAGTAAATCACTATAGTGGAAGATTCTATCTAACTCGAAAGATAGAATTTCCGCGTGGATAGGGGAAGAATGAAATTGCTTGCTCTGGTGACAAGGGATATGGCCGACCCTAGGGGAGGATTTTAGGCCCCCCAACTTCCATTCTTCCACTATAAATACATGTCTTTTCCATGTACGGTAAGCATATTCAAAAACCGCTGAACTCACTAGCAAGCCTTACCTTTTATCTCGACGTTCAATCGACAAATTTCTCTTTTGACTTAGGCATCGGAGGTGGATTAGGGGGACCCCGCCTCCCATGTCCAGTGTTTTGCAGGTTTTAGGTTGAAGAAACAGTTTGGAACGGAAGATCAAAGAGCGAATCAAGAGGAGCATTCAATTAGGGCATAAAGGCAATTTTTTTATGCACTAACAGTTGGCGTCATTTGTGGGAACGAGCAATCGATCCACACAATTAGGGTGTTGGAGGCGATCCCTGAAGAACAAGAACCGACCTTTCTTGGTCAGAAAGCAACCGCGCAAATCTAAATCGTGTGTGGTGCTATCAGCAACTGAAATCGTAGTCGCAACTCGAAAAATCGCGACCGCGGTTCATAGGGCGATCGTGCAAACTTCGATATTTGCTGGAAAGATCAAGCTCGCAATCAAAACCGTGACCGCAACCCAGAGAACCGCGATCGCGACCCCTAGGGTGATCAAGAGAACTCCGATCTTCGCTCGGAGGATCGAACCCTAGCACGTACCGAGCAAGGCACCTTTCTTGGAGACGACATGAACCATTACCCAACCTCACCCTCGAGCTTAGCCTCTCTTCGCCTGAGCCTACAAGGGACCGAGTCAAGAAACGGAATCAAGGGTCGTAACGATGCATGGTCTGAATCTGATGTATTTGGCCATCTATGGGAGTCAGTAATGCGCGTTGCCGAATCCGAAAGCAATCGAAGCCTACAAGGGTGTGGGCAATTGCACGAGCTAGGGCGAGGAACCAAGGTCGCAGATTGCAGCCGTGATCGTGGCCTAGAAAACGGTGATTGCGGCCAAAAACAACTTTGCATCTCAGAACCCGTGTTGGCCCTAATCCGAGAGCTAAATTCTTATTCCACCAGCTGACGTTACAAGCATGGTCAATCAAGCCACACCGGGTCCAATCTTGTACGCGGTGACACTCGCTCATCTTTGGCATCCGGGCCGAGCAACGAGAATAGAGCATCAACCCGCACCGAGAACGGAGATGAGGCTACTATACATCCTTCTTTTGACCAATCTTTGTGTAGAGTTGATCTTATTGAAAACATAGTGAAGAAAAATTTTATGTGGCGTTTCTTGCAAGATCTGCTTGAAAAATGCTTGTTGAGAATCAAATGGCTGAATCATTCAGGTTTAAATGTATCCCAAAATGCTCAACACGTTGAATAAAACTTGAAGACTTCACCTCAATTGTCCAAAGTTGAGAAGGATGCACCCAAGGTGAAAACAAAACAACTTCCTTCCATTCTAAAAGATATGATGAAGGGTCAAAGTGCAAAAAAGAAAAGAAATGATGACACCAAACATTATATCATCCTTACATTCAAGAGAGGAGACCAAGTAATGCTTTTCCATCACCGTTCAAAAGTGTTTCTGTTGGAAGGGTTTCTTGACAACAAATAAATTTATAATCAAGACCCCGCTGTGTATAGCAAAGTCAGGTCCGTCCATGGGAGAAAGTCATGTACTAAATTTTGTTACTTAGAGTGCAAACAAGAGAAAAAGCATGGATTTTTATATCAAGGAAGAAAAATTCTAAGGTTTAGGTATCCCCGCAACAACAATTATGCATGCCAACGCTAATGAAACATAAAGATTATGCTTTTATCACATAAATGTTTCAACTTTCGTCAACCTAAGTAAGTAAATCAACTAACTTTCGTTCAATTAATAAACTTACTATCTAATCTCTTCTACTTCAACTAGAATAAATCCGCTTTCGCTTCAAAACCCTAAATTGACTATTCTGATTCAAGGTTTCCGCTTTCGCTTCAAATATGAATGAGAAATTCCCTTCAACTTTTGTTTTAAGGATTAAGAACAAGATAATAGATTCATGCAATAAAAACAATCAAGACATGATCATAAACAAGCATGCACAACCATTGTTGGGTTTAACCCCAACCTTAGAAGGAGAGACTACTCACTAATCATCTTAATTGAAAACAAAACAATTGAATGATTGATTGATCAGAAAACTAAAGGGGGAACAAGAGTATTTATAGAGAAACTAATCTATCAAAGAGCTATCTATAAGAAAATAAATCTTCTAATAAGATATATCCCTTCTATCTATCTAAGGACATAAAAGATATAAGATAAAAGTCTTTAATTGTGCCGACTCGGTCTTCGCTAAGATCCAAAGTACCTCGGTACCGATCTTGTATGCCTCGGTACCGAGCCTGTTCAGCACTGAAAATAGCCTAGAGTAAAACTTCTGTAGCAGGTTCGTTACAGTTCCGTTTGACTTGGTTCTTTTTCCTATGTCCTTGTAACGAGTTTCTCTACTTCTTTTCAAGCTCAAACTTGCTATTCACTTCTTTATTTTGAGTGCTTTTCTTCGACTTTCACTTCATTCTTGAGTGCTATTTTCAAGTGCTTTCCTCGTTTCTTCAAAATATGCTTCAAAACAGCTTCAAAAACCTACAAAACACCACCAAAGCTTATGTATACTCCATATTTTAAGGAAATACGAAAACCTACACAAACGACTCAAAACAAAACACAAAACTAAAGAAAAAGACTCAAACACACAAAAAACACACCCTAAAAACATGACTAAAAGGGCAGATATCAGTTTCCACGTACAAAGCATAAAAGGTGGTCAGGACCATATATGGTGTATCATGTTTGCAATGGTGGGATAATTGAGTTATGGCACAAGAACTCAAAAAAAAATTTAAAGTGCACGAAATCTGACTCAAGCACTACATGGTTGGAGTTTCGATCGACAAGGGATTCACCTTCCCCCTTTTCGGTCCGATGACATGAATGAAGTGGGAAGGTCTAGCTAGACGTTAAATGGATGGCGCTTCTTGGGAGGCAGCCCAAGCTCTAAGCAATGAATCGGCAATTTCACTCACCCTTCACTTTTTTATTTTCATTGAGGAAAATGCATATTTTTAAGCTTGGGGGAGGGAGTGAAAATTACCTTGAATTGCAATTTTTCTATATCTTTAGTTTTAGTTGCATAAACTCATGACATTGCATTTGCATTTAGTTAGTTTTGCATTAGCTTAGGTTCATGACATTTGCATTACATATAGTTTAGGCCTTTTGATGGATCACTTGCGTTATTTCATTTGAAATATTTTGGTTGTCAAAAATTGCAAAAGATCATGAAGCAAATTTTGAAATCTTGAATATGCGTGAGTAATTGAACTAGGGATGCTTGTGGTTATCTCTTGGTTTTGGCAAAATTTTAAATTCATGACAAAAACCGTGAGTTTCTCTTTGGGCCTTAGGACTTGCACTTCATGAGTCCTCTCTCTTTTCATGTGTGATTTCTCCATTGAATGTTCATCTCTAGAACTTGCATTTAGAGCTATTTTTCGAGACCACATTTATAATATTGTGCATGCACAAAAATTGTTGAGGCAACTTTCTTTGATATCCCATTTTTCCCATACCGACCTCTTACATTTAATCCCTTTTGTTTAACCCTTGAGCCTATATTAGCCTATTCTTTTTAAGCACCACAAAAGCAATCCAAACCTTAAATTATTAACCCTTTTTCCTTCCAAGGATTACGAAAATTCTATATTGACTTGCTTGTGTGGTTAGAAGCTAAGCTCGGAGGAATTCAATGTAAACAATGGAAGTTTAAAGTGTTTAGTTTAAAAAAACAGAGAAAAAGAAAAAGAGCACTTCTCACATTACTTTGCAATTGAGTACATGCATCAAAATGTTTGTACCTTAATAAAATAATGGTTTGAAGTTTGAAAAAAAAAGAAAAAAAAAAGAAAAGAAAAAGAAAAAGGGAAGCAAGAAATGAAGAGAGGTTGTGATATATTTGACGTTGTTAATGATATGAAAAATTCAAGGGTTGGTTTAGTCAAGATAAAAATCTTCAAATATTCCTCGGTCTAGAACCACAAGGCCAAATATAATCCCTACCATTTCTCATTACCATAACCCTGTTGTAGCCGAATAACAGACCTCTTGATTTGTGTAATGCACATGGTTTTTAGCGGTGGAGAATTAAGATACTGATACAAGCTTATGCTAAATGACTTTCTTTGGATTGAAAATGAGTGAAATACGTCCTTCAAACACATGAGAGTGAGTGGATCACCTTTTTTCGTTCCGTGAAGTCTATGAATTGTTAAGCTAGCCTAATCTCTTGAATGACCACTTTATATCTCCTATGATTTCATTGATCAAATATTTGACATTACAAAATCATGTTTGTATTTCTTTTGCATGGAGACAACATGTATATTTCCTTTGGAATATCAATCTTTGAGTAGACATTCTTACATGAGGACAAGCAAAATTCAAGCTTGGTGGAGTTTGATAACATGATTTTTCGCCATATCTTAACTCACATTTCCCCCACTTTTGTGCATAAAGGACATAATCCTTAGCCTTTTTGCATGAGTTTTGTTACTTAATTTGTGCAGAACTTTGCCCTCTTGTTGTCTTTTGTCTTGTTGGAGCGCTTTTGGGAGCTTAACGGAAGTGATTTGGATTTGGCTCAAGCTTGGACAAGATTTGAAGGACATTTTGTTAATGATTTGGTGAAGAAAAATCAACTTTAAGAGGCTTTACAAGTCATCGGTATCCAACAACAGACCTACACTTCGTTGTCTTCACCGTGGTCAAACCGTGGTGACCAACGTGGTCGTGGTGCTTCACTTTTAATGTTCTGATTTCACCAAGGGCGAGTCGCGGTGGCAAACGTGGTCACGGTGAAACCACCCAATTTCTAGAAAGCAACTAAAATCCTACTTTCGTATGGTGGCTCATATAAATAGCTTTTGTAGAAACTTTTGCAAGACTCATGCCTCATTTTAGTTTATCTCTCTAGGGTTGTAGAAGACTTTCTCTCTTTCATTTACATCCGCAAAATATCTCTTAGATTTTTATTTTCTTTTTCTATATTTTAGCTAGTTTAGTTGTAGATGTAGATTCAAAATCCCATTTTAGGGTTGTTTGAGCTCTCTTGTACTTGGAGAATTTGGAAAAGAAACTCCACTCCAACTTGTTTCCCATGGATGAATGAAGAATCAAGACTTGATTTGAATGATAAGTGTCTCTTATCAATTTATCTTATTTCTTGCTTTGTCTTTCATTATTTTCATGTGTGGTGATTGGATTGATTTCTTACGCCATGCTTTTGCCAATTATGAGTGAGTTGTGTTGGGATTGGGGTATCCCAATGGTGATTAATTATGTGATGTATTGGTGAAGATTTCTCTTGGGTTGAATGAGTTTTGGTTTACTACTCAATTCTTGCACACCAAATATTTGTGAAAATGCCTAGCTAGTATTTTCTCATATTCTGGATTTTGAGTATGCATTGATAGATGATATTTGACAGTGGACCTTCAAGAATTGAGCTTGGAATTTTAGGACCATGAAAGTAGTCTTAATTTCCTAGTGGTTATTTATAATTGTCTATGTGTTTAATACACCTAATCTAGGATTAATTTCCATAAAAGTAGGAATTAAGCTAGATTAGAGTAGTTTTCCTTTGCCTTGAAAGAGGATTGGAGATATTTTAGGACAATTGACCATGGTAGACAATAGCTTGCAACCTTAGAGAGATATTTGCTTGATATTGCATAGTTCCATTGTGGTGAGCCCAATCCTAGCCTCCCATCATTCAAACAATCAAAATCCTTTTCTAGTCTTTCCTACCTTTAGATCTTTTTTTTGTGTTTGTTTTAATTATAAAAATTTCAAATTCCAATCAATTGTTTGTGGTCTATATTAGTAGTTTGTGTGAAATTTGTGATCAGCGAGTGTTCTTTTGGATTCGATATTTTTTATATTACTTTGATAGTACCGTGCACTTGCGGGCCTATCAGTAGTGCTCAAAATGGTCTGTACTTGTCCCTCAAATAAGGCATGAAAATTCAGCTACAAGACAACAACAGTGTTTGAATGCTCAACTTGACAAGAAGATTTTATTTCACTACAAATTAGGCCATCTATCTAGCTATAGACTAGAAAGGATTTTCCCTAATGTAATAAGTAAAAATTTTCTTAATAATGAGGCTTGTGATGTTTGTCACAAAGCTAGGCAATAGACATTGCCATTCCCTTCATCTTCAAGAATACAACTGTTCAAATTGCCCCATGTAGAGAGCATATAGACATAAATATCGTGAAGGAAATAAATTATCGAGCAAAAAACAAGAAGCATGTCCTAAAAAAGACTGATTGCAATGATAATCCCTCACGTAAGTTGGTGGTTGATGATTGTTGGTGTCCTTCATTTCCATTCCTCGAAACATGGTTTTCGTAATCTTGATGGCTCGGAACGACGCGACTTCCTTCCTCCTGCCGTCCCTTGCACGACCTAGGGTTCCGCCTATCATCATCTTCATCTTCCTCTTTGTGATCCGCTCTCCACCTGACTCTTCACATCCCGAAGGGATACGAAGGTGTGTCGGTCTTTTCCTTCAATGACGATGGCAAGGCGAGCATTGGCCCTACTATCTGCTTATCCGACCTCCATCGAGCACTTTCCCTACACCTTTTCTAAGGCCACTTTCAATCGTCTTATCTTCTCCCGTGACTCTATGAGTTCCTTGTCTCCCTCCTATCTTTCAACTTCCCGAATTGTGTCTTGTTCATTTCCCGCGAGGATCGCTGCTAGGGAATGCGGAGGGTGGTGGACCTGGCGTTGTTTTGACAGACATGCTCGCGACCTTGCTTCCCAGAGAAAATTTCAACGGAATTTGAGAATTAGGGCAGCCCAACTCAGGCAAGAGACCGTGCGGATTCGTCATCTCGCGTGTGGATTAGAGCGACTCATGCGACAAGCGACCATGGATGCGTGAGGTTGGATCGACTCACGAGGCCGCACGGACCAGACCAAAATAGGGGAGTAGGTTAGATCGGGCTTGGCTCGCGAGGTTCCCACAGATCTGGATCAGGCTCGGCTCACGCGGTTCTTATGGATCTTGATCGGGCTCGGATCGCACAATTCGTGCAAATCTGGATCAAGCTTGGCTTGCGCGATTCGTGCATATTTGAATCGTGCTTATCTCCCATGGCTCGGGGTTGCGGATATGACGTGATGAATGTGGGATTGGCTTTCGCTTCCCACAGACGACGCCATTTGTTTCAACATAAAATCTCCCAAAAACCTGGGATAAGAATATCAAGAAAAAAGAGAATTTTTGCCATAAATTTCATATCAGCATCTCTATTAAATAGGGTGTCTTTTTATAGAGATCGATGGGGTTATGGTTTCTCATAGTGCTTTTTTGGCTTCTCCTTCCACCAAGCCCATTAACTAGCCTAATTATATTTGTTAGTTTAACTAGAATGCTAATCCTGTTCATTCGAAAATCAAGTTCGCATTTGAAACATAGATTGGAAATTTTATTTTGTTGAGTATATAACCCCTTCCAACATCTGAAATTGTGATTAAACAAGCCTATTAAATAAGCTATTGGGTTACTCAACCTATCACCAATTAATTTTAGGATAAAAATTCACTGGCTTATGTATTGGGCTTACAAATGCATGACCCAGCTGTTATGGGTCACATACTTTCACATGGTATTAGAGTAGATCTTGTCCTAGGTCTGTTTCTTGGCTTGTTTGGGCTTGGGTTTTGTGATTGATGCTACCGACCCTTTATTTAGATTGAGTTGGCTATAAAGAGATTGAGATCCTAGACCCATTCAGTTGTCTAAGTGTCCACTGGACGAAGCCAATTGCACTAGAAAATGAGATTAAACAAGCCTACTATATAAGTCATTGGGTTACTCCTCCTATAGATAATTGGTTTTATGATAGAATCTAACTAGACTTGTATGTTGAACTTATATACGCACGACCCATCTGTTATGCCCACGAACTTTCACATTTTTCTTTCCCTCGTGTCCCGTTTGATATATAATACTTGTAATAGTTTCTTCTTTCGCCTCTAACTTTTGCCTGAATTGGTCCAACTCAAATGTTATTATTATGCTGAATGTTAATTCTCCATTTTCCTACTTTATTCACCTTCTAAGACTGCACTCTATGCATATTTATACACGTAAATAATAAAAATGTTTTTGTTTTTATAATCAATGATAAAGTATATGTGTATTTGTCTTAATGTGTCTGAAATTCAACAGGTTGGAGGTTGTTTATTAAACATTTGCAGGATTTTCTTATTGTTTTCATGCTTTGCATCGATTCAGGAGTGTGAAAACTAAAAAGGATAAGGGCATTGACTCATATGAATTTGATGCCCAGGTAGACCTACTGTTGTTGTGGTCTCTTTTGTTTGTGTACGTACATGTCTTTTTTGATATTATTGTACTTATTTCTATGAAGTCCCTGTTGGGCCCATAACTCACCAAGCCCGTTCTTTGGTCAAGCCCACCAGTCCAAAGCAAAGCCACGAAGCCCAGTCAGCCCAGAAGAACCCAGGAAGTGGAGATCGCCGGTTGTACCAAAGAAAAAACCGCTCTACAGTGGACGTCCGAACGTGGGTAACAGAGAAGATGATCGTGGGAATATGATGACGGAGGTTAATTCTAGCTGTAATGTATAGAATATCGAAGGAAAATGAAATGTAAAAGGCAGAGGACACCCAGTTGTAATCTCGAGCAATCAAAACACTTGAGAAACTTGTATACAATCAAATTGCTCCGTTCAATTTCTTGTTTATCGGTTAGGTCATCCTCACATTTTGAATTTCCCATTTGTGATTGTCGCTGGTCGAAATGTGACCAAAACAATTTGGCTCCCACCGTGGGCCCTAGCTGGTTTCATTCGCTTTATGATCGGAGTTAGAAGCGTTTCACCCGAAAATGACGAATCCACCACAACCACCGCTCCCTGCCGACGGGAGAGTCAGAGGAAGCCAAGGTGTTCACACAGAAGACGGCACCCGCAGAGGTTGTGTGGAGGAAGTCCCGGACTTGCGCAACGTCCTAGATGAATTCGCAGCCAAGATAGCGGCCCTTCAGGAAGACATGACCAGCCTGACCCATATGGATCATATCACCCAGCTCATTGCGGAAAACGCCAGCCTTCGCGAGCAGTTGTAAGCGGCTTCGGCGTCGCACAACGGATCCTTCCCAGCCGGGACCGCCAGGGAGGTCGCTACTCGGCTCAACCTGGGGGAAGCCTTCAATTCCTTTTCCCAAGCCAGGGGGCCACCCTCGACATTGAATATGGCTACCCCAGCGGCCACCCTTCCAAGAGTACCCATTGCCCCGACGCCCGGAGACTGGACCGCGGGCACATGAGTCGTTCACCCATCGTATGGCGAAAGAATAGAAAGCTAGGTACCCCCCGCAGAACCTTTTCTAGAAGTGATTTTCAACAAATACATGAAGGATCGACTCAAGGGATTGAAGGACAAAATCGCCCAAATACCCGGGGTGCCCCTGCCATCGAGAAGGAGGCCTCAGACGGCTATGATGAATCTCCCTTCACGGCACCGATCGCTAGTGTGGACATCCCGAAGAGGTTCACCGTCCCGACAGTCCCTACCTATGACGGGATAGGAGATCCCGATGAGCACGTCGCCATCTTTAAACAAAAGATGATGACTAGTTTCATCCCGTGAGAATCCAAGGAGGCAATCATGTGCAAGGGGTTTGGTACCGCTTTGTCCGGGGCACCCTGACCTGGTTCATCAACCTCCCTAGGGGAAGCATAGGGTCCTTTACTGGACTGGTGGATGCTTTCAGGGTGCAATTCGCTAGCAGCAGGAAGCTAATGAAGCAATCGAATGACTTGTATCGAGTAGCCCAAAGATCCGGGGAGTCCCATGCGAGCCTTTATGAATCGGTTCAACCGCGAGAAGGTGGCGATTCCACTCTGCGATGTACCCACTTCTATAGAAGCTTTCCGGAGAGGCCTGCTCTCGGACAACAAGCTTTACCGGGAACTCATGAAGTACTCGTGCCATAGATTCGAAGATCCCCACACGGGCCGCATCAGTCTTCGACCGGGTCGAGAGGACAGTTTCTTCTGACCAACGAAAAGAGCGTCGGGGGCAACGGTATCTAAAAAACCGACCAGAGGCACCGAGGGTGCAAACTGCAGACATCAAATAGTCGAGCAGGAAGAAAGACACTGCCCAGCGGTCGAAAGTCGACGAGTACAACCTTGGCCTAGGGAACGCGGAGATCATGAAAGGCTTGGAGAAATTCGGGGACCGGATCAGATGGCCCAAGAAGGCGGAGAACCCCAACCCGAAGAGGAATAAGACAAAGTGGTGTGATTTCCATGAAGACTACAGGCACGAGACGGGCGAATGCTTCACCCTCAGGAAAGAACTAGCTTACCTTCATTCGAGAGGCCTATTTTCCGAAATCTCAGCAAACCCGGGTATGCCCGCTAGCCAGAATTTGTCCGAACCCATGGACATCCCGTCCTCCCCCGAATACGCCAAAGTTGTCAATGTTATAAGCGGTGGCTCGGATATCTATGGTGTCACCTATTCGGCGTCAAAACGCCAAGCACGGGGATACCCAGAGGGACCGTTGATAGCGAGTATCCGCAATCCTGACGGACATCCAGGGAGCACAATCACTTTCAGCGATTCGGACTCGGCTAGCCTGGTGGGCCCCCACCATGACGGTTTGGTCATATCATTATCAGTAGGGAACGTACTGATGAGGAGGATCCTCATCGACACCGGAAGTTCCACCAACATGATAACAGTTGACGCCCTCAAGGAGATGGGATTGAAAGAAGAAAATATCCTCAGGAAATCAGTAGCATTGGTGGGTTTCAGCGGAGAAATTTCTCACATCCTCAGAGAGATAACCCTCCCCACGTATGCTAAAGGGATTAACCTGCAAGTCAGATTCTCCGTGCTCGACTGCCCGTCCTATTATAACATCATTATGGGCCGACCTTGGATCCATGATATGAAGGCAGTCCCTTCATCCTACCACCAAACCATAAAATTCCCCACCCTGTGGGGGATCTAGGAAATCAAAGGCGACTAGCGGCTGTCCAGGGAATGCTACAAATTCGCCCTTAAAGCTACCGTCGCCCACTTTGCATAGCAATTACAAGAGGCGAAGGGGCCCACGCTTGTACGGGAACCTGAGGCCGACAAAATCGAGGAAGTCGTCCTCGACAGCCAGAAACCTCAACAGACTATAAGAGTTGGAAAAAACCATGCTCGTGAAAGGAAAACTAAACTGATCAGCTTCCTCAAAGAACATAGCAGCAGTTTTGCGTGGTCACACGAAGACATGGTGGGGATCGATCCTACGGTTTTCACACACCGGTTGAATATGGATCCCCGCCATCCACCAGTCAAGCAGAAAAGGAGGAAGTTTGCTCCCGAGAGGAATCTGATCGTTGATGAAGAAGTACATAATTTGCTCCGGACGGGGAAGATCAAAGAAGTAAAATACCCAAAGTGGCTAGCAAATGTTGTGGTTGTGAGCAAAAGGAACGGGAAATGGAGGGTTTGTATTGACTTCACGGACCTCAACAAAGCCTGCCCAAAAGATTCTTTTCCTCTACCGCATATAGATGCCACGGTGGATGCCACAGCTGGACACGAGATGCTCACTTTTATGGATGCCTTCAGCGGATACAATCAGATCCAGATGCATTCGGAAGACAAGGAAAAGATATCATTTATCACCAGCCAAGGGATATACTGCTATAGGGTAATGCTGTTCGGACTCAAAAATGCAAGGGCTACCTACCAGCGGCTGGTCAACCGTATGTTCCAGCAACAAATAGGCAGGACCATGGAGGTATACATTGATGACATGCTCGTCAAGTCGAAATAGGCCACCCACCATATCTAGAATCTGGAGGAGGCTTTCCAGATCCTGGACAGCTACCATATGAAGCTCAACCTGGCAAATATGCGTTCGGGGTAACCTCTGGTCGTTTCCTGGGATTCATGGTTACCTAGCACGGGATCGGGGCTAATCCCGATCAGATTCGAGTTGTAGCAAATCTGCGATCACCCATATGTGTAAAAGATGTGCAGAAGTTGATAGGAAGAGTGGCGGCGTTAAATCTCTTCATCTCAAAATCATCCGATAGATGCCGCCTGTTCTTCGATGTGCTACAGAAAAACAAAAAATTCGAGTGGGCGATGAAACAGCCTTCCAACAGCTCAAACAGTATTTTTCCAACCCGGTGCTATTGTCCAAACCCGAGGAGGGTGAGAATCTCTTCCTATATCTGGCAATAACCGAGGCTGCCATCAGCGGTGTACTAGTGCGAGAGGACGAGGGCGATCAACTGCTAGTGTACTACATCAGCCGTACTCTTCTCGCAGCTGAGACACGGTACTCACCTTTGGAGAAGTTGGTTCTCACGCTGGTCATGGCTTCCACGAAGCTGAGGCCATATTTTGAGTACCATACAATCACCGTCCGCACGAACTACCCATTGAAGACCATACTGAGGAAGCCGGAGATCACCGAGCGAATGTCCAAGTGGGCAATACATTTGAGCGGGTTTGATATCACATATGAGCCGAAACAGCAATCCGAGCCCAGGCACTGGTAGACTTTGTGGCTGATTTCAGCCCTACGCTAGAAGATGAAGGTAGACAGCAAGAGGCCTTTGTAACAGAAATTGAGAATTCCGCAGTCTGGACTCTGCACACTGATGGAGCTTCTAACAGCCGAGGAGTAGGGATTGGCAGTACGGTGCGTCTTCGAAGCCACCAACTTCGAGTCGGAGTACGAAGCGCTAATACTGGGGCTAACGGTCGCCCGAGACCTGGCCATCAAGGAAATAGAAGTAAAGTGCGACTCACTACTGACCGTGAATCAAATCCTGGGGACCTTCGTCGCCAAGGACGCTAGAATGGTGGCATACGTAGAAAAGGTGAAGGGAATCATACGTGAGTTCGAGACCTTCACCATTCAGCAGGTCCCCAGAGAAGAAAACGCACAGGTCGATGCGCTAGCCAACTTGGCATCCGCCTTAAATCCCGAAGAGTTCACATCGATTCCCCTGGTGCGTGTGTTGTCCCCAGCAATCGAACGAGAAACTGATTCATCGAAGCAGGGAACCCAGAGTGGACCGTCACTAGCCAAAGAAAAAGAAGTATATGTCTTCGGGAGACGCCCGACGGAGAGAATCCTGGACGGTTGGAGGTTCTTAACAACGAGAGTCCTGGAAGGTTAGAAACACCCGACGATGAGAATCCTGAAGGAATAGAGATGCTTTATGGCGAGGATCAAGCGATTGACACACCAGGACCTTCCCAAGAAGAGGAGTGTTGGACACAACCATACCTGCGATGGCTCGATCGCGGACAGCTACCAACAGAAAAATCCGAGGCGAGAGCACTCCGAATGAGAGCCACCTGCTACAACGTAAAAGACGGCATCCTATTCAAACAATCCGCAGTGGGAACCTCGCTTCGCTGCGTAATAAAAGCAGAAGTGCCCAGGATACTCAGAGAACTTCACGAAGCCGAGTGTGGGAATCACTCTGGGGGCGTAGTTGTAACACCCCCTTACTTACCCTAGAGGTATTACTGCCAGTAACCCCGATTAGGATTAAACCAGAGTTACCCAAGGCTTTAACCTGACAGAACTTACTAGAACAAGGTAAATGAAACCATTTAAAACCTAACAAAAATTAAGTAAAACTTTACAGCGGAAAAGATAATAAAAGGTCTTATACAAGCCTTAACTTAAAAAGAATTAGTAAATAAATAGAACAACCTTCTATTTAAACAAAATCTTCATCCAGTCTTCCTTAAGTTCTTATTTCTGAAACTCAACTTCACTTTGAAGTAGTTCAACCATGATCTTCACTCAAGTATAGCCATTGGAAACCTTTCTTCAACTTCTGGAGCATCAAACATCTGAATCTGCCTCTTGAATCAAATTCCAAGAAGAACCTGATGTGCCGTAAACCAACGGTGGACACCAGCCGTCCATATGAAAGAAAAGAAGATGGACGGGTTAGTCTAATGAAAGACTAAGCAAGCGGAGAATCTAACTTGGTTCTTATGGTTGTAACTAAACATATTGGCATTCAAATCCGAATAGACTCGGATTATGATCCAACGGTTAGTAGTCTTATAGAGAATAAGAAGGAGACTTGCATAATCAAGAGAGAGAACACCACCGCTTGTGGTTTCCTTTACGAAACATGAGCAATTGTTGGGAACTCATATTAATCACCTAACATTTTGAAAAGCCTCCATCTACTAATCAGATTGACTTAATCAACGTTTGATTAAGAATTATTCGTAATCGGGGGCAAGAATGGTTATCGAATAGACTAACCATTCAGATACACCCATGAATTATCCAGTAATAGGTCTTTCACAACGAGATCCGCCTATACAATAACGGTATGTAGTTTTGAAGGTTAGCTGGATAGCTGACCCTGTTAGTCAGGTTGGGGGGTAGGCCCTGGTGGCCGGGGAAGTTAAATGTGCCTAACGTACTTATCTTGTATTACTTTCAAAACTTTTCACAAACAAGTTGGCAACTTTTAATCGGCTCAAACTACTGCCGGTGGAACACAATACTATCGAGGTCAGAGCGCCTGTTTCATCCTTGAACAACGAATAGCACGGGTCCCAATGATGGAGAGATTAGAGGGCCTGTTTCATCCATAATCCACTACCAACACATATTGAACGGAAAACAATACTATCGAGGTCAGAGGGCATATTTCATCCTTGAACAACGAATAGTAAGGGTCCCAATGATGGTAAGATTAGAGGGCCTGTTTCATCCATAATCCACTACCAACACATATTAATAAATGCACTTAGCTAGAGTGCATAGTCACCCCTCAAGCGTAGAGCGGTACATGGTCATGTCCTAAGTATTAGGGGATCAATATTGATACTGCCTAATACGAGTTTTAAAGAGATGCTTCCGAGACTAAGCTCACATCCCTGAACTAAGTTAATCCATATCAATGTCTCAGCATGAGACAACTAAACATAAAAGGTCACATACAACGGACCTAAATCCAGTTCTAGCGCGAAACTGAATGGATAACAATGTGGTCATTATTTCCAACAAAATAACAACCTATCATATTTTATTAATCATGCAAGTTGTTCCCAACGCAAATATTAAATGGGATTCAATTGCTCATTTAATAACAATAACGCATGAGAGAATCGTCCACTTGCCTTAAAAGGCGTGCTCAACGTCCTTAGCAATTCCAACAGTAATCTGTATCATCCCTCTGACAAATATAACCAAAGGATTTCTCAGCAACGAGCTCACAGAAATACTTCTTAGTTGTATTCTCAACTCCTACAACTTCCTAATCGATAAACGATTTAATTTCCGAATATCGATATATAGTGAATCCTTAGTTATCATGCTTTAAGGAGCCATCTTGGTGAAATTTTAACTAATTATCCACTTCGCTTTTGAAACAATTTTCTAAATAAATTTTTTTCATTAACAACAGTTCTTAAAGGTGACCAAATCTCGGATCAAACGGATTAACAACGGATCCCGAGTAATTATCCGAAGTCCTTTACCTGTCAATCGGTCTCAAAACTTGTATTCGCTATAACTGAAGATCCGGACGTCCGTTTCCCGAGCGGTTTGAACCAGTAGGACCGTATCGACGTTAAGATTATAAAAACCATAAATTTAATTAGCAAAGCGAAACCGAAAGGCCCTTACGGTGGCTCCGCAACCAACCCGCTAATTAATTTCTATCGTATATACCTTCACTCGAGCCCATGGCTCGTTTGGCTCGATAGTGGCTAGATCCCCGAGCCCGAGGGTGGCTGGGCATTGTGTGGGAGTAACCCTTGCGGTGGTTGGTGGTCGGAGGGACCGTTGGTCACCGATGGTAGCCATAACGAGGTAGAAAGATACCCGACGGTGAAGCGTTCTGTCGCCCGAGCCCGTCGCTCCGCCTGATTCTCTGGCTGGTTCGGGCTCCTTTCTGCAACATCTTGAGCCCACATATTAGAGAGGAAGAAGATGATGATGCGGTGGACGGGAATATTAACGCCGACGATGAAGAGTTCACCGAGTCCGTTGTTCCGTCCAAAGCTCTCGAACTCACTTGCTTTGAAAATGAATTGGTAGCCTTTGACAAGGCATAAAGATATGCCGTCCCTATCCCCTTATCTCTTTCTCTCTACGCTTCCTTCCTTAATAAGCAAATGAGAGGCGGTTTACAAACAAAAACCCGTCTCGGAACGGGACTCGTGTTAAAGTGGTAAAATTATGTACCTCGGGTGGAAAAACTCACTAAACGAAAAACGTCTCGTAAATTATGTACACCGATAAAACCAATTATCCATGATTTCATCACGCTACCTTCAGTTTTTAAGGCTTCAGTTTCGTATTTTAAATCCTTTACGATACATAATTAAAAAGACGACTTATCCAATAAATATTCTTTTTCCACTGAAAAATCCTAAAATTCACACCGATTCATAAAATCTTTTCTTTGTGAGTTTAGGATATCACCAAGAATTTTCTAGGATTTAATCTCCAACAAAAATATTGGATTAAGCGCTAAAACGGACAAAGAGGTTAAAAGGATATCCGAGATAAATTCAAAAATATCCTTAAAAACCACAGTTACTACAGTAGTCTCTCTAACAAAGCCCTCAACTTGGGATATTATTGGCCTACCATGCACCAAGACACAATGGAATACTCCCAAAAGTGTGAAGCCTGCCAGAAACACGCTCCAACCTCTCACCAGCCGCCAGAATCGTTACACCCGACGCTGACCCCAAGGCTGTTCATGAGGTGGGGGATGGATATCGTGGGGAAACTGCTGCCGTCTTTTGGCTAGCGAGTATTCTTCCTTGCAGTTATTGACTATTTCTCCAAATGGATCGAAGCGGAAGCATATAAGGAGATCAAGGAGTCCCAAGTGGTGGCATTCATCAAGAAGCATATCATTTGCCGCTTTGGGATACCCTCGGAGATCATCTGTGATAACCGGTCACGGTTTGTTGGCAAGAAAACCAGAGATTATTGCCGGCAATGGAACATAAACTTGGTGAGTTCCACTCCCCGGTATCCATAGGCCAACGGACAGGCAGAATCCAGCAATAAGGTCATCATCAATAATCTGAAGAAATGGCTGGTCAAAGCTAAGGGACGCTGGGCCGACGAACTGCCCAACATCATGTGGGATGACAGGACTACCCCAAAAGCTGCCACTGGACAGTCGCCGTTCTCCTTGGTATACGGGTGCGAGGCAGTGATCCCTGCTGAAATCACCGTACCAACCACATGGTAAGGATTACAAACACCAGACCAGAACGCTGCTGAGTTAGCAGTTGATCTCGACACTCTAGAAGAATTGAGAGAGAGAGAGAGAGCGCGGTTGCGTTTGGCCAGGCACCAACAACAAGTGGCTCGCAGTTACAATAAGAATGTGCGGATCAGAGCCTTTGTTGTTGGCGAGTGGGTCCTCCGGAAGGTGTTCCAGAACACCGCTGAAATAAATGTAGGGAAGCTTGCCCCTGCTTGGGAAGGACCTTACAAGATAGTCGGCATCACCGAACAAGGGGCTTACCGACTAGAGTCTAGAGATGGGTAATCCGTCCCGCGTAGTTGGAACGCTACGCACCTACAGAGATACCATTTCTAGAAGATACACAAGTCGCCAGGAACGGCCGAATAAACAAAAGTAAGACTCGAGCCACGGTATAGATTCTTCCGAAAACATGCTCAAATAAACATCTTAGCTCGAAATGTTTGTGTTACATTTTCTTTAGAAAAAAGGCACTCCGGAGAAGTTATTCCCGGCAGATATCACCAGAAAGGAAAAAATTCAGCACACCGGACAACGAACAAGAAAAAAAAAAAGAGTAATGCAAAATGGTATGAATGCTCAAAGGTCACAAGTATATTAAAAACGTCTCTTATTATTCCGAAAAGGCCATTTACAAACTGTTACATGGCACGGGAAGTTATCTCCTAGACGCCCGCTATCCGGCGGAATCGCCAGTTCTAAAAAACTTCAGAAGGTCGTTTCCCAGAAGCTCACCAGTTGGGGTCGAGGATCCACTGCCCAAGTCGCCAGCTCTATCGGCAAACGCCAGACCAACTACGGACGACATCAGGGCACTGCGGGAAATCGACGGACACCGTCCTTTGCGTGCCTCCTAGGTAGGTAATCTTCTTAACCGAGAAGGGCTTGGGAATAATGCTCGAGTCACCCATAACGCTGGTTGAAGTTTTCCTCACCCTCCGAGCCATAGCTATGCACCTCTTTTGACGACCGGCCTTCTGCAGGGGCTGTTCAGACACCAGTCGACACGCAACAGAAAGATACCTGCAAAAATGCCAGCAAAAGCAAAAATTGAAGCAACAACCATGCACAAAATAAGCAGGAACATAAGGCAAATAAAACCCCCGCCCCTTGACGGGGGGCAAAAGATGGAACATTTTATCTGTGGCCTCGCCACCATCCAGAAACCCTCGCAGACGCCTGATAAACGGCACGCCCGTGAGGTACTACTTGTCCTTTAAAACTATCCCAGAAAAAACCAAAAGACTTATAGTTTTTTACAAACGGCCTGAGCCGCCAGAATCCTTAACATCGAAAGAGAGATTATGCATGGCCTCCCGAAGCAGCATTCTCCTCCGTCTTCTCGCCGTTTAGCACTCCGACAGCTTCTTCCAGATTTGCCTGCTCCACTGAAGTTGACGAAGAACCCATCAGGGCCGCAATGCGAGCCGAAGGCACGCCACCGAGGAAGGAGCTCAAAAACTGTTCGTTGAACTTATCTGCATCCCCCACAGCGAGCTTCCCGGCCTCGAATTCCCTGATAGTCTCCAGCCGTGCCAGCATACTGAAGAAGGCCCCAACCTCCTCAGCGTCCGCCTTCGAGACTGGGGCCATATCAGCGGCCTTCACTTCGAGTTCCCCAACCTTCGCCTCCAAGGCAGCAATCACCTGCTCCAGCTCCGAAACCCGCACCTTCGCAGCCTTGTCCTGAGCAGTCAGAGGCTTGGCCCGAGCGGCAGACTGCTCTCGAGCCTTGGCTATGTCCTCGTGATACTTGGCAATCTCTTGCTTCTGCCGCTCCTGCTCGGCCAATTCCTTGTCCATCTCATCGATAAACAAGCCGACCTCTTGGAAGAGCGGCATGAGACAATTAGGAGGTCAGGAAGAAACCCTATAAGATTAACAACATTAAAACCCGGACAAACAGGGTGGAAGGTTCATTACCTTCCAAGCTCCCAAGCCTACGTCGGTCTCCATGGCATGAGCAGAAGCGGGAACTTGGCGATTCTTGAAGTTAGGGTCCCGGTACCGTTGAAGAGACTGCCAATCAGAAGACGCATCGTCCAGGAGTTCAAGGGAATCGTCATCGCTTGGGGCTGGACGCTTGCGGGAAGATCTGGGGCATCCGATAGTTCCTTCTTGACCACGGGAGCAGCGGGAGGTTTCGAATCACTGGAACGGGTCTTCCTAAGGATCAAATTCGAAGCAGAAAAAGCGAAGCCCGACTTATGCGCCCGAGTTTCTAGGGACAAGAGGGCTGAGCTAGTCAGGAAACCGTAAAGGTCATCACATAAACACAGCGACTGAAGGTACACTTACCCATGGAGGGACCAGAACCGTTGGTTGAAGTTGGAGCTGCAGACATCTTGACAAGGGGGAGGTGGATTCTCTTGCTATTTCCTTCCGAGCCTGATGGAGTTGCACTGTCTTCACTTTCCAAGATTCGTCCGAAGGCTCATCAAGAGACGCCCCGAACGTTCTCTGTGCAGAAGTAAGCTTGAAAAGCTTCGACAACACCCTTTTCGAGTTACTTGGCGGCTCGACGTTGTCTGGGATGCCTGCCAAATAGAAAGAAAGGGGATGAATAGGCGTTAAGTCGCTTCGCAGATCAACACAAAGGAGGAACATAAATTCTTACTAGCAGAGTTCCATTTGTCATTCAGAAACAGGCGACTCTTAGGAGTCAAGGATGCAATCTCAACAAAGAAAAAACGGTTGTCCTAACCCTTCCCATTGACCTTGGTATTCAGGACGAGAGGCCGAAGACACAGTCCGGGACTGTAATATGAAACGTCCCTTCCTTACCGTGGTGATACGGTAGGCCTGAAGTAGGTCCGAAACCGTAAAGTCCACGCCGACGACCTCAGCCATCCGACTCACCCAGAAGAGAATCTTCCAAGTAGAAGGAAGTAGCTGTGCATGGGAAAGTTTAAATCGGGCCAAGAATTCCCGAACTAAGGGAGGGAAAGAGAAACGATAGGATATGGTGAAGGGGAAGTCAAAAAACAAACCCAGCCAGGACGAACCCAGTCTGAGTGCTCGACATGGGAAACAAAGCGACCCCCCCGGGAAATCCCCCCTCTAAAACGGTTTGGTTCATTTCCTCGAGGGTCATCGTGATTACAACCCTATCGCATTCTTGAAGTATACCAGAGGGCATGAAGCCGTGTTTAGAGACCGCTCTTTCTCTTGCCATTGAAAGATTGAGAAGAAACTAGAAGAACGAAGAAGAAAGTAGGAAGAAGAGAGGGTAATCTTTTTGTACCTCAGGAGAGATCGATTCAGAAGCAGTGAATGATGATTTACCCCAGACGAGTGCTGTAAATGTAGTGGTTACCCGTCTCTTCGTCTGCGACCTAGATACGCGTTACGAGATTCCGACTCTACACGTGGAAGATCCGCAACAGCGAAGATCTCGGACGCCAACAGTAAAAAAGATCTGGTAAATTTGAAAATCCACTCGATCTTTTGGGGCTATTGTTGGGCCCATAATTCACCAAGCCCGTTCTTCGGTCAAGCCCACCAGTCCAAAGCAAGGCCATGAAGCCTAGTCATCCCAGAAGAACCCAAGAAGTGGAGATCACCGGTTGTGCCAGAGAAAAACCGCTCTGCAGTGGACATCCGAACGTGGGTAACGGAGAAGATGATCGTGGGAATAGGACGACGGAGGTTAATTTTAGCTGTAACGTATAAATATCGAACGAAAATGAAATGTAAAAGGTAGAGGACACCCAGTTGTAATCTCGAGCAATCGAAACACTTCAGAAACCTGAATACAATCAAATTTCTCCGTTCAATTTCGTGTTTATCGGTTAGGTCATCCTCACATTCTGAATTTCCTGTTTGTGATTGTCGCTGGTCGAAATCTGACCAAAACAGTCCCCTAGGTCATGGAGTTGACTAATTTAGTTCTTATGCTTAGTGAGAGAGCTTACTATATACTAACAATAGGATTTCCACACCAACTCTGCTTGAGAAGAAGTTGAATGGGTAGGCAAAAAAAAATTATTTATGGGGTTTTCTTTATTGAATTAAAATTGGATGATTTTGGAGTGTCAATGCTAGCTTAATATGTCATTTCTTTTCTTTTTGTGATTGAATATATAGTTGCTTCATTGAATGAAATGGAGGTTCTTTTGAACTTTGAATTTATTAAAACTAAGGCTGTTTCTAATTTCAGATTATAAACTTACATTGGTTTGTTCATTTACACATATGCTGATATGCCTCGATTAAATTGTGATAATGATTTAGAGTTTTTATTTCTCACTTTGGGCTTATGTGCTCCATGTTGGGCCTCTTCTCACTCATTGGTCATTAACATACAGTTGCCTATTCAATTGCTCCTCAAATTCCTTTTTAATGTTTTTTTGAGAAGTCCTTTTTAATGTTTTAAGGAGTGTGGACCGTTGGTGTTTAATGTCTCATAACAAAACATGTTTTCAGCCAAAACTTTTGGCTGAATATGCAGCAGAGTATTCCTCAACAGAAATGAATAATGGTTTAGAGTGGGAGCCTTATTAGTTAACTAGTTAAGCGAGTAGAATCACTACCCTCTAGTTTCTCACTAGAGGAGATTTGAAAGTGTTTTTTAGTTTTTATTATTGATTTATGAGTTTACTAGCTTTATACCTTTACTAATGTTGATTCTCTCATGACTTCAAGTACATTGATCACTCAACTTAAAACTCGCCTAAGCCCTTCAGCCTGTTTTTGGAACTCTGAAAAACGCACACTAACTAAAACTAGATTCTTCTATTTATAGTTACATACGACCCATTAGTTTAAACGATAAATCATCATCTCGTCTTGTAGATCTCTGCACACAAGTTCCCTCAACATTAAAGTTGTTTCGCTGGTGGCAGTGACAAAATCTCCTTTTCCCATTTTTCCTAAATTCTTAACACACACATTGAATAATGTTTGTTCCATATAAATTCAAGGAACCTAACAAGGAGTCTAAATGCAAATACATTAATATTCATTCCTTTGTTCTTGGGACACTATGATAGAGTACCCGCCCTTTTCAATATAATACGCCTAATTTTTTTTAATTTATAAGAAGGATAATGGTACTATTTTCTCTTATTAAGAATTTAGTTAGACTTTTAAAATGTACTTCTTTTATTTATACTGAATTATTATAAAGAAATATTATGAAAATTTTTAAGGCAATTATATATGTAAGTATAATATAATTATCTTAAATAAATATTTCATAAAATTTATTTAAGTAATATAATTATTTTTCTACATAAAAACTAATTTGAGGTGTTGGGATAAATAATTTTGGTGCCATATTATGTTGGCCATTTGTTAATAAGTGAAATGTTACTTGAAAGACAAAAGAAAGAAAGAAAAAAAAGGAAAATGTAGCTTGTGTGGGGTCAAACTGATGTTCATGTTTTTAGTCTAGTTTTAGGTGTCTTTCTTAAGTTGTTTAGCTTAGTTTTAGTAAGTTTTAGAGTTAGTTTGGTGTGTTTTTGGATAAGTTCACATACTTTGTGAAAAGTATGGAAGCTACTCCGTTTCGTGTCTTTTTGTAGGTTTTTGAAGCAGAAAGGAACATTTTCAAGTGAAGTTGAAGTCAAGTGGTGAATAGCGGAGTGCTTAAAGGAAGAAAAGGAAGAGTGCATGTTAATGATCAAGGTGAAGTTCATGTGAAGCCATAGGAAGAGTTCAAAAGAGCCGAAACAGATAGCTCGTTACCGACTTGTGAGGGTCGGTACCGAGCTGTGCAATGAGTTTTTGTCCAAGGGATTCAGCAAGTGTCTACCGACCCTGTGCAGGTCGTTACCGAGGTGACCTGTGTCGGTAGAGCAGCGCCGACTTTCGGAATTACTATCTATTATCTTGTAATCTCTTTAGTTTATAAAGCTTTTATCTTTTAGATCTTTATTAGATAGCTTTCTCTAGTATAAATACCTTGTTTTAATTCTAGTTTTAGGGGGTTGAGCAAGGGGTTAGCAAGTTGGGAGAAAGACGACACGTTAGTTGGAGATTTTCGAACCTGATTTCGATCGAGAGAGAGAAAGAAGGTGGTGATCGAGGTCGTTATTATTGTTCTTCTTTGATTTCGAATTTGAACGTGTTGTTATAACACGATATTTCTTTAATTTCAAGTAAGTTTTACTTTTCAATGTTCTCTTTTAATAAAGTTGTTTGTTTTGATTCAATCATGAGTGAGTAGTTTTCTTTTCTAGAGTCGGGGTTGAAACCCGACATAATTGTGCATGGTTGAATGAATGTGTTGATGTTTTGATTGCCTTCTATCTTTTGAATTACTTATTTGTGCTTATACTTGGACGCGAGTCGAAGTAATTTGAGTTTGTTGCTTGATCGAAAGAGAAAGTCTTGAACTTGAATGTTGATATTGTTCGATAACGAAAGTTTCGAGCTTTGGATTCAAAACAAGTAGTAAAGTGAATTAATTTACGAAAGTTGATAGATTTATCTTCAAAGGCATCATCTTTATCCTTCACATGAGTTTATATGCATAGCTATGTTGTGGTAACCCTTGTCCTAGAGCTTTTTATCCTTTGATTTTCTTACGTTTTGCATTCGAATACACTCGTTACCGAGGCACTAGGATCGGTATCGAGCTTGCACTTGCATCGTGTTTTTTAATTTGTTTTGGTAGAATTCCAGCATTGTTACCAACCCTGACAAGGTCGGTACCAAGGTCTGTCGTAGCTGTTTTCTTATGTTATGCTTTGTTTTCTTGTTTTCTTAGTTCGGTAAACAGACAACCTTGCTTCCCGTGGCCGATCCTGACTTCACTATACTCAGTGGGGTCTTGACTACAAACTTTATTTGTTGTTAAGTAAATCCCTTTCAACAAATTGGCGCCGTTGTCGGGGAAGCAACAGTGTTTGTTTGTTTACCTGGGGGTCTGGGACCGTTTTTGTTTTTAATTTTGTTTTCTTTTGTCTGTTTTCTCAGCTTATGCCAGCAGGACGCCGCATGCTCAAGTTTGATAACACTGGTTATTACTCTGAACCTGAACGCACCATGCACCGCAGAAGAAGTGGAAACCAAGTCATGACGATGACTCCTGAACAGATGGAACAACAGATGGCCGCTCTCTAGAGGCAGATGGAGGTGTTACAAGCTGGTTGAGATGCTGTTGCCGCAACAGCTGAATGAGAGCGAGTAAACGATGCACTTCACCGAGAGGACAATGCCCGTCTACAAGAGCAGTTGAATGCCTATCCGAGGAATGCCAAGCAATATATGCATCCAGAACTGAGGGAGCCAAAGTCTACAATCGTGCTTCTGGAGATAGAGAAGACTTTTGAGATCAAGTCTCGATTTATATCCTTAAGTAAAAGGGCTCAATTTTAAGGGAAACCTACTGAGTGCCCGATGGAACATATTAAAAATTTCCTTGATTTATGTGACACTATTGCTGCTGAAGGTGTCTCACTTGAATATGTTCTATTAAAATCTTCCAGATGGTCTCTTACTGGAAAGGTCCTGAGCTGGTTGGAGAGCTTACCTCCTAAGTCTATCAGGACTTGGAAGGCTTTGTATGATCAATTTCTTACAAAGTTCTTCCCTCCTGCCAAGACAATGGAGTTGAGAAAACGTATGACCTCCTATCACCAGCTGCCTAATGAGAACTTTGTAGAGACATGGGAGAGGTTCAAGGAGATGCTCAGACAGTTCCCTACTCACGGTCAACCCCTATATGTGCTCCAAGAAATCTTCTTCCAAGGGATTAATGCAGAAATAAAGAACTGCATCAACACACACACTGCTTGCGGATTTATTGAGATGGATCCCACTGCTGCATGGGAACTGCTGGACAAGTTGTCTAACTACGATGCCATGTATGGGACCCAGCAGCCATCCCAGCCACATAAGCATCTCTACATGCCTAATAAGGACGAAGTTGATCCAGATGTCAAAAATCAATTTCTACAAGATGAGATCAACCATCTAAAGAAACATGTAAGTTTTCTGAAAACCTCTCAACCTTGTCAAGAGTGTGACTCTTCTGCTCATAGTACTTCTGCTTGCACTAACATCGAGCAGGTTAGAGCCGCTAAGACATATGCTGAGATGACCTATATGAGAGGTCAATACAGGAACCCGCCTAATAACTTTGACATGCCAAACAATTATCCATCTTGGGGAAATCAAAATCCAAATTCAAGTTATGCAGCACCCCCTCCGGATAAAAGGCCTGCACCGTATCGACCTCCAGGATATCAAGAGCCACCATCTTGGGTGCAAGGACTCTATGAAGGATTAATGGCGTAAGGAATGAATTCACTGGAGTCCAAGCCAACCTCAACAACCAGATGAAAAGATGGGGAGAGTTCGATGTTTGGAAGAAGAGTGTCGACTCACAGCTAGGGAACTTGGCTGCACAGATTCCGAGGCCACAAGGGCAACTCCCGGGCGGCCCCGAGGAGAAACCTAGAGACAGATAGCAGTCGTACACCTCAGGAACGGGAAGACGCTGCCAGATCCTGCCAAAGCCAAAGAGAAGGACCCCATTACTGAAGAGGACGCCACGGTCCAGGTCGACAATGAGCCAAAGAGGGTCGTTACCGAGCTTGTACCACTCGGTACCGATACTCCCAGGGTCATCACCGATCCCAATCCAGGTAAGTTTTCTACACCGAGCTCCTCTCTTAGTCCCAGGCTCAATACCGACCCAACCAAGGTCGGTACCGATCCTTCTAAGGCACCAATCGACCCTATTGTCGACCCGATAGCATCACCTCTCGAGCCCGTTTTGGCTTCGAGATTCGTGAAGTCTCTTCACTTTCCTACTAACAAGTCTAAGGACTCAACTGAAGGCAAGTTTAAGCGTTTCGTTAAGATTCTCCAGGACTTGAATATTTCTATACCATTCGCTGAGGCCCTAAGCGAAATGCCGGCTTACACAAAAATTTTGAAGTATATTCTTAGCAGGAAACGACCAATAACAGAGCTTACAGAAGAGGTCTGATCTATTACCCTTCCAGAGAAGCTAGGTGACCAAGTAAGATTTGCTATCACAATTGGCATAGGCAACCACCGATTTAAGGCTTTATGTGATTTGAGAGCCAGTGCAAGTTTACTCTCCTTATCAATCTGGTCAAAAGCTAACATGGGACCTCTGGAACCTGTGGATATGAGGCTGTATATGGCGGACGGATCAGGTGTGAAAGCTACAGGAGTCGTTGATGATTACCCCATTCAAGTGGGGAAATGCTTCACATCAAACGACTTTATTGTCCTCGATATGCCCGAAGATCATCTAGTCCCCATCATTCTGGGTAGGTCATTCCTTGCTACAACAGGCGCTAGAGTTGACGTTCGAAAAGGACTCCTCATCTTTGATGTAGGAGAGGAACGGGTCGAGTTCAACCTTAATCAAGATGCCAATGACACAACCGCGACCACCCAGATCGAGACGTCTCAGCCAGAGCTCGACATTGTTGAGTTTGAAGTTTCTCTTCCAATTACACAGGATTACGAGAGCACCACCAACATCGTTACCGATCCCCCTAGGGTTGGTACTGAACCCTTCGTAAAGCAATACGATGGAGGTGGTGCGTTTTGGCATGACAGTGAGAGCAGTATTGCTTCTGATGGGTCGATAACGCCCCCAACTACCTTGGTGCCGACACCCTCACTAAATTCAGTTTTGCTTCATGATCCTTCCTTATATCATATTCCTACACCATATCCTGCTGTTCATGCTATAGAGGAGTCGAAACCTCCTTGATTTTCAGATTTCACTAACCCTTGTGTAGGAATACAGAGCGTACTATTAGAAGATGAAGGAACAAATTTAGTGAGACGAACTAACAATGCCTTTTACGCTAAGTATGGGTTCTCTCAAAACCCCGACAAAGCCGAGAAGAAACCACCTTGATTAGCCAAGGTAAGTTCGTCGGGCTAACGACGTTAAAAATAGCGTGTACGGGAGGCAACCCGGTTTTTAGTTTTAGTTTAGTTTTCTTTTCTTTTTATTACCTCTTTTGCCTAGCTTTCTTTTGAGTTTTTAGAAGTTTAGAAGTTTAGAAGTTTGCATGATAGATTTTTTTTTGGATCTAACTTTGCATAGGAAGTCGGGCTCAAAAGACGCTGAAAATGAGTTGCCCAGGCTCGATACCGAGTCGAGGGTCGGTACCGACCTAAGATGGCACGCAAAATCCAGAGACGCGTGGGTTGGTAAGTAACCTAACTCTATCTATCTTCTATCTTTCTCCTTACCCTCACGACGCCTCTTGCCTCTTCCTATTAAACACTCTCAAAGCCTTCAAATCCCACAACAAATCTCAAGCCAAAAAAAACCTTCAAAATCTCCACCGAATCTCACCGGAATTCCCTTGCCCCAATCGATCGAGTACTGCGCCCCAATCCTGATCGCAACCCTCTTCGTTACCGGAGCACTCAAGCCTCGTTACCCTTTCAAATTTCGATTTTTATTCTTCAATCTACGATATGATTTATAAACCCTAACTCTTTTCTTCAATTTTCATGGTAATTTGGGGTAAAATTCATATCTAGATCTTGTATGTGAAAATCGGTTTGCATCTCTATATTGCATTGAGCTTCTTTTGCTTCTTTGATTGCTGATTGATCTTGATTTAAATTCGGTTATTCTTTCTTGATTTGCATTGAATTTTGATAAGAAAAGCATTAAGTAACTTGTTCTTGAATTGATTGATTTTCACCATGAATTTTGGCACTTATTGGCATGCTTAGATAGGGTTTTGAGTAAGTATAGGGTTGCATGTTCTAGATTGTGTGTTTCTGTGTGGAATCAAGGTTGAAATTGTGTTGAATTGTTAGAAAATTTGAGATTTGGATCTTAGAATTACTTGTAGATAGTTCTTTCCTAGGCTCGTTAACGATCTAAGAGGGTCGGTAACGACCTGAGAATGCTTAAATTTGGAGCCAAACCTAGATAACTCGGTACCGACCCAATTGGGTCGGTACCGAGGTAAGTCGAGACCATTTTCGAGTGTAAGTATGTGGTTTTAGTTTGTTGGTTTGTGTGGATCTTATCTTGGATTTTCATGTATTTGTAGGTACCAAATGGCAAGCACTAGCCGAGCTAATGCTAGAGCCGGAATGAAGAGGAGGAGTCAAAGGTCCTCATCTCCCCCACACATGGACGATGTCGTGTTGCCTACTCGGGAGCAAGTTAAGGTCTTTGATTCCGTCCTTCAGACACTACAACACAAGTGGTAATTTATCCCCGACGTTTTTTTAAATACATCTCTAATATAGGCTAAAACAAGCCAGGGATAAATGCTGAGGGTATAATAGACCTAATATCTCTGATGTAAGAAAACCAAGCCAGGGATATTAGATCTGCTTCCTCCAATGAAAGAACCAACCTAATATCCCTGATATTTGCAAACACGCCAGGGATATTAGATTGTTTCCTCTTATAAAAAAACTACTCTAATATCCCGGGCGTGAATTTTTATACTCGGGATATTAGAGTGTTTTTAAAAAAAATATAGCATTCGTTTTGTACATATAGCAAAAAATACTATATTTTATTTTTTATGTATAATAATACACCAAATCTAAAGATATACACGAAAACTTTTTGCATAATTTTGAAAATAAGAGTTGGATCATTCAAATTATCGCAAAGCTAAGCTTGTTCATGTTGACAAGATGATCCCTTCATAAACAATCATGACTCTTGATTAGGACGGCTCTCTGCATTGACAACAAAAAGACACTTGTGACTTCTATGAGGCAAAAAATGTGGTACAAGACATGTGATGTATTCAACATTATAATGCCTACTGTAGAAAATGGGTATTTGGAAGTTTCAAAAATAAAGCCTTTTGTATAATACATTTTGGCTTTTAGAAAAAGTATCTCAAATAAATACTACATATTTTGATGTCTTATAGTGTCATAAGTTCCTTGTACTACATGAAATCCAAACAATCTAGCAATTCTTTTCACTTCAAGTATCTCATAATTCAGTTGCTAGTATTTTATATATAATAAATGCAAAAAATAAACCAAATTTATAGTAGATGTGATCTTCATATGTCATAATTCGGGTGAAAGAAGGTTGGTTCCTTACAGAAAAATACAAAAGCATGATGTGAATAAGAAAATTCATCCTTTCCTTTTGTTGTATTATGAGTAAGAAATTTTTTAAAATATATAAGGAAATAAGAGACTTCAAATATACAAGGAGAGTGCAATGGAATTGTATACCTGTATTCCAAATCACATTGTTTGCCCAAGATTCATTTAAAGATGATCTCCCGGACCTGCAAGAAAAAAATGTTGGTAAAAGGAAGTGTACAAAGCATCGCTTAATACAATTTTTAAAGTATATGAGGGAATAAGAGACTTGAAACAATATATATGCGAAGCAAAATTTACTACTCTCCAGCAAATAAAAATAACATAGTTGATTATGCGGATTATATAAACGAAGAAGTTGTTGAAAATGCAGCAAATGCCCGTAGACAATTTTTGGCATCAGGCTACATCCAGTGGAGCTCCCAAATATATAACATAAAAACCAAGCAAGGTCATACATAGTATGAAGCATATAGAGTCAGCTTCTACTTTGTTTTCATTCTAATCATGGATGAAATCTTTTTGGTCTTGACCCAACATACCCTAAACATGCTTAAATAGCCAGACATAATAGGCTACCTGCTGAGGCTGGCTACAGTTAAGCCTCGATCCAGAGCTGCTTTGTATACATTTCCGCCTAACACGAGCAGCTGAATAAGTGATCACAAGTCAAACTTTAATGAGGAGGTAAGGTATATGTAGGTGAAACCAAATTAAACAATATAAAAATACATTTTCTTGAGGAGGAGGGGGGACATTTACAGTTTCTGCTTCCTCTACGTTCAAAAAAGGTTCACCTACTTTGTTAGAATCTGTAGATATAAATCTCCCCTTTCTACCTGGAGCACTCGAACTCTACTGACATGATTGAATCATCAGTGCTAATTGTAAGCCATTGTTTCAGGGAAGCAATCTTCCTTCAGATCCTTCTGAATGCCTTTGGAGGTGCTGGTAAGCGTGGAAGACTGAAATTACTAATATCTACAGAGTTTAACGTGTGCAGATGAGACAAGGAACTCAGCAATAAGTTCTCTGTAACTTCTGCAACAGTGATATCCGCTTTTTAGGTAGGTTTTTAGTGTCTAGATAGATTAAGTTTAGTTAGTTTTAGTGCTAGAGTTTTATGTTTTTGAGTCTTTTTGCTTTATTTTTCATATTTCCTTGAGATTCGGAAACTACGCGTCTTTTGTGTCTTTTTGTAGGCGTCTTGGAGGCGTCTTGGAGCTCAAATGAAGTATTTGGAGCATTACAAGAGGAGGAGGACAAGCTATGAGTGGAGAAGCTAAGGAAGAAAGCCAAAAAGAGGAGTGAAATCGAGCCAAAGGAGCTCGTGCATGAGCAAGAACGACCCAAGACCGATCAAACTAGGTCGTACACGAGCCAACACAAGCCTTGCTCGACCCAACCAAGATTCAAGCTCTCAGGCACGACCCTTGGAGGGTCGTGCACGACCCATTTGGGTCGATCAAGGCGCCGACTTTGCCTTATTCCGAGATCTTTTATGATATAATCTATCTTTTATTTTTAGGAAGTGGTTTTATCTTGTTTCCTAGTTTAATTAGGACTCCTTTTTCTCTATAAAAGGAGGCTAAACCCTTTGTTTTAGGGGTTCGACTTTTGTTCCGTTTTTATTCGCTTTTGGATTGAGAGAAGACTTGGGAACAAGTTGGAGACTTTTGTAAGACTTCTTTTTAGTTTAATTTGAGTTTTGATTTGAATTTGATCATGTCTTCGTTCTTTTATTCTATGAGTGAGTAGTTTTCTTTAATTCTTGGGTTGGGTGAAAACCCAACACGATCATGCATGTCTAAACTTGAATTCATGACTTGAATGTTTGAAGATCATATCTATCTATCTTGTGCTAAATTCCTTTGCGAAAGTTGAGGCAATATCTTGCAATTAACCTAAAAGCGAAGTGTAAAGTTGATTGCTTGATTAGATCTAATAGGATTATTTGTGAAAGTTGATATTCCTTGGTTGAATGATAGATAGAAAGTTTTTTAATTTGCGACAGTTGAAATAATAACTTGAATTGTTTGCGACAATTGACTTTTCTATGATCGTAATTGCATGATAGTTGTGAATTCTTGTTAAAGGCATGTATGGTTGTTGTTGTAGTAGCCCTAGCCCTAGGATTGCCTTCTTATATTGATTAAAACTCGTTAATTTGACTCGATCTCGACCCCACCAAGGCCGTGCTCGATCCTAGCTTTCGTTTGTGCTTGTTCGTGTGTTTGAGTACCCAGGACCGACCCTCATAGGGTCGTGCACGACCCTAATCAGTTCGGTCCTGGCCTTGTTTTGTTCGTGTTTATTTGCTTTTTCGTAGTTTATCAACTAACCTTTAGCCCTATTCTCATTCCCATGGACGAACCTGACTCCCTGAACTCAGCGGGGTCTTGATATAAATTTATTTGTTCAAGAAACCCTTCAACAAATTGGCGTCGTTGCCGGGGAGTGAGCAATAGTGCCTAGTTTAGTTGATATTTGGGTTTGCGAATAGCCCTTACTCTTTTGTTGTTTTTTAATTTTGTTTTCTTTGTTTTTGTTCGCAGTGTATGCCGTCTCGTTCTTCCCGAAGAACCTTTGGGATTAACTACGACACCGAACCCGGGAGATCCTTCCATCAACGTTTGAGAGAAAAATAAGCAATGGCCGACGCTGAGACTCTTGCTCAACAAAGGGAGGAACTCCGCGCTCAAATGCAGCGCTTGCAAGCGGACCGAGACACTCAAGCTACAGCTGCGCAGCGATTCCAGGAGCAACTGAACGCTATCCCCAAGAATGCCAAGCAATACATGCACCCAGAACTAAGGGTGCCCGAATCGGCGATAGTGCTCCCGGAGATCGACCGTACTTTTGAGATTAAATCTCATTTCATATCTTTAATCAAGCGTTCTCAATTTGAAGGGAAACCCACTGAATGCCCCATGGAACATATAAAGAATTTTATTGATTTATGTGACACTATTGTTGTTGACGGTGTCGCACTTGAATATGTTCTCTTGAAGGCTTTGAAGTGGTCTCTTGCAGGAAAAGCTTTGAGTTGGTTGGAGAGCTTTCCACCAAGATCTATCACGATGTGGAAGGCTTTGCATGATTTATTCATGACCAAGTTCTTTCCACCGTAAAAAACAACGGAGCTTAGGAAGCGCATCACCTCCTACCATCAACTTCCAAACGAGACGCTTGTGGAGACATGGGAACGATTCCAAGAGCTTCTACGCCAATGCCCTACTCATGGGCAATATGTTCTCCAAGAGATCTTCTTTCAAGGCATCAATGCGGCTACCAAGGATCGCATTAACCTTCACACTGATTGTGGGTTCATTGAGATGAGATCAACCGTTTGAAAAAGCAAGTAAGCTACTTTAAATCTTCTCAATCTTGTCAAGAATGCGGGTCTTCTGCCCATACTACTTCCAATTGCACTAACTTGCAGCAAGTACGAGCCGCCGAGGCTTATGAGGAGGCGAACTACATGAGAGGTTCTTATAGGAACCAAAACAACTATGCATGGAGGAACAATGCTCAATCATCTTGGTGCAATTCCAATTATGACCAATACAAGCAACCCCAACAAGAGCAACGTCCCCCTCTCTACCGTCCTCCGAGCTATCAAGAGCCACCATCATGGGTGCAAGGGCTGTAAGAAGGAATCAACGGAGTCCGAGTTGAGGTCCAGACCGGAATCAACGGAGTCCGAGTTTAGGTCCAGACCGGGATCAATGGAGTACGAGCTGAGTTGAGAGGTGTTCATGCAAGGTTGGGAGAATTTGACTCATGGAGAAAAAACGTCGATTCCCAACTTGGACAACTAGCTACTCAAATCCCGAGACCTCATGGACAACTCCCGGGCCGCGCGGAGGAGAATCCTAGAGGCCGAGCAAGCGATGGTGAAATTCAAGCCATGCACCTAAGGAGTGGCAAGGCGTTTCCCGAGCCATCCAAGCATAAGGAGAAAGAAGAAGCCTCAGGACCGACCCTGTCAGGGTCGAGCACGACCCCAACAGACGTTGGACCTCTCAAGACCGACCCTGAAATGACTCCATTAGGGTCAAGCACGACCTACTCAGGGTCGAGCGCGACCACTTTAAGGTCGAACACGACCCCCTCAAGGGTCGATCCTGAGGGCGCTACTAACGAAGAAGAAGAGGTGATCAACCCTCCAAGGGTCGAGGTCGACCACCCCTCGCCAGGTAAGTCGTCTAACCCTTCTCTTTCTATTCAATCTCCATCTAAGGTACTTCCTTTCCCTTCTAAGAAATCCAAGGACTCGACGGAAGGTAAGTTTAAGCGCTTTGTTAAGTTGCTTCAAGGTTTAAATCTTTCCAGTTCTCTCGCTGAGGCTTTGAATGAAATGCCTGCCTATACTAAATTCTTGAAGGAAATTTTATCTAGGAAGCGATCTATGTCGGAATTAACAGATGAAGTGAGATCGTTGGAGCTTCCCGAGAAGGTAGGCGACCCAGGTAAGTTTTCTATTACAATTGGTATTGGAGCTTACCGTTTCAAATCTTTGTGTGATCTAGGTGCTAGTACAAGCTTGCTTCCACTTTCAATTTGGTCCAAGACCAACATGGGGCCATTAGTACCGGTAAACATGAGGCTATACATGGCGGATGGGTCGTGCGTCAAGCCAACGGGAGTGGTAGATGATTTCCCAATTCAAGTTGGGAACTTCTTTTGTGCCCAACGATTTCATAATGATGGAGATGCCTGAAGATCCCGTGCTGCCCATTATTCTCGGACAACCATTCTTAGCCACAGTGGGAGCCATCATAGATGTCAAGAACGGTCTTCTCACCTTTAACATTGGAGAAGAAGTGGTTGAGTTCCGATTCAACCCAAGAATGAAGGAGTCAAATCAAGAGGAGGTCAAGATGCTCTGACTACATTGAGTGCAACAACCCAACGGAGAAATTATTGGCTTGGGATCCTCTACCAAACATTTTTGGGGTCTCAAGACCGACCCTCCAAGGGTCGTGCACGACCCTCCTGGACGAAAGTGAGGAGCAATGCCTTGTCTTGGATGTACTCAACGCGGAGCATGAGGAGGAAGTTAGCTTGCCCGAGCCTACTCCCGAGCTTAAGGAGCTCCTAGCCTCCCCGAGGTACGCTTTTCTTGGTCCTAATTCTACTCTTCCCGTCATTATTAATGCTAACTTGAGTATGGAAGAAGAGAATAAATTACTTGATGTGCTTAGGACTCATAGGAAAGCCATAGGGTATTCATTAGAGGAACTTAGTGGTATTTCACCCTCATTATGCATGCATAGGATTTATATGGAGGATGATCATAAACCCACTATTGAGCATCAACGTCGGCTAAACCCTAACATGAAAGAGGTAGTGAAGAAGGAAATTCTTAGGATGCTAGATGCCGGTATCATATTTCCTATCTCCGATAGTAAATGGGTTAGCCCTGTACATGTAGTTCCTAAAAAGGGGGGAATGACGGTTGTTGAAAATGAAAAAGGGGAGTTGATTCCAACTAGGACCACCACTAAGTGGAGAATGTGCATAGACTATAGGAAACTTAATAGTGCCACTAGGAAGGATTACTTTCCACTCCCCTTCATTGACCAAGTCCTAGAACGCTTAGCCCAACACGATTACTTTTGCTATTTGGATGGATATAGTGGTTTTTGGCAGATTCCCATTCACCCCGATGACCAGGAGAAGACGACATTTACTTGTCCATATGGGACGTTTGCCTATAGGAGGATGCCATTTGGGCTTTGCAACGCCCCGACCACCTTTCAAGGATGCATGATGGCCATCTTCTCCGACATGATTGAAGAAATAGTGGAGGTATTTATGGATGATTTCTCAGTTTATGGTTCCACTTTTGATTCATGTCTTGCTAATCTCTCTAGAGTCTTTAAAAGATGTGAGGAGACTAACCTTGTGCTTAATTGGGAAAAGTGTCATTGCATGGTTTGAGATGGAATTGTCTTAGGACATCTAGTGTCTAAACGCGGGATTGAGGTGGACAAGGAAAAAATCGAGCTTATTGAGAAATTGCCCCCTCCATCCTCCGTTAAAGACGTTAGGAGTTTTTTGGGGCATGCAGGTTTCTATAGACGCTTTATTCAGGACTTTTCCAAAATTGCTAAGCCATTGACTAACCTACTCATGAAAGATGTAGTGTTTAGCATGTCTCTAGAATGTCTTGAAGCATTTTACAGGTTGAGGAGAGCCCTCGTGACGGCCCCCATTATGCAATCACCGGATTGGTCACTTCCCTTCGAAATCATGTGTGATGCTAGTGACTATGCCACAGGAGGGGTTCTTGGGCAAAAGAAGGACAAGAAGCTTCATGCCATTTACTATGCAAGTAAGACATTTGATGAAGCCCAGAGTAAGTACACCACGACCGAGAAAGAGTTTCTTGTTGTGGTGTTTGCTTTTGAGAAATTTCGCTCTTACTTAGTAGGTTCTAAGGTGATTGTTTATACTGACCATGCCGCTGTTAGATTTCTAATGGCGAAAAAAGACGCCAAGCCTAGGTTGATTCGTTGGATGCTCTAATTGCAGGAATTCGATCACGAAATCCGAGACAAGAAATGAGCGGAGAACTTAGTGGCGGATCACCTATCAAGACTACCCCTTGAGCATATTCAGGAGTTCGGCGGATCAATCCCCATCAATGATACACGAGGCCTCAAGACCGACCATGGGGCTCATGGTTGCAAGGCAACCATGAGCCCCATGGAGACAAGGCTAATGAAGAAACCGAGGCCTCAAGACCGACCCTAACAGGGTCATGCACGACCCACACAGAGATTGGTCCCTTCAGGACCGACCCTGCCACGACTCCACTAGGCGCGTGCACGACCCCCTCCCAGGGTCGAGCGGGTAAGTCTTCTTCATCCTTTTCGGTTCTTTCAAGTTTTATTGATCTACCATCTTTATCTTCTCTCCCTACTTCTATTCTGGATTTACGTGGGTCAAAGACCCCTTGGTTTGTGGATTTTTCTAACTATATTGTAGGAGGCGAGATTCCGGTGGGTTTAACCCCTCAAGCCAAGAAGAAATTCCTCCATGTCGTCAAGCAGTACTACTGGGATGATCCTTACTTGTTCAAGCAAGGAAGTGATCACATCTTTCGACGTTGTATTCCGGATGATGAGATTGAGAGCGTCATTCGCCATTACCACACTCTACCGACAGGATATGAGTTTGTGACAAGGTGTGACGAGTGCCAGCGTTCCGGAAATATTATTTGGAGAAATGAGAATCCGCTCATCGGTATCTTAGAAGTCGAGCTTTTTGATGTGTGGGGGATAGACTTTATGGGACCCTTCCCTTCATCGAGTCCTTATAAATACATCCATGTAGCGGTTGATTATGTCTCCAAGTGGGTGGAAGAAGTTGCCACAAAAACAAATGATGCTCAGGTGGTTGCTATGTTCATAAAATCAAACATCTTCCCTCGTTTTGGACTCCCCCAAGTTCTTATAAGTGATGGCGGCTCACACTTCATTGAGAGGAGCTTTGAAGCTCTTTTGACCAAGTATGGGGTCTCTCACCGGCTAGAAACACCATATCATCCTCAAACAACTAGTCAAGTGGAGGTCTCAAACCGTCAAATAGAGAGCATCTTGGAGAAGACGGTATCCCGGTCAAGGAAAGATTGGTCTTCAAAGCTTGATGATGCACTATGGGCATACCGCATCGCTTACAAAACGCCACTCCGCACCACTCCCTACAACTTGGTGTATGGCAAGTCATGTCACTTGCCCATCGAGCTTGAACACAAAGTTTTATGGGCTCTCAAGGAGCTCAACATGGACCTCGATGCGGCCGGAGCAAAACGTTTCATGGACTTTCAAGAATTGGAGGAATTGAGACTCAAGACGTATGAGAATGCCAAGATCTACAAGGAGAGAACCAAAAAGTGGCATGACAAGAAGCTTGTTCCAAAACTCTTCAAAGTCGGTGACCAAGTACTCCTTTTTAACTCTAGGCTCCGACTTTTCTCCGGAAAGCTAAAGACAAGATGGAGTGGACCATTTACGGTTCATCACATTTACCCACACGGGGCGGTCGACCATATAGATGAGAACGGAGCAATTTTCAAAGTCAACGGACATCGCTTGACGAAGTACTATGCAAAGGTGGAACCCGATGAAGACATCCGAGCCACATGGGCTCTCACTCTCTCGGACTAAGCTCAGGTAAGTCGTCAAGCTAATGACGTTAAACAAGCGCTTACGGGAGGCAACCCGATTTTTAGATTAGTTTTATTATTATTTATGTTTTTATTTTTTTTATTTTTTTTTTTAGATTAGTTTTTTTTCTAACCTTCCTTAGACTAGGATAGAGTATATATTTTTGGGATAGAATTTTGTGGGATTTTTTTAGGGTCATAAGCTTCAAAGACGGGATCAAAAAGACGGGAAAAGACGACTCTACATAAGGAGCAATTTAAGGTAATTTTCAACCACCTCCTAGGGGGGTCGAGCACGACCCTATATGGGTCGTGCACGACCCTAGTCGAAAGTCCTGATTTTGCCCTTCTTCTCCTAAAAGGTAAGTTTTTCTTTCCCTATTTTCATTAAAATCAGCACACGACCCTCATGAGCTCTCTCTTCTACCTTGTGAATGACCGCACCTCCTCTCCAAGCTCTAGCTCTTTTTCAATCCCTTCCTTAACAAATCACACAACCCCTCACCTACACCACCAAATCACCACCGCACTTCACCACCAGCCCCGCCCCTGCAAGATCCAGCCTAGATCGAGCCAGATCTGCTCGAGCTCGACCCGGCCTCCCCTTCCCACATCTAGATCTAGGTCGAGATCGACCCAATTTCTCACTTTTTCTACTCTTAGCTCGGATTTTCGGTATGGATCTCTAACCCTCTGCTCTTAATTGTGATTATTCATGGTGGACATTGTATTTTTGGGTTGGATATGCATTATTTGGAATTTTTGACTTAGGGTAGATATTTGGAAATTGCTTGCATAATGGGTGTTGTTTTTTATTTGTGCATGCTTGTGTGGGTTTAGATTCGAATTTTAGGGATTATTGTGGTTGAATCTGATGATTGGTGCCAATTGGGGCTAGATTCGAAAATTGGGTGTAGGTTGAAGTCGATGAACAGTAGCAGGTGGTCGTGCACGACCCAAACTGAACCCAACTCTCGTGCTCGACCCCTTTTGGGTCGTGCACGACCCTACCCAATTATGAGCTCTCAGGACAGTCCCCTTTTGGGGTCGTGCCAGAACTCAGTTCGTTAATTATTGTGTGGTTTTTGCTAAGTATTGCATCCTAGGTTGAGATTTGATCCATGCTTTCATGTCTATATAAATCACGTCTCGCCTTCGTTGTGAATTGCTTGATCAATATGCTTGCAATACTTGCCTTTGAATAATTATGGGGTGGATTATATGGAGTTTGTGTTTGATCGATGTAGGTACCATGGCCTCAACCTCCAAACCATCAAAGAAGTCAAAGAAAGGCGATAGGCCCGAGCATAACCAGTGCATCCTGGCCTCCGAATTCAGAAAGACATTCAATGCTTGCCTTGGTCTCAAGCATAAAACAATATGGTATTACAAGGAGAATGGGCAACGCTTGCACATCCATGATGATTTGATGGAGGCATTCACTTACATTGGGGGCAAGAATTTGCTTACATGGAACAATCACCATTATCCAATCCTCACTTGTGAGTTCTTGGCCACCTTCTCCACTAAGATCAAGAGTCCTCACACCGGTGGCAAGATGGAATTCCAACTTGGCAACAAATGGCTCAAGCTGACCTTGAAGGAGCTCAATAATGCATTTGTGTTCCCCAACCCGATTTATGATGACGAGGTTGTGCACGAGCCACTAGAGACTTGGAGCTATTTGTCCGGGGTTTTGGAGCGTCGATTCCACAACTTGGCTAGCAAGACATCGCCAGCCCGCTCTTTCGGATCATTCTGCGCATCCTCGGGAGCACGATCTTCCCGAGGAACGAGTTATCTAGGCCGAACAAGAGGGAGGTCAACATGATGAGGACAATGTTATTCTCTTCCCCCGATCCTATTAACATTGGTTTCGAGTGGATGAGGAGTGTGGATGATTTCAAGGCCAAGTCGGACTCGGTTTACCTTGGAGGGATGATCGCTCGGCTTGCCCACAAACTTGGAATCAACATGAGAGCTTATTCAGGGGAGAAGCCGATATTTGTGGACATTCCATTCCTCATTAATTCTAAGATGATAGAGAAGCACCCCGATGCTCCCAACACGTATTGCTCCACTTTTCATGGTAACAAAGTTGTCATCACTAAAGAGCGGGTTGATTTGCTTTATTTGCCAAATTGGTTTAAGGTGTGGTCCAATGACAGGTATCGTTTGAAGAAATGCCCCGAACACGATGAGTCTTTGAGAAGACGCCCCCGCCGTTATCCGAGTCCCGAGCTTGGGTAAGACATTCTAGCCTTGCCCGCCCCACCTCCCCTCAGGCACGACCCCACTAGGGTCGAGCACGACCCATTTGGGTCGTTCCAGCCAGCACGCCAGTCCATGCACGACCCTTATGGGGTCGCGCACGACCAGCTAGGATCGTTCTAGACAGATCGACACTCCGTGCATGACCCTTATGGGGTCGCGCACGACCCTACAGGACCATATCACGTCCCTATGCCACCCTTACAACCTACTTTAGGAGCAGTTAATGAGTTCGGGACCTCCTCGGATGCTTATACATGTCCCAGAAATGAAGAGCCAATGCAGCAAGATGAGGCTCCGGTGTATGACATGGGCTACTTGGCTAGGGAGATGGCGGCAATGAGGGTTGATCACATGCAACAACACGAGGCCGTGATGCGGGGGCAATCGTCCATGATGGAGAAGCAAAGGCAAACCCGAGCTGTGGTGGACCATCATTATCAAGAGTTCCAACAGTTCCAAACGTACTATGAGGCCCAACAAGAGATGGGTGATTATCGTTGATATGGAGAGCTACATGCATTGGAACCAAGGGAACTACCCGGGCCGTGATGAATGGGTACCCCCGGCGCATCCACCTTTCCCACCTCGTCTTCGACCTCCACCTTCTCAGTGATGAGCTCCACCACTATTTCTAGCTTCAAGAGTTCTTTTTGATTTTCTTCTTCTTATCTCTTTACTTTGTCATATCATTTTTATGCATGAGGACATTGCATGATTTAAGTATGGGGTAGGGGAAGAAGAAACTTCACATGTTGTGTTTAGTTGAGTCTTTTTTATTTGATTGTTTGCTTGTTGTTTGATTGTTTGCTTTGTTTGAAGAAGAATTGAAAAGAAAAAAATCAAAAAAAAAATTTGAAAAATGTCGAAAAATCCAAAAATATTTGCTTCTTTGTTTTAGGATAGAAGAATGCTTCATCTTAGATGTCCTATGATGAGAACTAATTTTCATGCTTATCATATAATTCCTTTGACATATTTGGATAGTATAGCCTAAGTCTTGAGAAATTGCTTTAAATTGTGAAAATTGACTTGTGATGAAATTGAGCATATGTGTCTTGAGTAGAAGTAATTGCAATCCAACAAAAAATTTACCTAGTGAGGAATTTTGGCCTTATAGGGAGAACATCAAAAATCCCTCTTCTTTTTCTTGTGTGATTTGCTCTCTTTATGCATATAAATCTCTTGCCATTGATATGGTTATCTATTTCTTGAAGTCGCTATGAGATCGTTCATGCATGTTAATTATGATTAAGAACTTATTTTTCATAATCCACTTTTTATCCTCTCTTTTACCTAGCTTTACATTATCCTCTTTTTGAAGCCAAGTTGAGCCTTAAGCCTTTTATTTTTAGCTCCACAAAATTATTCCTTGGCCGAAATAAGCTTGACCCTATCCGGGGATTAGGACTTAGTATTGGTTGTTGTAATGGTTTTGTTGAGTGAGATTTGTTGGTTCAAGTATGGGGTAATTATGGGTTGGGAAAAGGAGTTTAGTTCCCTGAATGCACCTACAAAAAAGCTGAAAAATACAAGAAAAAATAATGCAAGTTCGACGTCGACCTCCCAAAGAAAATGAAGATCATAAGGGAGGAAAAGAAAGAAAAAGAAAAAGAGCAGAATAGTGAAAGTGTGCATGAGCCAAATTTCCTTGTTTGTAAGCAAGATAAGTTGGGATGAATGGATGAGTGAAAAAGAATGTGCATAAAGAAAAGAGTGAGTTCGGTTATCTTTTGAGAGTTTTGGTAATGTGAGAGTTTTTAGGAGTCACTGATTCCCGGATATTATTACAACCGAGTCGAATGAAGTCTTCTATGAAGATTTCATTGAGCCTAAGTTCATATGATGATTGATGTGTTTTGACTTTTCTAGGTAGAGAGAGTGGTGATATAAGTCTCAATGATAAAGTAGATGTTGCATAAAGATTGAGACACATGAGAGTTGAGAGAAATACATTAATATCCCTTGTGAGGTTGGATTGTGATTGCCTACGCTTGAGACTCATACATATGTGATGACGTTAAAATTGCTTGCCTACTTTTTCACCTGTGCTTAAAATGTTTTGACGAAGGCTATGCTTGAAGATTGTGCTATTGGTCTTGATTTTCCATGATTATTTCTTGAGGACAAGCAAGTATAAGTATGAGATATTTTGATATCCGCTTTTTAGGTAGGTTTTTAGTGTCTAGATAGATTAGGTTTAGTTAGTTTTCGTGCTAGAGTTTTATGTTATTGAGTCTTTTTGCTTTAGTTTTCGTATTTCCTTGAGATTCAGAAAGTACGCGTCTTTTGTGTCTTTTTGTAGGCGTCTTGGAGCTCAAATGAAGGATTTGGAGCATTACAAGAGGAGGAGGACAAGCTAGGAAGGAACTACGAGTGGAGAAGCTAAGGAAGAAAGGCAAAAAGAGGAGTGAAATCGAGCCAAAGGAGCTCGTGCATGAGCAAGAACGACCCGAGACCGATCAAACTAGGTCGTGCACGAGCCAACACAAGCCTTGCTCGACCCAACCAAGATTCAAGCTCTCAGGCACGACCCTTGGAGGGTCGTGCATGACCCATTTGGGCCGATCAAGGCGCCGACTTTGCCTTATTCCGAGATCTTTTGTGATATATTCTATCTTTTATTTTAGGAAGTAGTTTTATCTTGTTTCCTAGTTTAATTAGGACTCCTTTTTCTCTATAAAAGGAGGCTAAACCCTTTGTTTTAGGGGTTCGACTTTTGTTCCATTTTTATTCGCTTTTGGACTGAGAGAAGACTTGGGAACAAGTTGGAGACTTTTGTAAGACTTCTTTTTAGTTTAATTTGAGTTTTGATTTGAATTTGATCATGTCTTCGTTCTTTTATTCTATGAGTGAGTAGTTTTCTTTAATTCTAGGGTTGGGTGAAAACCAAACACGATCATGCATGTCTAAACTTGAATTCATGACTTGAATGTTTGAAAATCATATCAATCTATCTTGTGCTAAATTCCTTTGCGAAAGTTGGGGCAGTATCTTGCAATTACCTAAAAGCGAAAGTGTAAAGTTGATTGCTTGATTAGATCTAATAGGATTATTTGCGAAAGTTGATATTCCTAGGTTGAAGGATAGATAGAAAGTTTTTTAATTTGCGACAGTTGATTGAATAACTTGAATTGTTTGCGACAATTGACTTTTCTATTATCGTAATTGCATGATAGTTGTGAATTCTTGTTGAAGGCATGTATGGTTGTTGTTGTGGTAGCCCTAGCCCTAGTATTGCCTTCTTATATTGATTAAAACTCGTTAATTTGACTCGATCTCGACCCCACCAAGGCCGTGCTCGATCCTAGCTTTCGTTTGTGCTTGTTCGTGTGTTTGAGTACCCAGGACCGACCCTCATAGGGTCGTGCACGACCCTAATCAGTTCGGTCCTGGCCTTGTTTTGTTCGTGTTTATTTGCTTTTTCGTAGTTTATCAACTATCCTTTAGCCCTATTCTCATTTCCGTGGGCGAACCTGACTTCCTGTACTCAACGGAGTCTTGATATAAATTAATTTGTTCAAGAAACCCTTCAACAAACAGAACATGAAGAAATTTCTGTTTTGAGTATGCAGTGAGATGATGAATGTTCTTCATCAGGTTTAGATAGAAAAATGCAAGGAAGCTCACCATTTAATACCTTTTCCATAACTATTTGGAAGTCCTTGAGGATCATGTGTGGATTCAACGTGGAAGGATGCTACAAGCAACTTTTTTTTGTAACACATCAACTTTCAATAAGTAAAAGGCTTGCTTGGGTAAAATTGAACAAAACTCAATTTAACAATTTATTGTCTAGCTTCGGGATAAGCTTATTTTGTTATTCACACTCAAGATACTCATTTAGCAATTACTTGATAAATCTCTAAATAGTCTCTATAATATTCCTTTTATCCATTATAACAAACCAAACTTTAGATATATAATGAACAATAAAATTCAGTCCCATAGCATAAATTGGCAATCTAATCAATATGACACCTAAACCATAAACCTCCTCAACCCTAAGAGCCCACTATTCAAAGTTTCAAACTTCAATAGTAATGAAAGCAGCCTATCAAAGAATCATATGCTTACTGCAGATCAACGAGAAAGACTATAGTAAGAGTGTATTTGGTTAGGCCCCAGATTGAATGTTAGTTTTCACAATTCCATTTTTCTTGATTTGTAGCCAAATACCTAATATCATATTCCAAACGCTGCCTAACATGACTATTAAATCAAATTTGAATTCTACGTTCAGTAGCCATAGTCACCAATTGAAGCTTCCAATAGTCACTAATTTAGAGGAACCAATTTTTCCATTCAAAAACACGTTGAGATGAGAAGTAATAAGGAATTGAAACATGGAATGAGAAACAAATTGGGATACCAAGAGGGTTTGGTATGCCAAACAGAGTCGTACTCGAGGGAGAGATGGTTGAGATAAGCATCCATGTCCTCAACGATGTTGTTTTCGCCCAAGAACTCCGTCGTCGACTCCTCTTTGTTGCTTCGGTTTCTCTCAATTAGAGAAAAAGTCGGGACTTCGCGTTCAACATTCGAATGTTTCGGCCATAGTTGAATGTTGGTCACATCCGCATTTTCCTCAAAGCAACTCCCAGGGGAGGACCTCGCTATAGATCTACCTGAATCAAGCAACAAATCACATCTTCAATTTTCGGAAAACCCTACCAAAACTTGGGGTTTCAATGAATCTCGAAGCAAGAGAAGAGAAATAACAAGAAGCGGAGAACAATCACCTGGAACCAGATCGATTTTTGAGCTATATGCAAATATATCCCCCATTAACGAGAATTTACGGTGTGAGAGTAAACCCTAGAAAAGTTTGACGAATTGGATTCTTCTCCCCTACTATGTTGAGAATCTAGCTTATTCATCTTGCTCAATCAATCAATGATCTTCCTCTCTCGCTCACTCTCACTCTGGGAATAAGGTAATGCGACAGAAAGGGTCAAGAACAGCGGAACACGGGGATTTAGAAAGTTACGATTCAAAGGAAGCGGTGAGAACGAAGAAGCAGTGGAGCGGGTAAATTTATTTTATTTTTCTTTTAACTTCACAGCTAATATATCCCGGATTTTTTTATCCGGGATATTTGATATCACTATTTATCCCTGGCGTGTTCGCTTTTAACCTCATCCGAGATATTTGATTTTGAACCACTAAAATACTATATCATTAAATATCCCGGGCGTGTCAAAATATATCCGGGATATTTGATTTTATCGGCTTTAAAAAAAAGAAAAATGTTTTTCCTAATATTTTTACCACTTTTATCCCTGATTAACAATACCCGTGATATTATATCCCGAGATAAAATAGCATTTGTGTAGTAGTGAGAAGGACCACTTCACTTGGTGGTTCTCGAGATCAAGTGCCAAAGCTATGGGGATCTATGATGATGTCAAGCATGTTTTTCCATTCTTGGTATACCTCATCTATTGAAGAAGGAGGCCACACCAGCATTACCCGACCCTCACCTCCGAGTTCATATCCACTCTCCAAACAAGTTCGAAAACGAAGACATTGGTTGGGAAGATCAAGTTCTGGTTGGGCAATGTTGATCGCGAGTACACAATGGCCCAATTCAATGAACTCGTCGAGCTTCCTCACCACTCTCGGAACTACAAGGGCGAGGATTTCAAGGTTACCGACTCTTGGAGTTACATCTCTGGGGAGGTCAATCCTTTTACACTGGCACTCCCAGGGGCAAGCATCATCAACCCCACCTTCTGTATCATCCTTCGAGTCTTGGGCGCCACATTTTGGCCCAAGAAAGAGCTTTCAAGGCCTACAAGGTTGGAGGTTGCATGTCTCCGCACCATTCTTTTTGAGGACCCTGCCCCCTTGAACTTGGGGCATGAATGGTTGAAATATGTCGACAAGTACAGGGTCAAGTCAAAGGAAATATGGTGCGGGAATTTGGTGAGTCTTTTGGCGAAGAAGCTCGGTATCGACCTCACACGCTATACTCCACACCGTCCCTAGAAGCTAGACTCCAAGTATTGGTTCTCTTCTAACATCTTTGTGAGGACCGAAGGAGGGATAGCCACCAAGGTACTTGGTTAGGATGTGCTGCTTACTAAGGCCAAGTTGGAGTTGCTTTATGTGTCGAACTGGTATGAAGCTTGGACGGGTCATGCCTTCCCATTGGAAAAGAGGCCACAAGATGAGCCGTCACTGAGGGAGTGTGAGACAAGATTCCACAGAGAAGGCGCTGCTATGGATGAAGACGAGGCAACTAGGGAGGAGCTCGATATCGAGGATGATGACATCGGTACCGAGGTCCTTAGCGAGGATGACGACCTCGGTAACGAGCAACCTGGGATCAATACCGAGTATTTTGAAGTCAATACCGAGGCATTCAACTTCGGTAATGAGCCACCGCCTCCACCTACCGAGCCTCAGTCGTACTGCATGGTGCCCTACAACCCGATGATTTATAAAGACCACTTCCAGCCCCACGATCACTTACAACCACCTCCTCAGCCCACTTATTATGGATCAAGTGTTCCACCTCCATGGGACGATGATTTGTCTTTCCAGATGCAGCACCTCAACCTGCAGAAGACACACAACAACATCTTTCTTGGGACAATAGTTTCCACCATCACCCCGCCCATTCATAGTACCAGCAATAAACCTTTGGAAAACTTTAATGGCGGGATGAGTAATGGGAGAGGCCTTTTCTTGGGTAGGATTATATGTGGGTCGCCCAGTGATGGCTTTCCAGAAGTGCTTGATTTCTCCCTCTCCTCTGAAGTCAGTGGACAGAATGCTAAGAAATTCCAATGTTAACCCCTTGAAAGTGGGTTCACGCAACTTTAAGAACTCGTCCATATGCAGATATGCCCCTATCTCATTCAACAGATGTGCTAGACCGATCTCATTCATCAGATTCCAATCGATAAACCTGGTCGCTTTCCACTCCCTTTCTTTAAGCGCATCAAATCGGACTATGTTGTTAGTCTTTGTAAAACTATATCCTTAGTGCTCTAGAGTGATCTCTCCTTCTACAGTAGGAGGAACCAGACGAATACCCTGACTAGCAGCCCGGGATGATGAAGCTCCATCAATTCTACCTCTCTTGTTACCCATAATTTCAGAATTTTCAAATCAACATGCACAAACACCACAAACAAACCAAGCAAACGCAATTCTGTTGTCCCAGCAAGGACAACCAAACAATATTTCACAGATAAACTCTCAAACACTCTCTTCCCCGCCTACCTAGAACAATTTAATCAAAATTAATCAAAATTCTAGGTCAAATTCGGATTTGCATGCAAAGCTCAAATAAAACACGGATCTAGGCTAGAATCATGCAGTAAACGAATTTTAATGAAGGACTTAAGCCTAAATCCGAGCCTAAAGAGGTAAATTTCGGGTTTTTAGAATAAAACCTAGATCTAGATTCAATCTAAAAAAACCGAAAAATAAGAGGGATTTGGAGAAAACTTACTTGATTCCCGCTTGAATGTGAGTTCCTTGCTTGATTTTGATTGAAGATCCGATTGAAAGAGCTTGAATGGAGTTTTGAGGGTGGAGCTTCAATGGAGTCTTGAGAGAAATAGGAAGGAGGCGTACGAGTGGATGAAGAAGGGAAATAAAAGCCTCTGGTTTTTTTAATTGTGTTCGCTGAAGACGGCCAATTGCACGGGATCGGCCCAAATTGCACGGCCGCGCAATTGCGATCCCGCGCAATACCCTCTCATACAAGATTGCGCGGTGTGGTGTCCTGGATTGCGCGGCCGCGCATTTAGCACCCTAACCGCGTAATCTTGTCTGAATCTGTATTTGATGTGCTCTATTTCATATAGCATAATTAGGACTAGTTAATACATTTTATGTATAGATTTAGGTCCATTTAGTGCTTGTAACGATATATGAGTAGAAGACCAAAGACTTGAAGAAAATTGGAAGAATAGAAGTCGGGACAAGAAGATCGAGAAGTGAAGGCCGCGGAGCTAAGCAGTCCGCGGTGGAGCAAGATTCAGTGCCGCGATCGTGGTGGCCTAAGGCCGCGGTCGCGGGTCAACGTTGACTCGGAGGAGGATTCTGTAGTCCGCGGTCGCGGAGGTTGTTCACCGTGGTCGCGGAATTCCACGTCAGCAAGATCCGAGGCGGCGTTTTATCTATCTATTTATCTTTTATTTTAGTTGCCTTTTATATTTTTATTCCGATATTTTTCGAGACTATTTAAGTTTAGTTTTCAGACTTTGTTTTGTATTCTACTAGACCTAATTTCACACCTTTTATGTTTTTCTCTCTTATGGAGAACTAAACTCCTTATATTCTATTCGAGTTGAAGCTTTTCAGACTCAAGTTGTTGTGAGATTCGTCTATTCAGGTTTATTTCTACAGGTTATTTCAATTCTCTTGTGCTTAATTATTATTGATTGTGTTGATTTCTGCTTGTCTGGCCAACTTGTTGGAATTGATATTATCTATTGCTAGATCTAGGTTTTCTCGTAGCAAAGCCTAATCTTTGTAGCAACTCAATTGATTTAGGACTCGTTGGACTAAAACAATTGAGAAGAGATTTGAATGCATGTTGATTGTTTGACTCGTTGGAATTCAATTGCATGTATCCTGTTTATCCTTGTTCTTAATGCTAATATCCTTATTATTTATGATCGTTTCATGAATTGTTTGGATGTTAAGTTGCATGTCTCGTTGCCATGTTATAATTCTGATCAGGATAGGAATAACTGAAAGAAATAACTTGTTTGAATCTAGGATCAATAACTTGAGGAAGAAAAGTGGATACTTGAATAGAATTATTTTCCCTAATTGATAAAAATCCAACCTTTGCTCTGTTTGATTGTCTTGTCTGCTTTAATTTCCCTAGTTTTAGATTACAATACAAAAAAATCCCCCCTTTGTTACTTCTTTGAGTTGATAATAATAAAACTTAGGATACAAGTGTCTCTTGGGTTCGATCCCGACTTACCGACTATACTAGTTGAGTAATTAGGGATTTATCTTTGATTTGGCACGACGACTTTAAGCCAATCAGTATTGCTCGGGTTGGCTCCAGATTACTTGACCACGCAATTTTAGTCCCTAATCCGAGTTTTTGAGCTCTTGTAACACAATACTTGCCCGAGCTATCTGTAATTTTGAGGATTATTTCTACCAAAACTAACTAAACTAAATCAAAAACTGTAAAACTTAAAACAAAAATCAAAGCAAATTTAGCCTAAACCTTGGGTTGCCTCCCAAGAAGCGCTTGTTTAACGTCTTTAGCTTGACGTAAAAAGGATATCAAGGCTCTTGCTCCGACTCTTGTAGAGCCGTTTCTTCTATGATGGCGCTATTGAATCCTTCAAAGTATGGCTTCAGTCTTTGCCGATTAACTTTAGACAAGACATGTGTAGCGCTGTCATAAATGTCCACAGCTCCGTGTGGGTAAACACGAGCAACCACATATGGACCCATCCATCGAGATCTCAGCTTCCCAGGAAACAACTTTAGACGGGAATGAAATAAGAGGACTTTGTCACCCACCTTGAAACTCTTCCTCCAAATATGCTTGCCATGTTAGGCTTTCATCTTTTCCTTATAGATTGATGCATTATCATAAGACTCGAGCCTAATCTCTTCCAATTCTTGGAGTTGAAGTTTTTTGAATTCGCCCCCCTCATTGGTCTGCATGTTGCACTTTCTTACCGCCCAATATGCCTTGTGTTGAATTTCCACCGGTAGATGACATGCTTTGCCAAACACTAAACGAAATGGTGACATTCCAATTGGTGTTTTATAAGCAGTCATGTACGCCCATAGTGCATCATCCAACCTGACACTCCATTCCTTTCTGTTTGGTGCCACATCCTTCTCTAAAATAGACTTAATCTCTCGATTGGACACCTCTGCTTGACCATTTGTCTGAGGATGGTATGTTGTAGAAACCTTGTGTGTGACATGATACTTTTCAACAATGCACTCACCATCTTGTTACAAAAGTGGGATCCCTTGTCACTAACTAAGGCTCTAGGGACTCCAAATCTAGTAAAAATGTTGGTCTTCAAAAAATTTGTCACCACTTTGGAATCGTCAGTCCTGGTGGCCTTCGTTTCCACCCATTTGGAAACGTAGTCCACCGCAAGTAAAATATAATAGTTCCCAAAAGAGTTGGGAAATGGACCCATAAAGTCAATGTCCCATACATAAAAATTTCACAAAAGATCATTGGAGATTGAGACATTTCATTCCTTTGGGACATATTCCCAACCCTTTGGCATCGGTCACAAGATTTACAGAAACCATGAGCATCTCTAAAAATGCTTGGCCAGTAAAATCCTACATCCAATACCTTCCTGGCTATTTTGTTAGAACTAAAATGGCCCCCACATGCATAATTATGACAAAAAGTTAAGATAGAAGTTACCTCATTATCCGAGATACATCATCGGATTACCTGATTAGCGTAGTGTTTCCACAAATATGGATCATCCCAGACGTAGTATCTTGCTTCACTTCTTAACTTATCTTTTTGAGCTTTAGTGAATGTTGGTGGGAATTCACCCATAACCAGGAAATTAATCAAGTGTGCATACCAAGGTTTTACAACCTTAACAACAAACAAGGTATCATCTGGAAATTCCTCCTGAATGGGTGAACTTGTTGGCCTCTTCCGTTCTTCCATCACCAGGCGACTCAAATGATCAGCAACCACATTCTCGGCCCCCTTTTTGTCTTTGATCACAATGTTGAACTCACTCAACAATAAGATCCACCTGATTAATCTGGGTTTGGCCTCCTTTTTTGTCAATAGATAGCGGAGTGCTGCATGATCTGTATAAACAAGCACTCTTGTTCCTAGCAAGTAAGAGTGAAATTTCTCCAATGCAAACACAACTGCGAGAAGCTCCTTCTCTGTGGTGTAGTAGTTCCTCTGGGCCTCATTCAATGTCATAGAGGCATAGTGAATCACATGAGACGCTCTGCCCTTCTTTTGTCCCAAAACAGCCCCTACTGCGTAGTCACTAGCATCACACATGATCTCAAAGGGGAGAGACCAATCAGGGGCTTGAATAATAGGAGTTGTGGTATATCAATAAAGAAAGGCAACCCATAACCCATACCAAATGGAAATCTCCCAACTCAAATAAATGTAAACAACTGACACTCATGCCAAAACACCAATCGGAAACAAACTCGAATCAAAATTGACATGGGCCCTCATCCAAAGCCTAATCGACAATATATCACGAAATCAACAATGTTGTCAAGATGAATCAGGGTGATGTGAGACTAGGATCCGATAACATTCACTGCAAGGTAGTCGACAAGGCTTATTCCGGCGAGACTGGTTTATAGGCTAAGTTTTCTTCTTGAACAAGTAACAGGTTTGAATGTGTTTGGATTGATTTTGGACGTGAGTTAAAGAATCAAATCAGATTTGGTATTGTGTTTGTCCGAAAATCAAGAGATAGGAAAGATAATTGGGTTGAAAATCCTTGGAATAAGAAACCTAGAGAGCTTCTATTTCAAAGATATAATTCAACATGTATTAAAAAGTAAGAATTACAACGGTTTATATAGACTAGATGGCCAAATATCCTATGTCATTCTTAAAGATATTATATCCTAAAATAAAACTTCTATCTTATCTAAATATATTATAAAAAGATAACAAATAACTTAGACTCCAAGTCAGATCCATATTACCTTCCAAATTTGTCCCACCAATCTTACATGGTCCAAATTGATAAGATAATATGTTCCCTAACATAAAAAACGGCCATAAGCCCATGCATCATGGCCATAACATGGTTCATATATGTAGAAAAGCCTATAAATAGAAAAGCAAATATGGAAAACACTATAAATAGTAAGTTCTAAGATAAACATGCAAATAATCCTTGCATGTGAGTTTGTCCAAGTCAAGCTTGAACATGGTGAATAGAAGTGACTCATCTAGACTCCTTATGCCCGTCCACCATAGCCGGAATATGAGCTAGAAGAAACTTTGTAGCTTTCCTCAATTTCTTGGCTCGGTCTCTAGTGATCAGTCCATCAAAGGGAATATGAACCAATTCATCGATGTCTTATGGAGTCATAGGTGCATAGCCTGCATTAGGTATGGCACAATTCATATGAACTTTTTTTTTTGGTAGAAGGAGAGGCGGTACTCTCCGTTCCCTCTAGGGGAGTTTACAATTCATAGGAACTTGTTTAGTTTCTTGGGGATTAAAGAAACAAAACTTTGTTGCTCGCTCAACTGTAGAAGCAGAGTATATGGTTGTCAAAACATGTTATTCCTACGTACTCTAGCTTAAATAACAATTGGAAAATTAGGATATGTCTCTCAGAACTATTGCTACAAATGTGATAATTATAATGTCATAAGCATATCTAAAAATCATGTACATCATTTTCTTCGTGATCATGTTGAGAAAAGTTCCATTGAGATGGAACACTATAGAACTGAAGAGCAAGTTGTAGATATTTTCACTAAAGCTTTGGATAACCCTTTGACATTTAAGGATGCTCTTAGATATGATTATAGTTATTTAAACAAGCTTGGATCCACTATTCCCTCGATACTTGGCTAGTCTAAATTAAACTTAAGTAGGGAACAATGTGTAGTAGCATTCTTTTTGATATTTCTATTACTTGTTTGATATAAATTGCATGTTATGCTATCTTTTGGAATTGTTACATATGCATTATTTTTCTTTTAGCCTAAAATGATCAAGCTAATCTTTTATAACCCTCATTATAAGTCAAATGATGGTTGATCATAAAAATTATCCCTAAGCCTTGGTCTATGTAAATGTTTCTTATGAGCCTTGTATGTTTTACCCAATAAATTGGATTCAATTATCTAGATGTCAAAATTTCCTTGCCTTATTATTTGTTTGAATAGGCTTATTTTATTGTTCTACTAAACAAAAACTCATGCTATCCAAACCTATCCTTCCTTTACTCGTTCATGGAAAGAAGAAAGGAACAATGTTCTACAGTCAAGGGAATTGTCCAAGGAATTAATCTTTTTAGTTGAAATTCAATTAGATGGTGATGAGATTTAAGTTAAGGAAGAAAGTTTTCAAAAGGTGTGTTTGCCTTTCTACCCTTTCTTTTTCTTCTTAAACCCTTCTTTTCTCACTCTTTATCCGCGCCTCTATCTCCATCTTCATCTCTAAAGCTCTCATTGTTATCCCATATTTTTTTATAAACACCTCTAAACCCTAAAAAATGGCAGAGAAAACCTTCCTAACACCCATAGGCAAAGCTCTTATAGCTAATGATCTTGTCAACCTTCACAATGCTCTTTTGGAAGGAATTAAAAATATTCCAACAAATTATGTTGTTGCTCTTCAACACAAAACCAATTTACTCATTCCTCTCTCTTCCTCTTCCTCTAAAAAACCACCCACTTCTCTCTCTAATTTCCAATTAACACCTCCTTCTTTAACACTAGATCCAAATATTGAAGGGTCCTCTACAATCATCACTATATCATCTCAGCTTTCGACAGTCTTTGAGATAATAAAAATCAAAGTGTATCCCTTAAAACTCGTATCCACATATGAGAAAGAAGATGTTGAACTTGCAAAATTTGGGGAAGAGGAATTCTAAATAAAAAAAGGTGACTCCTTTACCTAAATTTGAGAGTTGTGGGCTTAAGAGAAAGCAACTTCAGATCGATGTTGGTGATGAAGATGAAGGGGTTGAAGATGATGACAAGTTGCATGTTGAGCAATGTACAACAACAATAATGATGATTGATGGAAGAGGAGAAGAAGGAGGAGGAGGAGGAGGAGGAGGAGGAGCCTTTGCTACATATTGGCTATAAGGAAAGTGATAATTGAAACGTCCATAGCCACAAAACCAGAAAAAACAAGAAGGTCCAACTAGAAGTCAAGAAGGGAACTACAACCGATAAGAAACTAGTGGTTCCCTTAGTCGTTACTGAGGCCTTTCTCATTGAACATGGGTTTGACGATCTGCTTGTGCTCATTCAATTTTAAGGATGGGAAAATCTCTCATATCTTATTGGGAACTTCAATTTTGAAGAACTAACTCTTGCTTTTTACTCTTGCTTTCGTCTTTTGCCAAGAACTAACTTTGATAGCCCTACTTTGTAGATCTAGAGCAAGTTAAGACTTTTTACTCTAGCGTTCGTCTTTTGCCAAGAACTAACTCTGATAGGCCTATTGGGAACTTCAATTTTGAAGAAGAAGCCTTCACATTTGCCACTTCTAACATCAAGAGGACACTCAAGGTTCTTGCTGAAGGATTCTTCTTCTTTCCGAGGAAAGTATGGACATGAACTGATGGAAGAACTATTATTCTAAAGCATCCAGTTGGAAAAGTTCGTCCATATGAAAAGGAGATGACAGCTCTTGGGCTCGATTTGATTGTTAAGATGGCTCATCAGTATATCACAAGGGTGGTTCTTCTATGACAGGATAAGAGGACCACACTCAACATTCATTTTGGCATCCTTCTTGATCTTTTTCTAAGGAAACAAAAGATCAACTTACCCAGGATCATTCTATGTCACATGGGTAACTGTTCCTCTAAGAACTTTACTCCATTCCCTATGCTGATCTGGTGAAGGAACTGGTGAAGAAAGAAAACATCTACAAAGCTGAGAATGAAGAGGAAATTGGCCAGGAACAGGAGATGGTCCACATTCAAAAGATGAATTATTCTATGGAATTCTTAATCAAGGGGAAAGCACAACAATTCTAAAAGCTATGAATCGTCTATGTGGGATCAATGAGAGAATTTTAGATGATCTTGACATTTAGAAAAAGGTACCTTCTTCCCAACCATGAATAAGTCCCTTATATAATTTTCTTAGCATGTCTTTCATAGTTTTTCTTTTTATGCATTATGTCTCGTGCTTCCTTAATCTTTTTGTATTTTGTATATTTTGCTTTCAAGTCATATATATATGAAATTATCCTTTAGTTATGATTGTGTTATGCTTTATTCCTTATTTTTATAAGTTTAATCTTTTTGATGATGCCAAAAGGGGAAAGTGTGGAAAACCATAGTGATGTGTTGTTTATGGATAATAAGTATTTCCTTTGCTAAGGAGGTATTTGCCCAATTATTTAAAGTAAGAACTGTAAATCCTTCACAAGGGGAACCAAGTATTATGCCTATACATAATTGTCATGCATTACACTTCATGGAACTATTTTTTGGTTATTCAATTTTTGATAGATTTGTCGTCATAACAAAAGAGAAAAATTGTTGGAATAGTGTTCGTAATTGTTCATTACCTTGTTTTGATGTTGACAAATCACTACGGATTTTACACTTTTATTTGTCTAAAGAATTTCAGAAACTAAGTGACATACATGAACTGAGATGTAAAACAGAGTTACAGTGGAAATAAGAGGAACTGTAATCTTATTCATAAGAAATTGTGTTTAAGTTAGTGATTCTTATTGAATAGTCAAAGTGGTGATAAGCATCTAGAAGAAATCTTCAAATAAAGAAGGAAGGAATTCGACAAGGAATTGAAGATTGTAGCTTAAGTTATCTATTCTTATGATCTAGTGTGAACATGATATTTAGATAGATAGATAGATAGAGTTATTTTAGAAAAGATCGTGTCGTAGGATAGATCTTGTCGATCTAATGGATGAAAACTATGTCTTTGGCAAAGACAGAAGATCAGATCCATAAGAGTCCTATAAATACCAAGGTGTTCTAAAGGTAGGATGCACGTCTTGATAAAGAGAAAATCAGAGAGTTCGAGAGCAACAAAGATCAACAGTTTTCGGTGTTTGAGAACGATCATTGAAGCAAAGGAACTACTACAAGGTTTGTACTCGTATTTGCTTGTATTAGTTGAATTGGTTTCTGAGTTATAGGTTAGAAGACAATGTAGTGTGACTAGGAATTCGGGTAGGTTCATGGGAATAGAGAAATCTATGTCTTACCATTGTAACGAAGGAACTATCAATAACAAAAGTATACCATTCAAAATTATTTAAGAAGGTAGAGATTTAACCATTCAACTAATTGGTTGAAGTGGGATTCCTCTATAAGAAACCGTATCTTTTTTTTTTATCTTTATACAGTTTCTTATCTGGTTACTAACAGATATATCTTACAAAATTCCCAACTAATAATAACACCAAGGCTAGTTTTATATAATTAGGAGCACCGTTTGATTTAGTTTGCAGATTCATTGTAAGTGACAATTTTAGGGTACTTACTTTAGTGTTGTTGACCGTATGCTAGCCTAAAATATAGTCATCATAGGGTGCCCATTGCCTAATATGCAATTATTTATTCATAGTGGCATGTTATTTGTATAATGCTCGATCTGAGATGCACATTATTTTGATTAAATCAAATGCGGCCCCTGTTAATAAATAAGCAAATACATAAACAAACATACAAAATATGTCATTCCTGACCTCATATGAGACCCAAAAACTATTAGAAAAATTCTAGAATCCGAAATTGCATTAAGCATGAAGGAACGGGCTAATAATTTGCAATTGTCAACTGCAACATAAAAAATACTCATTGCAGACGGTCTTCTAAATCTAATTCGATCTATTAATCAGATGGTAAAGTTCATAGATCTTGTCCCTTAACTCTCTATAGACACTTGCTCAAAAAAAAAAAAAAACTCTCTATAGACACATTTTCTAACCATATTAATAGTAATTTTATTCAACTCTATTACTTGATTTTAAACTAGTGGTACAAAATGAAATATTAGGGATGCACATTAAATTCTTGGGACAAAAATTCGTTAAGATCATCCGTCCCATTAAGAATAGAGATTTCCCGGCTTGACGGAGAACAGGGCGAGGATGGAAATAAATTTTATATCTTTGATTTGAGACAGGTTGGAGACGAGGGAGATACTATCTTACTCCGAATATGCGATACCTGATATATATCTTTTTTACTTTTTTAATTCATAAAACACAAAAAACAGAATTTATAATATAATTGTAGTTTATAATTTTAAAGATTATATATCTATAAATTATAAAATGATAATTTTATTTTATGTTAAAATTTGGTATTTTTAAAGGTTTTAATGTTTGAAATATTAAATCATTAGTCAAAAATAATTTTTTTAAATAAAATGGGTCCCATTTATAATACCATAACCATCAGGGATTCCCCGCCACGTTCCCTGTTGGGGATTAGGTGGGGGCAAGGAGAAGATAGGGGGCTTAATAGGAGGTCGGGTATGAGGTGAGGAATGCACTCCCCGCCCCCATCTGCATCCCTAGATAATATGCATCGTACATGTAATAGTATAATTACTTCGTAACAATTTCTGTCTCAAATCGTGTATATGTGATAATTGTTTGAATACCTCTTCTTACATGATAAGTTGGGAGATAAAATAAACGAAAATTCCATTTCGTACCTAGAGTTTTTGTCCGTTCATGTACTTTCATAATTTATACAACATCCTAAGTTGGATCATTGAAACACTGCTATGAGAGTTCTATGTTATCTTAAGCATCATCCCGAACAAGGTCTGTATCTGCCTACATATAATGCTCTACGTCTCACAACTTGGTGTAACTCTGGTTGGGTTGCCTACCCATTAACTCGTCGCTATTTCCGACTATTTAATTATGCTTGATACTTCTCCTGTTTCTATCGTTCCATGCCATCCACTTGATGTGAGCTTGTTTGGCTCAAGTCCTTGCTTTGTTCTCTTGGTATTTCACATTTTTCTCCTATTCGTCTATTTTGTGATAGTTAGGATGTGTTGTATATCTCTTCCAACCTATTCCTCCATGAACAAACAAAGCATATCGAGAGTGACTGTCATTTCGTTTGAGACCTTGTCCTAAATGGCGCAGTTCACATGATGCACATTTCCACTACTCAGCAACAGGCTGACTGGCTGAGTAGTGGAAATGTGAAAACTAAAGATTGATTGTCATTTCTGTCTTCCAAGTTGGGCATTGTTGATCCTCATGCTCAAACTTGAGGGGAGTAAGATATATTACTTGTATAGAATATATTTGTTTCCATATATATATACATATATATAGGAATTGAATCAAATGAAAATGGGGCTTATCATGAAAACTAAGAACAAATCTGGACCATTCGATTGAAACACTAGAAAAGATTCTAGGCCATCCAATTAAAAAATAAAAAAAAACTAAAAAAACTAAAAAAAAAATTAAAAATTAAAAAAAATTAAAAAATTAAAAAAAAATTATTTTATTTTATTTTCTTACTTTATTTTTTTAAAGTCTTTTTACGTATGTAAAATGATGTAAATCGAGTATGAACATAAGGCCCTAAAACGTGAACATGCAATACTAATATGTGAACGTATCGCTATTATATGTGAACGTATACTAAATTTTATGAAGTTAAAATGCGGTTATATGTGAACAGCTTTTGTAAACATGTGAACATGTGTATAAAATATGTGAACAGAACATAAAATATCAACCGTCGTGTTTTTGACAAAAATAAGCGAAAAAATTACAAATTAAAAATTAAAAAAATTAAAAAAAAACTTTTTATTTTTTTTTATTTTTTTGTCAAATTTTTTAAGCCGTTTAACGCCTATATTATGATTTAATCGAACATGAACACATGAACAAATAGACCTGGGTCCGGTTCCGGGGGAACCGGCAAACCGGCCGGAACCGGAACGGCCGGAACCGGTTCCAGAACAGCCGGGGCCGGTTCCCAGGACGATTCCGGTTCCGGTTCTTCCACCCCCGGAACCGGGGAATCGGCGATTCCGGAACCGGCGATTCCACCCCACAAAAAAAAACAAAAAATAACGCGGTCGCGGTTTGGGTCACCGCGAACGCGGTTTGGTTAACCGCGATCGCGGCCCATTGGACCACGACCGCGGTTTTCTTCCAGAGGTCAAAAATTAAATTTTTTATTATGATTTCCGGTTCCGAACCGGAACCGAAGGAACCGGCCTCGGAACCGCCCGGAACCGGGCCAAGGCCGGTTCCGGTTCCATGGTTTCGAGGAACCATAACCGCCGGTTCCGAAACCGGACCCATATCTATGAACAAACAGTAATAATATATGAACACACTTGTAATATATGCGAAAGTATTATAAAATCTCTAAACTGAAAAATGTGATAATATGTGAACATGTCTTATAATAGTGTGAACATATGCATAAAATACGTGAACGTAACGTAAAAAATCAAATTTCGTGTTTTTGGCAAAAACAAGTGAAACTAAGAAAAAATTTAAAAAAAAATTATTTTTTTGTCAATATTACCATTTTGCCCCTATCTCTTCTAATCTTAGTCATCCATTTCTCAAATCAAAGGGTCCTCATTTGTTCTTAGTTTTCATGATAAGCCCCATTTCCATGTGAATCAACCTATATATATAGAGAGAGAAAAAGAGTCACGTGCGAATGGGTGTCTAGGTGCGAAATAAGAATAAATCTCGATCGTCCATTCAAAAAAAATCAACGTCCCTAATTAAACATTCATTTAAAAAAATAAAAAACGGCACGGGCGAATTTTTCCCGTATTATTCGCGTATTTTTCAATAAAATACGACACGGACGAATTATTCACGAATTTTTCGAAAAATACGTTTTTATGAGACGCACCCAGTTTGTTCATCAGAAATAGCGATTTGTTCATCACAAACTAGCATTTGTTCATCAGAAACTAGCATTTGTTCATCACAAAATAGCATTTTTGTGCATAAGAAACTAACATTTGTTCATCAGAAACTAGCATTTGTGCATAAGAAACTAGCATTTGTTCATCACAAAATAGCATTTGTTCATCAGAAAGTAGCATTTGTTCATCACAAAATAACATTTGTGCATAAGAAACTAACATTTGTTCATCATAAACTAGCATTTGTTCATCAGAAACTAGCATTTATTCATCACAAAATAGCATTTGTTCATCAGAAACTAGCATTTGTTCATCACAAAATAACATTTGTGCATAAGAAACTAGCATTTGTTCATCAGAAACTAGCATTTGTTCATAAGAAACTAGCATTTGTTCATCACAAAATAGCATTTGTTCATCACAAAATAGCATTTTGCGCATAAGAAACTAACATTTGTTCATCAGAACCTAGCATTTTGTGCATAAGAAACTAACATTTGTTCATCAGAAACTAGCATTTGTGCATAAGAAACCAATGAACAAATATGAATATAACAATGAACAAATCCACAATGTTTATGAACAAATCCACAATGTTGATGAACAAATCCACATTGTTGATGAACAAATCCACAATACTGATGAACAAATCCACATTGTTGATGAACAAATCCACAATACTGATGAACAAATCCACAATACTGATGAACAAATCCACAATATTGATGAACAAATATGCCAAAACCAATGAACAAATATGTATATAGCAATGAACAAATCCACAATGTTGATGAACAAATCCACATTGTTTATGAACAAATTAATGTTACTAATAAACAAATATGCACAAACCGATGAACAAATATGTCAAAACCAATGAACAAATATGAATATAACAATGAACAAATATGCATATATCAATGAACAAATATGCATAAATTAATGAACAAAATTGATGTTACAAATGAACAAATATGCACAAAACTGATGAACAAAAATGTCAAAACCAATGAACAAATATGTCAAAACCAATGAACAAATCCACAGTGTTGATGAACAAAATCCACATTGTTGATGAACAAATCCACAATACTGATGAACAAATCCACGGTGTTGATGAACAAATTTGGTCCGTTTTTTTTTCAAAAATACGCGAATAATTCGCTTGTGCCGTTTTTTCCCCTTTTAAGTGAAATGATCAGCGCCTTTAATTTTTCTTGATCCAACGGCTCTTGTTCTTTCTTATTTCGCACCTGGGCGCCCATTCTCACCTGGCCCCCTATATATATATATATATATAGGGGGAGGTTCCAGTAGAAAGGTGTTTATAGTGGAAAGTGAGGGTGAATACAGTGCATTGGATTAGTCATAATTAACGGTGAGATTTGATGATCCATTTTAAATAAAATGGGGTGAAATTACTATAATAGTTTCCTTTTGCTAAAATAAATCCACATTCCTTAAAAGTAGCAACTGGTGATTTTTTTAAAAAAAATAAAAAGGAAAGATTTAATATCATGCTAAAAAGATCACGTCAAAATCTATTTTTTTAATTTTGTATTTTCTTATTTATCAATTTATTTGACATGTTTTTAATTTTAATTATATATATTATTTTTTCTAATTAATCGATATCGACATAATTATTTTATCTTCATTATCGCATTCTGTCAAATGAATACCAACGTCATACAAAATGAATATCTATATTTTCCATAACGAATATGATCATTAGTAATTATGTAATCTCGTTATAATTTCAACAACCATACCAACTTCAATGAATATTGCTATATAAATTGTGAATATCAATTTACATTATAATACATACATAAGTTGACTCCAAAAGCTATACAAATATCACTATTTAATGATAAGAATATCATCGCCTAACACGATGAATATGATCACCTAGTTACATGAATATCTCTAGGTAATGTGGTGAATATGACCGCCCATTTTACATGACTATCACTATCACTAGCTAAATAGTGAATATGACTACTTACTTACATGAATATCACTGGCTAATACGGTGAATATGATCACCCAAGTACAAATCTCGCAAATAAAAATGAGAAATGTATGATTATAATTTATTGCCCTTATGTAGACTCCATCTTTTTCGATATTTTCCGATCAATTGCTACCTACAAATAAAAAATAGAGTAGATAAATTTTCATAATAATATATAAAATTTCTCAAAAAAATAATGCATATTACTTTTATGGAAAAAATATCATAATTCAATTACATGAATATTACTACCTAATTTTGTGAATATCATTCTTATTACAATGAATATCACTCACAAAATTTCAAATATGAAAATTAATATACACAAAATATTGAATATTTTTTTATTATCTTTTAACAATACTCAATCAACAACAACAAAAAATCAACACACATGATAATTATAACATCGAGTAACAATCAAGAATATCTTTTAATATGCTAATGAATATCACATAAACAAATAACGAATACAACAAAGAGTAATATCAAGACTATGTCTTAATATCTCAATGAATATCACTTTAAAAAATGACGAATATTAATCCAGTTATTCAAAAAAAAATAGCAAGAGAGATCAATCGATATATCAATGGATCAACTTAAGGCTTCAATACATAACAAAATCACACACTTTATAAAAATTATTGTAAACAACCATAATAAACATAAACAAATCCGTTCAATGAGAAACGATATCATAAACATCAAAATTACTAAAAAATACATAATTATACTCATGATGCATAAAACATGAAACTCTCGCTGCTCTCTACCATGAAATTAATGATTTTAACTAACTATAAAGGAACAACAATTCAGATTTCTATTAAAACAGAGGGACTACAGACAATAAGAAAAAAAATTGACTAGATCAAAACAATTGACAACGGAAATTATGCTTTTCAGTAGAATAAAAAATGATAATTATTGTGTATATTAAACCAATCAAATCAACAAGAATTGTAAATTAATTAAGAACTGAAAATCAATCACGTAGTAATAAAATATTGAAACCAATCAAATCAACGAGTCACCAACTAAGATTGCAAATTAATTATGTACTAAAAAATCAATCATGTAGCAATCAAATAGTTAAACCAATCAATTACCTGTGTGTTTTCTCGCTTTCATCCAAGAGGGGAGAGTTTTTCATTCTGGTCCAGCGGAGAGAAAGAGAGACGAAATATCAAGAGAGAGAGGATAATTTCAATTAGATAGGAAAGAGAAAGAGATCTATTTCAACTGAAACCGTAAATGGGTAAAAAAAATAAAATCATTAAAATTTTAATATTCTGTTTAAGCGTGCACAGTGTTACAATGGATCTATTAACCACAAATCTGAAACATTCAATAAAATTAATCCAATGATCTATAATAACACTCACTTTTCACCATAAAAACCTTTCTACCAGATCCTAATACTATATATATATATATATATATATATCTTTTCCTATCTTATCTTTCCATAATATTGTATATCTTTGTATAAATTCAACCCTTTGAAGTCGTAAGGATTATAGAAAATAATCCCCAAATTCTATCCTTTCAACGCCCGCTCGTGAAAAAATCCTTGACGAAATGTCGGGCCAAAGCTCGAACCGATTCCCAACAGTTTTGGAAGAACAAAGGTTGGAAGCCATCAACCTCGAGGCCTTAAAGCTCCCCATCTGAGTAATAGTCGCTCGGATCTCAGTGTTCGATACCGGAGCAATAAGAGTGCCCCACTAATTGTCGGGGATGGGCGGAAACAAACCAGAGGGGATCTCAGGGCTCTCGGATTCCACATCCGGAAGAGAATAAAGATCTTTGAAGAAGTGTACAACATGCTACTCGATCGTTTTGTTGTCCTCAATGAGTTCACCTTTAATTTAATACAAACTAACAAATTCTTTCCATTTCAAAGGTCTTAACATATACCCCAAGAATATATGTTAGAAAAATTGTTAAAATAAAAACTTTTTTAATGAAAAATATGTATTCCACTTCGAAAAATATAAAAAGAAATTAATTGTCACGATATAATAAAAGTATACTTTCAGCTAAAAAAAAATACTCTTATTAAAAAATTGTAGCAAATCTGCGAATTAATTTGATGAGACCGGATTTATAAATGAGTGGATATGTGAATGTCACTTATGACTTGTGTAATAGGAGTAATTACTAGACTCTACTTACACTCTATCACGTCCATAAAACGACTCAAACTTGAAATAAAACATATAACAAGACCAAAACAACAGGCATATAATAAATCAACCCGACCTAATTAATGAAAAACAATAGGCTAAACATGTTTTGGATCGTTAAACAAAACCAAAACTGTCTGCCCAAAGATTGGAGGTATCCAGATAAAAGAACTGCTCTAGATTCTTTTCACACCAACAAAAACAATTTTTTAAGAGGTAAACTTTCCTCATCACCCCCACTAATATATATATATATATATAACAAACCTACCTAGACATGTATGTACATAGCACCCCACAACCACAATAAAAGTAATAAACAGATCTAATAATGGATCAACAACACAACAACATCATCCCCTCCGAAAACGGCTCCATTGACTTCATAAATCAGTTCGTCGACGGACTCAACTCCGACCACCTCATCGAGCTCCTCCGAGGGGCGCCACCTCACATCCTGCGCGCGTCTTCGACTACTTCGAGCGTCACCGACACCATCTTCCACAACCCCGAGCTCCTCACGGTGAGTTTGGGCGTCGATCAGGGCGTTGGGAGCTTCGGCCCGACTCCCGAGGACCTCTTCGAGCTCGGGTCGAGCCGGTCCGCGGTCTTCGATGACCCGAGCTCGATCCTCAACTCCCTCTCGGGGATGGAGGACGATATGAAGTTTGGGGAAGACGAGGATGAGGACGACGACGAGACTGATAACTCTTCTGCGACGGCCACCACTCCAACGAGTGGTGGTGGCTCGAAGAAGCCGAAACTCGATAGGACGAGGACGTTGATATCGGAGAGGAAGAGGCGGGGAAGGATGAAGGACAAGCTCTATTCGTTACGAGCTTTAGTCCCCAACATCACTAAGGTTATATAGCAATCTACCCATTTTTTTATTTACAAGTTTCTATGTAGCACTTATTATAATTGAGCACGAGGACTTCCTAGGAGGGCACCCAACGTGTTGACTTTACAGTTTGTTAGAGAACCCGAATTTAGATTTTGAATAACGAACTTTGTGGAGTTTGAAGTTGGATTAATTTCACATATGTACAGATGGACAAAGCATCTATTGTGGGAGATGCAGTGTTATACGTACAAGACCTACAAATGCAGGCCAGGAAGTTGAAAGCCGACATTGCGGAGCTCGAATCTTCTCTGAAAGACGGAAACAGAAGTCGTGGATTTGTCCAAGACTCGAAGAGAAATCCTATCGCTCGGATTGTAGTTCCAGCACCCAAGATCATTACTCAGGTAAATCCTGACCACGAGTTTTCCAGTTTCAACTTTTTTTTGTTGATTTGTCGAGTGATGGCTCCTTACAACAAGTTCTTGGTGTTGTGTGTGCTACTATATATGTGTAGATGGACGTGTTTCAAGTGGAAGAAAGAGAGTTTTACGTACGACTAAGAAGTAACAAGGGACAAGGGGTCGCCGTGTCGCTATACAAGGCACTCGAGTCCTTGTCGAACACGATTGTTCGGAACTCTAATCTAACCACAGTTTGTGAGAGATTTGTACTGGCATTTACACTAAATGTTAGTAGTATTCTGTATATGAATTGAACTCTAGTCTGTGTTTTTCAACAAGTAATTCCACGATTTAACGTACGCTAATTCAACGTTGGAATGAAATGCAGGTGGGAGGAGAGTGTCCAGAGGATGTAAATCTGCCGAGTTTGAAGTTGTGGATCACCAGGGCCTTCATAAACCAAGGGTTTGATTTTGGAACAGTTTAATATAAGAGATTAAAAGGTTGATGGTCTACAGATTATTACTATTATCATCGAAAAATAGGGATGATTTTCAAGACTATTTGCAGTTCAGGGCCATATATGTTATTTGATGTCAATTTGGTCCCCTTTTTGTTTTGAAGTTTAAGAAAAAAAAAAACTTAAAATCACCAGTGTTTCCAATTATGGTTATCAATTGTTCCCTAACTCTGACTGATGTTAACACATGGAATTTTGCAACAAAACAAGGCAAGGACATTGATAGAAGCTGCTGTTTCCTTGCCAAAGAAAACATTCCAAAAAAAATTTACATTTTTTAGATATATTAATTATAGTGTAGTTCGATAAATAGAAAGAAAACGAGTTTGATACTCCGTATTTAAGGCTTTGATCAATGCGGCTGTACATTCATTGTACTTGCACTGTACGCACAATGGAAAACCAGGCTGTTTATCATGTGAAGTAGACAAAGGCATCCGAATCTTGGACAAGTCCAAAAAAAAACCTATAAATTTTGTTAATTTTCAATCTTAAAAGACCCAACTTTAAACATGCCTTATCCATTCAACCAAAAAAAAAAACATGCCTTATCCAAATGTTTCATATTCAAGGTTAATTTTCGTACATCTCACATTACACAAATTCTAAATAGTTTGCCTAAGGTTAGCTAATCTAAATCTCCCGCTAATACAGTCAAACCACAATCCTTTAAGATAACCTGTAGCTCATATCTCAAACTAAAGATACCAAATATCTCAAAGACTAAAGAAAGAAATTTTGAAACAAGCATGAATTTTACACGGATTTTGTAGCAACAAAAGCAGGTCTTTACATTTGTCTCAGCACAACAATGCCCTATAAAAGCTGTAGTCCCTTACTTGATTTGGTACCTGTAGCATTCAGGAAATATCTCAGAGATCCAACATGTTCTTTCAACGAATTCGCCAGAGCTTTGGCAGGATCAGATGACTGTGGCCTTAGGAACTCGTGATTCCTCTGTTTAGAGATCAGCATGAGTTTCTGCAGAAACCGTGATTGAAACAGAAAGACAGTAAGCTTTAAAATGTTATCAATATGTGTGTGCAAGAATCATATGTAACGAGATCAACATAGAAAAGGCGAGAAAGAAAGTATACTACGTGGTTGGGCAAGAATCCGCACAGTCCACCAGATAGATCCCATAGTTCTTTCAGACCACTAGACACCGCTGCAAATCTGAAGACACGTTTATAAAGACATCTCAAACTCACAGATAGTTTCAATTTCACAACTAATTTAAACCTTTTGTAGAGAACGGAAGATACCTAGAGCCAGTTTTGGATTCCGGACTAGGGTTCTTGTTCGATAAGTTGAAATTCATCCAAGTTCCTTTTTCTCAATCATCAACAAACATCCATGCCTCCTTAGATTCTTCACTCTGTGATAAGAAAAATCAGTCAGTCGAACCATTTAAATTTTAGTATAATATTGCAATTCGCAATTATTTCCATTAGCTGACAACCTTCATAAGAATAAGGCCTGCTTAAGATATACCGCCTAAATGTTTGTCATTATAGAAATTCAGATAATGATTTATTAATGAGTTACAGGGTTTATTATTGGAAAATGCAAATATTGACTCTTTTGATGCAGTTTTTTTTTTTTTTTTGGCTAAAATGAGGTGGATAATTAATAAATTATAAATTTTATAAAAAAAAAAGTTTGTAGTGCTTTGGAATTCCTTAATTATGCAAAACGACAATCTTAGTGAATAGAGGGAGTACTACTTACCACAGCAGAAAGGACGTAATTTCCATCAATATTCTTCAGCATATCTCCATTCACTAAAGCCAGTCTATTACCGAGTATTAATGGGATCATTAGTGTTCATGAAGCAATTGATCCGGAACAGTTCCCTTGGACATCACACTCAGTGCTGTGCCTTTCTTAAGCCAGGCAGTCAATTCAGGCTGTGGCTCAAAGGGCTTTAGAGGATGCACGCCGCCTTTGTGTTCTAGGTGACTACCGTATATAAATGGGAGCCTGATGGAGACAAAACTTTCTGGAGGCAAGACCACTTGACATCCGAGGCTGAATTGCAGCTGCTTTTCATACTGTAAAGAGTCTAGAGCTTGGCATGACCCCTGCAGAGAAATTTAAATAAGAATATTGATGTCAAGATTGTGAAACTTTGAGTAACTGAGTACATTCTCCTTTATACATTTAGATAGATCAATTGATAGCCCATGGCATGGCCTAATAGTTGAATGACTGCTAATTTAAGACAATCACATATATGATTTCATTCTATTTTTAAATAATCAAATTTAAGATAAATGGCAAGCTATATATGATATGGGAAGTGGATATGGCATCGAAGTGACTAATTTTTTTACACAGTTGATGTCCTATTAGTTCAGCCTTCAAAAGAAGAGAAAAGAATACCTCAAATTGCACAACAGGGTTAGTGGATAAAACCACAGGGAAAGGGGGCGTAACCTGCACCACAGAAGCGAAGATGTTTCACGTATCCAGATAAAATCAAAGAAACCAATACGTATGAATATGAAACCATACACATCAAGCAATGTTCTTTGTTAGCAATGCAAGATAAGCACACTCATGAAATGTACAAGAGGCAAGAGAAATTATCTCATGCTATCCATTTAGAAACCACACACAACACTTTCAGACAACACAAAATTGAAGGAGAAGATCAAATGGGACAAAGGAATAGCTGTTGAATTTATTTACTAAATTCCTATCGTCACATAATATTGTAATACTAACATGTTCATCCTCACAGAATATTCATTAAATTACTAACAAGCTTTATCGTCAAGCATTATTGTAAAACTAATTACTAATGGTGCACACACTAATGCTTCACTATTCAACATCAACATCATCACCCAGTATAGTCCCGCTCAAGCAGGATCTGGGGGGGTCAAGATGGGGGCACCCATAACCTGAACATGTCAGGAGGATGCGCCCGATAGACCCAAGGAAAACTGAAATTCAGCTATGTGACAATAATAACTGAATTTAGTACCATGCTATAATCATTTTTACTAATCAACATGTATAAAGGAAGAGTTCAAAAAAATAAGCTTGTCTCAGAGAATTACGTAATAATATTTCTAAAGCAAAAATAACATACTAAATAAACAAAAGCAAATGAATAGGTAAAAAACATGCTTGCTTTATGAGAGCAATACCACAAATATCCTCTGAAGCTGTGATATTGTGCCAGCAAACTTTGCACTTCGTCGGTCTTTCTTGTTCTTGTGGACTCTGCAATGTGGGCAGTTAATATATACTGGGAGGTTTCTATTTAGTAATGAAAATGCTTGCCCGCCATCATCAAGTTTCACGGACTGAAGATGTCTGGCAGAATCAGGTATTTTGGACACTCCAATAGACATCTGACCTTGCTTTTTCCCAGACTTTAGCGAGTTTAATGGACCCACCAGATGAGGATCACTTTGATGGACACCAAATTCTCTAGACTTTTCCACATTCATACTTCCATGTAACCTGCGATGACCCTTATTGTAACTGCTGCTTTGACCAACACTTGAAGGCTCTTGATGCCGTTTATCCAAATTATCCATGGATGAGGAAATATTAGAGTCTTCAGGTGAAGAATATGGCAATCCAAGTTCATTTAGGTGCTCTGTGGATAGTATGAAGCGATGACCATGGGGACATTCATGCTCAAATCCAACATACACAATAATATGTTTTAGGGAAGGGTTAAATTTACTTTTGCTACCATCATTGGTATTCAATTGAATCACATTATTACCTATCTGTAAACATGGGCTAGTATCAACGCTACCAATGGGATTTGCCCCATTTATATTCTCCACTGCTGAAGTACTCTCTTCAGTTTTAGAGTATCTTTTCTGATCAATATTTACTTTTTCTGCAGTCAAATCTCTCGAGGAATTTTTGAAACCTTTGTCAACACCAACAGAAGATTGTTTCATTGACTGCAATGGAGGAAATGCAGAGTTAGCAGGCGATCCAGCAACAACCTCAGAAAAGGGTTTTTTCATAGTGACGTTGGGCAGGCCATTACCAAAGCTGATTTTCTTATCATCTGGTTTTACATTATCCACAGCCAATGTCTGTGTTTCATTTCCAGTTTGTCTTTCTCCTTGATGTATTAAAAGTCCGGTTGCTTTTACAGAATTTGCATCTGCAGGGAAATCAGAATTGGAGTCTGCAGCCACACTGTTGAGAGCACCTTGCCAAAAACACTGTACAAACGAATCATTTGGTTGTTTATCTTTGTCGAGAACAATTGTCCATTTCAACAGGAACTTCTGATTGGCACAAAATCCACTCTGGAGCAAACCCCTATATGGATCATAGTACCTTGATTCTCCTACTTTTACTATAATCCATGCTCCTTTCTGTGTAGACTCATTATCACTTACTTTGGGCATTTTATGCGCCGGAAGGTTATCACAGTCCTCAAAACTGTTGAATTCGTTGGCAACTTCAAAATCAAAAGGGTCTGCTCGAATTCTTCGAGATCGTCCACAAGCACAGGCATGAAGAAAGACATACCCACTGCAATGTTGTTTTTCATCATTATCATGTTTCTGATGCATACATGGCTTTCCAGTCAGACTAACAGCATCACATAGCTGTCGTCCGGATTTCCAAATGGAAGTGCAATCATCTTCCAATTTTTTCATGAATTGCAGTACTGAAGGTCCCTTCACCATTGAATGGTAAAATCGTAAAGCCTTCTCCAGATGAGCTTCATGTTGAGAAGTTGGATATGAAGCAGGTAAATCCTCCGTATAAACATCCATAGCAGCAGGAAGGACTCTTTGGCACCATACAGTTGAAAATTTCGTGTTCATCCCCTTGCCACTCTCCAGTAAAGACACTGCAATATCTAGTGGATCCGCACCTTCAGCTTGTGATGGAACTCCATTTCGTTGTCTATATTTCCTTCTCCTAAAATCATGTTCTTCTATAGACACGCGTTTTGCAGAGAATATCCCTTTTAAAATAATCTGACTAGAAGACACCCAAACATCCAAACTTGGAAGTTCCGGAGCAGTAGCAGACTTGCCTGATGCAGCAGAAACAGCAGCAGCAGCAGCTGCAACAGCCACCATTCCAACACCAGCAGCTGAGCCACTATTGGCATTTGTAACCATCCCGCCTCTACCTCGTAGTATATCAGCTTGTCTGAAAATGAAATCCTTTACCGCAGTGACATCCTCCTTGTTTCCACTTTGACTATGTTTTTCAAGCAGTAGAGAATCAGGTGTTGCCTTTCCATTCAAAACATCTTCAATGAGACCACATGCATAATCAAGGGACACGCCTCTTTGATTCGAAGATCTATCTAACAGCACAACTGCTCTTGATGCATCAAGGGTTAGTAACGGTGCTGAGCCAGAGGACGGCCCGCCTCTTGACCCGCTATGACTATGTTCAGAGCCAGAAAGTGCTCTACACTTTTTTATCAAGAAACGAATTTGACCTTCAAGGGCAGACTGCAATTTTTTTCTAGAACCACCCTCAGATTTGTTCACAGGGCGAGCTAGCACAACAACTGAACCAGAACCCTTTGTATGCAAAGTTGATCTACCTAAGCTGCTCAAAGCAGAAGAAGCTTCAACGGTATCCTCTACACTTGTACTAGATTTTGTCATATCTGAGAAATCATCTACAAAAACAAACAGTGTAACAGGAGTACATTGTCCAGGAAATAAAGAGGTGTGCAAACCTAAGCCTGACATAACAGAAATAGCTGAAGGGTTACGACCGGATACCCCACCACCTCTTCCAGGAGAAGCGCTTTTGGATAATATAACAGTTGGAGATGCATGTGATGATGACAAGGGCAGCTTAGATAAGGATGACATTGAATTTCGTGATCTCATAAGTGGAGACAATGCATTCTTTGCAGATTGCAACACTCGCAACCAACTCAACACTTCAACGTCAAAGTTGGAGCCTTCAAGAATATAAACAATCACATGGCAGACCTGCATCAAGAGTGATGGGAGAGTCAGAAATACTGGGAGTTCCTGTCAGGAAATAAAGAGCCAAGAAACCATGCCACCAAAAATGCCAACTGCTGAAAATAAGCATCCATCAAATGCACCAATACGTATGCAGATACGTTTTTATGTTCAAACTAAAACAAAGCTAGAAAGGACATGATTTTGAGTTCAAGGCCCACTTGATAAGAGGAAGTGAATCAATTGGAATGCAAAGGGAATTATGATCACTTGCATGTTGAAACATTATGCGATGAGAATTTAGGTTGATTAATTTAGAAACAGCTTAGTGGTGGGTAGACTACGATGTGTCCTTATTGATGGAAATAATAAGATTGCTATTTGATGACAAAATTGATTGAGCCCCAACATTTCTATTCCCACAGAAGAGTGGGAGAATGAATAAACGAACCAAGAATAATATTACCCAAAAAGAGGAAGTGTTCTCATTTTGGAAGGTTGAGTCAGGACTCACTATTGTTTTAGTGTTGGGTGTCCTTACTGATGGAAATGATAACATTGCAATTTGATGACAAAATTGATTCATTTCTATTCCCATATAAGAGTGGGAGAAATAATATTACCCAAGAAAAAGAGGAAGCGTTCACATTTCAAGACTCGCTATTGCTTTACTGTAATTCCACAAGGAACACATAATATGTTCAAAATGCACTTAATCCGTTACTAAACAGGCACTGAGAGTTTAAGATGAAAGAAGTCCACCCAAAGTGTCTAGAGCTTGTGAAAGTATCACAGCACTATTATCAACTCAAAACTTCAAACGTTGATAAGCAACATAGCACAACTAATACTTGTGACTTACTGACTTGGGCCACTATACTTCCCTTGCAGGAAGCTTCAAGTCATATAATATCCAAGTATCAATAGAAATTACAGAATCAAAGACTAAGGGACGATACAAGCAACTCACTGCATTAAGTAAAAGATCCACTATTTCATCTAACCACACTGTTCCAAACAGAGAAGTTTCCCGGAGAACCCAAATTACACAAGGCAACCCCATGTCAAAAATTCAAGCAATGGAAAACAAAGAATCACAATTCAGAGCCTAATTCAGAAATAATAATAAGAAAAAAGGGGAGAGAAAGAGCACACAGTGAACATAAACAGCATCCCTTGAAGATCCCCAAACTCATGCTCCTCCATAGGCGAATCGAAATCCGGATTCCACGCCATCCTCTGAGAACTGACAGCGGGGCATTTCGTCGAACACATTTGGAGATAAAGAATCCCCTTTCCCTCATCATGGTAGTATCCAATCGCCCTACTCTCGAACCAATTCCGCAACTCCTCGCCCTCAATCGGCAGACTCTTCCGCCGATTACCCGACCCGAACGCGTCAGAATCGACAACCCGATTGATCAGCTGGGAGACGTCACCCTCTCGCCGGCCAATGAAGCCGACGACGACGACCCCGTTGAGCTGCGACGGGTTCGGCGGCGGAAGCGGCGGAGAAGGAGAGGAAACGGATGGGCGAGAGAAGGGCTGAGAAAGGCGAGGCTTTGACCGGTCAACGGGGTTTGAAGAAGAGGAGGAAGAAGTTAATGGCGGTTGAGGAGGGCGTATGAGGACACGCATGGAAGATGGGTTGCTGGATTTTGTAGGGGTGTCCATTGAGTTTGTTGGGTTGGGGTGGGATTTCAGTTGCGAGGCTCGGCAGCCATGGATTGGAGGAAATTGGAGAAAGAGAGAGCCGAGCTCTGCTTGGGGTGCAACGGAGTTGAGGGCAGCAGAAGGGCGGAGTTCAAGCGCTCGAGGATTTTGTTGTTGTGTCACGGATTTTGGTTTGGGGAAAACCGAAAACCCCCATAGTTTTTGACATCTTGCAAGTTGTAATAGACACGCTCCATCTTTTTGCACAATTGCAAAAAAAATTCCTCCCTCTAAATACGGTATTCGTATAGTATTAGTCAGTAATCACTACATAAGAAACACACTTTTTTCCTACCTCACATGCTATTCTTACTTCACTTTTATAGCACATTTTATAACTATTTCCGTACAACCTATTCGATACTTGGCCTCATTGTAGCAGGAGTGCACCTTACTACTTCATCCGTTAGAGAAAGACGGATCTTGTACTTTCGATTATTTGGCCACTTCTGAATAAACACCCCTTTCCACCATCCCTATTTGATCCATATGTTTACAAGTTCTCCAACATCATATGTTTCTTGATACGAGATTATAGATAGACGTACAATTACTTTATGCGGGACAATTTGCTGGAACTTTGATTACCCATCTTATGTATAGAGACTACAGTATTACACGCCGTAATGATTATAAAAGTGAGCGCTTATAATTGTTGCTTCATAGTACGAACTTATATATCTTTCAGCAGTTCCTTTTATTTCTACGGCCTCACCAACATCATAGAATTGCTCCATATTACCTATAAACAAGGTATTGCTATCTTTTGCATTAATTTAGCAATCTCATAAATTTAGTAATATACAATACAATAAATATTATTTACATACCTTCACTTTCGTTTACACTTTCCAAAGCTCCTCTTTCTTTCGATATACATTGTGTTAATTTGGGTACAACTTACTATCTGTATGCAAACTATATATAAGCATTTGCATATAAGTCAACAAAACACTTGTCCAAATGCATGTTTGTAGTGAATAGTGTATATAGATTTCCGAAATGTCAAACCATAATGTTGTACAAGTTCTATCCTTTCAGTTTCCTTTTTCAACTAATATGAATTGTCACATCAACTTACATAATTTGTTTTACTTTGATTACAGTATTCTGAATGTACATTCTCCCTCCGTCCCATAAAGTTTATTTAGTGTTCCTTTTGTGCGTAAATACAAGTTTGTCTATCTTTTTAGCTTTCCTTTTATATCAAATATTTCTTACAATATTACGGCTTCACCAACATCATAGAATTGCTCCATGTTGAATTTGATATTGTATCCTAATAATTATTATACTCGAATATATGTGGTGAACTCTTGAACATAATATTGTTTTTTATTGACTACATGTATTACCGTATTGAAAATTAGGTTGTATCAAAATATTGCTTACATTTGAATATATATGTTTTATATATATAACATATTAGTATGTCTATCTGAATGTGCATAATATCGTGTTGAATGTGTCGGTATGTTAATATTATATGAATATGTTAGTTAACATATTGAACATGTAAATATGTGTACATGAATATGAATTGTAAGCTTGTGAATGTTAAATTGTAAGTGTACTACCATTGAATATATACTATAAAATTTTGAACATAATAACAATTGTAACTGAATATGCGAATTACTGTATTGAATATTATGTTTTAGTATCAACGCCGCCCATCGAATATATATGTTTACATCTTGAACATGTTATTGTGTCTAGCCGAATATGCGTAATATTATGATGAATGTTTTGTCCAATTACTATTATATGAATATGTTAGTTAACATTTTGAACATATAAGTATATCATCTTGCAATTTACCCATATTGAAAATATGTATGATTTGTTATGGTTATTGAAGCTGAATATTTACATACATGGTTCAAATATATGACCATATGGATCTGAATATGAAATATCTCAACTCGAACATGATTTGTTTTTTGCAACAAATGTGAGAAGAAGCTGGAGTGATTTTGTATTCGATGATGGTTCAGACAATTCAGAAAATGAGAATGAAAACAATTGTAGTCCAAATGTGGAAGAAGACTTCCCAGAATTTGAATTTGATACTGATTGCATTGATGACACAAAAGATAAGAATGTATAGTTACGGGTGCCACGTTGCCCAACTACAAAAAATCCCTTTATTGGACAAAGATTCGAGTCACTTGAAGTTGGTGAATATTTTTACAAAGAATATGCGCCTATTGTTGGCTTCAGTGTCAAAAAAGCACCAATCATACATTCAAAAGATGTAATGTTATTTCAGACAACTACTACCAATGCAACCGGGATGGCTATAAAAATGTGTGCCAAGGCATTGGAAAAAGAAGAGCTAAGTCATATATGGTAGGATGCAATGCACGGTTGGTACTAAAATATGGAGGTCAAGATACTTATGGTCTTAAAACATATACGGCCCCCTGAACTTGTGCCAATTTGTCATTTAGACACCCCATCTTTGATCTGAACCTATTGAGTACTTGAACTCATGATTTTGAACCTATTGAACCCCTGGTTCCGTGTTGTGCATTTCACGCGCTCGATTATATAGACACGTAATATCTACAAATGAGCCATGTAATAAAAAAAATCCACGTAATAGCCTAAAACATACCACGTAATTAGTTGAACTTCCACGTAATAACCTGAAAATAGATTACTTAAATTAAAAAGAAAAATCAATTAAAATAAATGCCCCTTTCTCCTTCATTCGACCCATTTCGCATTGAAGAGCAAACCTTGAAGCCGAGAGAGAGCGACATGAAGATGATGACGATTTCGACTTGCGAAAACACCAGATCTTGAAGCCGATCCTCCTCATTCACAAAAGGTTAGTGATTCTTGCTTGTTTTCACTTTAGGGCAAAATTTTAGGGTTATTGGGTCAAAGAGATTTGGGGAATTTTGGGGTTTTAGGGTTCGTAGGGCAAAATCAGTTTGGGGAATTGTAGGTTTTAGGGTTCTTGGGACAAGTTGTTGTGATTTTGTGTGTTGCTAGCATAAATGAGCAGGTTTTAGGGTTCTTGGGTCTAATTGTAGGTCTGGTTTTATGTGTTTAGGGTTCGTGATGTCGAAGGTGAACATTATTTGGCACCATGGTGGGAAGTTTGTGGGAGATAATGAGTTGGACTACATTGAAGAGTTTGAAGTGGTTTCCAGTAACAACATCGACACAGATTTCTTCAGCATTTTTGAATTGACCTGGTATGTCAAAAATTTAGGATATAAGGAGTTCGAAGGGATTTGGCACAAGGGGGTAAATGATGCTGCATATAGGAAAATGGATGATGAATCCCTAGTAGCACATTCTAGCACACTGAGGGATGGAGATGTGGTCCATTTTTACATTTCCCATGTTGTGCAAGAACCTGAAATTATAGATGTGATTGAAATTCCTGTCAACACTGGTTTGTTTCCATCAGATCCTATAAATGTGTGTGAAGGTAGTGATGGAGATGAGATTGATCATGGAGTTGATGAGGCTGAAGTTGATGGAGATGAGATTGATCATGGAGTTGATGAGGCTGAAATTGATGGAGATGAATCTGATGAAGGCAGTGATAGAGGTACTGATGGAGATGAATCTGATGGAGGTACTGATGGAGATGAATCTGATGGAGGTATTGATGAGTCTTATAGTTGTACTAGTGAGGGAAGTGATGGGAGTTGTAGCTTTGATGATTTAAGTGGTGGTAGTGAGATTGATGAGGAGCTAAGACAAGTGAGACAAGAAGCTAGAGAAAGTAAGACTAGAAAGAAATGGAGTCAGGATCAGTTGAGGATGGTGGAGGTTAACTTGGATGAAGTGGGTCCTGATGAAGGCTATGAAGACTGGAATGAAGACAACTCAAATGATTACAATGGAAAGTTGGGTGGAGATGAGCCTTATTATGGAAGTGAATCTGACTACAGTATGGAGAGTGACATGTCTGGAGGAGAAGACAACCATGGTCACCAAGAGTTGAATAGGAGGAAGAGTAGGCATGTGATGTATGACCCCACTTGTGAGTGCCCGGTTTGGGAATTGAATATGATATTTGAGAATGTGCAGCATTTCAGGGAGGCTTTAGCCAAGTATTCTGTGATGAAGGGTGTCAAATTGAAGTTGAGGCCTAATGAAAAGCGTAGGGTCACAGCTAAATGCATGCATCCAGGGTGCACATGGAGAATACATGCCAGTTATGATGGGGGATCCCAGAACTTTCAAGTGAAGACTTACAGGCCCAAGCATAATTGTAGGAGGTATAACACTAATAAGTTTTGCAACTCTGATTTCTTAGCAAGACACTTTGAGAGTAGAGGGAGACAATGGCACCACCTACATCAAGTGCTCCAATTAGTACCAGAGGGAGACAATCCAGTGAAAAGGTTTAATGTTTTGGATTAAGAAATAGACTTTATCTTTTGTGGTTTAGGGTCTAATATCCTCTTCTATGTTTGATTGACTAGGCTAAAGGGAAGAGAACTCAATCTGAAGCTGCACCAGGCACAAGAGCTCACAAAAAGGGGACCTATAAGATGGTGGGATTGGGTACCTATATCAACCCTACCATTGGCTTGACTGTATTAAATGTTAGTATGCCTTCAATACTCTTCTGGATATACTATGTTTTACTTATTGGCTTGACTTGTGATTTAAACTTATGGCAATTGTGTGTTATGTATTCGCAGCCAGGGTCTGAAAACAGCAGGGTGTTGAGGGCTCCACGACCCAAGAAACATGCAAGTTCAAGTGTGGATTTTAGTAGGCAAACCAGGGGCCTGAAGTGGCAAAACAAACCTGCTGTCACAAGGAGGCAACTACAAAGGCCAACATCCAAACCAGTTCAAGTGCCATTTAGTAGCCAGATTAGCTCAAACCAACCTATGTGATTTATGTTAAGTAGATATTCGATTAGCTTATGTGTCTATCTATGGTATGCTAGTGTAGTGAAGCTGCCTTTTTTTTGGCAATATTGTAAGGACAACTTAAGTATGCAACCTTATTTTGTACAATTATGTGATTAAGGCAAGGCTTATGCAAACTGTTGCAACTTTTGGCTTCTTTTTGTATGAACAACCATTATGCAGCCTTTAGTTGAATGAAAGTTTCCACTTTGTTAGTGCAATCTGTTAGTGCCACTTTATTTTGTGGAAATCAACTTAAGTATGCAGCCTCATTTCATTACTATTTGGATAGCTTTGTTAGTGCAAACTGTTGTGGAAATCAGTTGAATAAAATTTGCAGCTTTGTTGGTGCAAACTGTTTGGATAGCTTTGTCAATTCATTACTTGCCACTTTGTTACTGAACTTTGTTAGGATAACTTTAGTAGTGAATGAAAGTTGCATGTGAATGAAAGTTGCAATATAGGATAATAAGGTTAACACTTTTCATTACTTGCCACAACTGCAGATCAAGGTTAACACATTACAACAACTGAATGTGACCACAAATGGTACCTTCCCACTATGACTTTTGTCTACAACTAATACAACATTCATTTCCCTAATAACAACAAGAAGTTCACACAATGAGCACACACAATGAATACCACAATGAACCACAACATCTTAGCTTGGAATCTCGCCTTATCCCTTTCTTTTTCGAGCTCTTTTACTCTTTTCCGCAAGCTAGAAATCACCTGCTCCGGCGCCGGTTTATCAATCCATCTAAAGAACCCGCAGGCGCCCATTCTCTGAAACCGATCATTGAAAATGCAATTCAGAAAGTTAACTAAATTTGAAAATTCAAGAATTCACAAAAAAAAACAATTTCTAGGGTTTTCAATCAATTGTACAAAACCCCCAAATTTTAGGGTTCTTACTAAATTCAATCAATAGACTTACTCCAAAGTTGGGACAGCCAAAAAAACGCCTGCCCGGATTCTTCTCCGTTCCTGAATACCTCACCGCTGCTACATCGCCGCACATGCACGATGGGAAAACGAAGTCCGATCGTCCCTGTCCCCTTCTTTGTGAAGACCTACTTGAAATGGATGAAGACATCGATCTAGGCCAACTCGAAATAATGAAAGGAGAAGAATGGAGGATTAGATCGAAGAAGAATGGAGGATTAATGGGAGAGAAGAGTGCGAATGAGAGAAAAGGGAAAGAGATCGAAGAAAGTTGGAAAAGTTGCCCCTGAACTCGGAATATATGCACGTTAATTTTTTTTTTCCATGTCAGCAATTGTTTATAGTGTTTAGGATCCATCAATCGCGTAAGAGAGCGTTTAACTTCACGCACAATGCCACGTTAGGAATCAGGGGTTCAATAGGTTCAAAATCATGAGTTCAAGTACTGAATAGGTTCAAATCAAAGGTGGGGTGTCTAAATGACAAATTGGCACAAGTTCAGGGGGGCGTATATGTTTTAAGCTGATACTTATGTTATTAGTACTTTTGTGGAGGAACACTCATGATATGGTTCCAAATTATGCAAAACATTTGTTGGAGGAGTAACAGGAAGATGGAATTAGGACATAAGAAATTCATGATGAGTTGTGAAAGAGCGAACTTGGGTCTTGTAAGGTCACACAAATTGTTGAAAGAGAATTTGTTGGTGGATATCTGAACATGTCTGCCACAACTAGAGATTTCAAAAATTATAAGCGGAATCGTATGGCAAATATTAAAGAGGTAGATGCTCAGATGATTATAAATAAGTTTACTATGAAGAAGGAGATGAACAGTGCGTTCTACTTTGAGTATGCAGTGAATGAGTCTCAACATTTGACAAAACTGTTTTGGAGTGACCCAATTGCAAGACGAAATTACGCTGCATTCGAAAAAATGGTATCATTTGACTGAACATATGGGACTAATATGTACTATTTTATATTCGAATATGGTATATATAATTTCAAATATCTTCTGGATATTTTCGAATATTGGTATGTTATGATCGTTTTATGTTTATATCATGTAGGTACAGCATGGTATTCGCGCCTTTCACAGGTTTGGACAATCATAAAAGGTGTGTTACCTTTGGTTGTGGTTTGCTGATGAAAGAGGATGTAGAATCATTCTCATGGATTTTTGAACAATTCAAGAACGCAATGGATGATGAACCCACCATTATAGTTACTGATCAAGACCCGACTATGAAGATCGCAGTTGAGCAGGTATTAAGAACTACAAGACACCAATTCTGCATGTGGCACATCATGGATAAGGTGTGCAAAAGGTTACTGCTGCAAAACTCAATGAGCCGGGTTATAGAAAAACCTTAGGCCACGTTGTATGGAGTAGTGAAATTAATCCATGATTATAGAAAAACTTAATGAGCCTGGTTATAGGAAAACCTTAGGCAACAATTTGAAGAAGGTTGGTCTGATTTCCTTGACAAATATGATGAGCGTGGAAATACATGGTTCAAGGATATGTATGATTTGCGGATGTATTGGATCCCAACTTATTTTATAGATATAGTGCTCGAAGGTTTAGTTGGGACGCCGTCTATTTCTGAGTCTCAAAACAGTTTCTTTTAGGGCTGGGCAACGGTCCAAGACCCGACCGGACCGGGACCGGATTCTTGAAAAAATTGGACCGAGGACCGGACCGGATATTCTCGGTCCGGTCTCGGTCCGGTCCGGGTTTGGACCGGTTTTGGACCGAACTATTATTTTATCAATAAAAAAATTATTTTTAATTAAAAATGTTTTATTTATTTATAAAAAATATTATTTTTAATAAATATATATATTATATCATATAAAAATTAAATTTATATTTTTAATATTAATTTTATAATATAACTATACATATTTTTTACAAAAAAATAATTTTTTTTACCACTAATACAAAAAGCCGGTCTGGACCTGGACCGGACTGGATTTGGACCGGACCGGATCGGGGACCGGCTTGTAATTTTTTGTGGACCGAGGATCGGACCGGATACCCTCGGTCCGGTCCACCCCGGACCGGTCCAAAAATCCGATCCGGACCGGATTTTTCCCAGCCCTAGTTTCTTTGAGAAGTATGCAAATAAAAGTTTCAACCTTGTAGAGTTATTCATGCATTTTGAGAATGCGCTGGAGAAACAAAGGTATGACCAACTGCAAAATGATGTGGATTCGGACACAAAATCACATGATCTGAAGACCCCCATATTGATGGAGAAACATGCTTCACAGATTTACACACTCAATGTGCTTGCTCAAGTTCAAGATGCGATAAGTAATGCATGTTTCTACTGTTGTGTGATCAATCAAACAAAAGATATGCATAATTTTTTTTACGTCTGAATTTGTTGCTTAATAATTTGAACACACTATTATTCCAATTTGAATATGCAATATACAGTTTCGAATATGTGATTATTCGATTAATTTATTTTAATAAAATTTAAATTTTTATATGTTCAATAACTGCAAGTGTAAGTTCAATAAATATAAATATTTATTCATATGTAAATTAACATGTGTAGTATGTAATGAATTCAAAACTAGGTGACTAGGTCATGGATTATACAATAAAGGAGGGCATGGATGAATATGAAGTACACTACATGATGAGAGATGGATTCACAACATGCACTTGTATGATGTACAATAGAATCGGGATCCCATGCAGCCATACATTCGCAGCTTGGAAAGCATATGGTTGTAAAAAGATCCCTAATACAACGATTCACAAGCACTGGAAGAAAGTCGCATCTAGGGCCCTACATTCTGATGCAACGAGTGATGTGTTGAATCAGAGTACTCGAATTGAGAATAATCAATCTAAGCTCGGTTCAGTTTGGTCATCCGTACATGCATGTATAGGACTTCAGATGACAATGAGGGAAGGTTAGATGTTTTGTTGTCAAATTTGAACAGAATTCGAGTTGATTTCGAACAGGAAGATGTACAAACAGGAAAGGCAAGGTCAATAAGAGCCGAAACTGAATAATTTGTAGGAATTCCCATTCCCGATGAGATTCATGTTAGGCCACCTGCAATGGCAAAAAACAAAGGGAGTGGAACCGTAAAGAGAATGCGAGGTGGAAAGGAGATATATATGGATGAACAACAAAAAGCATCAAAAAAGGGGAAGAGAAAATTCAAGAAATGCAACATGTCTACTGGACACGACATCAGGAATTGTGATAAATTTAACAATGTGTATTTTGAATATTGACTTAGTTATTTTGAATATTGGCTTTGTTATGTTGAATATTGTCTTTGTTATTTTGATTATTGGTTATTTACAATTGAACAAAATATAGGGGACGACACAATTTGATTATGTTAAAATTTGATGCCTTTATCATGTGTTTCTTTGTTATATAATGCGATACCATTCATGTATTTATCATGGTCAAATAATGAATACATATGTTCAGTTAACAAATGGTTAAAACATGTGAATGAAATATTCAATAACACATATTCAAAACATCGAATTCCATGTTCGACATGTTCTATCATATATTCAGTTATATATTGTAATTGTAAATATGAAGTTTATTTACTGGAAAGGACGAATCAAATGATTAGTGCTGAATCAAAATTTTTTGCATATAACCTTCATAGTTTTGAATATTTAATGATCAGTTTTGCAACTAGCATGTGAAACACAAAAATATGAACCATAAACGAAATGTACCATCAACGAAATATAATAGATTTACAATCAACTAAGCCAAAAGTTATGTAAAGCAATACTGACATGAAATAACTAACACTTTGAGATATAACATATTTTTTATTGAGATATTTTAGTCTCTTAACTTTTGCCTATTTGCATCCCACTGTTGGACATATCTCTTGAGTTTGGTCTTCACATCTTCATGATTATTGTTAAAACGAGATAACAACAATTTATGAAGATTTTTTAGGCGAAGTGGTATGATATTCTTCGGTGATCGAGGTTTGAATCCAGCATCCCAACCCTTCACATCTTGACCAAAATAAGTCTCTAGATGTCACATTAAGTACACACAACAATCAATCTTGTTTGTATTGTCACGCCACTTCATCCCTAATACAACAGGTTGCTTGTTAACAAATCGATCACACCTGTTTTTACCTTCAAATAATCACATATACTGCATAAACATCTTTGTCTGCATTATAAAAAATAAACAATTTTAGAATTATACGATAATTAAAACATGAATGATTATAATGGAAAACAGTTCATGTGAGTACCGATGGTGGTACAATACTTACGTATTTCCATTCAATGTTACTTACATGCATTATTTTTTATAAGCATATTCGATAATGTAGTATACCTTGAAATAAAGAATAACTTACTATTGAACTTGGACTAAAAAATAACCGTGTTGGTGAATCTGGACCACGCAACAATTCTTGTTGATTGAGATAAAGACACCATATATCAACAATATTTATTGACACATAAAACCCTTCCTCAAGTGTCTTGAACTCCTTTGATAAAAGAGTTATCTTTTTTTTTTGAATAAAACAACCTTGGAAATCGATAGGCATGTTTTAAGGGGTAACATTTAATAATAATTATATTCAATCAAAGTTATAATGCGATACTTACATGTTGCTGAAATTGTCATCTGTCACATAACAGTACAAATCATTATCCTCTTGCGTCTGCTTCGCATTAGGATCAACTGCCCTAACTAGAAATGGACTTTTGTGTGCAGCAACAATTTTTGCGTCACGTTTGCTCATCTTCCTTGAAACTTTCAATGGTGTCACAAAATCATTGTCCAACAAATCCATTGATTTTGAATTTAACTAATTAATATTAATATTATTATTAGTTTATATAACTAAAATATATCATAACTATATTAAACACCAACAATAGTATTGATCATAAAGGTAAAACAGATAATTTAAGTAATAACCTGAATATGAACATTGAAATTATACATATACATATAAATACAAAATAACCAATATCTACTACTTGAACATAAATACATGATTCTTGAATATATAGTTATAATGTTACGAATATATCTAGGAACCTTTATTGAATATACAAACACATATTATGAACATACACAATGGCAAATCTGCATGTATGGATAACTTCAGTTGATACTATGTTTAGTATCGTATTAAATTTGGCTACAAAATTGGAGCTTAGTGCTCCTATATTAATTTATACATCAAAGTGTTTGCATATTAATACAACACATTTGCATATAATTATTACATATATTTTCAAGCTTACTTGATCAAAAGTTGTTGTTTAGCCTACATTAGTATAGATCATACATACCATTCGAAACGATGACAAAATACAACAATCATACAACCATCTCGTCCTTACACACGACGAATGGAAGCTATCCTACTACTCTTCCTAATGCTTACCACATCTTTCTTGGTCAACCTTCTAGCTTTGTTTGGAGATGATGGTTTAGGTTTCTCACCAACCTCACTGGGCAAACCAGTGTAACCAATCAACTGTCCTTCAGGCTCCATTACATCATTCTCAACTTGCTTATGACTGATTTGAGAGCCACAATATGTTCATTAACAATGTGACCTTTGCAAGAATCCTAAAAAAAAAACAAATCTAGATACATTAAGCGCTGTAGAATATGTGAAAATAATACAATGCATATGAATCTCTAACTGACCGTATCTAATAGGTATACTACATTTCATAATGAGAAAATTGCATATGTACACCTTATTTAATAAGTAAACCAAATCCGTATTTGAATATACACTTTAAATTTCTGAATATGTCAACACATATTATGAATATGTTTATGTAACGAATTTTATTGAATGTGTGACAAACAAATCCGGATATGTATATCTCATTATATGAATATAATCAACATATGTATGAGTAAAAACGCATCTTACCTCATTGTCATCAGCTTTCTCAGTTATATCATCATGATCCTTAGATCCTTCAGCACCCTTTAAAATAGCATTATCCTTTCCCTGAATTACATGAAAATGTTCATGAAATAAGAGTGAACATAATATTTCCATGTCATGAATTACATTAAAAAGATTCGTGAAATTTAAAACTACCACCTCTTTTTCTACAACAGCATCAAGATCAATATGATCTTCAATTCCATCAACATATATCTCCTATAGTGAAAATACTTTAGTTAAATGGAATATAACTACGAATTGGTCTAATGATAAAATATATATGCAAAATACTACATACCGGGATATCTTGATTTCTCTCATGGGTCATTTGATTATCTTTCTCTTTAGCATTAGATGTTTCTGCCCCATCAGACAACCCAATGTCATCTTGATGTGCAAACTCTCCAAACAAAGGATCACCCTCAAACATTCTTTCGAACATATCTCAACTAGTTTCCTTAAAATTTGACGAGTACTCATGGCTTCCTCAAAGCGGTCCATAACCAAGTTTAATTCTTCATCTGATCATATCAAACACTGAGATTGAGACACACATGTACTAACACCACGTATACCTGAATTACCATCCTGATAAATGGACAAATTAAAATACAAATTCAATATTTATGTGTTAAATTTATAACTCTAACGGAAATAACATATTTCAATGAATTATGGCATCACATAAGTGCATACATAAGATAGGAATATCGTACATGTCATACATTCAAAAATTATGTATTTATATTCAATAAATATATTCTATTTGCCGAAATATCCATATCAAGTTACACTCATACACAACATGTTAAAGCAACAACATTCAAAATCATACAATTACTCAAATGTGCAAACTATCCAATATATTCCATTTGACTGACCATATATTCCACATTTTTACATACATGTTCAAAAGATTTGTCATTGTGCATCTCAAAAGCATCCAATAGATAAGTTGTTAATGAGAAAATTTTCATGAATTAAAAATTATTCATGAATTTATACAAAGTGGTAAGAATTAATTGAGATAATTTATTTAATTAATTTATCTTGATCTCTCATTTTTAAAATGGGCTTACATGCCATTCAATTGGGGCCCAAATTGAGACTGGTTAGGTGGGTTATATTAGCCCAAATAACAATTAATTTTTTTAATAAAAACCAGTTTAACCACCCACCGTTTTTTTTTGTGTATGTGTCTTACAAATGGAAATGGGAACAAAAGGGGAATTAAAAGAATAATTAATTCCATTTGATCGGTGGTTAGTTGCCAACTTCTCTACAAAGCCTCTTATATATATCCAAGCAAAAAAAAGAGAAAAAATATATCGTTAACCGCTCTCAACAGTAGTTAATCAATTAAGTCCCATTAACCACTTTTCTCTAATTCTCCTATATAAAGGGAACTTGGAACGGAGAGAAGGGGGTTGGTCAACAAGTAAAAAATGGTCACCGCCTGATTTGGAGAGGTTAAAGAAAATCAAAATCACATGGATATTTCATGGGCAAAAGATCCTTCTCTGTGTGATCCCTCTCCACCAAATAAAAAAAGAGTTTATCAGGGGTAGTTCTTGTTCACGCATGCAACTAGAGTCTGTACAAGAACAAAAAAAAAAAAAAGAGCCCAGAACCTTTGAGGGCAAATAGAAGAGAACGAAAGTATGTAGAATGCATGATGCCAATACCATGCATCATCATACAAAATCATTCATGATCATTCATCATTTGTCATATATCCAAGTGGTGGAATACGGTAATGGCATGAACATATATATGCACATGTGTTTCCTTTTCTCTTTAAATTTATTTGAAACTGGTTTAAAACTTGTGGTGTTCGGATCCACTCGGTTCCTCTCACGCCACAAAATCAAGTTTTAAACTAGTTTCAAATGAATTTAATGTGAGACTGATTTCATGGATTGATTAATTTTGCAGGACCGGACTGTGAACTACGACGTCAGACATTTAATAATTAAAATGGTCTTAAGTGGGTCTTTGGTTACATGCAACAATTATTTAATTGTCAAAATATAATCGATGAGGGTATGGATATTTAAAATCATCTGGTGTGTTCTCCATAAGTGATGAGTAAAAAAACGGCATAGGACTTGATCAATTTGATCGAAAAAGGTCTTTTAAAATTTTCCCAAGGATTTTTTCTAAATTCATTAAATCCGGTGGTTGTATATAACATGCCAAAATTTTGATCATTATGTATAGAATTGAGTTTGGCATGTACACATACATGAGAATATGAACATGATTATTCAAACTCCTATTACAATCATAATTAGTTATAGATCCTGTTAAATTAAGAATGAAGTTATCAGGTTATCTATATCAATAAATTTGTGTGGCTGATTTGTTGGTACACATAGCCATAAAATAAGTCACCCAGCTGACTCATGAAATATTTGTAAGGTTGTGTATATAATGCCTCTACAGTTGGTTTAATTGCTCGAAAGTCATTCATAAAATGCTTTATTTGTAAAAGTACCCATTATGGGAAACTTGTTACAATTTTGACATGTATCTTGGCTCTTACAAATTTAAGGCTAAGATTAAAATATTAATGTCTTTTAAATAACTACGTATGATTTGATCCATTTCAAAAGGATACGTAGGAAACTTGACATAAAGCACATATGCTCGTCGAGTTCAATCACAACCTCAAATTAAAATTAAATCAAGAACATATGCTACTATATTTAGTTGGTCTTTATTGAGAACTACGTGAAGACTTGACGTCTCCATAGGCTACGTAGGCACTCGATATTAAATATAATATATATCGAGTTCAGTCGCACACATAAAAAATCAATTTTAAAATGCTCGTTCTTTTTTAGAACTATGTATAATTTGATGATGTCCTTTATGGGCTTTGTGAAAAACTTGACTAATATAATATCAAGTTGACACATAAAATTTAAATTGACTTTCAAATATAAGGTAAAGTCGATAATAAAATTAAATAGTTCTTTTAAAGGACTATGCCAAACATTGATCTTCCTTAAAGGAGTATGTAGGGTGCCCAATAGAAAAATATATGCATATTGGGTTTCACAATTATTTTGAAATAAAATCAAAATGTGAAATGAACTTGTCTTTTGTTTGCATATGATAATATGGAGGATTTAGACAACCCTTCCTAGAAGGTGGGTTTATTTCCATCATTTGATGCATTAAAGGTAAGATTAAAAAATAATAATATACATGCAAATAATAGTTGGAGAGAGTTTAGGCAACCCTTCCTAGAAGGTGGGTCTGAATTCTATCATATGATGCATGGAATAAAAATAGGCAAACTTAATGTCAAAGCCTTGAGTGGTGAACTACGATGACTTGATTCTGATTCGTCAGATACGTAGGAAGCTCAATATAAGGCAAAAAGCTCATTGAGTTCAGTCATGATCGAAAAACAAAAATCATATTTTAATCGAACCTATGGTTCATTGAGACCTACATTTGACTCGATCTCTTTTAAAAGAGTCATGTAGGAGACTCGACATATATAAGGTTGAATCCAATTATAAATATTAAGTTGACTTTTAAATATAAATATAAAGAAAAAATTCAACCTTTATTATTTGATTCTTAGAACTACGTTTGACTTGATTCCACATCATATAAGTGGATACGTAGGACGTTTGACATAACATATAAATATGTCATATTCAGTCATAAATTAAATTTAAAATATATAAACTTTAAGTCACATGTTTGATAGTGAAGAGATTAGACAACCCTTCCTAGAAGGTGGGTTTAATCTTATTCACGTCGCGCAAATGATAGTTGATTTGAATCCGAGCAACCCTTCCTAGAAGGTGGGTTCGGGTTCGTTCCACTGATGTGTGAAAATCAAACCAAACCAAAATTAACACTCTGAACTACGTAAGGCTTGATTATCTTTAAAGAGATACGTAGGCAACCCGTCAAAACTGAGTGCAGCCCAAATCCTAAAAACCACTTAATATTTTGTATCGATATTACTATTAATCAAAAGAGTCAAAAGAGAGGGTCGAACTAAAATAAAAATAATTGTAATGTGTGTTGCAATTTTGTTCACATTTTTGCTCAACATAAGTCAAGTTTCAAAATAAAGCTTTCGTTTTCGTATTTGTAAACCCTAAACTCTAACCTATGTACAATACATAAAGTGTACACTAAATTTACCAAAACCGACTATAAAACATAACCATACCTGGGTCATGACTTCTATAGTTGTCCAAGAAGAGCCTTTGTCGTCTGGACAAGTTCCTTTGATACATCATCACTCTTACATTCAGCAGGGACTCTTTGTGTGTTATCGACAACAAGGATGATAAGAGACGCCAAATCACACAAATCCTTTCCCATGTATTTATTAAATTTCTGTAACATGAATAAATATACTTAAATAATATACCTTGAGTAGGGCACATATAATATTTCATCAAGTTAAATCTTGTATAGATCATTAAAACCATGTAAAAAATTTAGCATACTTGTGATGCTGGCATAATTTCTTCTTCCATTATGATTTTTTGTTTTCCAATCTTAGTCTTCTTCGATTTGGTTGAGACACAATGCATCAGCTCAATTCTTCTCCTCCCAAATCCTCTAGACTCCATTTCAACCACTTCTCTTTTCATCACAAGGTCTGGTGTCCATCCAATGAATGTTGGTACATTCCTTGGAACATCATGCTGACGAAAATTAACCACTCGGTCCAAGTATAAAAACTGCAATATATACAAACAATTAATATATATCAAATGAAAATTATATAATCTGTATATAAATAAATACAATGTTTACCAGCAAGAATGTTATAGGCCCGGTGAAGGACGATGAGGGATTCAATTCCCATTTAACCTTGGTGTCATCCAAACACGTGAGTACAAACTCACACCAATTATACTCCGATAATCTCTTCATTTCATCCAATGGCATAATCAAGTTCTGATTAGCACATCCACTCTGAGGTGGCTCAACAATGCAAGAATAGAAAAGTATGATGAAATCCCTCAAAAACTGATCTATGTTGTCCGTACCCACCATCACACTGCAAATATGGTGCGTCTTGAAAAATATAATTATGAATATCAAACAGTGATTCTCCATATGAATAATTATTACTGAATAAACAATTAGTTAATATAAGTAACATCAACAATAATCTGAATATGATCTTTATATTATTTGAATATAAGTACTACATATTATATTCCAATTGAATTAGTACACATTCAAAATTTATGACTCCAAATTTGAAATCCATATTTCAGTTCCACTATCCCACCTCATGTTACAATCATCCACAACATGTTCAAACAAATATATTATAAACAATATTCAAATTTACTTCATATTCAAGAACTAATAACATTAATAGAAACCTATACATTATTGTTCAAACAATATAAAAATACCATATATTCAAAATTTGCAACTATATATTCAAGATGTATTACAATGTACATCTCAATAGCATTCAAAATCTTACAATTAAACAAATGTAATTCATATTCTCAAGCTTAGCATTCAATATACATTCATCGTTGTACATTATTATCATATATTCAACATGCACACATATATGTTCAGCATATGTACAATAATATTCATTTCATATCTTATATTCAGAATAACATATTGCAAATTCCAAATTCATTCACCCACATTCAACACTAGACTGATAATTAAAAACAGTCAAGCTTTGTATTTCCAAACCTTTCACAAGCTTCCTCTTCTTCCCCACCTTGTTCTTTGAAGACATTATTATATACCTGCAACAGAAACGCCAAAATCCTATACCGGAATTGGCTTTGCATCAACCTAAATTACTTACAAAAAACTCGAAATTACTTCCAAAACCCTAAAACACTGGAATAGAAGACCCGACATTGAACATAATAACCCGAAATTACAACCAAACAACTAATATCACTTTGAATAAGTATTTGAGTTCGGATTTTCCAGAAATCCAACTTGAAATTCAGAAAAACACTTCAAAACACCGATATTATCAAGTTGGGTATTAGTTTCGAGTCCGGATTTTCAAGAAATCCAAAAAACCATATGAACAATCTCTTCTACCTAAAACTTAAAACTAAAATCAAACGAATTTTACAACATGTGTTACCGGAATGAGAAGCAATTTCACCGATTTAGACATCGATTTCTGTAGAAAACGAAGCACCCCAAACGGTTTTCGACTGAACAAAAAGAAACCCTAACTTATCGCTTCTTGAAACTGTAACTTGAACTTTTAGCTTCAATTCAAAGTTGATCAAAAGAAGAAGATAACTAAATCTTCAAAATTCCTTGAGAAGATGAAGCAATAATGAAGCTTTCGCTTTCTCGCACTTTTCCATAGGCGGCGTTGAATGTGAAGAGACAAATGAGGATACTGAGAGAGAAATGAGATTAAAGAAGGCACTTTTTACGGATATTGGGGAGATATGAAAAATAAAGAGATCTGATCGTGTGTTTTAACGTGCATCCTCTTTCCTATACCTTTTTCAATTAAATATAAGCCATCCAAAAAACAGATCCAATGGTCCTCCTTCCGGCTCTAGTTTCTCTATAAGTATGGGTTTCTCTAGATACCAATATGTGTGTGTGTGTTATCCTCATTTGTAAAAGACAATTAAAGAAATTCTCCTAATAACTTCTCTCTTCCAATCTTCCAACCAATCTTCTCTTGAATATGGATCCACGTGAAAATCATACGCTAGATTTTTTACAAAATTTCCAACCAAAATTTCTACCCTTCACTAAGCGTTGCACTAATTTTCTAACAAAATTACCCTCCATAAAATTTTGAACAAAATTACCATCCACAACATTTCCAACAAAATTATCTTCCACAAAAGTTTCAACAAAATTACACTCCATAAAATTTTCAATCAAATTTTCAAAACTTGCAACGGCTCTCTCTTATCTCAATCCTATAATTTTCCATATGTGCAAGCCTCCGAAATATTTGGCGAGTCTCAACAATCACCAATATCATTAGGCTCAATTGAAAATATGGCTACACACAACTCTCAACCGAAAGATGACCCTCCGTATAGCACCCAACCTGAAGGTTCTTTTGGTCGTGGAGCTCGAGAAGGTGATTGTAGATCTTGTGGCTAACTGGCTGTCATGGAGCTCATGCTCGTGGATCTTGTATTGTAGAGTATGTCTCTTCCGATGAGGAAGAATACGCTAGTGGAAAATTTTGGAGTGAGAACGATGAAACCCTCCTATTGAGTGCATGGCTCAATACAAGCAAGGATATCATCATAAACACTAAGCAAAAAGGCAAAAAAAATTTGGAAGTGAGTTAAGAACTACTACAACGAAAACAAAGAGGCAAAACAAGAGAGTCGAAGATTTAAAGGTTGTAAGTCTAAATGAACTAGAATTAATACTGATGTTGGTATCTTTATAAGTGAACATTGGAAAGCCTAGAGCTTGAAAGCTAGTAGTGATTCAGCGGATGATGTTTGAATAGGGATCATAAACTCTATTATGATCGAACGAGCCACAAATTCACTCTAGAGATGTGTTGGCAGCATCTCAAGGATGAGTAAAAATGGAGGGACTTGCATTTTGAGCAAAGCTTCGAAACTAGAAGCTCAAAGAGATCAAGGATAGAATCGGCTAAAGGTGATGCTTCTGGTCCTAATACTATGATGAGTACGAGTTAGGCCTAAAGGGACTTTTGCCTATTAGAAGATACTTATTGACGGATCATGTCAAGGATGGATAGTATCTCAAAAGATGATTATAAGAAAGAAACAGTCAATTACCAAATAAGAGAAAAGAAAAAAGGAAGGCAAACTTCGGCAAATCAGGGACGTTCTATTAAAGGAAGACATATAAAGAGGGGAGTGAGAGGATGGCTTCTGGACCAAAATTTTAAGGTTCATATCTTTTTCATTGGCGTAAGCTCCAAGAGTTAGAGAAATATCACAATTCTGTATAACAATATCACGATCAATAAAGTCGCTTTCACAAGAATCGAATTGAGTTCGTTTTTCTTCATTCAAATTTCATTGTCTAGAAGTTACAGATCGTGATTTTCGATCACGGAATCTCAATAAGGACAACTATGAAAGTGCATCACTTGTTTTTTCAAAACAATTTGGCGCCCACTTTGGGACCTTGATCGAAAGAAATCATGATCCCCTAGAAGAAGCGTTCGCAGCAATATGTACCATATGCCTCATAACCAACACCAGGGTTAGGAAACAAGAGATGCCCTAAGAGATGCACAAGATCACCCCTCCTTTAGTCTTTAGAATGAGTTGGCTGAAATCTTCGAGCAACTTTTGACCCTCTAGAAGGACCTTGCTAATCAGAGGGCTCGAACTGAGGTACACCAAGCGCATGTGGCGCATCTGACTTTTGAGAACACTAACCTTTGGGAACAATTGCAATTAGCGACTTATATCCATGTGGGTGCTCAAGTGATATGGAACATCCATGACATAACAACCCGGCTTAACATGGATTGGGCGGCTGGACCGCCATCAATCGAATTCGCCACTCCGTTCACAACCATACCTATATTTCGAACACTTGTGCCCTCACAAGACCCAAGGACAGGAGGAAGTATCCATTTACCACAACTACCCCAGGAGTCGATATAATCACCTTCCTGCTAGTCAATTGCATATGCAAACCACAAAAACAAAGCCAACCGTTTAGCATGAACGAACTCATCAATCGAAATGTTAAGGAACACATCAAGGTGTTGGCCAACCAAATCTCATGGATACCAGAGGTCCCTCAACTGATCAAGAAATAGACGATAGGTGGCTATGTTGAATCACCCTTCACCACCTCCATCACTCGTGTAGAAATCCCTAGGAAATTCCTGACGTCGTCCATGCCCACTTATGTTGGCACTGAGGATCTTGATGAGCACATAGTCATCTTCAAACAGAAGACGATGACCATCATCGTTTTATATCGTTCTCACGAAGTGTTAATGTGCAAAGGTTTTGGAGCATCCCTCTCCAGGCTAGCCCTAACACGATTCATAAATTTTCCTAGAGGAGCATTGGATCGTTTGCAGACTTAGTGGATTTTTTTCAAGATACAATTCGCCGCCAATCGTAAGTTAGAGAAATAATCCAGCGACCTTTATAGGATCACACAAAGGTTAGACGAAACTCTATGAGCTTACTTGAACATATTCAATAAATAAAAGGCCCCCATCCCCCACTGTGACGTCTCTGTGTCAACTGAAGCCTTTAGATGAGGAATAATATAGGAGAGGAGTGTTGACCAAGTACCCCTACTTGAGTTTTGAAGACGCCCAAATGAAAGCCTTCGCTCAAATCCGTTTGGAAGAAGATGAGGAACTAGAAAAATCGGTATCCGTCTTCGATTAGGTCGAGTGTAGAACATTCCCCAACAATCGACAAGAGTAAAGATGCCAACCATACTCTTACCCCCGCCCAAAAGCCGCTAGATTCAATGTTGTCAGTGCCAGACACACCAAGGGGGAAGAAGGGAAGTCATTACCCCTAAAAATCCAAGACTACAATCTCGGATTATCCTTAGCAGAGTTCGTTAAGAACTTGGAGAAGCTTAGAGGCATGATTAGGCGGTCGAAAAAAATCGAGAAGTCAAATCTCAAGAGGGACATGATGAAGTGGTGTGATTTCCATGCCGACCATGGTCATCTCACCTGTCGAGTGTGTCGCTCTTAGAAAATAAATGGCTTACTTGTTGTCTAGAGGATTACAAGCAAAAAACCAGAGTTACTCATAAGCACAAGATGATAACTGGAGATAAACCACCATCACCCACCTATGACTAAGTAGTTAATGTAATCTCAGGAGGTTCAAATGTGTGTGATCTCACCTACTCAGCCGCCAAATGCCATGTCGGAGAAAGTGCATTCGAATGTCCAAAGATGTTAGCCTGCAAAATGAGAGGTACCTATGGCCAAACCGTATCGGAGTACTACAAAATGAGAAAGTGCATTCGAATGTCCAAAGATGTTAGCCTGATGATAGAAAGAACAAGTAACAAGCAATTTACATGGTCATCAATGGTTTATTTAATGTAAGGAGTACTGTAAAATTTGTTAGGAATCCTGATGCTTTCTCATATGTGCACTTTTGCAACAATTGCATACCCAAAAAATAATACAAAGCTTAATCGTGGAATGTTTCCATGGAAAGATTATGGATATAACCCCAATATCAATGTGGTGCACTTTAACCAAATTCTGATGTTATTGTCGAATAGTTGAATTTCAGTTTTCTTTGGATATATCAGGCACATCCTCTTGATCATGGTATGGGTTCCCCCATCTTGACCCCCCCCCCCACACACACAAATCTTGCTTGTGCGGGACTATTTTGGGTGATGTTGTTGTTTCCATAGCAAGATCATTTAAAAAGGAAGTAGATTTTGCTTGGGAATGATATATCGATTAAATGTCTTTATTTTTCTATTTAGCCATTACTAATGCCCCTTCAATGATGCATCACTGATGTAATAAGGTTGCTCCATCTTTTCTTCATTAGCAGATAAATGAGAAGTTTTGCATTCCTTTGATTGATCAATTTCATCTTCAAGTGTCTTGGAGGCTTCCTCCATATCACACTTTGGATTTCAAGCCAAACACCTTGTCTTCTGGTGGTACATTCATCTGTGAGGTATATTGATAAATTATTTAAGTTAGAAGTATTAGTTGTAAATTCTTCTTCTTCTTCTTCTTCTCCTCCTCCTCCTCCTCCTCCCACATGGGGATTATTTTCTTTTAGAATATCAAAAAAATACCGCAACCAAAAATATTGCAACCAATCCAACAATAATGGTGTAATTAGAAAATCCAAGGAACATAGTTATTTTGAACTTATCCCGACAAAAATCTTTCAAATGTCAAGTGTATACATCAGACTTGTCTACAACATAAAATTATTCAACAATCAAATTCAGAACCATCAATTGAAGAACTTAATCATTAAAACATCAATATAACAAAATTAGTTCAACAATCGTATTCTACTTGAGAAATGATAGAATTGTCATCGTGGATAGTGAAAGATCTCCATAAAGCGGAGCCTCTCATCTTAAAAATAGATTCTTCCCCATTCCGTTGAATAATAAACACATCCAGCTTAGTCCAATTAAATATGTTAAACCTTCTCTGCATTATGAACACCAAATTCTCATTTGAAACATCATCTCCTTTAAGGCCTCGCCATGATCCATCCTAAAAACAAAGGAATTATTCTATATCACCAACTTAGAACCACAACTTAGGGTTTCACAATTTTATAACATCAAGAAATTAGTGTTTTTGAGAATTTTAATTTATTCTAGATTTCATCACAAATCACTCTATAGCTCATCCTTCTCCACTCGTTGTGACGATGAACACCTTGTCTTCACCGAGCACAAAATGTAGTCTTCTTTAGATCATAGAACTATCAATTGCAAGCCAAATCGTATATTGTTGTGCTCAAGGCACCACTAGAACTAAAGCTGCAACTCTTCCTCCATCACCACCGCCACCAAAAGAAGCTAGGGTTTCACCACTAGATTTTTCCATGTTGTCGCATTTACCACACCATGATTTGAACCCAGAAATCAAAAAAGCTCGCACATCAGTAATAGTTCAAAGAAGTCGGTGTCGACAACCTCAGAACATCGAGAAACTTTGAGAGAGATGAACGAGGAGAAGAGGAAAGAATTGAAAGAAAGACGAGCAAGTGTAAAGAGAACAAAGAAATCAGGGAGGGGGAAAGGGATGAGAGAGAACAAAAATAGGGTTTAAATACTTGCTATGTGTGCAAACAATGGGGTTTCCTAAACAAACGTGTAAATACCCTCTTCATTTGGGCATTTTGCGCAAATCTCTCTAGATTAAAGTGCTACCCATGTTAACAAGAGCTCTTCCTTTTCAAGATTTGAGTGAGGACAAAGAACTCTAAAGTTAAGTGTCCAAGAGCGAGTGTAGTAACAGGATGGGTGACCTCTTGGGAAGTCTTTGTGCTGGCATAGGATAGCACTTCTGAGGCCTCATCAGGTCTTATTGTTAATCTTTGTATTATATAATTTTTTATGTACATATCGTTAGTTTCGATACACATGCAAAATAAGAAGCACTTTCTGGTTGTTACGATGCATATATGATTATTTTTGACGCACATGCACATATATAACACACTTTTGTGTATCAATTTCGCCTTGTATGTGCATCAATCTTATTCACATTGTGCATCGATTTTGAACTTCTTCATTTTTTGATGCATATTCTTCCAATTTTGATGCACATTTAGCTAGCCAGTTTTATGTCACTCACAAACAAGATGTACTTTTTTAGTTATTTTGATGCACATAAGATTCGTTTTGATGCACACAACATATATCCATGCACATAGTTTCAATACACATTCGACCAGATTTGGTGTAAATACAATTAATTTTGATGCACACACAAACAAGATACACTTTGTAGCACATACAGATGCTTTTGATGCACATAGGATAATTAGTTTTGATGCACATACAACTAATTTGATGCACCAACATATATTTATGCACATAATTTTGATGCACATTCGACCAATATATACACATAAAACTACATTTTTATATATGCACATCTTACACATGCCTCCTCTATCGATTTTTTTTAAAATAAGCGAAAACATCGCCAAAAAATTCAATTGTATCGTTTTTCCCCTTCTAAAAAATAATATGCACCATTTATTTCTCCCCTTTTAATTTCATTTTGCAGGGGAATGGATTATTTTTTTGATAAGGAAAGAGATTAGGGGCCGCTAACAGGCTAGCGGTCACCCTAGAGCATCCAGATGGATGAGGTTCCGAAGAACCGGGTCAATTGAAAGTGGAACAGATGAAACATGACGAAAAGAGATAGCAACAAAGTCCGCCACTGCGTTGCACTCCCGGACGACGTGGGCAATGCTCTAGATCCGGAAACGTGCAAGTAGGCAGTGAATATCCGCACGTAACATCTCAATCTCCCACGGACAGCGCCAGTCACCAAGAACGGCCTTGGCCAGCTACGGATTGTCGCCTTCGATCTGGATGTGGAAAATGTCACGCCGAGTGGCTTCGATGATTCCCTTTCGTAAGGCAATGGTCTCGGATTTTAGAATAGACTGTCAACCGATTAGTCCTCCGTCAAAATAGCTGGGCTTGCCCATGGAATCCCTGAGAATGAAACCAATCGAAGCCACCCCGTCAACATTGACTACCCCATCAAAGTTGAGTTTAATAAAATTTGTTGGAGGTTTTCTCCATTTGGCGCAGGATCGTCTACAACGATTTCGATGCCCATCTTTTGTCGATTTCTTGTTTTCTTTATTGTGGGAGTTAATCCACTCTTTTCTTTGGCTACGGATGAAGTCACATATGTTGTCCTTCACCTCAAGCATAGTTGGGGAATTAGGTTCGAATACTGCTTTGTTGCAAAAGTACCAAATACTCCACCAACAGCAAATCAGTACCTCGAAATCCGCCTTGGATGCTTTATTCATGATTTCCTCTAATATTTGACATGGTGTTTTATTGTCTGGGTTAATCTGGTCAACGATCATCTCGAGTTTAGGGTTTATCGCCTTTAGTGTAGTTTTGGTGCGGTTGCAAGATATTAAAATGTGGTTTGCGTCCCATTAGTACAGTCGCAGGCTACACAGCCTTGGACAACCGGAATATGGTTTACCGCCAAGCGGCTTTTGGTAGGGATCCCATTTCGGGCTACTTTCCATAAGAAATTTCTCATTTTAGGGGGGGTATTAAGTTTGTTTATCTATTTTAGATTGCTTTGTGGTTCTCTTTTGTTATTATGGATCCACTGCATGGTAGAGTGGGTAGAGTACCACTCATTCTTACTTGGTTGCCAATACATTCTATCAGGTATTTTGTTGGATGTGGTGGAGATTTGCATGACACTATGGATGTCCTCCTGGTTAAGCACTTGTTGGAGTCTATCTTTGTCCCACATGTTGTCATCCTTAAGGAATTCGACGACTTTCGCCTCCCAGTTCATGTAGTTACTAATATTTTCTTTCGGTTTTAGACAGCCATTGCCCGTCCAGTTGTCTTTTTAAAAACAGATGGTTTTACCATCTCCGACCTGTCAAATGAGGCCTTTCAAGAATAGATCTTTTAAACTCATCAGTTTGGACCATTCTTCTATAATCATAATCTTTCAAATGAGGCCTTTCAAGAATAGATCTTTTAAACAGATGGTTTTACCATCTCCCCTCTTTCGCACTATATCCGAGCCCTATATAAAAAGAGTATTATATTACATTCTTTTAATATACGAGCTACTTTTCAATTTAATGTTATTAAATTATTAATCTATCTTCTTTCTTCCATAGATTATGGGTCTACCAAAGACCAAAGTGTTACGCTGTTGAAAGATTATGATTATAGAAGAATGGTCATCCTCTAGACTTCATTTGGCACAATATAATTATTCCTTGAGCTAGGCTTTAGTTTTGATCTCATTCCATTCGACAAATATGCCTTAAACTTAAACATACGCAGGCTCACACTTAAACAAAACTATATATTATGATATGATCAACCCAAGCAGTTGAGGCATACTCAATTCACAAATCCAAACCTAACGTACTTCTCTAGCTAGCCGAATATTAGTGAATGGTCCACGTACACGTTCATTATTATATGGATCTCCTGCTCACATTGACATACGCTCACATAATAGAAGTTGTAGTACTTTTGTATATGGGCCCAAATATAAGAACACTTTAAACCGTTAAAAAAACATACTAGTTACACTCACTTCTGCAATTTGCAATTGTAACAAACAAATTAAAAACGTTCGCCAAATACACGTTAGCTAGCTCAATTTGCAAGTTGATTTAAGCTTGAGCTAACGGTTCGAATGTAGGGTGAAAAACGCCGGGTTATATATAAAAACCCGAAAAAAAAGAAGTAATATTTAAGAAAAAGAGCAGCCCAAATTAATTGCTTATCCTACAGGCCAATTAATATGAGGCTGCTATACAATACTTGAAATTTCCCTCCCAGAATAACGATCGATGTTATATAGCTGAGACAGAAGAATTCAGAAGTAAGAAGGACCCAAGTTGAAAGGATCAAGACCGTCCATACCGGAAACACGTGGCATGGATCCGAACATCGGACTATGGACATATCCAGCACTAGTCGAGTCAAATCCCAAATACGGCGCCGTTTCACCACCCCCGCACATGGAATCAAAATCCCCCATATTGATATTATAAGCGGTCGACGAACCCGCCAATTGAGTCAACGGGTCGACCCACAGAGATTGACCATCCAGCTGCTCCGGCAGCGGCGGCAGCTCCGACGACCCGCCGCCAAACCCAATGGCATTTCCGTAATTACCACCGTATAAAGAGCTCCACCCAGCGGCCCCCGCCGCCTGATCGAACGAGAGCTGATGATCCGGCGGGGGCTGCTGGTGGTGCTCCTGCGGCGGCGGTGGGTGGTTAAGGTGGTCGTCCGGGGAGAGGATGTCGGTGACGGAGGAGGCGCCGGGGCCCATGTCGGAGTAGACGAAGTTGGTGCGAGCGCGGGGCCCGCGCATGGAGCGAGAGGCGCGGTCGTAGGCGAGGGCGGCCTCCTCGGCGGTGTCGAAGGTGCCGAGCCAGTGGCGCTCCTTCGTCGACGGGTCCCGAATCTCGGCCGCGTACCGCCCCCAAGGCCTCCGCCGGACTCCCAGGAACTTGATCTCTGACGCCGGCGAGCTCTTGCTCTGGCTGCTCATGCTAGCTGCTGGTATATATTCGAAATGAACTCTCAAGAATCGAAATTAGATGTGAATACGGTGGTTAGATACTAGCTTGATACAATAGGCAGGTTTTTTGTGTCTGTTGTTGAATGCATGTTCAATGCCCTCTAGCTATATATAGCTATCAAAAGTTGTTAAAATATACACTAACTATTTTTTCTTTATAACAAAAAAAAGCATATCATGCTTTGAAGGGGCTTTTTAAAAATAAAATAAACTTGACGTGATGATTCTTTGGTAATGGGATATACTGTAGTTAGTTTGAAGTCCATTATTTTACTTTTAAAAATGGATTTTCCTAATCTATGGAATATAGATTCTTAAAATAGAAGTATTTTGTTAAATTATATTGTTAATTTAGATTTAATTACTTTTTTTAATAAGGTTTATTAGTTTTGTTTAAGATTTATAATAACATATTTTTTAAGTATCTAATAATAACATGTTTAACTTATGCCCTAACAATATATGTTATAAAAACCGTTTTAAATTACCACTTAATTCACTTATATCTTGTTTAAATCGATCACAAATGCTTTAAAAGTAATATGAAATTAAGTCGAAATTTTAATTTCCTAATATAATAGATACCCTTGTTTTGGGGCTTACAATGATATGCATGCATGTTCTAGTAGAGATATACCCTTGTTTTATTCATTTATTCCCAATCACTCATATACTATTCATTTTTGCAAAAATTACAAAATAACAAGGGAATATAATGTTGATTACTTAAATTTATGAGTCAATTAAATAATCGGCATTAAGAGACTTTCTCTTCTTCGTTTATTTTTGTTTAATTTTGAAAGTGGGATCAATCCTCTACTTGCATGTGATCGAGTTCTTGTTCTCATTATGCTAATCATATACTTTGTTATTAAATACTCAATTGATTAAACTAAGTTGGACAAAAAAACAAAATCTTTGTTACATTTTCCCCCCAAATTAACACTTTCTCGTTCCTTTAAAAATCAACACTTTTTCAATCCAAATAGTGTGTACCACCGTTGAACCAACTCTTTTGTTTTGTTGCTGTTTTATTAATGGGGGAAGTTTACAATTTCATGATCTCACGAATTATATAAATAAAGAAATGGCATCCTCCGTCCATATAACAAAATTATCACATTGTGCCCACTAGCTAATTAAGCTAGCTAGCTCACGACCCTTTGACTGATCTTCTAAGAAAACAAAAACTAAGCCTTATTTAATTAATTTGTTCCATATATAGCCTTAAGTTAGACAACAAGTCAAGTTGCTAGACGACCGACTTGGCCAAAATCAATTTAGACATAATCCGAGACACATTGTTTAGACGTAACCTACAAAGTTGAAAAGAAATTGAGGAAGAGTCAATCGCACAACTTGACTTGTGTGATTTGACCGGCCACGCAAATACCTATCAATGCTATATAACTAACCACACATAATTTACCAAAGCTTATTTAATAGGCATTATTTTTTTAAATTTAATTTTCATTATGAGAATAATTTTATATATATACCCTCACACTCTTTTAAGTGACAATTAACTTAGTCTATTTCGCACTTGATATCACGTTTTATAGTGACCCATTAATAAATTAGCCGACTCCAAATTGATACCTAGTTTTGAAACCATGATAAATTTTAATGGTCAAATAACGGAGGGAGCGTGCATGAGTCCAGTCGAGCCGGTTGGGCCTTGGGGGAAAAACTTCGAGGTACAGGTTCAACACCTACCGATGACGAAATCAAAAACTTTAATTTTTTTAGAACTGTATCAGTTCTCACCCGTTCAAGGGTGCTCTAGGCTAGTCCAAGTGGTACTTGGACTATCCTAAATCTTACCGGATCAAAAAAAAACGGAGGGAGCCTGCAAACACATAACTCTCCAATGAGATTTCATGCATCCTAAATTTAATTAAGAATATAAAAAAGTAACCAATCAATTTATATACATATATACTAGACATTAAAACAAAAATAAAAAAACCACCTTGACCTAGTATAATTTCGTTATAGTAGAATTTAGGTGACCAAGATGGGAATACTCCTACGTGTCCTAAGATATATGAAAGGGTGCGTCCATAGACCCAAATAGAAATAACAACAATAACAACCAAGTAAAGCATAGTAAAACAACAACAAAAACAACCCTATATAATCGCTCCCTAGGTGGAGTTTTGGGGCCAGATATATGCACCCTTTCCTCAAATAAATCAAGAGGGTGTTTTCGAGAGGTCCTATAAAAGCCCCCTCTCTCGACAACTAGTTGTCCAACATCTTGATTTTCTCCCTTTAATTGTCCATACACTCTGTCAAATCTGCTTAAATTCTCAATTGACCAATACCTTGCTTTATATTATCCTTCTAGCATTTTTGTTCAATCGAACCCTACCGTAATGAAAATTTCCAAAAACCAAGCTCTCACACCTCCAGACCGGCGCACCGAGACTCCGCCTTTATATGTGCCCAAATCATTGAAGTCAAAACTTGTCCCCTATACTGGCCACCCCCACCTTGCTCCTAATCACTTCATTCCTAATTTTGTCTAATCTCATGTGGCCGCACAACAATCTAAACATCTACATCTCAACTACCATCATCCTCTGCTCTTGTGCCCTCGTGGTCGACTAACACTCTCTACACCATAAAGGATGGCAAGCATAATAACTTCTCTATAGAACTTAATTACCCTTGAACCTGAGCGAGACCTTCTTGTCACACATAACTCCCAAAGCTTCCATCCAATTTTGTCAATCCTTATGAATTTGGGACCTGATATCCTCATAAATACTCCCGCCACTCTATATAAGTAATCCATATGCCTAAAGCTCTCCTTCTTTATAACTCTTGCCTTCCAAACACACTTCGTCGTTGAAATCTGTATCTTGCCCGAAACTGAACTCCACATATTCCGTCTTAATTCAGCTCACCTAAAATTCTTTGATTCCAACTCTCCTTTCAAATTTCGGATTTACTACTAACACCAACTCTAAATTCATCTTCCAAGACAATGTTGTTTACGAATATCACCACAAAACCTCTCGAATCTCACTCGTTAAAATGTCCAAAGATTCCATGGTATACACTAGACATTAGTTTCTCCAAATTCTCGACGTACGAGTGACTTTTTATTTCCACGAATGAACTGTATATCTTAAAATTATAAAAATACATGTTACATTCATAATTCAATTAGTGCTCACATGCCACAAACTTCTTATCAATTATCAGGTGTTTGTCAAACGAAGCATTATCATGATCGAATACCTCTTAAGTAATCTTTACGTATCAATATATATGCATGCACTTTTATATAAGTGTTAGGAATTATGTCATGTATATAAGTATAAGTGACATAGAGATTGGTATAACAATGTATATATATTTAAAACGAGATAAAATATAGGTTAAGGAACTGGGTTCAGATCCATGGTTCAAGGCTAGTTTATTAGTGAACCGGATCATTCGAGCCACCCCGGTTTAACCGGTTTGGAGGCTTAATTGATCGAGGCTTGCTAATGGGCTTATGTACTTGAGATAGGATCTTCTCCGGATATGAAATAGGCCCAACTCGTTGATGGCCCAAATCAAGAGAGCTCGCCTTTGAAGCTGGTGAAACGATGCGTTTCGAGCTCGCCACTTACTATAAAGCCTCGCTTTGTGTTCTTGGGAGCTTATTCGTAACCTAGCTCACGCAGCGCTTGAGAGTGTTCCAGAAACAAGAGAGAGAGAGAGAGAGAGAGAGAGAGAGAGAGAGAGAGAGCGAAGTCGGAGAAGGTGATTTCCAGTGAGGCCAAGCGGTGGAGTTCAAGGTCGAAGTTGAAGGCGCCGATCCTTACTCGTTGAGATCTGTAGTGGCATCTTCCTAAAGCTTCATCCAGAAGCTTTGTGTAGCCTTTCAGGGGGCCGAAACCCTAATTCTTCTCTTCTTCTCTAGATCTCCTTGTAGTTCCTTGTATCTGAGTTTCTTTGCCTTGCTGTGTGTACATTTGTAACATCTCTTGAACTTGATCTTTGGATAGTGGATTTGAGACGAGTCTCCTCACTGAGACTCCGCGGATGTAGGGCTTGCTCGAACCGCGTCAAGATCCTATGTCATTTACCGTTTTTCTGCTATTTCTGTTTGTTTGCTTTTGTTCTTGAGTAGTTTGAGGGTTCGAATCATATCAAAGTGGTATCAGAGCCTAGGGTTTCTGATTTCTGCTTTAGATCTTGCTTCTGTTGTTGTGTTTTGCTTTGATCTGTTGTTTTTTTATTGAGAGTCAAGCTTAAGCGGGGTTTCTTGTAAACTGGAGTAATGGATTGTTCCGGTGCAACTCCTTGCAGGCCATACAATAGAAGAGTCTAGGGTTTTTTCTCTCTTCTATTGTGTGCCTATTTGCTCGATTGTCTGTGTTTTTAAAGTCATTGCATCTCTAGTAAGGGTTTACTGGAGGGGCATGGGAATCTTAATAGAAGGGTTTCGACTTGTGTCGATTACTTTCCACTGTCGGTTCCTACAATAGAGTCTAGGTTTTATATCTTGACTTGCTTAGATCTTGTTGTTGTTGTTACAAAGATCTAGTTTCTGTTTTTCCCTTTCTTGAAGTTAAGACTAACTTCTTGTTGTATCAGGTACAACCATGGGAGATGCTTACAAAATCAAGCCCTACGATGGGCATTCTGACTATGCTATGTGGAAAGTGAAGATGAAGGCTATCCTCACTAAAGAAAAATTGTGGCATGCTGTCACAGATACTTGGGATGCTACTACTACTGAGTTCCAAAAAAAGCAAGCCCAAGACTTAGCACACGCAGAAATAATGCTTAGGCTATCCGATGAGGTAGCCAGGCAGGTTATAAGTATTACTCTTCCTAAACCCCTATGGGATGATTTAGATGAGAAATATCTTTCCAAATCTCTGTCGTGTCTCATCTCTCTTCTGTCTAAACTCTTCAGTTTTAAAATGGATACCAATCAGACCATTGAGGAAAATCTTGATAGATTCCTTAGGATTATCCAAGATTTAGAGAGATGTGATGATAAAATAAAAGATTCTCACCAGTTCATGCTTCTTATGAATTCCCTGCCTGCTCAGTTTGATGTGTTAAAAGATGTATGTCAGTTTGGTCGTGATGGCATAACAGCTGCTAGGTTATCTGGGTTTATTATTCAGAAAAATGATTCTCTGAAAGTGTTTATTATAAAGAATGGTATCTCCAAGACCTCTGAGAAAACTAAGACCAAGAATGAAGTAATGATGGCTAAAGGAAAAGGGAAATTCAAGAAAAATAAGAAGAAGAACTATAAACAGGGAGAGTCTACTAATAATGACAAGAAAGATATGTCAAAAGTGAAGTGCTATTACTGTAGTATAGTTGGTCACTATTCCAATGACTACACTAAGAAGAAAAAGGATGAGAAAAATAAAATGAATGATAATAATGGTGCTTCAAATGTGTTTGAATCTTATCATGATAGCCCTATGTATTCTCATGAACTTCTTGTTGTTGCTTCTCCTACTTTTGAGCATAAATGGATTCTTGACTCTGGTTGTACAATACATGCTACTCCAAATAGGAGTGTCTTTGATTCTATGTCTTTATGTGATGATGGCATTGTCATGTTAGGAGATCATACAACTTTACCTATTAAGGGTATAGGAAATGTGCCTATGATAATGCATGATAGTAAGATTAGACTTTTGCAAAAGGTTAGATGGGTTCCAAACCTGAGAAGAAACATGTTGTCTGAGTCTGTGTTTGATGATCTACATTGCCAGATTATAACCCAAAATGGTATAAGGGATTTTATCATAAATGGAACAATTCTTATAAGGAGCATTAAGAAAGGAGGTTTATATCATGTCATAGGATCTCCTGAACTTAATGTCTCCAAGGGAATAACTAATCCTGGCAATATAGAACATACAAAACTTTGGCATTCTAGGTTAGGTCATATAGGTAACAAGGGTCTCATGCATTTGCATAAACATGCCATGATTGATGTGAATCCTTGCAATATAGACTTCTGTGAAATCTATGTGTTTGGGAAGAAAACTGCACATGCTTTTAGTAAATCAACTTACACTGCTTCTAAACCCCTTGAATATGTACATTCAGACTTATGGGGACCAGCACAAGTGGATACTATAGATGGCAGAAAGTATTTTCTGTCACTCATAGACCACTATTCCAGAAAAGTATGGGTTTATTTACTAAAATCCAAGGATGAAGCCTTTATTAACTTCAAAACTTGAAAAAATATGGTTGAATCACAGACTGATCTCAAAATAAAATGCCTAAAGACTGATAATGGACTAGAATTCTGTAATAACTTGTTTGATGAGTTGTGCAGGAATGAGGGTATTAGGAGATATTTAACTGTCCCTGGTACTCCACAACAGAATGGGACTGCAGAAAGAATGAATAGAACTCTACTAGAAAAGGCAAGATGTATGTTAATAAGTGCAGGCATGAAAAGCTCCTTATGGGGTAAAGTTGTAATTACATCAACCTACCTTGTCAACAAATCCCCATCCTCTGTGATAGGGTTTAAAACCCCATAAGAGATGTGGACAGGTAAGAAACCCAGTCTTGCACATCTTAAGCCTTTTGGATGCACAACATTTGCCCAGGTCTCATAGGGCAAATTGCAACCAAGGGCACTAAAAGGTGTAATGTTAGGCTACCCCCCGGGGGTAAAAGGGTATAAACTCTTGCTCATACAACCTGGAGGTTATAAAGTCATAACATCCAGGTCTGTTACGTTTAATGAAACAGAGTTTTATTTTTAAAAATAAACTGACTGGGTCCACTGTTGAGTCCACGAGAACCATACTTGAAGAACAACAAGACACATCACCATTATCTCACCATGGGAAATTCTTCAATGATGATCAACTCCCACACAATGATGAAGAGGAGTTTGATAAAGGTCATCATTCTGCTTCAACATCCTCTTTACACCAAATTGTCAATGAAGAGGGCATTGAAGCTGATCAAGATAACAATGAAAATGAAGAGCAAAATGGTCAAGATCAAGGAAATCAAACTCACCAATTTGGAGGGGGAGAGATAAGTAACTCTAACTCTAATTCAGTTCCTGTTCTTAATACTTCTCCTTCCTCATCTCCTTCTTTTGATTCTTCTCCTTCTACCTCTCTGGCCTCCTCAGTCTTTGAGCAAGCGCCCATGCCAGTGCATGATCTTGCTGATTATCAGTTGACTAGGGATAGAGAGCCTAGGATTAGAATCCCAAACAGAAGGTTTGAGGTGAATTTGTTAGAGTCGTTTGACAAAATTTTTGAATTTGCTTTCATTGTTTTTGAGTTAATAAAGAACTTCACACATGAGACTTATGAACAAGATCTTAGGTGTAAGGAAGCCAATGAGTGGATAAAAGCTATGCATGAAGAGATTCAGTCTAGGATAGTAAACAATACCTGGGTCTTAGTGCCCAAACCTGAAAAAGCTAGACTTATTGATTGCAAGTAAATATATAAGCTTAAGGATGGAGTTAGTAAAACTGATCCTCCTAGGTTTAAAGCTAGACTGGTTGCTAAGGGTTTTACTCAAAACGAAGGTGTAGATTACAATGATATTTTTTCACCTGTTGTGAAATATAAAACCATGCGCCTATTACTTGCTATGACTGCTGTGTATGATTGGGAACTAGAACAGATGGATGATAAGACTGATTTCCTTCATGGTGATTTGGATGAGACTATATATATGAGACAACCTAACGGTTTCATTGATAAAAATCATCCTGATTATGCTTGCATGCTTAAGAAATCCATATATGGCTTAAAACTGTCACATAGACAATGGAATAGAAAGTTTGATTGTTGCATGATATCCCTTGGTTTCTCTAGAAGCAGTTATGACACTTGTTTGTATTTTAAGGGTGTTAAAACTAAGTCTCCTCTATATATGCTCTTGTATGTTGATGACATCTTGCTAATCAATAACTCTAGAGTTATTATTTCTGGTGTCAAACATGACTTGCAAAAACACTTTGACATGAAGGACTTAGGCAATGCTAAGAAAATCTTGGGTGTTAATATAATTAGGAATCGTGCTAAGAAAACTATCTACTTGTCTCAAAGTGACTACCTGCTTAAAGTTGTTGACAGGTTTGCAATGAAGAATGCAAAACCATCCCCAATACCTCTGGGAGGGCACTTCGAGCTCAGTAAAAGGGATTGTTCCACTACATCTGAAGACAAGAAGAAAATGGAGAATGTCCCTTATGATGTTGCTGTAGGATCTATCATGTATTCTATGATTTGCACTAGGCCAAATTTAGCTTTTGCCATAAGTGTATTAAGCAGATATATGAGCAATCCTGGAGAAAAACACTGGGCATGCATAAAATACCTGCTCAAATATGTAATAGGGACTGTTAATACAGGGTTAGTGTATGCTGAGCATAGTCCAAGGACCACTTTGTGTGGTTATGTGGACTCGGACTTTGCCAACAACAAGGACAATAGGAAGTCAACAACTGCATATTTCTACTGTTGGGCAGGAAACTGTGTTTCCTGGAAATCCCAACAGCAATCCATAGTTGCACTCTCCTCAACCGAGGCAAAGAATATACCAGCTATTGAGGCTTCAAAAGAAGCTACTTGGTTACGAGGCATCTTACATGAGATAGAGGGCAAGTCTTACTCGCCTACACTTTATATGGATAGTCAGAGTGCCTTGTATCTTTGCAAGGACCCTGTCTACCATGAAAAAACCAAACATATTGATGTCCGATACCATTATATAAGATAAAAAGTGGAGGGCCAGGAAATAACCGTGAAGAAAATACCTGGTGAAACCAATCCTGCTGACTTTGGAACTAAAATTGTTCCTACTAACAAATTTGTCTTCTGTAGGAAGGAACTCCACATCGATGATCGATGTCACTTGAGATGTGGCCTGAGTCAATGAAGAAGAGAAACTCGTTTTAAATCGACACTATTCATTTTGATAGTTCTTCTTAACTTCTATACGTGACTTAAGAGGGCATATGTTAGGAATTAAGTCATGTATATAAGTATAAGTGACATAGAGATTGGTATAGCAATGTATACATAGTTAAAAGGTAGAGAAAACATAGGTTAAGAAACCGGGTTCAGATCCATGGTTCAAGGCTAGTTTATTAGTGAACCGGATCATTCGAGCCAACCCCGGTTTAACCGGTTTGGAGGCTTAACTGATCGAGGCTTGCTAATGGGCTTATGTACTTGAGACAGGATCTTCTCTGGATATGAAATAGGCCCAACTCGTTGATGGCCCAAATCAAGAGTGCTCGCCTCTGAAGCTGGTGAAACGTTGCGTTTCGAGCTCGCCACTTACTATAAAGCCTCGCTTTGTGTTCTTGGGAGCTTATTCGTAACCTAGCTCACGCGGCGCTTGAGAGAGTTCCAGAAACGAGAGAGAGAGAGAGAGAGAGAGAGAAGTCGGAGAAGGTGATCTCCGGTGAGGCCAAGCGGTGGAGTTCAAGGTCGAGGTTGAAGGCGACAATCCTTGCTCATTGAGATCTGTAGTGGCATCTTCCTAAAGCTTCATCCAGAAGCTTTGAGTAGCCTTTCAGGGGGCCAAAACCCTAATTCTTCTCTTCTTCTCTAGATCTTCTTGTAGTTCCTTGTATCTGAGTTTCTTTGCCTTGTTGTGTGTACCTTTTTAACCTATCTTGAACTTGATCTTTGGATAGTGGATTTGAGACGAGTCTCCTCATTGAGACTCAACGGATGTAGAGCTTGCTCGAACCGTGTAAACAAGATCCTGTGTCCTTTACCGTTTTTCTGCTATTTTTGTCTGTTTACTTCTATTCTTGAGTAGTTTGAGGGTTCGAATCATATCAATATATAAGATTAGCAAGTTTTTTTTCAAACAAGTGGTGTGCATCATTTCGGATTGAATATATCGAATACACGTACGACTACATGTTTTAGCACATACGGAATATTTGTCAAATGCTTTTGATAAAGTTTTGTGATTAGATAAAGTGAGAATCGTATATATTAGTTGTCCCCGTCGTATCATACACGACTATGACTTGATATTTTTTAGATATACTATAAAAAAAGATATTAATAAATAAAAACAAAATATAAAACTTAATGTAAGTAATTTTTTCCTGTAATATGTATAAATATTATTTTAATTTTTTAATCAAATAAAATAAATTAAATTTAGATTATTAAGTTTAAAAGTGAGAATAAACAAGATTATTAAGATAAAATAATCTACATTGCTCATTTTTCTTGACAATATTTCATAAATAGGTTTAATTTAAAAGAAAGAGATAAAATATGAAGAAAATAAAGTAAAAAAAATATATTTTGAAAATATGGAAGAGATGAGATTTTGAAAAATAATAATTAATTTAATAATAATGTATTTAATTGAGTATATTTATCTTTTAATATAAGAGAGAGAAAGAAACAACTAAAAAGTTAAAAAAATTAAGCATTAGATATTATCTAAATTTAGGAAATAAATAAATTTTGATCAAGTGGAAACAATTTGCCATGTGGAATATGAAGTGGAAAAAATAATTAATAAAAATTTTTATGGAGTAAGGATTAAATGGCATTTGGCAAAATTCTACGTGGATTAATAATAGATCGACATGTGAAAAAAGTTAACGTGATGCAACGTAGATGCTCCAAACCTTATTGTTTTTATATATATTAGATTACGAACTTAATATATATTTTTTTGTAAAGTTTTAACCCAAAATTATATAACAATAGTAAAATAGCATATGAAATATATATAAGAATTTTACTATCAATACGTATTTTTATACAGGGACGAAATTAGAGGTGTTTATGAATTGCTCTAACCCACTCTAAAAATAAAATATAATTAATAATAGTAGAGAGAAGAAAACTATGGTAGTTTAACCAGTTTAAATGATGTATTTTTTTTGGTCATATTTAAATGATGTATTTATAAACATTACTTGTTCAAATCTTATGAGTCAAATCTTATGAGTCAAAGCTCTCATTTTTCCCCTTCCTATCATATACTTCTCTCCTTTTTAATTTTTTTTTAAAAAAATTTCTAACTTTTTACTAATTGTAATTTTTACCCCACCTTTTTTTAATCAAAATTTAAACTTTACTCTAAAATATACTTAATATGTATTCCCGTACCTTGTACGGGTTTTTTAAATAAAATAGTAATAATAAAATATTTTCAAATATATTATTATTCGAAAAAAATAATCATGTAAATGCTTAAATATACATTTTTTTATGATCTGCGTAAAAAGATAAGACAATTATCATATAACTAATCAATATCTTTTCATATAAAGTAACAAATAATTGGATTATAATAATAACCAAATTGGCAAAGAGATTGCTAGTAATATACGGTTATAAAAATAACTATTCAATTAAGATATCTTAGTTAAAAAACGATTCTATCTAAAAGTAAAATAAATATTCTAGAATTTGTATGATATCATAAAAAAATATACTAATGAGCTTCTTATCTATCATATTGAAAAATAAAAGATGTTTAATAATGGGATTTTCAATCCTATATTCTAAAAACATGAATAAAAAGTTATCATGTCTAAAAACAAAAGATTATTTTTTCATAAAAAAAGGTGGTGTGGTCCAATATAAAAATGACATGTGTCATTTAATAATTTTTTTAATCCCCGTTATATGTTATAGTTATGATATAATTTTGATTTAGCCTATCCAAAATTTGTATGCGGGTTCCCTGCTTCTCTATTTGAGAACTCTCAACCGATCTGGCCGGATCTATATTTCTAATAAACAAATACAGTATGTACAATATATAATACGTGATATAAATTTGTTTGATTGAATTTGGAATTGAAATCTAAGAATCGAAAAAGGTCCGAGAAATAAGATTTGACTGAGTTGATGGAATGATGGATGCAATGAAGAGGGGCCCGGTCAGCTCCATACTTGTATAATTACGTCAACTCATGCTTCTAAAGCTTAAATTATCACTAATTGCACTTAATTAATTATTAGCTTATCATACCTCTGTACTAACTATATATGCTTTTAGTCATAAGCATGAACTCTTCGTATGCATGAAATAATGAACGAAAATTATTAAGTTGAATGATTTAGGCATCACGATATGTACGTACTAATGTAACGCAATGATTAGCTAGTTTGACTATAAATTATGGTAATTGGATTATAACATTTTCCATTACGTAAATGTTTAGGGCAAAGTTGATGAGAGGAACCAAACACTCTAAATAAAACGCTATGAAAAATCTTTGTTAAATCTGATAATATCTAGGTCAAAATAATCATAAAAAAGTACCTTAAAAAGGGCTACGGTTGCCCAATCGAGACGATTCAAGAGGCATTGGAAAATTAAATGAACGATCTATATCTCGTGTTCAGGAACAAAATCTAGAATCCTGCTCGATGTATATCATAACTGAGCGTGAAGACGAAGAAGGAAAAAGAATAAGGTCTTACGAAGAGTCCGCAATGTGGCTAAAGATGCAGCCGATAGAAGCTAAATGATGTAGATGGAAAAGGCGTCCCGTGAAATTGGAATATGTCTCATTTGAATTGATTTTACATATAGAGCCTTATTAGAGATGTAGCTTTGTAATGTCTTCTTTCCTTGAACGTATGACATATTTAGAAGTCCCGAGCCTATGATATTGGTCGGGAAAGGACACCCGTTATGTATGCATTATAGTGAAAATGATTTTTCTTTGCAAGTACAATTGGGACATACACGCACAAAACGCTCTGAATCATTTATGAATAAATGATGAGATGTCCCCTTGGAAGTAAACGAAATCTTGCGATTGGGCCATTTATGAATGAATGAATGAGCGAGCGGTCCCGATGAAAGTAAACAAAATATTGCAATTGGCATTTATGAATGAATGAACGAGCGATCCCGATGGATGTACACGAATTACGATAGGACCATTTTCGAATGAATGAATGAGCGATCCCGATAATTAGTCCAAACTCAAAAATGCGATTATGAATGTTAATGTGATTGTGAATATTAGTGCGGTTTTGAATGTGATTATGAATGCGAATGCGATTGCGAAAACATGAGTGCAATACCCAAATACTAGCTGAAAGTGTTAATTCGAAAAACACACAAAATGTCGAATGTCAGCATTTACGCGCACAAATGTGTGAGATTCTAAGGGAAAATTTGCCCAGAATTAATAAAGGTATAATAAATATTAAAGATAGATTAAAAGGACTTTTCAATTAATGAGCCCAAGATTAATAGGCTCATTGCCTTGTTAAGGTAAAAATCACATCCCCTTTTATTCTGCTATTTAAGCAATGCCTCATATGAATGAAAGGCATATTGAATTTTTTGTCCACGTAATATTTAAGTAGAAATATTTATATTCTCAATACACTCCACAAGTGTAATTGGTCAGACCCAGTTGACATTTAGATAACACAACAGGCTGTGGGTATCTCAATCTCTCATATAGCTGAAACTAATATTCCGGCTGTGGGTATCTCAATCTCTCATATAGCTGAAACTAATATTCAGTGTTGTACATCTCGTTTTTTTATTTTTGTAGCCGAAATTAACCTATGTACAAGAAACAAACCTAGAATTGAAAGAAGTCGTTAGGCCGATAACTTTGAGTTGGGATTGAAATCTCACAATGCACAACCTCGCTCATTGTAGATCGATGAGTTCAATCATGAATAGATAGATATGATGATCAAGTCGACGTATGTATGACAACACGGGGAATCCAATTACATCGATGCCACTCGATCCAAACCAAGCCTTTTGCCACTTTGTCATGTGCCTAACACAAATTAAGTTCGATCGTCTTCACCGGTGCTATAACATCATGTACGTCATGATTGTAATAATCATGACTTGATAGCATTCCCAATGATTGCATGTATCTTATGATCAACTCAAGATTTTCATTCATATCCTACGTATTACTTCTTTTTCTTTCCGGCCATGTCATAATATTTTAGTTTATTTATCTCTAGCCATGGAGTGATCGATCCAGCTTAATTAATTTATATCTTCCTTCTCTTACTTGATCAATCCAATGAGGTCCAGGTTCAATGTGTTCACCATTTAATGAATTCATTTATCAGTTAATTAGATGCACAATTAATACACTATTATACTCCTTATAATTGATTCAAGTGAAGGTATATAAACATAACAAGAAAAATGAATTCATGACTGAGATCGAACCTTTATGAGAATGAATTTAAAGTTACTTTACAATTAATATCCTTATAATTGATTTGATAATTTATATATAACTTTTGAGTTTTTTTTTTTTGTGTGTGCATACTATTTTAGTGTCACGAAGTCACTATGGTCGGTTAACTATATAGCTAGAACTCCTAGAAGGAGTATTTTTTGAATCCATTTTCCGTTTCAAATATTCTGTGTCAGTAGTATATTCACGTACATTAAGATCTTGTTTGTGGGAATTAGATCGACCAGTAATTATTAACGAACAAAATATTTTTTCTATAAGAGAGTTTGAAGAAAAATATTAGCTGATTTGGTAGAAACTGATCGAGAATATCGCATGTATGGTAGTTTGTAAGGTGGTTATAATCAAGTGATCGATAAATTAACATATAAAGTGTTTGTAATAGCAGATCGGTCATGTTACCTAATCTTGTCAAAGAGAGACTTTTATGTTGGGGGGGAGGTGGAATTATATATATAATTGCCTATCCATGTGCTTTCAATATGAGCCCTAATATCACACTTCAATGATAAGTGGCATGAACCCTTTCACATTTTTAATTAGACAATCGGAATTGATCGATTAGTGTTTGGTTAGTCAAATTTTGGTTGATTATCAATTAAATAAGAAAATGTTCTTTTTTGTATTAATTAATTAATACACTACTTCGTATTATTTTAATACTTCTAAAGCCCACTCTCCATCCGTCTTCCCTTAAATTTTCATTTTTGATATCATACGGAGTAAATATACGCTCGATCCAAAGGGCGTTCCAGCCGTCCCACACTTGATTGGAAATTCATAAAAATAATAGTTTTTATAACGTGGAGTAATTTAGTTCAAATGAAATAAATTTTTATCCTGAAATGAACTTTTGTCTTAAAACGGATGCACTTTTTCTAGTTCGTAGTGCAATTTTGTTATTTAAAAGTGTACTTTTTCGGATTTGTACTTTTCGTACCTTGCACTGCAATTTTTATAGTGCATTTTTGGATTGCACTTTTTATATTTTACAATGCACTTTTGTATGAAAAGTGCACTACGAACTATGAAAAATGCATTCATTTCACGTTTCATGATAAGAGCTTGTTTCATTTGAACCAAACTCTCTATATGTGTCCTAAGGCGTATGTTAAAGATTTTAAATGAAAATATATGATTTAAGTTTAATTTTATAGAATTATTTGACTTTATTTATAAGGTTGTTTTTTAGGTTTTAGTTCCAAAACTCTAATTCTTATATTGTTTTTAGTAACAAGGAACCCACTTTTTGGTGGTAAACCACGGGTCGTTGACTAGCCGGCAAAGCACACGGACCAAGTAAATCGGCTTGCACTGACCGGCTCGACCTAGTGGTAAGAAGAATGATAAGACTTGGTTTTTCACCCAAGTGAATGGGTGGAGGAAAGGATCGAACCTAGGACCTCTAACATCCTCCATACCTCTTACCACTAATGATCGTAATTAGACAGTAATAAATTTGATGCATATATAATTAGGTAATTAATGCATGATTTAATTTTTAGTCAATTTCTTTTTCTTTAATTGGTCAAGTAGTCAATTTCTTATATAATCCATCCGTTCAAATTTAGTTGTTCTTATAGACTTTTCACACATATAATAAGAAATCTGTTGAAAATATAAAATTTATTTTTTAAAATAAATATTAATTACACATCATCCTTGAGACCATTAAATTAAAGAGAAAAGACGTCAATATAAGTAAATTTTAATACATTATTAAATAAAAAATATAAAATGACAAGTTTTAATAAATAAATTTTTTTGACTAAAAGAACAAGTAAAAATGAACCGAATGACTCTATTTTAACATTTGTAACTAATCTAGGTATGTAGGTCAGACCTCTTTTAAAAATGACTTGAATCCTTGAAAGGTCCCGATCGAGAAAATACAAGTAGAATTCTCTTGTCTTCATATAATTATGAAATATCTAAATGTTTTAAAGCATGAATGAATAAGCAATTGAGCACTCTTCATGCAGTACGTACAAGTATTGAACTTATTATATGGATCCCTTAAAAATAAGAGAAAATGGCGGGGGATAAACATAAACCCATGTTAGGGTCGGAATTAGGATGCATGTGGATAAAGTGGGCGTAGGTATATTTTGTGTTTTTGAGGAAAAATAATATAGCCTCACTAGGCACTAATTAATCCACCAAATAGGAGCATGAGGAATCTAAGTGATTATTTGACTAAATGTCCCTCTATCTAAGTTGACTAAATAGTAGTATTCTGTTAGTGTTTAAAGCACGTCTAATATCTTCTTCACAAGAAAATGCATAGTAAAACACAAAATTCAAGAAGCTTTGGGATGAACTTTCTAGCATCCAAAGTCTTTCAGTTTGCACTTGTACTACTAGGCAAGAATTAAGTAGGATTGAATAAAATCAAAGACTTGTGCAATTCCTTATGGGCCGGATAAAATGAATCATATATACACTTTTGTTCATGGAAATTTGCTAATGATATCTCCTTTAATTTTCCGAGTGTGAATCAAGCATATTCTCTATTGTTCAAGATGAGAAACAACATGAGATGCGAAGTGGCACTCAATTTTCGACATCTCTAAATGCAAATGCTAGATCATAAGGAAAGGAAAATTTTGAGTCTAAATGTTGGGATTAAATTAACTTGGTTTAAATTTTTGTCATAAATATACTGTTATTGTTATTCTTCTTTCTAATTGATGTGTTTGTCTAGTGTGAGCGGGTAAAACAAACATAGTTACCATATTTATTTTCGCTATTAAAAAGGTATTTCTTAAAATACTGTGCAGTTATTTTCGTTATTTTCATATTATAAAATATATGGTGGTTATACAAGTTAATGGAAGATCTATCCTGCAAATATGATAAGATTAAATCCGGAGAATGTGGGAATATTTCTAGTTTGGGCTTTAAGCAACCCTAGGAAATAATTAAATAAGGCCCCCTGATCTCCTTCTTCCATTATAAATACACGCCCTAGGCTTGTAGGGAGAGACACATGTGCACATCGGCATATTCAGAAACTTTGGACAGGCTAATACTCGCTTATTTCGACTGTTCAGGGATTCACCGCTCTCTTATTGTACCTCGTCGCTCAAAATGACAATTGCTCTTCTGACTTAGGCGTCGGAGGTGGATTAGGAGGTCCCCGCCCCATGTGTCCATTGTTTTGCAGGTTTCTAGGTCAAGAGATTGAAGGCGGAGCGGAAGAGGAGGAGTTATTAATTAGTGCATTGAAGACGAATTGAAGGCGGATTTTTTGTGCACTAACATCTAGTTATGTAAATGTTAAGTTAGTTAGTTATATAACAGTCAAGCAATTGTTTTTAGAACTTAGTTAGATAGCGGTTGCTGGTGTTAGTCTCTTATAAATACGTAATGTGTGTGTAAACAGACCTGTTGTTTACTTTGATTCAATATAAAAAAGCGTGTTGATCAATTCCCTGTGTGTTTCAATTCTCTTGTTTCAGAAGTTAAGAAAATAACAAATTATTGTAGAGTTTGTTTCTTCAATTGGTCTCAGAGAAAAATAGGAGAAACAAGTCAAGGGAAAAAGATTCAGGAAACATAGAAGGTTTAACAACCGGAACAGAGATCTCAAATGAAAGAATATGGATCAATGAATGGAAAATCGTCTCAATTCAATATCCTATGCTTTTCAAGTGCAACTACACCGTATGGGCCATTAAAATGGAGGTGTTTCTTACTGCCCAAGGTTTATGGGATGCAGTGGAAGGGGAAAAATCGGTGGATGCCAAGAAAGATAAGGTGGCATTAGCGGCAATTTACCAAGCTATTGGAGAAGATGTGTTGCTAACTAGGTGCCAAGAAGAGTGCAAAGGAAGCATGGGATGTTATATATAAAGGCGATGAATGAAGGGGCTGAAAAATCAAACAAGTAAGGATTCAAACTTTGTTAAGAGAGTTTGAGGGTTTGAAAATGAATGAGTCTGACTCAATTGATGAACTCACAAGTAAATTGATTATCAATATTAGTAAACTGAGAAGTCGAGGACACAAGGTTGAAGAGGAGTTTGTTGTCAAGAAACTGCTTAGATCAACCTCCTCCAAGTTTATTCAAATCTCCACCACAATGGAGGAATTTTGTGATCTCAAGGTGAAGAGTATAGATGAAGTCATTGGATCCTTACAAGCTCATGAGGAAAGAATACAAGAATGTGGAGAAAAAAATCGGGAAAGTGCACTTCTTACACGGGCTGAGTGGAAGGCAAGAGAGAAGAAGAAGGGAAAAGACAAGATCTCCAAGGACGAGGAAGGTTTCCAAAGTGATGAAGAAGAACATGATAACTCCGAAGGTCGATCTTGTAAGCTTTCCCGAGATCCAAGCCAGGTGATGTAGAGCGGAACTATGCCGAGACGTAATGTCTTGGCTGAGCAGTTGTGTTTCGGTTGATTGAAAGGAACGAGAGAAAGAGACGTGGAAGAAAATAGAGAGCAAGAAAGAAATTACGTAAAATGTGAGAGTAAGGGACTAGGGCAAGAGTAATCTTTATTCCACACAAAACCAAAACTGAGTACAAAAAGGGGCAAGGAGGCTTTTATATAGAGCACTCCTTCCTAAAACACACATGGACTAATCCCGATATGCAAACCGAGATATACGCCCAATAAAATAAAATAACATAATAATAATATAAATAACAAATACATAAAAAATAAAGAAAGTCATGCAACATAAGTAATAATAAAAATAGATAGACACGGATGTGGCTCAGCTAGGCCAAGAGAGCCACACCAGCATGCGCGCACCAAGGGGGTCGCCATGGCCTAGGGCGCCTCGGAGTTGTCAGAGCCCGAATTGGGTCAGGATTTGATGCCATCAAAAAGAAATCCCAAGAAGCGTTTTGATAAGAGAAATATCAGGTGTTTTCATGTCGAAACATGTGACACATCAAGTCGGGGTGTGATTTTAAGGATAAAGAAGAGAAGGTGAATCTTACAGTGAAAGGAGATGAGTAAGAACCTGCTTTATTGATGATTAAGCATGAAGAATGTCATCAAGAAGGTCTGTTGGCGCTAGAGAAAGTGCAAGGTGAAGATATTCATGAGATCAGTGAAAGGTATCTGGATTTTGGCACAAATAATCAAACGACAGGGGATCAAAATAGGTTTTGATTAACTGGCTGACTTGTTGACTTGATCTGAGAGAAAAGATTGAAATGATGTTGTTAAACCTAGTTTAAGGGGGTGAATGTTGCATTAAACTTGGTTTAAATTTATGTCATAAATATACTATTATTGTTATTTCTTTTTTCTAATTGATGTCTATCTAGCTATGTAACTGTTAAGTAAGTTAGTTATATAACAGTCAAGCAACTGTTTCTAGAAGTTAGTTAGATGATGGTTGTTGGTGTTAGTCTCTTATAAATATGTAATGTGTGTGTAAACAGATGATAGGCGTGAAATGGTCATGCAAATGACGGCTATGCAAAAGAGTCCTAACAAACCTAAAGACTGTAGTCTTAGGGAAGTAAGGGTCGAATCCGCAGGAAGGTTGGTTTATCTTTTTATGTAAGTTTTATGTCAATTAAAGTAAAAGGGGTTTATGAAGTAAATTATATAACAAGCATGAAAAACTAATAAAGTAATAAAGTTTGGATTTTTATCAATTCGGAAAAAAAAACTTAGTCAACCAGAGATCCACATTCGTATGACAAGTCGATCATAGATTCACTCAATATCGCATGCATATGGAATTCCAATTCCTTTTCAAAGATAACTAATAGCACAACCAGATACTATCAATCCTAACTAATTAAATAACCCTGAAACTATCAAGATTCAATTCAAAAGCAACATGAAGAATAGGAATATAATCAGGATACAATTCTAACATAAAACAACCAGCTTTTATACTAGAATGCAATTTAACTCTCTTCCGCAATAGACTAGCACAACCAAATACTAGTACAATGCAGTTTGCTACTATGAAATAGAGAAACTCAGCCAGTAATTTCTCTAAATCTAGCAATTGATATTCAATAACAACAATCCTAGAAATTGTTGAAATCAATCACATAAACAAATAAATCAAGAGAGTAAAATAATTCCATGCATTAAATAAAGAGTAGAAATCTCACAACTGAAAGTCAAACGATGCTTCAAACTGTCTGACTAAGCAAAAGGGCTTAGTTCTCCATGAAAGGCTAAAACTCAAAAGTTTGAAAGAAAAAATATGATAATGATGAATGAGAGGTGCAACTCTCAAAACCCTTATATATAAACTAGGTCTAAAAAGTCTATCCAAAAATACATAAATCACGGATTAAATCTTACACAAATAGACTAATAGAAATAAAAAACGTGTCGCACTTGGATTCCACAGATGTCAAAGGCGGCGAGCGCCGCCTGTCCGGCGGTGGTCGCCGCCAGTACCAGAGCACCAATCTTCTCTTCGTCTTCAATCCAGCTTCAAATCCAAAAGTACATATCTTTGGGTCTTCCTCTTCTTAACTGTAAATAGCATATAAAACACCTAAAAACCACCACAAATATACGCTAAAACTCCTCCCAAATACACAACATAATTGTGTATATCAAACTCCCCCACACTTGAATCTCACTCGTCCATGAGTGACTCAGAATACTATCACTCATAAAAACTATACCCCCCAGATCATCAAATGCAAGGAAGCTTACAGAGACGAATAAAAGCATTCTCATGCAAGCTCAACACCCAACCTAAACAACAATATATATATCAAATAAGCTCTAAACACCTACTCTACTCAACATCAACATAACAGAGTAGATCATCATCAACATCAACATCATGCTCAACTGAACCCATCAAACAACCAATCTAATAATCTAACATATTAAGCAATAAACCACCAACAACAAACCACCACACAAGTCCATCAAAAACATCATAAAAGAGAGTGAAAGTCTCCATAAAATCTACACCTTATCCCCCCAAATGAAAACCTACCCAAAACACTCCTATACTCCACTTCTTATGTCTCATGCGCCGGTAAATGATAGTCCTAAAACACTCTCTTTTTTTCCACTCATTTTGCTTAGGCGCCTTTTCAAGTTTTCACCTAACACTCTCTTTTCATTTTTCAAGAATGGACTCACCAACTCACACCACTCTGAATCTATTTTTTCCAAGGCCTAATGCCTGCCAGATTACTTGCTTATTACCTAGACCACCCTTTCGAGTTTTCAGTCTATCCCAGTATTTAATTTGCCTTCTTTAATTTTTATGGCTCTTTTTTTTATATAGCATATCAATAGAAATATAATTCCAACTCCCCAACACTTAGAACACACATTGTCCTCAATGTAGTAAAGACAAAATAAAATAAAGGGGAAGTAGAGAATAATACCACTACTGATGAGAAGGTGGTGGTGGTGGTGGATACTATGGGTAGTCCAGATACAAGGGGTATGTGGGCCACATGTCTTGGAAAAACTAAGCTTGTTGCTGAAAATAGCTAGTCTGCTGCTGAAAGAACTGAGACTGATCCTGGTGAAACTAGTGGATCTGGTCTATAGAAGTAGACAAAGGAGATTGTTGTGTGAACATCTCCTTCTGACGAACTGAAACCCGGCTCATCTGGCGCATCATATCATCATGTCAGCTCAAACCAGTGTCCTCTCCTGCTGAATTATTAGGAAAATCCAAACCAGGGACATCCTCATGCATGTCAGTATCGCCACGTGGAACAATCTCTGTAGCAGGCTCTGAAATAGATGGTAGAACAGCCTGTGGAGCAGAAGAAGTAGAGCCAGGAGCTCTAACAGGAATTGAGAGCTGCAGTAGACCAAATCGATGATACTCAAGTCCAATAGGTAAGTCAGCAATGGGCAGAAGAATCCTAAAAGTACCCGTAGGAGAACCAAATGAGTAGTATAATCGACCTCTATCCTCAGTAAGATATCCAACATTCCTCAAATGCTTAATGTCACAAGTGAAAGTTGAAGCTAATCTCTGAGATAATGGGGGAAAAGGAATGTTCAGAAACTCCCCCAAGATAGAAATCATGCCACCAATAGCAATCTTGCACTTCTTATGGCTCCTACACTTCTAGCAACAAATAAGAAACTAAGCTCTCCAATCTCTAATAAGCGTGCACTGTGGTGTCAATCTCCACATTGTTTCCAAGTCAGTGTAAGAAACTTTGTTCGCCTCTGTTTGGCCATACCAAGCCATCCTAATCACCTTATGAGCAATCTGTAAACAAGGATGAGACCATTTTTTAATTTTTTCTCTTGTTTTGGGATCACATGAAGCAAAACCAGTAGTGTTATACCAAAAATTCAACTCCTCCTCAGTAGCATCCCAAAGAGCATAATCAGAAGGCTGCTTGGAAATACCAAATGCCTCTTCAAGGCCAGCATAGGTCAAGAACATGTGACGAACCCGCTAACTGAAAAGAGATCTTCTCATTCATATGGTCATCTTCTAAAGTATTAAGAAATTCTCAAGTCCAGGCAGGGAATGTGGGAGCATTCTTAAAATAAAAAGTTCCTAATCCAGCATGAGTCCACATCAACCTAGTACAACTTTCCAATCCTAACTGCCTCATAGCAACGGGATCAAAAAATAGAGTAGACACAATCTCCCGTCCCTCAATAATCTTCCTCCGGCCCTCATGGACCTCGGAGGAGGCGGATCTAAAACTCATAGCACGCTTCCTAGAACTCATGATGAACAATATGAACTCTTAATGGACGGAAAAGAGGATCAAAGGCCAGAAATACCCGGATTTTTAGGCGTGGCGGACTCGATGTTCTTGGCGGCGGGCTCGATGTTCTTGACGGGTGCCGCCTCGAGTATTCTTCGAAAAATCAACAGATCTGCGGCGGTCGCCGCATTGAGTACACCGAAACGGCGGCGAGGCAGGCGGCGGTCTCAAAAACGACGAAGGTGGGCTTGGATCTAGTCGGATCTAAAGTGGATCTGAGCTTGAAAATTTTCCCTTTCCTTTCCTCTCCTCTCTTTTGTTTCTTCAAAAAGCTCTCTTTTTTTCACTCTCTGATTTTTTATGACCTCTCTTTACCCTCTTTCTGCTTTTATCTCACTCAAAATTTCAGCACTCTTTTTTTTATTTTCGATTTTCTTTTTTTAAGGGAAAGAGATAAATACTTGTACGGTAGGGGCGGCGGGTGCCGCCGGATTTACGGCGGTCGTCGCTGGAATGGCGGCGGTCGCCGCTGGCACTTCGTAACTAAGGGCTTGAAAAAATAAATGGCGGCGGGTGCCGTCGTGCTTACGGTGGTCGCCACCAGTTACGTTGTCCTCCTTTGCTCCTTCCTGCAGGTTAATCCACACAAAACAAAAGAAAAACCAAAACAAAAACAACTATGCTAGATAGGCAAAAAAAAAAAAGAAAGTACCTAGGCCGGGTTGCCTCTCGACAAGCGGCTTATTTAATGTTGTGGCTCGACATAATGCCAATTCATCAATTTTCAGCATCGGGCTTTGTTAGGGCACCCTCCTCAATTTTGTCCTTGGTAAATCCCTCATAGTACTTCTTCACTCTTTGACCAATCACCTTGAATAATGTGTGTGCTTTTTGATCATAGCACCCAATTGCACCATGGGGAAAAACTTTAGCAATCACATAAGGCCCTGCCCAACGGGATCTCAACTTGCCTGGAAAGAGTCTGAGGCGGAATTGAAATAGAAGGACTTTGTCACCAACTTTGAAGTCCTTTCTCAAGATGTTTTTGTCATGCCAAGCCTTAGTCCGCTCTTTGTAGTGAATAGTATTATCATAAGCTTCAATCTTTGCCTCCTCCAACTCTTGTAATTGGAGCTTTCTAAGCTCCCCAACTTCTTCAAGTTGTAAATTGCACTTCTTGATAGCCCAATAGGCCTTGTGTTCCAACTCAACTAGGAGGTGACATGCCTTACCAAAAACCAACCTAAAAGGTGACATACCAATAAGTGTTTTGTAAGCTGTCTTGTAGGCCCATAATGCATCATCAAGCCATCTGACTCCAATCTTTTTTGCTAGGAGACACCGTCTTCTCCAGAATGGATTTAATCTCCATGTTTGATACTTCAGCTTGGCCATTTGTTTGAGGATGATAGGCAGTAGAAACTCTTTGGTTGACATGATACTTCTTTAATAGGACAGTGATTGTCCTGTTGCAAAAGTGAGTTCCCCTATCATTTATGAGAGCCTTGGGGATTCCAAACCTGTTGAAAATATGGGACTTCAAGAAATCTGCAACAACTCTAGAATCATCAGTCCTGGTGGCCTCGCTTCCACCCATTTGGAAACGTAGTCTACCGCAAGTAAAATATAAATATTACCACTAGAGTTTGGAAAAGGTCCCATAAAATCAATACCCCAAACATCAAATATTTCACAAAAAATTAAACTAGTTTGGGGCATTTCATCCCTACTGGACATATTTCCAACTGTTTGGCACCTGTCACAAGATTTACATTAATTGTGTGCATCTTTAAAGATGGTAGGCCACCAAAATCCTGCATCAAGTACCTTCCTAGGAGTTCTTTGAACCCCAAAATGTCCCCTACATGCTCCAGAATGACAAAGTATAAGGAGAGAATTTACCTCATTTTCTGGAATGCAACGACGAATTACCTGGTCAAAGCAGTGCTTCCAAAGATAAGGGTCATTGTAGACAAAAAATCTAGCTGTACTGTGTAGTCTATCCCTCTGAGCTTTGTTGAAAGGTTGAGGGAATTCACCTGTGCTGAGGAAGTTCACCAAGTCTGCATACCATGGCTCTATGGTGCTCATCTTGAATAAGGACTCATCCGGAAAACTTGCTTGAATCTGCTTTTAAGGGGTACTCTCTTCTTGAACAACTCTGTTGAGATGATCGACCACCAGGTTTTCAGCACCCTTCTTGTCCTTGATCTCAATTTCGAATTCACTAAGCAATAGGACCCATCGAATCAATCTTGGATGTGCTTCTTTCTTTGTCAGTAGGTATCTCAGGGCAGCATGATCAGTATAAATGATTACCTTTGTTCCAAGGATGTAAGGTCTGAACTTCTCAAGTGAAAATACCACTGCAAGCATCTCCTTTTCTGTAGTAGAGTAGTTCCTCTGTGCACCATTCAGGGTCATTGATACATATTGAATCAAATGAGAAGCTTTAGCTTCCTTTTGGCCCAACACAACCCCTACCGCATAATCACTAGCATCACACATTATTTCAAAGGGCTTAGACCAATCAGGAGCCTGAATAATAGGGGCACTTGTCAAGCGGGCCTTAAGATCATCAAAGGCTACTGACACTCAGTTGTGAACTCAAACAACATGTCTTTATTCAACAGTTCGCACAGAGGTGATGAGATCTTGAAGAAGTCTTTAATAAACCTACTGTAGAAACCTACATGGCCTAAAAAAGAACGAACTTCGCGCACATTAGTAGGAGAGGGCAAAGATTGAATTACTTAAATCTTTGCCTTATCGACCTCAATACCCCCAGCTGAAACTATATGACCAAGTACAATACCCTGTTCTACTATGAAATGATACTTTTCTGAATTAAGCACTAAATTAGTGTAAACACATCTAGCAAGCACAATTGATATGTGATTTAGGCATGCATCAAAATTATCCCCATGTACGGTAAAATCATCCATGAAAACCTCAATGAAATTCTCAATGTACTCAGAAAAGATGCTTACCATACACCTTTGGAAAGTCCCAGGGGCATTGCACAAACCAAATGGCATCCGACGGTAGGCAAAAGTGCCAAATGGGCAAGTGAATATTGTCTTGGCTTGATCTTTAGGGGCAATGGCTATCTGAAAGTAGCATGAGTATCCATCTAGAAAGCAATAAAATACTCTGCCAGCCAATCTCTCATGCATCTGATCAATGAAAGGAAGGGGGAAGTGATCCTTCCTAGTGGATGCATTCGGCTTGCGGTAGTCAATGCAAACTCTGTAACCTGTCTGCAGTCTTGTAAGGACCAATTCTCCCTGCTGGTTCTCCACCACTGTAATTCCTCCTTTTTTGGTACAACCTGTGTGGGGCTAACCAATTTGCTGTCAGAGATAGGGAAAACCATACCTGCTTGCAAGAGTTTCAAGACTTCTTTCTTCACCACCTCCATCATAGGTGGATTTAAATGCCTCTGTGGTTGTCTAGATGGCTTCTCTTCTCCTTCCAGCAGTATACGATGCATGCAAGTGGTGGGGCTGATTCCCTTGATGTCAGCAATGGTCCAACCAATTGTTGTCTTATATTCTTTTAGAACTGCCACTAGCCTGTTTTCTTGATCTTTTGTGAGCTTGTTGGAGATGATCACTGATAATGTCTCCTTGTCTCCAAGGAATACATACTTGAGGTGGTCTAGGAGTTGCTTTAACTCAATCTCTGGTGCCTGCACAACAGAGGGCAAAAGCTTTTCCCTAGGCAGGGTTAGTGGTAAAGGAGTTTTGCCAGGTGGATCGAGAGGAAGCTTAAAATAAGGATCCATCTCGTTTACAATATCATGTATATCAGTTGATAAAGTAAAATCCAAACTAGAATCAACAATAATAGATTGCACATCATCTCGTTGATTTTCATAAAAAAACATCTTGCACCACAATCTCAAGCATATCAATAGCATATACAGAGTAATTATCAGAAGGATATTTCATGGCTTCATAAATATTATAATTAATGGTTTGGCCATCAAATTCCATGGTTAAAGAGCCAGTGCTCACATTGATTTTTGTATTGGCTGTTTTCAAGAAAGGCCTCCCTAACAGAATAGGGATTGCATGATCATCATGTTCCATTTTAAGCACATAGAAATCAGCAGGAAAAGTGAGATCACCAACCATAACCAAAACGTCCTCTAATAAACCTATAGGACGAACATTAGACCTATCAACTAACTGAATAGAGATATTAGTGGCATGCATAGGTCCAAGTTTCAGAGATTCATAGAGAGTAGAATGCATTACATTGATGGAAGCACCCAAATCTAGCATGGCTTTGTCAACTTTAGTACCTCCAATTGTAATAGGAATAGTAAACATACCAGGATCCCCGCACTTCTTAGGTAAGCATTTTTGAAACACAACTGAAACATGCTCGCTTACCTTCACCTTGTTTTTACTGTTCTTGTCCTGAATCCGCTTTGTAGTGCACATCTGCTTCAAGAACTTTGCATAGCATGGGATTGACTTGATCAAGTTAAGGAGAGGAATGTTGACCTCAACATTTCTAAACATCTCGAGCATGTCTTTGTCCTACTTCAAGGGCTCTGTACGCTTTAATGCAAATGGAAATGGAGCAACTAGCTTCCATTCAGGGAAAGCTGTATATTTTTCTTCATCGGAGGCTTCAGCAGGTAGGCGGCAGTCGTCGTCAGATGGGCGGCGGTCGTCGCTTTTTTCGGAAAAACTAGGCGGCGAGTCATCACCATCGTGGTGGGTGCCGATGTCCTGGTGGCGGGTGCCGCCATTTAATTTTTGGTCGCCTCCAATTAATTCCAATTTGCAGTAGCCAAGCTCATCTTGGCGGCGGTCGCCGTTATCCGCGCGACGGTCGCCGTTATCCAGGCGGCGGTCGCCGCCCTCACCCTCGTCAGATTCTTCCACTATTCTGTCCTCAAGTTGTCTCCCACTCCTCATAGCGACAACACTGACATTACGAATATTCGGGTGGACTTTTGCTTGAGAGGGGAGCTTACCCGAATCTCTTGCTTCCAGTTTGTTTACAACTTCAGAGATTTGACTCATTTGTTGTTCCAAGTTGTGAATGCTTGCTAATGTAGTATCCTGGAATTTCACTTGATTTTGAGACAGTTGAGTCATACTATCTTGAAGAGTGAGGTTATTTTGCATCAGCATCTTCATCATGTCTTCCATAGAAGGAGCCACATTGGGATTCTATCCATGAGGCCTTGGTTTAGCTTGTTAAAACTGATCCTGTTTCTGCTTTGCCTCGAGGTCTTTCCATATGAAGTTATGATGATCTTTCAGCCAGACTTGTAGGTGTTTGAATAAGGATCATGTCTTGGCTTCATTTGGTACCTTCCAACTGCATTCACCTCCTCTTGTAGTGTAGGACATGCATCAGTAGGATGAAATGCGTCATTACAGATTCCACAAGCCTTAGCCTGTTGAGCAATACCCTTCAGCTTCAACCGCCTCACTTCTTCTTTCAGCACATCAAAGTCAGCTTGATCAATTTTAGAATGAAAGTTGGTGACTGACAAGTTTTTAGAACCTCTTCTAGTATATTGCCTAGAATCATCAGCCAACATAGAAACGATGTCTAGAGCCTCTTCATAGGTTCTCTTTATGATGTTTCCACCACAAGAGGAATTGACCAATCGCCTGTCATCTTCACAGAGTCCTCCATGGAGATAGAGAATAAGATCATGATTTGCATAACCATGGTAGGGATAGCTCTTTACTAGCTTCTTGAAGCGCTCAAAATATTCATAAAGCGACTCGTTGGGGAATTGCTCTATGTTACAGATCTGCTTCTTGAGTTGATTAGACTTGGTTGCAGGGAAGTATTTGTCAAGAAACAACTTCTTCAAGTTCACCCAAGTAGTAACGCTTCCAAGAGGTAGAGCATGATACCAGTCTTTAACGGATTCCTTTAGAGAAAAGGAAAACGCTCTTAGCCTCATATGTTCTTCAGTAATATTGATGTCCGCCTTTTTAGTCATGTTTTTAGGGTGTGTTTTTGTGTGTTTGAGTCTTTTTCTTTTGTTTTGTGTTTTATTTTAAGTCGTTTGTGTGGGTTTTTGTATTTTCATGAGATATGGAGTCTACATAAGCTTTGGTGGTGTTTTGTAGGTTTTTTGGAGCTGTTTGGAGCATTGCAAGAGAGGGTGGACAAGCTATGAGGAAGATTTGAGTTGATGAGATAGGGAAGTAGGGCCAAGAAGAGTGAAATCATGAAGAGATGTGAAGAAATCGACCCAAGATCGTGCTAGGAAGGGGTCGTGCACGAACCAAGATGAGGAAGCTAGAAGAATGCTCTCAGGACCGACCAATCAGGGTCGTGCTCGACCCAAATAGCGAGAGGAACCCTCAAGACCGACCCTATGAGGGTCGTGCACGACCCATTTGGGTCGTGCTTGGCGCCGACCTTCTCTCTATCCTGAGATCTTAAGGATTTATTCTATCTTTGTATTTTAGGAAGGTTATTTTATCTTGTTTCCTAGTTGAATTAGGACTCCTTTTCTTCTATAAAATTAGATTAAACTCTTTGTTTTTTTTTTGGGGGGGGAACCAACACCGGTCTAGGGCCCGAGGGGCATGTTAGAGGAGGCGGAGGAAGAGAGAGAGAGAGAGAAGTTGGTATGAGAGGATATAGAGTAGAGATTGGTGTTGCTTGGTGATGTTCGCATTTCTAGTATAGTTTTTAGTAGGTTTTCTTTGCTTATTAGGTTTAGTTTTGTTAAGTTTAGGCTTAGTTTTGAGTGTTTTTAGGTAGTTTTGCATATTTCTATGAAAAGAGTGGAAGCTACACTATTTTGTGTATTTTGTAGGTTTTAGCGAGGAAAGGAGCTATATGGAGCTGAATTTGGAGCATTACAGTGAAAGACGAAGGAGTACAAGATTGAAGAAGTCAGAGCTCAAGATTTACGAGAGGAAGTGTGGAAGAAACCAAAAGCCCAGGCTCGTTAACGAGGCTGTGAGGGCTCGTTAACGAGGCCACGAAAGAGAAGAATTGAAGTTTTATTTTATAATTCACCGATCCTGAGCGGGAATTTATTTCCGTGTCGGTTGAGTATCTTTTTAGAATTTTTTAGGGTTATTAGAATATGTATTTTAGGTTTTATTATCCTTTTAGATTTTATTTCTATCTTTTAGGGTTTGTTTCTATCTTTTTATGAAAGTTTATATCTTTTAGCCTTTTTAGTTTTTAGCTTTTTAGTATAAATACCCTTCTATCTAGCATAGAAAGGGAGAAGCTTTTGGAAGAGAATTTCGAAGGGCCGAGAGAGAGAGACGTCGGATCGGAGTCGGTTCGGTAGACGACAGCCACCGGGATCGTTAGTCGTGATTTTGATTCGGTATTTTGATGTTTTCGGTTTCTTCTGAATCTCTGTAAGACGATATTTTCTTATTAATTTCGGTACTGTTTTGTTTTCAATGTTTCCTTTGATTGAAGTTATTAGTTTCTTAGTTATGATTAGTGAGTAGTTTTCTTTTCTAGGATCGGGGTTAAGCCCGACATAGTTGAGCATGTTTGATGAGTAAGACTGTGTGTTGAATGCCTTTTATCTTTTATTGAGATTTGTTTGTTGTGCTTATACCGAAAAGAAACCGAAAAGAAAGTTGAGGTAATTTGGGTTTTTAACTTGATTGAAAGAGAAAGTTAGTAACTTGAAGGTTGATATTGTTTGAATACGAAAGTTTCAAGCTTTAGATCCAAAACAAGCAATTAAGTGAATTAGGATACGAAAGTTTGTTAATTTACTTGCTAAGTCAACGAAAGTTGATGACTCTATCTGTTTAAAGGCATGATCTTATCTTCTTACGGGTTTTTATGCTTGGCTATGTTGTGGTGTCCCTAGTCCTAGATCTTTGTTTTATTTGAATTATTTCTAGTGAATTTTCGTTGTTGAGTACTTGCCTCGGTACCGAATTTAATTAGAATTTAATTAGGTCGTTATTTGAAGTGTTTTTGTGTTCGGTGGTTCGTTAACGACCTTGACAGTGTCATTAACGAGGCTACTTGTGAGTGTTTTTATTTGTTTTTTGTTTGCTTTTCAGTAGATTGATAAACGAACAACCTTGCTTCATGTGGAACGATCTTGACCTCCCTATACTCAGCGGGTCTTGATTATAAATTTATTTGTTGTCAAGAAACCCTCTCAACAAATTGGCGCCGTTGCGGGGGAAGCAACGAGTTTGTTATTTTATCTTTGGGTTCGGGAATAGCCCGACCCCGTTTTTGTTTTTAATTTTTGTTTTCTTTGTCTGTTTTCTCAGTGTATGCCGGTTGGACGACGAAGGCTTCAGTTTGATAACACTGGTTATTACTCAGAACCCGAACGTTACCTGCACCGTCGACTCCGAGAAAACCGAGCCATGGCCATAGCAGAAGAGATGGCTCGAGAGTTAGAGATCCTTCGGACTCAGATGGAGGCACTGAAAGCTGAGAAGGACGGCGCAGGCCGAAGCTGAGCGCCAACGAGCTGACAAAGCTCGTCTACAAGAAGAGCTTGATGCCTATCCAAGGAATGCCAAACAATACATGCATCCAAAACTGAGGGTGCCAGAATCTCTTATTGTGCTTCCAGCGATAGAGAAACCTTTTGAGATCAAGTCTCAATTTATATCCTTAATCAAACGGGCTCAGTTTGAAGGGAAACCTCCTCAGTGCCCTATGGAGCATATTAGAAACTTTTTAGATGGTCTCTTACTGGAAAGGCCCTGAACTGGTTGAAGAGCCTACCTTCTAAGTCTATCAGGACTTGGAAAGCTTTGTATGATCAATTTCTTACAAAGTTTTTCCCTCCTGCTAAGACAACGGAGTTGAGGAAACGCATTACCTCCTATCACCAGTTGCCTAATGAAACATTCGTTGAAACATGGGAAAGATTCAAACAGATGCTTAGATAGTGCCCTACTCATGGGCAACCTTTATATATTTTGCAAGAAATCGTTTTCCAGGGTATCAACGAAGAGACCAAGAACCGCATCAACACGCATACTGCGTGCGGTTTTATAGAGATGAACCCGACAGAGGCGTGGGAACTGTTGGATAAGTTGGCTAATTACGATGCTATGTATGGAACCCAGCAAACTCCACAAACTCAAAAACGTCTCTACATACCTAACCGAGAAGAAGTTGACCCAGATGTTAAAAATCAATTCTTACAAGACGAGGTCAGCCGTCTGAAGAAACAGGTAAGTTTTCTGAAATCCTCTCAATCATGTCAAGAATGTGGTTCTTCTGCACATAGTACTTCTGCTTGCACTAACATTGAACAGGTTAGAGCCGCTGAGACAATAGCTGAGATGAATTATATGAGAGGACCATACAGGAACCAACCTAATTATAATGATAGGTCGAACAACTATCAACCATGGGGCAATCAGAATACAAGCTATACAGGGCCCCCACCAAATAGACGACCTGCACCATATCGACCTCCAGGCCATCAGGAGACGCCATCATGGGTTCAGGAAATAAAGGAAAGCATTAACGGAGTGAACAACAAAGTTGATGAAGTTCAAGCCAAACTGAACCGACAAGATAAAAGATGGGGAGAGTTCGATGTTTGGAAGAGGAGTGTTGATTCCCAACTAGGGGACTTAGCTGCACGGATTCCAAGACCACAAGGGCAACTCCCGGGCTGCCCCGAGGAGAATCCTAGAGGCCAAATAGCAGCAGTACACCTCAGAAGTGGGAAGACATTACCGGAGAGAGTTCAAGCTGAAGAGAAGGAGGAACAAGACCTCGCAAAATGGCTCGTTAACGAGCCAACGAGAACCAATACCGAGCCTACAAACCAGGATGACGAGGCTCCAAGGGTTCCAGACGACCCTACCACAGGTAAGTTCTCTAAACCGAGCCTCCCTCTCAATTCCAGGGTAGTTAACGACCCCACCAGGGTCGGTAACGACCCGCCGAGGACATCAATCGACCCCAGTGTCGACCCGGTACTCTCACCTCTCGAGCCTAACTTGGTTCCGAGAATGGTGAAATCTCTTCCATTTCCAACTAAGAAATCTATGGACTCTACTGAGAGTAAGTTCAAGCGTTTCGTTAAGATTCTTCAGGGCATTAATATTTCCATCCCATTCGCTGAGGCCCTAAGTGAAATGCCGGCTTACACAAAGTTTTTGAAAGATATTCTTAGCAGGAAAAGGTCCATTACAGAGCTGCAAGATGAAGTCAAATCGACAACTCTACCGGAAAAGCTAGGAGATCTAGGAAGGTTTGCAATAACGATTGGCATAGGCAACCACAAGTTCAAGGCTTTATGCGATCTAGGTGCCAGTGCTAGTCTCGTTCCTCTCTCAATCTGGTCTAAAGCCAATATGGGACCACTAGAGCCCATCAATATGCGGCTTTATATGGCAGACGGATCTTGCATCAAACCAACACGGCTGATAGAAGACTTTCCAGTTCAAGTGGGCAATTTCTTTGTTCCTAACGACTTCATCGTTATGACAATGCCCGAAGATCCGGTGGTGCCTATTATTTTGAGAGGACTCCTATCTTTCGAAATTGGGGATGAGGTGATGGAATTCCGATTCAAACAATCCAACAAGGAGTCCGAAAAAGCCGAAGTCAAGATGCTCTACACTCACAAAGAGATCATTAAATGTGGAGACCCTATAGGAAGATCAGCATTAAGTGATGAAATTTCAGGGCAATGATGGGCAGAAATAACCACTGCAGTTTCAGTATCGAGTCCTCCAGCATCGTTACCGATTCTCCTGGCAGAAGACGCAGGCTCGTTAATGACCACTCCAGGTTCGTTAACGACCCTAGCCGAAGATAGCGAAATTTCAGCCTTTGAATGCTTTGAGGAAGTGTTGAAGACAGAACCAGAAGAGCCGATTCTAATCCCTGCTGAACCGTCCCCAACACTTAAACCTCTGCCAGATTCCCTCAGGTATGAATTCCTCGGTCCTAATTCTACCCTACCTGTCATCATTAATGCTGAATTAAAAGATGAGGAAGTAGGAAAACTCCTGAATGTGCTTAGGATGCATAGAAAAGCCATAGGCTACTCCCTAGATGATATAACTGGCATATCCCCTTCTCTTTGCATGCATAGGATTTACATGGAGGACAATCATAAACCCACCATAGAGCATCAACGTAGATTAAATCCTAATATGAAGGATGTAGTTAAAAAGGAAATCATTAAATTACTTGATGCTGGGATCATATTTCCTATTTCGGACAGTCAATGGGTGAGTCCGGTCCATGTAGTTCCAAAGAAAGGGGGGATGACTGTGATAGAAAATGAAAAGGGAGAGCTTATTCCGACTAGAACCACCACTAGTTGGAGGATGTGCATTGATTATAGGAAGCTTCATAGTGCTACTAGAAAAGATCATTTTCCACTTCCTTTCATAGATCAGGTGTTAGAACGCTTAGCCCAGCATGATTATTTCTGTTATTTAGATAGCTATAGCGGCTTTTGGCAGATTCCACTCATCTTGATGATCAAGAGAAAACAACCTTTACATGTCCCTATGGAACTTTTGCTTATAAAAGAATGCCATTTGGGCTTTGCAATGCCCCTGCTACCTTTCAAAGATGTATGATGGCCATTTTTTCAGATACGATAGAGGATATTGTAGAGGTTTTCATGGATGACTTTTCTGTTTATGGTTCTTCATTTGATTCTTGTCTTGATAACCTTGCACGAGTGCTTAAAAGATGTGAAGAAACCAATCTTGTGCTAAACTGGGAAAAGTGTCATTTTATGGTTCAAGAGGGGATAGTACTAGGACACCTTGTCTCTAAAAGAGGGATAGAAGTATATAGAGCGAAAATTGAGCTTATTGAAAAACTACCTCCTCCCTCTTCTGTAAGAGACATTAGGAGTTTTTTAGGGCATGCTGGCTTTTACAGACAATTTATTCAGGATTTTTATAAGATAGCTAAACCTTTGACTAACCTACTAATGAAAGATGTAGTGTTTGAGTTGTCTCCAGAATGTCTTGAAGCATTTTACAGGTTAAGAGCTGCCCTCGTGTCTGCCCCCATTATGCAGTCTCCAGATTGGACATTACCCTTTGAGATTATGTTTGATGCTAGTGACTATGCAGTTGGCGCAGTCTTAGGGAAACGGAAGGACAAGAAGCTCCACGCCATCTATTATGCCAGTAAGACGCTTGATGAGACGCAGAGTAAGTATACCACCACAGAGAAGGAGTTTCTAGCAGTGGTATTTGCCTTTGAAAAATTCCGGTCTTACCTTGGTGGATCCAGAGTGATTGTTTATACTGACCATGAAGCTGTTAGATACTTAATGGCTAAGAAAGATGCCAAACCTAGATTGCTTCGTTGGATGCTCTTGCTGCAGGAATTTGACCATGAAATAAGAGACAAAAAGGGAGCAGAAAATCTAGTGGCAGATCACTTGTCCAGGTTGCCAGTAGAGCATATCACCGAGTCCAACAATGAGGTGCCGATAAATGAATCCAGATCCGACGAACACCTCTTGCTGAATGAGGTCAAACTCCACAAGACCCTCGTCACCGACCCCTTCAGGGTCGTTAACGAGGTGCCGAGGCTGGAAGACACAAATAACGAGGGAAAATTTTTAGATTGGGACGGCATGCCAGTCAATCAGGTCGTTACTAAGCCACGGGAGGTCGTTACCGAGGTCAAAATAATGATTCCTAGCTCGTTAACGACCCATCCAGGTAAGATTTCTTAAACTGAGCCTTCTCGAATCAATTTCACTCCTTCTCCTTCTTCTATTTCTTCTTCTTCAATATCAATCCATGCTATTAGAGGGTCAAAAGCCCCTTGGTTTGCTGATTTCGCTAACTATCTTGTAGGAGGCGTAATTCCCGAGGGCCTTACCCCACAAAAGAAGAAGAAATTTCTCCATGATGTAACACAATACTATTGGGATGATCCCTACTTGTTTAAACAAGGGAGCGATCACCTCTTTAGGCGTTGTGTTCCAGAAGAGGAGATCGAGAATGTAATCCGTCAATGTCACACACTTCCAACTGGAGGCCATGCAAAAGGATTCAAAACTACTGCGAAGATTCTTCAAAGTGGTCTCTATTGGCCAACAATGTTCAAGGATGTACAAACTTATGTGACAGCATGTGATGGATGTCAACGCTCAGGCAACATAACTTGGAGACTTGAAAATCCACTAACTGGGATATTAGAGGTTGAGCTATTTGATGTATGGGGCATTGACTTCATGGGACCGTTTCCTGCCTCAGGCCCCTACAAGTACATCCTAGTTGCGGTCGACTATGTCTCCAAATGGGTGGAAGTTGTTGCTACAAGGACTAACGACGCCAAGACTGTGGCTAAATTCATCAAGACCAATATTTCCCCCAGGTTCGGCGTTCCAAGAGTCCTTATCAGTGATGGTAGTTCCCATTTCATTGAGCGGAGTTTCGAAGCCCTTTTGGCTAAGTATGGGGTATCTCATCGGGTGGCAACGCCCTATCATCCCCAAACGAGTGGCCAGGTTGAAGTTTCAAACAGGCAAATAAAGAGCATATTGGAGAAGACAGTTTCCCGTTCTAGGAAGGATTGGTCCTCCAAACTAGATGACGCTCTGTGGGCATATAGGACAGCATACAAGACGCCTCTCCACACCACCCCTTATAATCTAGTGTATGGCAAGGCATGTCATTTACCGGTCGAGATGGAGCATAAAGCATTATGGGCTCTTAAGGAGCTCAACATGAGCCTCGACGCAGCAGGAGCAAAAAGACTCATGGACTTGCAAGCACTAGAGGAACTGAGGCTGAAGGCGTACGAAAATGCTGAAATCTACAAGGAGCGCACCAAAAGGTGGCATGATCGGAAATTGGTGCCCAAAACTTATTACGTCGGCGATAAGGTACTTCTCTTCAATTCTAGACTCAAATTATTCCCCGGAAAACTCAGGACACGATGGAGTGGGCCATTTGTGGTTCATCACATTTATCCTCACGGAGCAGTAGAGTTGACCGATAACCGAGGCGTAATCTTCAAAGTTAATGGACACCGGCTGAAGAAATTCCATGAGCAAACTGACCCGGACGAAGAGATAAGAGTCACCATGGCTCTCACATCATCAGACTAGCCAAGGGAGCTCGTCGGGCTAACGACGTTAAAAATAGCGCTTACGGGAGGCAACCCGCTTTTAGAATAGATTTAGTTTTTCTTTTTTCTTTTTTAGATTATTTTCTTAGCTTTCTTTTGTTTTTCTTTTTAGTTTTAGTTAGGATAGAAATTAGAATTTTTGAGCTAATAAGATTTCAGGAGAAGGGATCGAACAATCACTCCATGAGGCTACGTCAGCTCGTTAACGACCCACCCAGGGTCGTTAACGACCCGGTTCAAAGCCCCGACTCGTCAAGAAACGGGGCAGGTAAGATTTTTACCCTAATCTATCTTATTTTCTACCCTAGCCGCCGCCTCTACCTACCCTTTCCCCTCCTATAAAAACCCCTTTTACCCCCTTCCACAAATCTACCACTACTCTCCCAATTTCATACTTCTCCAAACCCCAAAAGCTCGAAATCCCACTCCTTTCTCTCCCACCGGTTCGGAATCCTACACTCCACGACCACCGAGAGGCCGTCGTTACCGGAGCCCGGAAACCGATCACCGACGAGACACAAGCTCGTTAACCACCCCGATTCCGACCCTTTGTTCTTCAATTTCTCGATTCTCCGGTATGATTTCTAAACCCTTGCTCGAAATTGCATGATTGATTGTCTTTAGGGTCGAGATTTCGTGTCTTGAATCGTGTTCTTAGCAAGGTCGATTTGCATGATTGGTTTTTGTTCATAAAAATTCTTGATTGTGCTTAGTTGTTCATGTTTTAGGAAGAATTATTCATGTTAGATTATCTATTGCAACACTCTAGTTAGGAAAGCATGAATTTTTCTTGTTCTAAATCTTAAGTTCAATCTTTGCATGTCAAAATTTTGGGTAATTTTAGCATGTTCGGGATGGGTAATCGAGCAAGTATGGGGTGCTTATACCCGATTGAGGGATCGATGGAAAAATATAGAAGATTGCATGCTTGATTTGTGTTTTAATTTAAGGTAGATTAAAATCGGAAATTCTGGTTTTTGTTCTCGACGGCTCGTTAAAGACCCACCCAGGCTCGTTAATGACCCTGTAATGCTTCATAGATCAATCCGAGTCCAGAATCGTAAACGACCCAATTGGGTAGTTAATGAATAATTCCGAGGTTAATTCGAGACCAAGTATGGGGTCTCTTACCTATCTATTTTGAGTGGATCTTATCTTGGAAAAATCTTGATTATTTTGTAGGATCCATGGCAAGTTCAAGCAGACCCGCTACCCAAGCTCAGAAGAAAAGGAGAAACCATAGGTCCCCATCTCCACCTCGAGTGGATGATGTGATTTTGAGCACTCAAGGCTAAGTACGGCGTTACCGTGATTTTCTGGAGAAGGACCACTACACCCGATGGTTCTCAAAGTCCAGCACTGTCAACACGGGGATCTACACGGATGTTAAAGACGCTTTCGTCATCCTTGGAGCCGCCCATCTTTTGAAGCAGGAGAGTTTGCCACACTATCCTGCCCTCACATCCGAGTTCTTGGCCACCATGGAGACCAAATTCTCGTCGAAGACCTCGGCTGGACGAATCCGGTTTCGGCTCGGTAACGAGGACCGTGAGTTCACAATGGCGGAGTTCAACGCAATCTTAGAGCTCCCAAACCCATCAAGAGATTACAGCTTGAAGGACTACCGAGTGACTCGCACTTGGAGCTATATTACCGGGGAGGTTCAATCCTCCACCGCGGCATTATCAGGGGCAACCATCATCAATCCCATCTTCAGGATTATTCTTAGAGTCCTCGCCGCGACATTTTGGGCGAAGAGAGAGTTGAACCGGCCTACAAGGACGAAAGTTGCTTGTCTCCGCACCATCCTTTTCGAGGAGCCCGACCCCTTGAATTTGGGGTACGAATGGCTTTACTACATCGGAAAATCAACCAAGTCCAAGGAGGTTTGGTGTGGCAATTTGGTTAGCCTCTTGGCTAAGAATCTTGGAGTCGATCTCACCCGCTACACACCGGCTCACGCCCAACTCCTCAACAAAAATTATTGGTATAGCTCCGGTGTCTTCATTCAAGACGAGGGAGGATTTAAGGTGAAGGTTCAAGATCGCATAGTTACACCTACCCTCGACAAGTTCGAGCTTCTCTACGTACCGAATTGGTACGAGGCGTGGACGGGACATGCCTACCTAAACCGGAGGACGAGCTTTCGCTTAGGCCATGTGAATCCCGGTTTGAGCGGGAAGCCATGGATGAAGATGAAGATGAAGATGATGAAGAGGACACCGAGGTAATAGGCAACAACACTGAAGAGGCCGAAACCGAGGGCGGCACTGAGGAGCTCAATTTCGAGGAAGAAGACGTCGACACAGAGGTCCTAGGGAGCAACATCTTCGTTGACGAGACCACCAGGCTCGTTAACGACCATTTCCAGCCCCATTCCAACACTGTTAACGAGGCACCCAACTTCGTTAACGAGGTGCCGAGAGCCCCTGTCGACCTACCACCAGCTCCTGTCGACCCTCATGCCTATGGACTCATGCCTTACAACCCGGTGATGTATCAAGACCACTTCCAGCCTCACTACCCACCACCTCCTCAGCCCGAGTACACAGGATCGAGTATACCACCACCATGGGCCGAGGATCTTTCTGCACAGATGCAACAACTTCACCTCCAGCAGGATCACATTCATAGGAGGATGGATATATGGGAAACTGTCTATTCTGCTCGCATGTCGATGGAGGATGAGAGGCAGCGTCAGAGAGAGGCGGAGGACGCTGAGCGTTGGAGGACGATGTATGACTTCATGGGGAACTTTGAGCACTACTTTCCTCCACCAAACCGTTAATTCAGCTTGAAGATGACGTTTTTCCTTGTTTCCACTTTTACAACTTTGTAAGTTTTTTTTATTTCTTTCTTTTTCTTTTTAATCTTCTGATGTTTTCTTTTCTATTTCTTTTCCTTCTTCTTATTTTTCTTACAATGGGGACACTGTAATTTTAAGTATGGGGTGGGAGAAAGTAGAAAACTTATGTCCTAGGTGTTTATGTGTTTTATGTAGTTTCTATTTCTTTATGTCGAAAAAAAAATATATATAAAAAAATTGAAAAAATCGAAAAAAATATCCCTTCTTAAAAAATCTAAAAAAAAGAGTTTTTTTAGAATTGATAGATATCCCTTCTTAAGTTCTATGATAGCAATCGCTAAATTAATCATATAAATCCTTGCAAGCATGTCTTTAAAAGTATAGCCGGATTCTCAACTTGAAATTAATGGTTTTAGAAGAAGATAGCATTTGATGAAATTGAGCACCTATACTTTATAGCATAGATGATGCAATCCAACAAAATCTACCTTGTGAGTATTTTTGGCCTTATAGGGAGATCACTTATAAATCCCTCTTCTTTTCTTGTGTGATTTACTCTCTTTATGCATATTATCTCTTGGAATTGTGATGGTTATCTATTTCTTGAGACCCTTATAAGATTTTTAGTTCATTACTTGTAAAGATCATATGATGGAGAACTTATTTTCATAAGCCCTATTATTCCCTATCTACCTTTACATTATTCCTTCTTTTTGATAACCAATTCTAGCCAGAAACCTTTTATTCTTAGCTCCACAAAAAGTATTCCCTAGCCAAGATAAGCTTGACCCTATCCGGGAATTAGGACTTAGATTGGAGAGGTAAGTTTTGTGGTGTGTTAAATTCTGTTTGGGAAGAGTAGATTGGAAGGATGTTTGGGAAGGGTAGATTGGAAGTCTCTTGCTTTTACATGTAATAAGAAAGGTCTCTTGATGAGAAAAAAATGCACGAAATAAAGTTTTTGAAGGAAGTGAAAAGAGGAGAAATAATGTATATGGTGGTTCGTTAACGACCCTGATGTGGGTTCGTTAACGAGGCAGCGAGGTGAAAAAAAAGAAAAAGAAAAAAAAGGGAAAGAGAAGGAGAATGATAAAAGGAGGTGAAGAGTTGAGGTGCAATTGTATTTATAGATAATATCAGAGATTCTTTTAATTTGTTATGAGACTTTCTAGGATGATAAAGGGTGAGTGAAAATAAGTGTGCATAAAGAGAATGAGTTTGGTATGATCTTTTATGAGAGTTTTTGTAATGTGTGAGTTTTTAGGAGTCTTTTGATTCCCGGATATTATTAGCACCACATGAACAAAATATTTCCACGCCTTATTGTTTTTACCAAGCCCCATTACAACCCGGCCGAATGGAAACTTCTATGAAGTTTTTCATTGAGCCACCTAAGTTCTCTTGATGATTGTTTCCTTGTTTTGACAAATCATGGGTGGAGAGTATTGGTGATATAAGTTCCAATTCCTATGAGTTTTGGTATATAAGATGAGTTGAGAGATTGAATTTATAAGCCTAAACACTTGAGAGTTGAGTGAAACACAATATCCCGTGTAAGGTTGGATTGTATTATTTTATGTCTATTTAAGTGCATATATGTGTGAGGATGTTAATAGTCTTTTGCTATATTTTTCTCATGTGTAGATGTTGCTTTTTAGAAGTTGGCTATGTCTTGATGAGTATGTTTGTTTTGGTTTTGGTTAGTGTCTTGTTTATTGCTTGAGGACAAGCAAGTCTAAGTATGGGGTATTTTGATGTTCGCATTTCTAGTATAGTTTTTAGTAGGTTTTCTTTGCTTATTAGGTTTAGTTTTGTTAAGTTTAGGCTTAGTTTTGAGTGTTTTTAGGTAGTTTTTCATATTTCTATGAAAAGAGTGGAAGCTACACTATTTTGTGTATTTTGTAGGTTTTAGCGAGGAAAGGAGCTATATGGAGCTGAATTTGGAGCATTACAGTGAAAGACGAAGGAATACAAGATTGAAGAAGTCAGAGCTCAAGATTTACGAGAGGAAGTGTGGAAGAAAACAAAAGCCCAGGCTCGTTAACGAGGTTGTGAGGGCTCGTTAACGAGGCCACGAAAGAGAAGAATTGAAGTTTTATTTTATAATTCACCGATCCTGAGCGGGAATTTATTTCCGTGTCGGTTGAGTATCTTTTTAGAATTTTTTAGGGTTATAAGAATATGTATTTTAGGTTTTATTATCCTTTTAGATTTTATTTCTATCTTTTAGGGTTTGTTTCTATCTTTTTATGAAAGTTTATATCTTTTAGCCTTTTTAGTTTTTAGCTTTTTAGTATAAATACCCTTCTATCTAGCATAGAAAGGGAGAAGCTTTTGGAAGAGAATTTCGAAGGGCCGAGAGAGAGAGACGTCGGATCGGAGTCGGTTCGGTAGACGACAGCCACCGGGATCGTTAGTCGTGATTTTGATTCGGTATTTTGATGTTTTCGGTTTCTTCTGAATCTCTGTAAGACGATATTTTCTTATTAATTTCGGTACTGTTTTGTTTTCAATGTTTCCTTTGATTGAAGTTATTAGTTTCTTAGTTATGATTAGTGAGTAGTTTTCTTTTCTAGGATCGGGGTTAAGCCCGACATAGTTGAGCATGTTTGATGAGTAAGACTGTGTGTTGAATGCCTTTTATCTTTTATTGAGATTTGTTTGTTGTGCTTATACCGAAAAGAAACCGAAAAGAAAGTTGAGGTAATTTGGGTTTTTAACTTGATTGAAAGAGAAAGTTAGTAACTTGAAGGTTGATATTGTTTGAATACGAAAGTTTCAAGCTTTAGATCCAAAACAAGCAATTAAGTGAATTAGGATACGAAAGTTTGTTAATTTACTTGCTAAGTCAACGAAAGTTGATGACTCTATCTGTTTAAAGGCATGATCTTATCTTCTTACGGGTTTTTATGCTTGGCTATGTTGTGGTGTCCCTAGTCCTAGATCTTTGTTTTATTTGAATTATTTCTAGTGAATTTTCGTTGTTGAGTACTTGCCTCGGTACCGAATTTAATTAGAATTTAATTAGGTCGTTATTTGAAGTGTTTTTGTGTTCGGTGGTTCGTTAACGACCTTGACAGTGTCATTAACGAGGCTACTTGTGAGTGTTTTTATTTGTTTTTTGTTTGCTTTTCAGTAGATTGATAAACGAACAACCTTGCTTCATGTGGAACGATCTTGACCTCCCTATACTCAGCGGGTCTTGATTATAAATTTATTTGTTGTCAAGAAACCCTCTCAACAAATTGGCGCCGTTGCGGGGGAAGCAACGAGTTTGTTATTTTATCTTTGGGTTCGGGAATAGCCCGACCCCGTTTTTGTTTTTAATTTTTGTTTTCTTTGTCTGTTTTCTCAGTGTATGCCGGTTGGACGACGAAGGCTTCAGTTTGATAACACTGGTTATTACTCAGAACCCGAACGTTACCTGCACCGTCGACTCCGAGAAAACCGAGCCATGGCCATAGCAGAAGAGATGGCTCGAGAGTTAGAGATCCTTCGGACTCAGATGGAGGCACTGAAAGCTGAGAAGGACGGCGCAGGCCGAAGCTGAGCGCCAACGAGCTGACAAAGCTCGTCTACAAGAAGAGCTTGATGCCTATCCAAGGAATGCCAAACAATACATGCATCCAAAACTGAGGGTGCCAGAATCTCTTATTGTGCTTCCAGCGATAGAGAAACCTTTTGAGATCAAGTCTCAATTTATATCCTTAATCAAACGGGCTCAGTTTGAAGGGAAACCTCCTCAGTGCCCTATGGAGCATATTAGAAACTTTCTTGATTTATGTGACACCATAACTGCTGAAGGTGTCTCGTTAGAATATGTTCTGTTAAAAGCTTTTAGATGGTCTCTTACTGGAAAGGCCCTGAATTGGTTGGAGAGCCTACCTTCTAAGTCTATCAGGACTTGGAAAGCTTTGTATGATCAATTTCTTACAAGCTTTAGATCCAAAACAAGCAATTAAGTGAATTAGGATACGAAAGTTTGTTAATTTACTTGCTAAGTCAACGAAAGTTGATGTCTCTATCTGTTTAAAGGCATGATCTTATCTTCTTAGGGGTTTTTATGCTTGGCTATGTTGTGGTGTCCCTAGTCCTAGATCTTTGTTTTATTTGAATTATTTCTAGTGAATTTTCGTTGATGAGTACTTGCCTCGGTACCGAATTTAATTAGAATTTAATTAGGTCGTTATTTGAAGTGTTTTTGTGTTCGGTGGTTCGTTAACGACCATGACAACGTCGTTAACGAGGCTACTTGTGAGTGTTTTTATTTGTTTTTTTGTTTGCTTTTCAGTAGATTGATAAACGAACAACCTTGCTTCCTATGGAACGATCCTGACCTCCCTATACTCAGCGGGGTCTTGATTATAAATTTATTTGTTGTCAAGAAACCCTCTCAACACTTGGAGAACAAGTTTGTTTTGAATTCAAAGTTGTAAGCTTTTCTTTTTTAATTCAATTTTGTTTTCAATTATTATGCTTGGTGAGTAGTTTTCCTCTCTAAGGTTGGGGTTGAACCCAACAATGGTTGTGCATGCTTTCTCTTGATCATGATTTGATTGTTTTTATTGCATGAATCTATTCTCTTGCTCTTAATCCTTAAAGAGAAAGTGGATTGGAATTTCTCGTTCATAGTTGAAACGAAAGCGGAAACTTTGAATCAGAATAGTCAAATTAGGGTTTTGAAGCGAAAGTGAATCTATCCTAGTTGAAGTAGAAGAGATTAGATAGTAAGTTTATTAATTGAACGAAATTTAGTTGATTTACTTGCTCTAGTTAATGAAAGTTAGTGCCTTTATGTGATAAAAGCATGATCTTTATGTTTCATGAGTGTTAGCATTACATGATTATTGTTGTGGTAATACCTTTACCTTAGAATTCCTCTATCTCTTGCTAAATTCCTTAGATTTAAGTAGTTGTTTGCGCTCTTAAGTAACAAAACCTAGCACTGACTATCTCCTGTGGACAATCCTGACTTCGCTATACTCAGCGGGGTCTTGAATATAAATTTATTTGCTCAAGAAACCCTTCAACAAATATCAAAGAGACACATGTTGTTGCAGACATCAAGGAACTCATCAAGATACTGAATGGGATCCTCAAGTGGAGTTCCATTGAATTTTGGGAGTAGATGGACTACTCTTGTCTTGAGCTCAAACTTCACCTCATCACCAAGGGCTGGGAATTGCACTGCACGTGTAGGCTGATTCAGATTAGGAGTTGTCAAGCTCTCAAGAGTAAATCGTTGATCACCCATTGTTCGGATTCCTTGCAGTATTGCACGCACAACTCGACGGGTTCTGAAAAGAGTCCGTTCAATTTCTGGATCAAAAACATGTGGCGAATTATTAGTATCACGGGTGTGAACCATAACGATGCTTCAAACTGTCTGACTAAGCAAAAGGGCTTAGTTCTCCATGAAAGGCTAAAACTCAAAAGTTTGAAAGAGAAAATATGATAATGATGAATGAGAGGTGCAACTCTCAAAATCCTAATATATAAACTAGGTCTAAAAAGTCTATCTAAAAATACATAAATCTCGGATTAAAGCTGACACAAATAGACTAATAGAAATAAAACACGTGTCGCACTTGGATTCCGTGGATGGCAGATGCGGCGCGTGCCGCCTGTCCGGCGGCGGTCGCCGCCAGTACCAAAGCACCAATCTTCTCTTCGTCTTCAATCCAACTTTAAATCCAAAAGTACATAGCTACGGGTCTTCCTCTTCCTAGCTGTAAATAGCATATAAAACACCTAAAAACCACCACAAATATACGCTAAAACTCGTTCCAAATACACAACATAATTGTGTATATCAGCAGACCTGTTGTTTACTTTGATTCAATACAAAGAAAGCGTGTTGATTAATTCCCTGTGTGTTTCAATTCTCTTGTTTTCAGAAGTTAAGAAAATAACTAATTATTGTAGATTTTGTTTCTTCACTGAAGAAGCACCATGACAATTTATTACTCCTCACTCAGTAGTAGTATGTGACATAAGGGCACATCAAGGAAAGATGCTATAGAATCATAGGTTTGCCACCTAATTTAAAATTATAGAGGATGGAAGATTGCATCTAACGATGAAGCAAATGATAATGAGAAAATGGGAGAGTCTAGCAGGAATGGTTCATGAATTCTAAAGTCTTTGGTTCTAACAACATTTCCCAATCAGTATCTGCAATGTATGTCTTTTCTTGGTGCACTTCAAACAAATGAAGTTGTTGGATCTTCTCGCTCTTTTGTGTATTTGGATGTTATATCAAATCTCCTCTCACATTGTTTTAAATATAATAAGAATAATGATAAATTGACTGATTTAGAGTGATTATAGTTTCTAGTTCCAATGAGCATATGCCACATAATAATTCTCTGTTGACTAATATTAGAAGTTGGAAAACACCTTGAGTTGTCACTCTTCCAAATGGACAAAAGTTATCTTTTTCTTTGTGTGGAGATTTGCAATTTCCAACCGATTTCTGTTTGAGGAATGTTGTGTTTATTCAATGATTTCATTATAACTTGTTATCCATTTAGAGATTGTGTTCACTGATTGCTTGTGATGTTTTGTTTTCTCATGGTGAATGTGTAATTAATGCAGAGCCCTTCTTTGAAGAGGCCACTGGTGATTGGTAAGGCTTAGGGAGGGCTTTGTATGTTGACAAGATTCAAAGACATATGGTGAAACAACTGAAGGCTTTTGTAATTGAACACAAGATAACAAGCATATGTTGTTACATTACAGGTTGGGACACTTGCCAAGCTATCAATTGATGAAGCTTTTTCCTTTTGACAGAAAAGTTGGAAATAAAATTACCTCTTGTGATGCATGTGATGTATGCAACAAGGCTAGGCAAAGTCGAAATCTTTTTTTCTACTTCTCTTAGACAATCTAAATAGAGTTTTGAGCCTGTTCACATTTATGTATATGGACCATATCGGATTCCTACTTCTAATGGGCAAAGATACTTCTTAACACTTATTGATGATTATAGTAGACTGGTGTTGAAATTATTACATAGAAATGTTGGGGCCCCAAAAACCAAGCCCAAAACCGCTATGTTAGGGACGCCAAGCCCATAACAACAAGTATTAACGGGCATGAGAGTAATTACGGAGATCGTGGTCAGCGAAGAAGTAATGGCGAAAATCGTGGCCTTAGTGAAATCTCTGAGTAACGACTAAGCCAGTAAATGACATCAGCGACATCAACGAGATCGGGATCCACCTCATAAACACCTACAACGGTCAAGAGAAGGGGAGAATATAAGAGCTCACTAATGGAAGAAGAGGGGCTCATCGGCTGATGCACAATCATACTCACAAGCTCCTAGGCATCTTTACTTTCTTTATCCTAGAAACTACATCTCGCTAATCCACCTATTCTCTTGTAATCGAACGGAGGGTGGCAATAAGGTTATTATCATCAATTGATAAACAGATTGCAATCTTCGTTTTACTTTCTTTCTTGTACTTTACTACGTATTTCGTCTTGCTTAAAAAGTATAACGCGTTACAACTGCTTTTTGGTTAGTATAACGCGTTACAATTGGCATCCACCGTGGGGCCCTAGCCAAAGAACAATCGTCAAGAACCGCAAGCTTTATCTGTGCAAGATGGAAGTTATTCATACTACTTACAACCAAGTCGATGACGTCGAGAACAACGAGATCAATCAAGGGATCGACGGCCAACAGACTGGTAATGAGACAAAAGGAGGTGAGCACAATTCTGGAGATGGAAAGGGTAATTCTACCACTTCCACAACAATAGAACAAGGAGGAATAGTCGACTCCGACACCATCGTTGAACTCTGCGCAACTATGCTCACCCTACGAAGGGATTTGGAAAATCAAAAGAACGCTCATGCCAAATTCACCGAGGTATACAAAAAGAAAATCGAGACTTTAACTAATGAACGTAATTTGCTTCAATCTCAGGTGCAATCAACATCAAATCGGCAATGCGTTAATGGAGCAATGGATAGTGTTCCTCGACGATTGGACATGGACGATCCAAATCTTACAACCTAGACGACACTAGGCCAGTAACTGGCTATCAGGTAAATGTTAATTCATTGAGGGCTGTTAGAGACGATGTCGAGGTTACCCAAGTACGGGAATGCCTCAAAGCCTTGGAGAATCAAATTACACAGGTCTTGGGGCCCCACAACCGATAACGATGGAAAGACGGGATGGATACACTGATTCTCCCTTCGTACCCGTTATCGCAAGGGTAGACATCTCTTGAAAATATTATGTCCCCAATGTGCCCAAGCACGAAGGGGTTACGGATACGTACCAACACATAGCCGCGTTTAAACAAGCTATGAATATTAGTACAGTTTCCTTAGATATGAAGGAAATTGTCATGTGTCGATGGTTCGGTAACACGTTATCCAGGACCGCACTTAATTGGCATTCTCATTCACCCCTTGGGAGTATTTCATCTTTTGTTGAGTTAGTTGACAAGTTCAGGATAAGATTCGCAAGTATTGGACATGCTAAGAAGAGCTCTAGTGACTTATATCGCATGGTCCAAAAGACCGGCAAATCCCTGAAGGCTTTTCAAAATAGGTACAATGAGGAATTGGTCACCATATAAGGGTGTGATGCCGCTACCTCCGTGGAAGCGTTCCGAAGAGGCATTTCGACTGGTAACCCTAATCTGTATCGTGAGTTGACTAAATATCCTTGCTCGAATTTCGATGAGTTGCAGGTAAAGGCGTTGGCATACGTGCGGTTAGAAGAAGATGACCTCTTTGCCATCAAAACAGCTAGTCCTCACCGACTTGAACGTCGGCAAGGGCGACGGGAAACCAGATATGTTCCATATCCTAGCCCATCCCTTGCCAAACCAACGGTAAACACGGCGTTCGCTAGGCCGAACGAGCGATATGAAGACCCAAGGCTGCCCCCAAAATTATCTCACTACAACTTTCGGGTAGACGCGACGGAAGTGGTACGAGCTCTTAATGACATGGGGGATATAGTCAAGTGGTCGAGAAAGAGCAACACACCTTCGCACCAAAAATACAAGTCCAGATGGTGTGATTTCCACTTCGATCATGGTCATAGGACGGACGAGTGTATCGCACTAAGGAAGGAGGTAACTGAGTTGTTACGTAGGGGGTACCTCAAGTATCTGATATCAGAAAGAGCAAGGGAGCAACTAGAAAGTAACAAGGGGAAGACCAATCCACCGCCACCTCCAAAGCACATGGGAGTGATCAATGTCATCATTAGGGGATCTGAGGTCTGTGGCGTAACCTATTCTTCAACTAAGGGGATTGCAAGGAGTACCCGGAGAGAAGAGCCCATAATTTCTGTTTGAAGGGGTAATGACGTGATGCCCATTACCTTCGACGACATCGAAGAAGAGGAAGTTCATCATGATTGTTTAATCATTTCCTTAACAATAGCAGACTTTCTTGTTAAATGAGTCTTGATTGATAATGGAAGTTCTACTAATTTTCTTAGGTTGAATGCCTTATACAGCTTAGAACTGGGTTCGGACGGCATCGTCAAAAAGTCTATGGCTTTGATAGGCTTCAGTGGAGAATCACGAAACATATTGGGTGAAATTTCATTACCCTCCATTGCGTGTGGGGTAAATTATCAGGTGAAATTTCAAGTACTTGATTGTCCATCACCTTTTAATGTTATCTTAGGCAGGCCCTGGATCCACGGGATGAAGGCCATTCCTTCGACTTATCATCAATGTGTGAAGTTCCCATCACCATGGGGATTACAAGAAATCAAGGGAGAACAGAAGATAGCAAGGGAGTGTTATTCCACAAGCATGAGGGCAACAACTTCGAAAACTCAGTAGATCGAGGTAGAAAAGAAATCGTCGGAATAACAATTAAAGGATTGTAAGGCTTCAACTTATTACGTGAAGCCGGAGACACCAAAACTCGTAGAGGTGGCCCTCGATCGATTTGATCTGTCCAGGAAAATCAAGATAGGAGCAGATCTGGAGCCAACTTTACGAGAACAAGTGGATGAGTTCTTACGGTCCTATAGTGATTGCTTCGCCTGGTCGAATGAAGATATGGTGGGAATTGATCCAACGTGATCACACACGTGCTTAGCGTTAATAAAAAAAAAAGTCCCACCAGTTAAACAAAAAAGGCGTAAGTTCGCACCCGAGCGAAATCAGGTAATATATGATGAGGTAAAATCCCCTCGAATCTGGAAAAATTTGGGAAGTAAAATATCCCAATTGGTCAGCAAATGTGGTTGTCGTCAAAAAGAAAAACGGGAAGTGGCGCATTTGCGTCAACTTCACTAATTTAAATAAAGCATGTCCCCAAGATTCATTCCCGTTGCCCCATATTGACGCAATGGTGGATGCGACGACGGGACATGAGCTTTTAACTTTCATGGATGCGTTCAGTGGATACCATCAGATAATGATGCACCTCGACGATCAAGAAAAAACTGCATTTTTAACCAATCAAGGGACCTATTGTTACAAGGTTATGCCTTTCGGATTAAAAAATGCATGTGCTACTTATCAGAGATTGGTTAATAAGATGTTTCAGGAAAATAAGGGGGATACAATGGAAGTATACATTGACGACATGTTAGTTAAATCCTTGAAGGCGAAAGATCACATTCGGCATTTGGAGGATGCATTCCAGATTCTACGGAGTTATCGGATGAAGTTCAACCCGACCAAATGCTCTTTTGGAGTAACATCAAGAAAATTCATGGGTTACATATTGATGCAGAGAGGAATCGAAGCTAGTCCGGACCAGATCAAGGCGATAATGGAGTTGCAATCACCAAGGTGCGTCAAAGACATCCAGAAGCTGACAAGACAAGTAGCAGCACTCAACCGGTTCATATCCAGGTCATCGGACAGAAACAAGTTATTTTACGACATCCTGAAGAAAAACAAGTTGTTCGAGTGAACAGAGGCACATGAAGAAGCTTTCAAAGAATTGAAGGTGTATCTATCTCCACCACAAATACTATCCAAGCCCCAGCAAGGAGAAATGTTGTACGTCTACTTGGTAGTCACAGAAGCAGCCGTAAGTGTCGTCTTGATTCGAGAAGAAGATGGAAACAAGTTACCCATATACTATGTAAGTAAAAGTCTACTTGATGCGGAGACCAGGTACTCACCCGTTGAAAAACTCGTAATATCTTTGGTAATGGCTTCTATCAAGTTACGTCCTTGTTTTGAAAGTCATTCTATTACTGTGAGGACTAATTTTCCAATGAAGAGTGTTATGTCAAAACCGGAACTATCAGGTCGCTTGATGAGGTGGTTAAATCACCTCAACGGGTATGATATCACTTACGAGCCACGAACAACAATGAAGTCTCAAGCTTTGGCGGATTTTGTGGCTGACTTCACTCCTACCCTGCTAGAAGGAGAAAATCAAGAAATATTATAGGTGGAAAGATCGCTGCGCAATGGCAAATGGTTGATGCACACCAATGGAGCGTCGAATCAAGTAGGAGTAGGGTTGTGGGTAGTCCTGAAGTCGCCAAAGTGGGATAGGATAGCCTAGGATATTCGATCCATGTTCAATGCTACTAATAATGAAGCAGAATATGAGGCACTCGTCGCAGGGCTAATTACCGTCAAGGACTTGAATGTGTAAGAAATCGAGGTAATATGTGATTCATTGCTTATTGTCAATCAAGTCACGAATTCGTATGTTGCCAGGGATTCAAAAATGAAGGCGTACATGGAGAGAGTTCAAGAAATTATCAACGACTTTAAGCACTTCGAGATAAAGCAAGTACCTCGAGATGCTAACGTGCAAGCCGACACCTTAGCCAATCTCGGATCTGCGATTGAGCCAAGAGAGTACGACAAGATACCATTTGAACACTTAGATGCACCTTCTATAACAAAAGAAGCAGACGTGTTCGAGGTTCGGGATTCTGATGCAACTACTTCATGGGTAACACCTTACCTAAGATGGTTATGAGATGGAATTCTATCGGATGACAAAGAGGAAGCTCGACGACTCAAGGTAAAAGCTTCTACTTTCGCCATTAAGGATAACTTCTTGTTCAAGTGGATGGCTTCAGGATTGTACGCACGATGCGTGAAAGAAGAAGAAGTATAGAAGGCGTTACAAGATATACATGACGGGGAATGCGAAAACCACACTGGGGGTCGCAATTTGGCAAAGAGGGCGAGCAGGATGAGCTACTATTGGCCCACCATGAACAAGGATGCTATTGAGTTTGCCTGAAAGTGTGACGCGTGCTAGCATCATGGACCTATTCCCCATCAACCACCGTAGTTATTACACCCTATAACTTCCCCTTGGCCATTCATGAAGTGGGGAATGGACATCGTGGGAAAACTCCCTCCGGCTTCGGGACAACGTGTTTACATATTAGCCATGACCGACTACTTTTGTAAGTGGATCGAAGCCGAAGCTTTTAAGGAAGTGAAGGACACACAAGTCATTTCCTTCATCAAAAGAAAAATCCTCAGCAGATTCGGGGTACCATCAACCATAGTGTGTGACAACGGATCTCAATTCATCAGCGAAAAAACGAGATCTTTTTGCCAACAATACAACATTCAATTGGTGATGTCTACTCCACGTTACCCTCAGCCTAATGTTCAACCAGAAGAAAGCAACAAGGTGATCATAAACAACTTGAAGAAACGCCTTAAGGAAGCCAAAAGAAGATGGGCGGACGAGTTACCCCTTATTCTTTGGTCAGACCGGACGACTCCTAAGACTGCTACTGGGCATACGCCTTTCTCATTAGTGTACGGGTGTGAAGCCGTGTTACCAGTTGAGATAACTCTGCCCACAACCCGATATGGCCTCACTACTAAAGTGTCAAATCTAGCCAACTTGTTCCATTATCTAGATACAGTTGACGAATTACGAGATGAAGCGTCAGTCCGTATGGAGACATACAGGCAAGAGGTAGCTCGGAGTTACAACAAACACGTCAGAGCGAAGGTGTTCAAGTAGGTGATTGGGTACTAAGAAAGGTTTCCAAAATATCCAAGAGTTGAATGTTGGCAAACTTGAAGCTAATTGGGAAGGACCCTATCAAATCACGGAAGTCGTCAGGCAGGGAGCTTACAAGTTGATCTCCCATGACGGGAAAGTGGTCCCAAGGAGCTGGAATGCGATAAATATGAAACTCTACCATTTTTTGAGGAAAACAAGTCGTGACAAGGTATTGATTCATTAGTCGACCTTGCTTATCAAATTCGTTTATAACATTTCATACACACAAAACAACAACAACAACAACATTATACAACTAACAAGGGACGCTTTGTGACGTTACATGCCAAAACATAAGCCCTCGCCTTACAATCAGGCTACGATGTGCACACAACGACTAGTCACGAGATGCAAGAGACAAGAAAACATGTTAACGACTCTAGAGCTAGAGGAGTCTAACACAACATAGATACTTGTGTAATCATTTCAGATTGTATTAATAAAACATGTGTACTTTACATCTTTGAGTTCTATCCTATTACACGTATCACTCTCTCTTAGCATCTTTTACAAAAGTGCTCTTACAACATAACTTAGTCAAGAATGAGCAACGATTCTCTCTCCAAACGTGTTGATCTCCATCCAGCGAACGCGGCCTTGAAAACCTGTATCACCCGCAAAATAGGTAGAATAACAAAATACCATAAAACACAAAATAGCATTCACAAAAAACCCTTTAAAATCATAATGCCAAGGGTTAGGAAGATCGTTCACACAAACGTCCATATAACAAGCGGCCCTAGGAAAAAGTCAATGTTTTAAACCCCGACATGTCGGGGGTACCAAAAAAAACTTAAAAGTTCATAAACAGGAGCAATAAGGTTACTCCTTAGAAACATCTTTGAAAGCCTTCAGATTCTCCGCAAGCTCCACCTGGGCTAATTCCTTGGCAATGTGGGCAATGTCGTTTACCAGCGAGGGTTTCTTAGTTGCGATTACTTCATCAAAGAACAAACTCTCAAATTGCTCCCTTTCTTTCACAACATCCCATGAGGTATGCTTTCCTGCGGCAAATTCCTCTATCGTCTCCACTCGAGCCCTACACGACCATTAATCAGCAGTATCCTCGATCTCCTTTGCGAGAGCAGCTTCCCTCCTTGATGCAGCCACGAATTTCTCCTCCCATTCCTTGGAACTCTTAGAGGCCTTCTCAAGAGCATCCATCAGCTCTCTAACTTTCTCTTCCAGAGCGCTTTTTTCCTGCCCCATGATAGTGCTCCTATCCTTCTCAAGCTGCATGTTAATTTAGCTCTGAGCCAGTTGACCAGGTTGGTCCTTGAAGGCCTCAAAAGCCGAAAGCATAAGTTGAAAGCCCTGGAAAAAGCTAACGCGTTATATCATGAGCAAGAGACAGAACGTGTAAACCAAAGTACGATAAGTTTCTAAAAGTTAGTAATCATACCAGCCATTGGGCAGCCAACCTTTTGCCAAAGAACTCCGGCATGAAAGATCGACTTTCTGCACCTCGGGAACAGTTCACGTGAAGAGGTATTAAGGAACTTAAGCACTTATCTGCCGCCATGTCCAACGACATCATGGTGCCAGAGAGATCAGTCAGGCAGGAAGTGGCGTTCTTCTTTGAAGAGGAAGTCTTAGAAGTGGTATCAGCAGCCTTCGGAGGAAGGGCTACTACTAGAGATCTATCTGTTGTAGAATTTATCTCGGCTTTTCTCTTCTTCCGAGCCTCGACTCTTTCCATGGTCGACAGGGCAGCAGTAGACTGAGTGGTCCTTGAGCCTGGGAACATACAGGTCAGAAGAGTCACGCGAGCACAACGTGTTAGCAACAATAAAAGAAGAAAAGCGTCAGAACTCACTTGACATTTCTGAATCTTCGGAACCAGCGAGATATCCCTTCACAAGCTTTGTATAAGATCTCTCCTCTGCCGGAAGGGCTTCAATGCAAAGAGGTGAAATTTAACGCATCAAAAAACAAACGCAGTCAAAAGTTAACACTATCAGGAAGAAGTAAGAAGAACATAGTGGAGGAGATACTACTTGTTGCACGCCAACGAGGTTTTAGAAAGGAGGTTTCAACCCCTAGAGAAGACAATTTTACAAAGAAGAACTTATCGGCCCAGCCACGATCCGACTTCGATACATCATACACCAGGTGTTGAGAGGGTTTCTTGACAACAAATAAATTTATAAGTCAAGACCCCTCTGAGTATAGCAAAATCAGAATCGTCCACGGGAAGCACGGTTGTTTGCCTATCAACTACAAAAACAAGAAAACAAAGCAAAACAGGCTAAAATAGCTACGACCAACCTCGTTAACGACCTTGTCAGGGTCATTAACGAACCTGGTAAACCAACGAACACAGAACAACTAACGACCTAAAACGCAGGTTCGGTACCGAGGGTAGATTAACTCGGTAACGAATGATTCCAAAGCAAACAAATAAATTCAATGAAATAAAAGATCTAGGACAAGGGTTACCACCACATAGCTATGCATATAAACTCATATGAAGATAAAGATCATGCCTTTAAAGATAAATTTATCAACTTTCGCTGACTAACAAGCAAATCAATCAATTTTCATAAATCAATTCACTCTATCACTTGTTTTGAATCCAAAGCTCGAAACGTTTGTTAACGAACAATATCAACATTCAAGTTTAAAACTTTCTCTTTCGATCAAGTTAAAAACTCAAATTACTTCGACTATCGTCTAAGCATAAGCATAACAAGCAATTTAAAAAGATAAAAGGCAATCAAAACATCAACTTACTCATTCAATAATGCACAACTACGTCGGGTTTCAACCCCGACCTTAGATAAGAAGACTACTCACTCTTCATGGAAATAAAGAAAACAACTTTAATCAAAGAAGACATTGAAAACAAACTTAAACTTACTTGAAATTGAAAAGAAAATATCGTCTTACAAACTCCGTGGAATCCGAAAACACTTAAGAACACTGAGCAAAATCCGATCACCGACCCTAAATTCTCTCTCTCGACCGAACTCAATCCGACTCCCTTCTCTTACTCGACTTCTCCTAAAACTAATACAACCTCCCTCCTGCCTAAGCTTAGAACAAGGGTATTTATACTAAGAAACTATCTATTAAAAAGACTAAAAGATAAAAACTTACCCTACTTAAAAGATAACAAGATAAAAGATATAACAACCAAAAGTCGGCTACGCCTCTACCGACACGGGACCCTCATTAACGACCCCGCACAAGGTCGGTAGAGATTACTAATTCCCTCTGAAAAATTCTATCTTCCAGCCTCGTTAACGACCTTCACAAGATCATTAACGAGCCTCTGTTTTGGCTTTTCTTGAACTTCTTTCGCTTTAACTTGGACTCTAACTTGATCTTCTCATGAAATCTTCTTCCTTATCTTCCATGTTTTCCATCCTCCACCGCAAAGCCTCAACTCAGTTCAAAAAGCGCTCCTTCCTACTTAAAAACCTACAAAAAGACACAAAACGAAGTAGCTTCCATACTTTTCACAAAATATGCAAACTCATCCAGAAACACACAAAACTAACTCTAAAACCTACTAAAACTAAACTAAAGAAACTAAGAAACACACCCAAAAACTAGACTAAAAACACGAACATCAAAATACCCCATACTTAAGCTTGCTTGTCCTCAAGCAATCACTATACAATAATCAAAACCAAACGAACATGCTCATCAAGCAATAGCCATCAACTCAAAAGCAACATAAAAAACATAGTAGAAAATAGCAAATTACTATTAACGTCATCACACATATATAAACACTTAATAGACATAAGCAAATACAATCCAACCTCACAAGGGATATATGTGTTTCTCTCAGCTCTCAAGTGTTTAGGCTTATATATTCAATCTCTCTACTCATCTCATATGAAAAAACTCATAGAAATTGGAACTTATATCACCAAACTCTCCACCTAAGATTTGTCAAAACAAGCAAAAATCATCAAGAGAACTTAGGCTCAATGAAAAACTTCATAGAAGTTCCCATGGGGCCGGATTGTAATGGGGCTTGGTAAAGACAAGTAGGCGTGGAAATATTTTGGCTATGTGGTGCTAATAATATCCGGGAATCAAAGACTCCTAAAAACTCACACATACATCCAAAAACTCTCATAAGACATACCAAACTCACTCTTCTTTATGCACAAACTCTCACCCTTTTTAAATCCTAGAAAGTCTCATAAGTAACATAAGAGAATCCCTGGTTTACTCCAAATACAAATGCACATTCACTTCTTTTCTCTACCTTTTTTTTCATTCTCATAATCTTTTTTCTTTTTCAGCTCGAGCAACTCGTTCACGACCAAAACTAGGTCGTTAACGAGCTACAATTTCTACTCGTTTCCTTTCTTTTAAACAACAACCTTTTTTTGTGCACCTTTTTATTACCAAGAGATCTTTCACAAATCAAACAAGAGACTTCCAATCTACCCTTCCCAAAACCCTTGTTTTGAACCATAACATAACATTTTCACTCTACAAAACAAACCTCTCCAATCTAAGTCCTAATCCCCGGATAGGGTCAAGCTTATCTCGGCTAGGGAAAATAATTTTGTGGAGCTTAAAAATAAAAGGCTTCAAGGCTCAAATTGGCTATCAAAAGAGGGATCATGTAAGGGTGGATAAGGATTAATAGGGTTCATGAAAAATAAGTTCTCTATCATCTGAATTCCACAAGTAATGAACTATAAATCTCATATAGGTCTCAAGTAATAGATAACCATCACAATTCCAAGAGATAATATACATAAAGAGAGTAAATCACACAAGAAAAGAAGAGGGATTTTTGATGTTCTCCCTATAAGGCCAAAGATAACTCACAAGGTAACAATTTTTGTTGGATTGCATTACTCATGCTAAATGTTATACATGCTCAATTTCATCAAATGCTATTCCTCTATAAAAACAACATCATATCAAGAATCAGGCTATACCATCAAAAACATGCTTGCAAGGATTTACATGATCATGCTAGCAACTGCTATCATAGAACCAAAAGAAAGGGTATTTATCCATTCTAAAAACTCTTTTTTTTGGGAATTTTTCAATCTTCATTTTTTTTGTGATTTTTCTAAAACTAAGACAACTAGAACAAACAAGACACAAAACAAACAAAACACACAAGCAAGATTTCTTCCCTATCCCACCCCATACTTAAAATTACAATGTCCCCACTGTAATAAAACTAAGCAGAAGAAAAGAAAAGAAAGAAGGAAAAGAAAAAAGAAAAAAGAAAAAAGAAAGAAAGACTTACAAGATAACTGAAGCAAAAAAGGAACAACTTTTCAAACGCTGAATCAGCGCCCTAGTGGTGGAAACTGGCGCTCAAAGTTCACCATAAACTCGTACATGGTCTTCCAACGCTCCTCATCAACCGTCACCCTTTCCTCCATGGACCATAATCCGCCAACAAGCATCCGCTTGCTGATGCCTCGCATCATCCAAAGCCATGCGAGCGGAATAGACACCCTCCCAACGATCCATCCTCTGGTGGAGCTGTGTCTGTTGCAAGTTGAGTTGTTGCATTTGAAATGAAAGATCATCGGCCCATAGAGGTGGAACACTCGATCCAGTGTAAGTGGGCTGAGGAGGTGGTTGGTAGTGATCTTGAGGCTGGAAGTGGTCTTGGAAAATCACCGGGTTATAAGGCATAAGATCATAAGATTACGACACGATAGGCGGTGGCGGGGGGTCGTTACCGAAGTTGTGTGCCTCGGTAGTAGCCTCTAAATGACACTGGGTGTGTCATTAACAATGTTGTCATCCTCACCCAGAACTTCGGTACCGAGTTCATCATCCTCAATATCGAGCTCTTCCGTGGTTGCCTCCGTTTCTGCCTCCGTTGCATCATTATCTTCATCCATAGCTTCTTCTTCTCTCTTGAACCATGTCTCACACGGCCTCAACGACGGCTCATCTTGTGGCTTCTTTTCTAATGGGAATGCATGACCCGTCCATGACTCCTACCAATTTGGTACGTAAAGAAGCTCCATCTTTGCCTGAGTAAGAGGGACATCTTGGCCAAAAACTTTCGTGGCGTTCCCTCTCTCGGTCCGTACAAAAGTGCCGAAAACAAACCGATAGTTCTTGTCGAGCAATTGGGCATGGTTTGGCATGTAGAGTGAGAGATCAACTTTGAGCTTGTTCGCCAAAAGACTAACTAGATTCCCACACCACACTTCTTTAGACTTGATCCCGTGCTTCTCGACATATTGCAACCATTCATACCCCAAGTTCATCGGGGCAGGATCCTCAAATAGTATAGTACGGAGGCATGCGACTTCCGTCCATGTCGGCCTCGATAGCTCTCTTGGGATAAAATGTGGCAGCTAATACTCAGAGAACGATCCGGAAGATGGGTTGATGATGCTTGCCCCGGAAAGTGCTGCAGCGGAAGGTTCAACTTCCCCGGAAATGTAACTCCAAGTTTTGGTAACCTTATAATCCTTGATCTTGTAGTCCCGAGAACGGCGAGGAAGCTCGAGATATCCATTAAACTTCGCCATTGTGCACTCATGGTTGACTGTCTAGTTGGAATCTTATCTTTCCCACCGAGGTCTTAGTTTTGAAACTTGTCTCGAGAGTGGCTAAGAACTCGGAGGTGAGAGTTGGGTAGTGCGGTATCGCCTTTTTCTTCAACAGCTGAGGCACTCCGAGGATGGTAAAAGCGTGCTTGACGTCCTCGTAAATCCCCATTACCTTAGTACTTGACCTTCAGAACCATCTAGTGCAGTGGTCCTTTTCCAGGATGACATCAAAGCGGTCAACTTGTGCTTGAGTGGCCAATATGACATTGTCCATACGGGGAGGGGACGGGGACCGTTGAGTCCTCTTCTTCTTCCCGGCTCTTCTTGTGGCTCTGCTAGTGCTTGCCATATGGACCTACAAAAACCATGAATTGTCCAAAATAAGATCCACTCAAACCAATAGAAAAGAGACCCCATACTTGGCCTTGGAAATGCTCTCGACTTGCCTCGTTAACAATCCAATTGGGTCGTTAACGAGCATAGGCTTGTGTTTAAAACTGGACATATTGCAAGGTCGTTAAAGAGCCTGGACAGGTCGTTAACGAGCCTGGGCGAGAACCATTCGCGGATTATTTCGAGTTCTAAACTCCAAAATTTTCCAATAAATCAAGCATGGATCAGACACAATCCCACATAAGATACACCATCAAGCATATGCACCCCATACTTGCTCGATTACCCAACCCGAACATGCCAAAATTCCCAAATTTTCATGGTGAAGATCAACTCAATTCAAAAACAAGATAATTCATGCTTTTCTCTTCAAAATGTCAATGCAAACTTAAGCAAGAATAACCTAATACAAAGCAACATCAAACACCATTCGTAGTACCACTAGAATCATTATGCAACATAGACATGCAAATCAACCACTCAATCAAGATCAAGATATGAAATTTTTACCCCAAAATTCATGAATCTTGCAAATCGAAAGTTAAGGTTTAGAAATCATACCATTGAATTGAAGAATTGAAGAACAAGGATTGAATTTGGCAAGGGTAACGAGGCTAATAATTCGTCGATAACGAACTCGAGGATGGAGGAGCTCGTTATCGTGGTGCGGTTCCGAGGTTAGGGGTGGTGGTGCACCGATTGGAGGTGGGTAGAGAGAATCGGTGGGATTTTTTTGAGGATTTGAGGAATTGGCTTGAGATTTGAGTGTGGGATTGGGAGTTTTTTAGAGGGTTAAATAGGAACGGGCAAGAGGTAGGGAAAGAGGCGGCATGGGTAGGGTGGATATAAGATATATTTAGGTTAAAAGTACTTACCTTGCCCGTGTCCGCCTATCCGGGTCTCGAAATGGAACGTTAAAGACCTTGGGTGGGGTCGTTAACGAGCCTGTGAGACTTATTTTTCAACGTTGTTCCGAGCCCAACTCCCTATATTGTGTTAGCTCCAAACAATTCTATCTTGCTAACTTCTAAACTACTAAACACTCAAAAGAAAGATAAGAAAAAGATCTAAAAAGAAAACTAAATTAAAAACCGGGTTGCCTCCCGTAAGCGCTATTTTTAACGTCGTTAGCCCAACGTACTTTCCTTATAGCTCAAGGTGGTTCCTTTTCAGCTATGTCGGGGTTTTGAGGGACCCCATACTTAGCTTTGTAGGCGTATTGGCTCGTGTCACTAAATTTGGTCCTTTATCTTCTAGCAATATGCCCGGTATTCCTATACGAGGGTTAGTGAAATCCGAAAACCAAGGTGGTTTCGATTCCTCTATAGCATAGATAGTGGGGTACTGTGTAGGAACAAAGTATGAAGAAGAATCATAACCATTAATAGTGAATCCATGGTTAGAGTACTCACCTTGCTTTATTGGTGATGATGTTGACACCGAGGTTGTCGAGGTCGCTAACGACCCGGCACTGGCAATTCCTCCGTCATAATTTTGCATGAAAGACTTGGTACTGGACCCAAGAGGGTCGGTAGAAATCCTAGTTACGCTTATGTTTTCTTTGATTGTTGGAGTAAAGTCGTTAGACTCTGCAATGTTGAGTTCTGGCTGGGACAACTCGATTTTTGGGGCCGCAGTTGGGTCGTTGGCATTTTGGTCAAGGCTGAATTCTACATGTTCCTCTCCTATATCGAAAGTGAGGAGTCTTTTTTGCACGTCTACCCTAGAACCTGCTGTAGCGAGGAATGGCCTGCCTAGAATAATGGGGACCAGAGGATATTCAGGCATATCGAGGACGATAAAATCATTTGGAATGAAAAATTTTCCAGCTTGGATGGGATAATCATCAATGACTCCTGTGGCTTTCACACTTGACCCGTCCGCCATGTACAGCCTCATGTCTACAGGTTCCAATGGTCCCATGTTAGTTTTTGACCAGATTGACAGAGGGAGTAAATTGGCGCTAGCTCCCAAATCACATAGAGCCTTGAATCTGTGGTCGCCTATGCCAATTGTTATAGCAAATCTCCCTGGGTTGCCTAATTTCTCTGGAAGAGTAATAGAATAGACCTCTTCTTAAAGCTCTGGAATGGATCGTTTCCTGCTAAGAATATCTTTCAAAAACTTTGTGTAAGCTGGCATTTTGCTTAGGGACTCAGAGAATGGGATAGAAATATTTAAGCCTTGGAGAATCTTAACGAAACGCTTAAACTTGCCTTCAGTAGAGTCCTTAGACTTCTTAGTAGGAAAAGGAAGAGATTTCACCAATCTCGGAGCCAAATCGGGCTCGAGAGGAGATGCTACCGGGTCGACATTAAGGTCGATTGGTGCATTTGGAGGATCGGTACCGACCCTGGTGGGGTTGTTAACGAGCCTGGGATTGAGAGAGGAGCTCAAAATAGGGAACTTACCTGGACTGGGGTCGTTAACAACCTTGGGAGCATTGTTACCGAATTGTTCAAGCTCGGTAACGACCCTCTCTGGCTCGTTATCGATCTGAACCATGGCTTCCTTGTTAGTTTTGGGGCTCTTCTCTTTAGCTTGGGCACGCTCCGATAGTGTCTTTCCGCTCCTAAGGTGCACCTCCGCTATTTGTCCTCTAGGGTTCTCCTCGGGGCGGCCCGGGAGTTGCCCTTGGGGTCTTGAAATTTATGCGGTCAGGTTCCCTAAATGTGAATTGACATTCTTTTTCCACACATCGAGCTCTTCCCATCTTTTTATTTGGTTGTTAAGATTGGGTTGGATTTCATCAATCTTGCTATGGACTTCATTGAATTTGTTATGGACTCCGTTAATGCCTTCCTATAACCCTTGTGCCCGAGATGGTGGCTCTTGGTAGCCTGGGGGTCGATATGGCACATGTCGTCTATCCGGTGGAGAAACTGCATAGTTTGAATTCGGATTTGGATTGCCCTACGTTGGATAGTTGTTTGGCCTGTCAAAGTTATTAGGCTGGTTCCTGTATGGACCTCTCATGTAATTCATCTTAGCATAGATCTCATTGGCTCTTACCTGCTCGATGTTAGTGCAAGCAGAATTAATATGGGCAGAAGAGCCACATTCTTGACAAGGTTGAGAGGCTTTCAGAAAACTTACCTTTTTCTTAAGGCGGTTGACCTCATCCTGTAGAAATTGATTTTTAACATCGGGATCAACTTCGTCCTTAGTAGGCACGTGGAGACGCCTCTGGGGCTGGGATGATTGTTGGGTACCATACATGGCATCGTAGTATGACATCTTGTCCAACAACTCCCATGCAGTTGTGGGATCCATCTCTATAAAACCGCACATAGTATGTGTGTTGATGCGGTTCTTCGTTTCTGCATTGATCCCCTGGAAAAAGATTTCTTGGAGTACATATTAAGGTTGCCCATGAGTAGGGCACTGTCTAAGCATCTCTTTAAACCTTTCTCATGTCTCTACAAAGGTCTCGTTAGGCAGCTGATGATAGGAGGTGAGGCGTTTTCTCAACTCCGTTGTCTTTGCAAGAGGGAAGAACTTTGTAAGAAATTGATCATACAAAGCCTTCCAAGTCCTGATAGACTTAGGAGGTAAGCTCTCCAACCAGCTCAGGGCTTTTCCAGTAAGAGACTACCTGAAAGCTTTTAAAAGAACATATTCAAGTGAGACACCTTCATCAGCAATGGTGTCACATAAATCAAGAAAGTTCCTAATATGTTCCACAGGGCACTCAATAGGTTCCTAATATGTTCCATAGGACATAGCTATGCATATAAACTCATATGAAGATAAAGATCATTCCTTTAAAGATAATTTATCAACTTTCGCTGACTAACAAGCAAATCAATTAATTTTCATAAATCAATTCACTCTATCACTTGTTTTGAATCCAAAGCTCGAAACTTTCGTTAACGAACAATATCAACATTCAAGTTTATAACTTTCTCTTTCGATCAAGTTAAAAACTCAAATTACTTCGACTATCGTCTAAGCATAAGCATAACGAGCAATTTAAAAAGATAAAAGGCAATCAAAACATCAACTTACTCATTCAAACATGCACAACTACGTCGGGTTTCAACCCCGACCCTAGATAAGAAGACTACTCACTCTTCATGGAAATAAAGAAAACAACTTTAATCAAAGAAGACATTGCAAACAAACTTAAACTTACTTGAAATTGAAAAGAAAATATCGTCTTACAAACTCCGTGGAATCCGAAAACACTTAAGAACACCGAGCAAAATCCGATCACCGACCCTAAATTCTCTCTCTCGATCGAACTCAGTCTGACTCCCTTCTCTTACTCGACTTCTCCTAAAACTAATACGACCTCCCTCTTGCCTAAGCTTAGAACAAGGGTATTTATACTAAGAAACTATCTATTAAAAAGACTAAAAGATAAAAACTTACCCTACTTAAAAGATAACAAGATAAAAGATATAACAACCAAAAGTCGGCTATGCCTCAACCGACACGGGACCCTCATTAACGACCCCGCATAGAGTCGGTAGAGATTACTAATTTCCTCTGAAAAATTCTATCTTCCAGCCTCGTTAACGACCTTCACATGATCGTTAACGAGCCTCTGTTTTGGCTTTTCTTGAACTTCTTTTCGCTTTAACTTGGACTCTAACTTAACCTTCTCATGAAATCTTCTTCCTTATCTTCCATGTTTTCCATCCTCCACCACAAAGCCTCAACTCAGCTCAAAAAGCGCTCCTTCCTACTTAAAAAGTTACAAAAAGACACAAAATGAAGTAACTTCCATGCTTTTCACAAAATATGCAAACTCATCCAAAAACAAACAAAACTAACCCTAAAACCTACTAAAACAAAACTAAACAAACTAAGAAACACACCAAAAACTAGACTAAAAACACGAACATCACCAGGTCAGATTTCCCTTTAGGGTTTTCAAAGTAAAACGGCCAGGGCCACCTTCGGAGAAACGGTAGTTGAAAAGGAAATCAACGGTTTTGAAAGGGGTGTCATGAGAAGAACAGAGAAGATCAATAGCTAGCAAAAGCCTCCAGACTTGAGGGAGTATTTGGCCGGGAGATAAGTTAAGAGTGGTGAGAAAGTCGACTACTAAAGGGGAAAATGGAAAGCGGTGGCCAATGCAGAAAGGGTACTCATATAGACATACCCAATCATCATGAAACTAGTCGGACCAGACACCTGAAGGAGGAAGAAAGACCTCCGCAGAGGAGGGAAATCCAACAGATTAGGCGAAAGAAGACGGCTCAAAGGAGGTACTATCTTTTTGGTAGTAAGGCTTAAGGATGTTGGAAGAAGCAAACAGAGGAGGTTCGATTTACTCAAAACATTGTGAGACAGGGATTCGGAAGATGAAGCAGAATCAACCATGGAAAACGAAAAGGAAGCAGAAGAATTAAAGAAGCAAAAGAAACGAACCTGGAAACCAAAAAGAGCAGTCGGAGTCGTAATAATAATCTACATGGCTTTAAATAGGGAGTGATGGGACGTGCTCTGCGCTCTACAACTTCCAAGGAGAAAATCAAAAACCCTATAATTTTGGAGGGAACTTTCGGGTTTTTGAGGGGGTATTGTTGGGCCCCCCAAAACCAATCCCAAAACCGCTGTGTTAGGAACGCCAGGCCCATGACAACAAGTATTAACGGGCATGAGAATAATTGCGGAGATCGTGGTCAGCGGAGAAGTAATGGCGAAAATCGTGGCCGTAGTAAAATATCTGAGTAATGGCTAAGTCAGTAAATGACATCAGCGACATCAATGGGATCGGGATCCACCTCATAAACACCTACAATGGTCAAGAGAAGGGGGAGAATATAAGAGCTCACGGGAAGAAGAGGGGATCACCGGCTGATACACAATCATACTCACAAGCTCCTAGGAATCTTTACTGTCATTGTGCTAGAAACTACATCTTGCTAATCCATCTATTCTCTTGTAATTGTACGGAGGGTGGCAATAAGGCTATTATCATCAATTGATAAACGGATTGCAATCTTGATCTTATTTTCTTTCTTGTACTTTACTACATATTTCGTCTTACTTAAAAGATATATAGCGGTATATCTGTTTTTTGGTTAGGTTTTCTCATTATAGCAGATAACACGTTTACGTGGTAAATCTGCTCAAAACAAGAAATATTGACCCAATTCACAGTGATTACGTGGTAAATCACCTATATAACTCTCGTTTGAGTTGCTTTATAGGTCATTACATTTTTTTGCATAGAATAAAATATCTGGGCATATTTTATTTATTCATACATGTTAAACCGGAAGTGTGAGATGATGTTCTGCTTGGTCAAACCAGAACCCAATTAATTAATCAACTCATCAACATTAAGACTTACCCAAATTTAGCATAGAAACAATTAATGTCCGGGTATGTGTAATTTTGACCAGTCTGAAGGCAGTTGCCAGGGTATTATATAAGGTATTAATATATTTTTTTGATAAGGAAAGGAATTAGGGAGGTCATTAATAGACTAGTGGTCGTCCTAGGGCATCCTGTCGGATGAGGGAACAAAATTCCAATTCAACTGCAAGTGGAACGGAAGAGACACATCGGAAAGAACCAGCGATGTAATCATCCACGGAGTTGCACTCACGGTAGATATGAGCAATACTCCAATCTTGGAACCGAGCTAACAAACAATGGATGTCCGCACGTAACAATTCGATCTCCCACGGGCAACGCCAGTCACCAAGCACGGCCTTGACCAGCTGCAAATTGTCGCCTTCGATCTAAATCCGGGGAATGCCACGACGAATGGCCTCGAGAAGTCCCTGGCGCAAGGGATGGTCTCGGATGTCAAAACAGACTGCTGATCGATCAGTCCTCCGTCAAAATGGATGAGGGAGCCACCAGAGTCCCTTATGATGAACCCGAAGGATGCCACACCATCTACGTTCACTCCACCATCAAAATTCAATTTAACGTAATTTCTCTTGGGTTTTGTCCATTTAGCAGGTTTTCGCCTAGCGATATTACTCGCTTTGCGACTACCGGTGTTTTGGGAGTCAGAAGCTTTCGCTAGATTCCAATCTTTAATCTGGTTTCGGGTAAACTCGCTAATGTTATCATCATTAATCAAATTTGTTCCACTGTTGTTGTCAAAGGTTCTCTTATTTCTGGAGAACCAAAGGCTCCACCAGGTGTACGTGAGGAGTTCAAATTCCTCTTTTGTTGTTATTGTCCTAATCTCATCCAGGAGCTGATGTGATTTTTTGTCATCCTGTGAAACTTGGGCAATAATCCACCGTAGTTTAGGTTTTATAGCAGTAAGGGTCGCCCTTGTGAGTGGGCATGAGAAGGACAAGGGTGTGCTCAACTGGTTTGTAAGATTAATTTTAAATAAATTAATGACAAGGACAAGGGTGTGATCAATCAATAAATTAGCTAGGTTGAAAAGATTTCTCATATCACGAGATTCATTCTAATTATTCAACTCACTTTAGTGAAGGAGCACGTCCCACTAATCCCACAAATAAGTCCTCATAATTTGTTGATTGTAAATTTAAGATTTTCATTGAAAAAAAATATCAACGTGTGATTTAGAGAGAGGTAAGGAAAATATTAATTTAGAAATGGAGATCGGGAAGTAATCTATTGTTAATTATACTGCTAATATATAAAATATAAAGTAATCATGTCACATTAACTCCAAAGATTTGATAACATGGCTACTAAGTTCACATTATCAAATCAAATTTCATGAAAAAGTCGGTTCACCATCATAGATGAACATGCCTCGTGAGCAATGGCTAATCTAGGATCGCCGGATGGGGGCAAACTTTAAACAAACATAATATTAAAAATATTTTTGGCTACTTTGAAAAATTAGAAGTTTACGGTGATTACTAAACACTACGCGAATCAGTTAAAACTTTTGGCTTTTATAAAAAAAAAACACCTCTCCATTTAAATCAACACACAAGCCTATCAATTTTCACAAATAACACAAATTCGTATAATTTTCAAATTTTGATAATATCTAACCTCATTCTAAAGTCTAAATAATCCACAAAGATAACAACTCCCCATCAAACAAGAACAAATAAACAATTAAATAAATTAACCTATCAATTTCAAATTTTTAACAAGAACAAATCAAACAACAACAAATATTTTAACAAGAACTTTTAATTAATCTACATTAAAGTATCAAACAACAACTAATAAATAATTAAATAAATTAACCTATCAATTTATTTCAGATTTTCAACATTTAACATTTTAAAATTATTCTCATTTCTCAAATTTCAAACACCTCGGCTCAAGTCCTCAACAATTAGTCAATTAGTAAATAATCAAAGAATTAACTAATTTAGTCTAAATCTAAACTCCAAATCTCTAATTCCCCGTCTTAAGCAGTTTAGCGAGTTGCCGAGTTGAGCAAAAAAGGCTCCAATTGCGAAATTACTTAGTGTTCTTGCCTCGCTGCCTCGGCCTCGCGCCTCTTCACAGTCCAGTTGTCGGTGCATGGAGAGTCGGAGAGGCGGGTCAAGGCCGGTCGTCAACGTCGATTTGCTCTACGTCTGTCAATGTTTGTCTGTCTAAGTAGGTGGTCGAGAACTATGAGCTTTCACAAAGAAACCCTGAATTAATTTGGGCATTTTTTTAAAAAAAATCTAGGGTCAAAACGACGTCATATTAGCCCTAGAATTAAACAAAAAAAAACAGAGGCCCTTCCATCGTCTTCCTCCCAAGTCCCAATCTTCAAACCTAAATGTCGTCGACGCCTCCTTTGCAAATCTCCGCCAAGCGCCGCCAGGAGTCCAGCGTCGCTAGTCCACCACTGCCCAAGCCACATTTTATAACAAATGTAAAATCATTAAAGTTTTTTGGCTCGACCAAAATCATTAAAGTGAGCCTAATATGATTTTGATGACTAAATGATAATTTATTTATGGAAAATTATAAATATAAATTATTTTAATTTCTCTTTTAAAAAATAGATAAAAACTCAAAAATAATGTAAATTCTTATAATATTTTTAATCAAATTCAATTATTTAAAAACCTTTTAAATTAATTTTTTTAAAATATACACATGGATTCACCTTGGCTGTAGATTTAACATCAGAAGTCGAATCGTCATCAGAAGCCTCTTATAATTATCCTCCTAATGTCATATGTCCTTCCACCAACTCTTCCCTTATTCTTCGCAAGGTAAAAATCCTTTCTTCCACTATTCATCATGTTCTGCTTCAACTTCCCTTCTATGATTATGGCTATATCAAAATCCTCAACTGACCACGACTTATCGTCGTCCAATATTCTTGGGGAGGTCGATCTCCACCTTAGCACCATGTCCCTGGATGAGATTTAAGAAACGGCAGAATACATATACAGACACCTGTACTTGTGCAAAAAATGTCACTTAGACACCTCACCTTTAGTTTTATTCTATTAAACACTTGAAGTTAACTATTTGTGTTCTATTAAGTACCTGGACACTGATGTGACATATACGTTGATTTCACGCTCGTTTGAGCGAGTGGAGAGAGTGCATTAACAATATTTCTTTTGTTTTACATTTTTATTTTGCACTTTCTTTTTTCTTTTTTACTCTTCTTGGCAAATTTCCGAATTTGCATCTGTAATCTATTTCTTCCAAATCTCCATTCTTTCATTTTCTTTTTTCTTTTTTTCTTTCTTTCTTTCTTCAATATTTCTTCTAGAGCTTTGGAAATTTTTGGATCTTTTCGAGTACATCAATTTGGTTTTGGGGTTTTTTTTCTTTGACTAAAAAAATCCAGTCCGGATCTTCTATACCAGCCAATTCTACCATGTACTACACCAGTACATTTATTGGACCACGTGTCTATTTTTTGTTTTTTTTTTAAGCAAAAAATGTGAAATCTCTTAAAAAAACGTTCAGATTTCAAGATTTCAGAGGAGATTATTGATTTCCTCTTTTAATAAATAAATCCTTTACACAAAATCTTTAAGATTCTGATATATTTTTTTTTACCAAAAACAGATTCTCTTATAAATTAAAATATTAAAATAATGTGAATTTTGTAAATGACGATTAAATTTATAAGAAGAAAATTAATTAGCCAAATTTTAGTTTGTCTACTTCTCTGTTTATCTCTTCTTCTATGACGATTCAATTTCATTAATTAGCCAAAATCTACTTTCTGTACGCCGTTCTGTTTATCTCTACTTCTTTGTTCATCGATCTGTTTGAATCAAGGGGCAATTCATATTACAAATCTATAAACAGAGGTATGTTATTAAGCTTTGAAATACTTCAATTACTAGGTAGTAGATTGTGTTGGTTTGTTTAGATGAAAATTACTGCTAATGTTTCAAGTCGTTTTAAATTTACTAATGTTTAGATGAAAATTAGTGCTAAAGAGGTATGTTTAGATGAAAATTATGAAACGAATGAAGAAATTAAACAACTAGGTAGACATGTTTCAAGTTGTTTTACATTTGCTTTTTTGTCATGTCATTTATGTGGTCTGTTTCTTATAGTTGAAGAATGGAGCCTAGTATACATGAAAAACAACCATGCCGCAGACTGGAGTTTGAAAATGATGAAGAGCTGATAGATTTGTCTGATCATAGTGAAATGATTGAATCTCTCCATAGTAAGATGTCCAAGGAAAGTATACCGAGAGTTGGTATGGAGTTTGAAAGTGAGGATGTTGCTTATGAATTTTACAATACATATGCCTTGGCAGCTGGATTTTCAGTTCGAAAAGGCAATTCTCACAAAGAAAAGGGCATAGTATTAGATAGAACATTTTTTTGTTCTTGTCAAGGTAAAAGAGGAGAAGACAAACGAGATGATGTTTACAAATCCCATCAGCCGGAGACACGATTTGGTTGCTTGGCTAAGTAAAAAATCAGTTGTCGCCAATATTGTAAATATCGTGTCGTCATCTTCGATGCTAAGCATAACCACAATTTGGCGAGTCCAAGTAAGGCTCATCTATTTCGATCCCATAGAAAGTTGTCAAAGGCTCAAGAAGCAGAAGTCGACATTGCTGACTTGTCAGGTATTGCTCCGAAAAATGCCTTCGAGTTCATGGATAGGCAAGTTGGTGGGCGTGAAAATCTTGGATTTGCTCGAGTGGATTACAAGAATTATTTGCGAACTAAGCGTAGTTCGAGAATAAGGTCGGGTGAGACAGGTGGTGTACTAGAGTACATGCAAAAAATGAAAGAAGAAGACCCAAGTTTTTTTTATGCTATTCAAGTGGATGAAGATGACTTAATCACTAACATCTTTTGGGCTGATGGAGTAATGAAAGCTGACTATGAGGATTTTGGCGATGTAGTTTGTTTTGACACTACATATCGAAAACACAAAGATGGTAGACCAATTGCTCTATTTGTTGGAGTGAATCATCATAGACAAACCAATATTTTTGGTGTTGCATTACTATATGATGAGACGGCGGATACATTTGTATAGTTATTTGATACTTTTGTGAGAGCTATGGGTGAAAAATTTCCAAAGACAATATTGACTGATCAAGACGCTGCAATGTCAAAGGCACTTGCTTCTCAATGGCCACAAACTTATCATCGCCTTTGTATATGGCATATTTTTCAGAATGCTGCAACTCATTTGGCCAATGTATTCGCAAGGGACAAAGACTTCTCAAGAGATTTCAGCAATTGTATTTACGGCTATGATCATGAGGGAGACTTTTTTGATGCTTGGAATAAAATGCTTGAGAAGTATGAGCTGGAAAACAATGAATGGCTGCATAGAATGTTCAATATTAGAGAAAAGTGGGCATTGGTTTATGGGCGAGACACATTTTGTGCAGACATGACCACTACATAACGAAGTGAAAGCATAAATGGAATGATCAAGCATTATGTCAATTATAGGGATAACTTGAGGGATTTTTTTGACAAGTTTCAACAATTACTTAATGATCGTCGTTATGATGAGATGGTTGCTGATTTTAAGGTTAGCCAAAGTAAAGTGGTATTGTATTTTCCTCTTCAAATTTTGAAGCACGCTGCAAGTATATACACGCCTAAGGTTTTCAAGCAGTTTGAGGAGGAGTTGTGTAAGGCTATTGATTGTCAATTAGAGATTTCTAGTGAGACGGGATCGTTAGTAAAATATATGATCACACCTCACAACAAACATTATAGTTATACTGTTTCTTGTGATGAAACAGAAAAAACTATTTGTTGCACGTGTAGAAAGTTTGAGTTTGCTGGCTTGTTGTGCTCTCATGTGCTGAAAGTTCTCACTTTTCAACGTGTTACAGAAATTCCTGAAAAGTATGTTTTGAAAAGATGGACAAAAAATGCCAAGAAAGGAGTTGTGAAAGCTGTTGGTGAGAGTTTGACTGATGAAATAGATCCAAAAAAATCGATGGGTAGGCGTTATAGAGATTTATGTCGTCTATCTACTCGCTTGGTCACAAGGGCTGCTAAAACTGAAGAAGGATTTGCAATTGTAAAAGAGGGTCTTCTAAATTTGTTTAACAACCTTGATTTGAAGTCAGGTAATGTGCAATCTAGCTTGGAGAGTTGTGACCCGAAAGGAACTGATTTCAGTCCTGATGTGCCTATAAATGCTGATGGAATGACAAAGGCAATTAAAGGCATAAAAGTTAAACCAAAATTAGCTTCACAAAAAATTAAGAGACCCATGGGTGGACTTGAAATAGCTAAAAGGAAAACCCGAAGACCTAAGCAAAAGAAATCACATGAAATTGGTGTGCAAGGTCCTTCGAGTAATCATACGGAGCAGCAGCCACCAGTCCCTTCCAACTCCAACCTTGCATTGGTATACTAGCTATTCTTAATCAATTTTTTTTCATATTAGCAACATTAATATTTTATACCTTAATCACATTATTGCAGGGTAACCAAATAGCTCAATTTCCTGGAATTGTCCCACAACAGTTCATGAGTTATGTCCCCTCCAACCCCGCATTGGTATTAGTCTAAGATATTCTTCATCATTTTTTCCACATTAGCAACATTAGTATATACCTTAATTACATCACTGCAGGGTAACCAACTACCTCAATTGCCTGGGATTGTTCCACAACAGTTCATGAATTATGTCCATCCATGGGAACCAGCCAGATATAACCCATCCATGCCTTTGGAGTTTAGGCAACTTGATATGTATGCTAGTTTACTATCAAATCAAACTAATCTTCAGTACCCAACCCAAGAAAACAGTGAATTCTCAAATGATAATGAGCAACGAAGAGTCTAAGGTAAACAAGTTGAGGAAACTATTGTAATACTTTTATTTTTGGTTTTAATCATTGCTCTCAATGTCTAAACATAGATGAATATTGCAGGCTGAGTTGGAGATTAATGAAGCTTTTAATTTTTTTATATTTTTTATGACTGAACTTTTTCTTTGTCTAATAGCAACTTTGACTTTTGCTTATCAGATGCAGAACTGGTTGCTGATCAAAATTGCATTGCATCTACCCAATTTAGTGGCTATGTTGTGCTGATCAAAAGAGTTGGATTTATTATTGCATTTTATAGGAGCTAAGTTGTTTTGCTTATTACTAGTTGTTAGACTACTTAGGATTAATGTAGAAGCTATGTTTTGCTTATTACGTACTGTTTGTTTGCTGAATTTCAACTATTTCAGTTTGGGATTAATGTAGTATTTCACAACTATGAGATTTGACTTTGAAGTGCTCAATTGCAAATTGAAACTAAGCAGACATAAAATCCAGAAACCGGTACTTGGAAACTGAAATTGTAAGGGAGTATCCTGATGAAAAATTACAAAGCTGGATAAGTAGAATGGCGTACACAAAGTAGAGATAAACAGAGAATGGTCAATGTGAATTTTGCACAGGAATGGAGTCGGAATTGCATTGCCTGATGCACTAGCACTACCCGGATATTGACTCGTTGGGGGAGGGTATTTCTTCAGTGATTGAATGGGCTGATCTTGTGAGAGTTAATCTTGGGGAAAAGGAACAAAATCTATGGACTGCATTATTACGGGGCTTATGGAAAGCTCGAAATTGTCGAGTTTTCGAAGGTACTGCAACTGATCCAGAAAAACTTATTCATGAGGCAGCTGTAAGTGTAGAAGACCTGGAAAAGAGGAACAAAAGAGATGTTGAGCATGAGGAGATGCAAAGACTTGCTCCTAAATGGGTAAAGCCTCCAACAGATTGGGTAAAAGTTAATCGTGATGCATCAATTCAGGGGAAAGAATGTGGAGTTGGAGTGATTAGTAGGAATGCAGATGGGGAGGTGGCTTTCTTTTGATAAAAAAGAATTCAGAATAGCACAGGGATTGAAATGGGAGAAGCAGAAGCGGTTAACTGGGGCTTGGAGATTGCGAAGATGCTCGGGATTGAACGCATCATCATTGAGTCGGATTGCAAGAGCTTAATTCAGAAGTTACAATGTGGCATTCTTCCTCGATCGAGCTTAGGAGCTTTAGTTGCAGTTTTAGTAGATAAAAGTTGTGATTTTTGAGTTGTAATGGGAGTAATGTGAGGAGAGAGGCTAACCAGGCTGCTCACCTGCTTGGGAGATGGCTTCCTACGACTCCCATTCTTAGTTTTAGCACTTTATCACTTTCTGGTGGTTTGCTGGAAGTTTTGTTGAACGATTTTTGTTAAGTTAATTAAGTTGATGGTTCATCAAAAAAAAGAAGAAGAGATAAACAGAGAAGTAGACAAACTAAATTTTGGCTAATTAATTTTCTTCTTATAAATTGAATCGTCATTTAAGAAATTCACATTATTTTAATATTTTAATTTATAAGAGAATCTGTTTTTGGTAAAAAAAAATATACCAGAATCTTAAAGATTTTGTGAAAAAGATTTATTTATTAAAAGAGTAAATCAATAATCTCCTCTGAAATCTTGAAATCTGACGCTTTTTTTAAGAGATTTCACATTTTTTGCTTAAAAAAAGAAAAAGAAAAAATAGACACGTGGTCCAATAAATGTACTGGTGTAGTACATGGTAGAATTGGCTGGTATAGAAGATCCGGACTGAAAAAAATCTAACGCCTCCACCACGGAATGCCTTCTTGGTAGATCCCGACCGGGACAAGCTGTAATAGATCTCCATTCTTCATTTTCTTCTTTGATTGAAAAAATCTAACGCCTTTGGACGAGTACAAGCAGATCTTCAAAAGTAAGATAGGGAAAGGGAAAAAACATTGGGAGTTGAGGCGAGGACGGGTGCGACAAGGTAGGGCGGCGAGATCGAACGCCCCAACCATCGAACGCCTTCTTGGTAGAACCCAACCGGGCCAAGCCAATTGAAGAATCACAATTTGAAACTCCAAAATTGATGTTGTTTAGCAACCAATTGAAAAAACGATTGGAGGATTTGGGAAGAGATGATAAGAGATCTGATGCAGCCAAAACTAACCCGCAAGCGAACGGGGTCAATCGTAGTACCTCAAGTGTCGATCCCACAAGGACCAATGTAATATCAATTGTACTCTACTAGTAAATCAGGTCAAAAAGTAAAGAATATGGAAAAATCTATATCTAAGAGAACTAATAATAATGCAAATAGAAAAGATAAAAAACTATGGGATAGATGTGTCTAAGGTTAAGGATCACCACAACAATGTTTCAATAAATAAAATTATACTCTGCCTGAATTTATTTGAAGGACTAACTATCTAAAGTAAACACTAACTCCTCTCGGACGATAAGTGTATGTACCTAAACTCAACAAACAGTCGCTGTCGCGTAAAGCAAGTCTAATTTAGATCCTTTGAGCTCTTTAGAGACTAGAGATAAACAATCCTAGCATTCGCTGTCGCGTTCCGCTAGAATCATTCAAACCCTAGAACTACTACGATAGTTAAAAATCACACAAGAGAAATTAAATTGTTGTCGCACAGATAATTCTCAAGTTCAATACCTAGGGATCTGAAAAGAACCAATTTTAGTCCTTAATTTATCAGTATCCTATTATTGTTATCTCCGGTCGGTCTCAAACCCTAATAGGAATCCTATATGCATAAAACATGTAGGGCATAACGCAACCTAGGATCGAATCAAATATATTTCAATTCAGGCAAATAATATAACCTTAATTAAATACACATTGAATGGATCACCGAAACCCTAGAACTAGGAATTTAGCCAAACATGATTGAAGACATAATCAAAATATATAAACTAGCCAGGAATTATTCAATACAATCAAGGAGTAAGAAAACTTAGTCTTAATTATATAGATAATTCACTAGTGTCCTGAATAGCAAACGAATTCTTCAAACAAGAGGCTGAAACTCCACGTTAAAACCTTCGAACAGTGCGGCACAAAAACAAAACTAGAAACTCCGATAAATAAAACCTAATCTAAGCTAATTATAAAATCTAATATATCCCCCAATCTCCTCCCCTGTACGCCTTTTATATAATGGCCATCTCACAAAGTTTCAATATGTCTTAAATGATATGCTCCATTAGTAACCAAGGCCCATACATCAAAACAGCACATGCAAAAGCAACGGCCCACACTCCCAAATCCTTCAGGTAAAATTGTAGCGTCCAACTCCAACTTCACACAGGTCCTGCTTGTGGGTACTGGGCTAAATCAACCAACATGTAAACCGGGCCAAGTCTCCATTATTTCCATAAGAAATTCTTCTCTAATTATCCTCCAAAATCACCTTTAAAATACCTGAAATACTTTTAAACACGAGGGTAGATTCCGAACACATAATAAAATAAAACAAATATAAAATATGCAAAATATGCATGAATATGACCTAAATTAATATGCAACTAGACCCCTAAAATATGACTAAATTAGGCGTTATCAAGGTTCCTACACCGCAAGTATACGGTTCGGTTGTAGTGATCAAGGTGTCGAACACAGGGAACTTTGTAGTATTGATTATAACACGATTCAGTAGACTAAGCCAAAAATAAGAAAAAGGAGTTGTAATTGTATTCTGAAATAATTAAAATCAAAATTAAGAAGAAACTATCAATGGAGAAAAGCATTCCAAGGTCAGGATCCCCACAATGATCATTCAGTAGATTACCGGTGATATTTATTTGGATTTCAATTCAAATGTTGTTTGAAGGACTAACTATCTCAAGTGTCAACATTAACTCTTTTCAGACGATTAATGCATGTACCTAGACTCGACTAGCAGTCACTCTCGCACAAAGCAAGTGTTATTTAGGTCCTTTAAGGCCCTGTTTGGTATATCTCCTGAAATCGGATTGGAATCAGGAATCGGAATGGAATCAGGAATCGGAATGAGTCATTCCTGAGGCATGGTGTTTGGTATGCTGTCGGAATGAGTTGTTCCTGAAAATTACTATTTGATAATTATTATGAAATCCGGAATGAGAAATCAAATATTGCTTGATGTTAAAAATATAATTATTTATATTAAATATTTAATATTTAAAAGTATACATACAACTAGTTTAATTAAATATTAAATATTTAAAATCCTGAAATCTGCTCTTTTGACTAGTTAAAATAGTGAGTTTAGTTTTAGACTTGACTTTAAATGAGAAATTCTCCACTACATCACATAAATTACCCATGATTTTAGTTTAATAAATTTTCCAATTTAAATACTACAGTATTTGCAAATTTGCAGCAGAAAAGGAATACTTTGCTGATGACAATAGATGTCCAGATCTACAAAATATGGCAAGATCTACAAAATTGCAAACGCCAGATCTGAAAACTTTTAAGCAAAAATTAACCTCGTAAGGGCTGAGGGAAAGGGAGGCGGCGGGGCGGTGGCGGGATGACGCCGAAAAACTGCTGGACACAGTCGGAATCAGAAATAGTATGAAATGGGTGGAGTTGAGAGATGGAGGCAAATATGAAAATTGGGTTTTATGTTGGAATGACTCATACCCTAGGTTTTCTGTTGGAATGAAATTACTCTTTGGACTTGGAATGACTCATTCCATGGAATGAAAGTGATTCCAGTTTTTTGCCCAACCAAACACAAATTCCGGTATGACCCATTCCGATTCCGATTCCTCATTCCACCGGAATCGAACCAAACGAGCCCTAAGTTCTATAGAGATCAATGAATCAATAGAGATAACATCCGCTCTCGGGCTCCGTTAGGACTACTCAATCAATAATTTCTAGGATAGGTTAAGTTCCGCATGTGAATTAAGTCACTCTCGCACAAATAATTCAACAAGTTCAAACCTAGGGATCTAGCATGAATTAACAATTTGTAAATTCAATTCAATCAACCTCTTGTTATTTTTATCTCCTCTCGGTCTCAAATCATAACAAGATTCCTAATTCAAGCAAATTAGGCCATTAAGCATCCTAGGTTGAATCAAACAACAATTCAAATATCAATTCAACCAATCATCACCCTTAGATCTACCTACTAAACCATTGGGTTCACCCTTCCTTAGAACTAAGAATTTAGCTAGACATAATATGAAGATAAAAGCAATCCAAATCAAAGAGAAACATACCAATTGTCTTTTCAATAGATCTCAATTCAACTTCCAATCAAGTCTTGCAAAAATCCACAAATCTCCAATCTAGGGTTCTTCCAAAGAGAGAGACTAAGAAAAATAAAACCTGATAATTATCCAAACTTAATCTCCAAGTATTTATATGAAACCCTAAAAACATAAGATAGAAAAGACCCGAAATTAATAAATAAAACACGCGGAGGAGAAATCTCGGAAAAAGACGCGACTCGGTCCAAAACTCGGTCGTGACCTGGACCGAGTTTTGTAACCCTCGGTCCAATACTCGGTCGTGACCTGGACCGAGTTTTGTAACCCTCGGTCCAATACTCGGTCGTGACCTGGACCGAGTTTTTGCCTGGTGGACCGCTCCGTTCAAAACGTTGAATGAGCTTTCTTCTGTGTCTTCCACCGAGCTTTTGCCCATCTTCTCTTCAATTCCTTGCATCCGCTTGACTCCTAGACAGTTCCTATCGGTTTGCTCCACTCGACCTTGTCCTTGTTGTTTCCATAACTCCTTGAATCCATCTCCAAATGATCCTGAAATCGAACAAAGCAAGAGCAGAAACCGAAACTACAAATTCTACTAAAAAGACAATAAAACCAAGAAGAAAAGAAAATAAAAGCAACTAAACTAAGGAAATAAACATGCTTAATCCTAGACTAAAATGCATGCTATCAAGATCTAGCTTCATGTTGCATTTGACGAGATTAAGAGGAATTTCCAGGGTTAGTTCTTCACTGGTTTTTTAGTACAACCTGCATTTTTTATTAAAATAATGAAAAAATAATACTACGTTTATGACGTGGCGTCTACATGGCGCAAAATTTTTACAAGTCAGCGCGCATACACAACACTTACAAATGTCTCAGTGACGAGGTGTTTAATAGGTCTCGATATGTTAAGTTCAAGTGTTCAATGGAACAAAACCAAAGGTGAGGTGTCTAAGTGACTTTTTTGCACAAATACATGTGTCTATATATGTATTCTGCCTTTAAGAAACCATCTCTAAGAATAGATTCCCTTCGGGTGTCGTATATCTTTGTCTTGACACTAGTGACTTGACTGGGTCAGAGCTGGTTGGGTTTGCTTGCTTGAATTTCCCTTTAGTCTTGGGCTCTCCTTTCCGTTTACTTCCTTGATCTATGAATTTCTCCTTTTGCTCAAGGTTCACCTACGTATCTTCTCCCAACGGCGTAAGAAGATTCTCATCCGCTTGGGGGAACTCACTCAAGAGAAGGATATTGATTTTTATTATTGTCGACCTCCTCCTGGCCTACCGGGTTTCCACTGTTCACCCTGGTCGTAATATTCTTCAATTTTGTTGTGCTAAGAACCCTTTAACTCCTAAAGCAAAAGTGAATTACAAGGATTGGACTTCTAGATTTTTCTTTGTCGGGATCGCTTCTTTGGAAGAAGGACCAAGATCCTTTCTGTTTGATCATTGGAGGACCAAGTGTAAGATTTGCTGCCTTCTCAACTTTTTATTCTAAGTTTTTTAACTCTTTTTCTGACTTGGTTTTATTTTGCAATGCCGGGAGATTTGGAATTCCTTGCCTCTTCAAACGAATTCTACTCTCTCTTGTGCAAAATTCCTTCTAAGAAGTGTGCATCTAGGAAGATAATCATTGGCTCACCCAAAGCATCATCCAAGGAAGAAATTGGAGACCCCTCTCAGGATTCTGACTTTGGCGGAGAATCTGATGTTGTTGTTTTTCCCCACAAGTCAAAGAAACTAGCCAAAAAGCTTTTGCTATAATGACTAAGGCTTCGTTCGGCAACGCTTATCTGAATACTTATAAGTAACCAGTTACTTATATGGAAAAAATAAGCTTCGTTTTATGTGTTCGGCAAAATTTGCTTATTTGAAATAAGTTACTTATATCCGATACTTATCTGTTGAAAAAATAATCAGCACCCCAAACTTATGTCAAATAAGCTAACTTTTCTACCAAAATAGAAGTAAGTGGGACCCACGTGATTTCCCAATTAAATTAAATTTTTTATTTTTTTACCCTTTATTAAGCCATTTTTAGTAATTTTACACCTCTTGCTTAAAATATCAGCAATTCAGTTTACCGAACACATTCCGGGTTATTTGGAAAATAAACAAATCATATCATTATCCACGATCAACATCAACAACCATAAGTATCAGCATCAACATCAACACCAATAAATACCGATTTTCCGAATGGAGCCTAAGTCTAAACACTTTGTAAGTCAATAGATAACATAAAAAGAAAATTAAGTAGTGGGCAAAATACACAAAAATGGTATACTTTGAGCAATTCTAATGTGTAGAAAGAAAATTGGGCTGTTGGGATCCAAAGTAGCTTGGGCTTAAGAAGAAATTGGGCTGAAATATAATAAATAGTAACTTCTAACTAGATAAAATGGTTTCAAATGCATGTATTTTTATAACTTCAACTCATTTTTCAAGTAGTTAGTTAACTTCAACTCTAACTTTAACTACAACTAGTTAAATAACTTGTACATCCAAACATACCCATAATCTATCTAAAAATAGCTATTATTCTATCTCTAATACTTTCTAAAGTAAAATCAATTTCTTGGGTTTATTTATAATTCATACCTTTCTCGCGAGCTATAAGACATCTGTTTTCTGGTACTCCAAATATTATAATCTAGTGTTATAAATGTCACGACGAATCTGAATGAATAATACTAAGTAAGAATTTTGAAGAAAATTGACTTGTAGGATGTACAGTTCAAAATTTGCTTCTTGTACAAAAGCGTGTTGATTGTGTTTGCAGGGATGCTGAAGAGCGCAAGAAAGATATTAAAACTAAATAACATTTGCCCTACGTGCACACCATCTTAGCTGTTCAATTTTACGATCTTGACAGGTAGACACAACCTGCACGCACACGGGAGGAAGACTCCGAATACGATCAATTTCCTAAAATTATTATACATTTTTATCATAAGAAATATGATTAGAATATAAGACATGATTTGAGAATGGCGGTTATTATTTTATTTGAGTAAGATTCTTGATTAATCTATTGACAAAGACGTCGGCGAGAAATTGAGTTTGTCATTTCTTCCAATTTTATATTATTTTTTTCCTCATTAATTAAAGTCGGTCATGTTGCATGCACAATTGCACACAGACTATTTAAAATCATGGAAAAAATTAATATAATATCCGAAGTTGCTTGTAATAGAGGGACAAATGTACTTTATTCTCTTAAATTTGGCACCAAAGGAACTCTAAACATTGCTTCTTGGTGGAAAATAGTCCAAAATATCTGATAATCCCTTGTGCACAGAGTTTGAGCTAGTAAAAACAAGCCAAATATGCAAACCAAACTTCCACTCCACAGGATCATCCATGACAAGCTACTAAGCTATGCCACAAGCTCTGTGTTGGAGGGACTTACAAAGCATTCCGAAGACGAAGTCGAGTGGCAATCCTGTACAACTGGCACCATCATATTACCAGCAGCATCCGACGTCACTGGTTGTTTATTCACACTTTCGACGACACTACTATTTCCTGCTTCCTCCCTCATTACATTCACAAACTCGGTCAGTGCTTCTCGCATCCAATCATACCTACACAGCTCAAATGCTTCCTCTACACTTAGCTACACAGAACACAGAAAACTTCACACAATCAGCTTATTAGCTACACAGAACAGATGAAACTTCACACAATCAGAAAACATGCAATTTAATAATGGACCGGCCTGATTACCCGTCCTGAACCCACTAACCTACCTTGTTAGTGGGCCTAAATTTTGAGTCAAGCCTGGTTCAGGTCCACTTTTGTCCAGGTCTACTTTTGAAGGTATTTTGAAGTGTTATTGTGTTTTAAGTTTGCAAGAGAATCAGAACAGAAAAATTCAAAGCTGAACCAAACAAGCTTAAGCTTTATATATGTGTGTGTATATATATATATATATATATATAAGTTGGTATGTTGTATGCTTAATTACCCATCTCCTGAAGTGGTTTTCCTGCTCAGGCCATGTGTCGAGCTCTTCTACCACCTCGAGTGCAAACATGTAGCCTCTGCACCCTCCTTCCTCCGTGCAAAGCTCTTGCCTGCTCTTGCTTCTGAACTCCCACATTCCCAGTTGCGTTTTCTGAATTTACGCATCAAATTTAGACGTGAGTTGATCATATGATATTTTCAATGCTTATCTTTCATAAATCTATAAGAGGTTTTGTCAATAAGCCTACACTGAGAATTCCTTTGACTCCGGCTTCCTCTAAGGCTTCACGACAAGCTGCATCTTCCATGGTTTCATCGTCTTCCCATCCACCCTGCATTACAAGGGTGCAGTGAATTAGTTACTAAACCTGTCTTTTGATTCCTAAAATTTTATGTTTCAAGAAAACTATATCAGTACCTTGGGAAACACAAGATCAACACGGTTTGGAGTTGAAATCATTAGAACTTCCAGCCTATCTTTTATGCAATCGGATTGATCATTCCCTTCCTTGCTCAGACGATAAGGAATACACCTTTAAGCGAACAAAATGTCAATTTATGCATAATAGTCCAAGGAAGATGAAAATTCAGATAAGGAAAAGAGATACAAATCTACAAGAAGAAGACAAGTACGAGTGTTCATTTTTTCCATTGAGAACTGCAGATAAGCTATAAGCCCGTATGAGTTACTGTTACGTCTGTGTATTTGCTGAAGACAAATTGAGCACAAAAATTACTAAGAATTTTCTTGATTTTGCCAGCTTTGTTTCATTCAAGACTTGGTCATATTCGGATCAATACGATGCTCAACTCATGGGTCCGGGTTGACCCGAATGGGACGTGACACAGTTGACTATAGCAGATACAGACATTTTAAGAAGGGATAAATGAAAGAAACAATCATTGCTTCTTTGATTGGCTCGAAAATGAGCATCCCACCATACGTAATCTAGAACAGAAGCGAAACAAAAGAATTTATTCTTTTCTGTCCGACTGTCCATGTATTTTTCAGCAGAGATAAATGATCCAATTGAAAGGATTGAATCCTGCCACATCGAGCCAATTTCAATGAACTCTCACACAAATACATGAAAACAATTATTTCATTTTCTTTGCATTACACAAACACACGAGAATATTCCTTTTCAAACCTCGTGGACACCCAATAAAAACGTCCATTCAGAAATTTACAGGGTCAAGTCTGGAACCTGATCGCTATAAATTAAAGATGAAAATGCTTGACGAATAAGGATTTTTGTTAATCATCAGCACTTTAACCACTAATAACGGCTAGAAATGCACAAATATGTTATTCTTCTTTTAGGATCGTCAAAAGTTTTAGGAATTCGGTATTCTATCTCCCGCACTAGAGAAAGTGGATTAGCATAAAATATTTATAGTGGAGTGAGGAAATAATTAACAACTTACACACTAAAAAAAAATTAGCACGGAGTATTATTTTTTGGATTTTAATCAGGAGTACCGATCCATTGTCAGAACTAGAATCAAGATTTGTATTAGAGCACAGAACACCTTTTATTGCATTTATGATTATTATTAAACTATATCCAAAAGCTTTGTTATAAAAGAAGCTTTCTTATAGATCATCCTTCTATCATTTAAAAATACAAACATCATCCATGTTTGTTACAGGAAAAAAAAAACCACCTTTTGACGAAAATCCCTTCCCAAAGTATAAAAAGAATATAGGAAAAAGAGCTAGCGTGAAGAAAAAGCTAATTTCAAATCTAGTTTGTGCTACTGTGCAAGCTAAGATGACGAATTTCAAATCTAATTCGGATTAGAGCCAAACAGGCAGGACCGCAGGAGCCTTTGGAAAACCCAAAAAGAGACTTATTTCATATTTTAAATTAGTTTGTGCGCTAGATATTTATATGTGAAATCGATACTATATACTGTATTAAAAATTGAAACATATGAGACAGTATTTGGTTATTTTTTGGTAAAGGCATAGTATATAAATTTACAAAGTCTTATCAATTGTGTACTCGATAAGGGGACCCACTTGAGCCTCGACCACATATTTATATCTTCTTGGGGTGAAGAAACCCTCTACTCTAAGTTTACCAAATTCTCTTTTTCTGGAAATGAAGTTTACCAAATTCTTCCACCTCTCGAGTCTCGACCCAAAAAATGGCATACTCCTAAAAATCTTCTTTTTTTTGAAAAAAAAAGGTTCAATTATTCGTAATATTAATAGGATTAGGCCACATAATTCATGTAATTAATTTCTCGTTTGAAAAAATAGGCAAAAATAAGGTCAACAATCAATGTAAATCTACAAAAAGTTGATAATACTCTCACAACTTTATATTTGTTGCAAGACTCGGGTACTTCCACGTATCTAATTTAATTAAATTCACAACTCTCTTTTCTTTTTTAAAGACTCGGGTACTTCCACGTACCTAATTTATTTAAAATTCAAAAGACAATGTACCGAATTGAAATCTCACCGGTTCAAGTGCCAAAAGAATATAGGGATTTTTCTTTTGTGATTTGAGATTCGTCTTATTTAGGTGGTGGGGTTTTGATGTAACCTTTTAAAACCCATAAGAGAATAAACAAAATTATTACTACTTGTACTCTCAAATGCATTTAAGTGAGGACATTATAATTCCGATATGCAGATAAAGGACAACTATTTTAATTGAATGGTTGCTACTTGCGTGGCAGTATCAATGATATCACCGAGGAAAAAATATAAAGCCAAATATAATAATAATAATCATAAACATGTAACAGAAGCAGGATTTGTATGTAATTTAATTAATTAATTATTGCTCAGTTCAGTAGGAGTAATCAATGAACGTGGCCGGAGTTGACTCGCAAAATTACCCGGACACAAGGCGGCGGTTGCCCTCGTAACGCTGCCTGTGACGCCCCGTTCTCGCCGACACGGACTCCATCTTCAATTTTTCTCCCTCGATTCCTCAAAGCGAACTTCTGCACGAAAACCTAATTCAGCGAATTAAAATGGAAACCGAAAACGGAAATCGAAAGGGGAAAATTGAGATTGAAGAAGGCACCGTACCGCACAGAGGAGTCGGAATCCGAAGCTCTATACCGTCGATCCAGGCGTTGTGATTACCGAAATCGAGGCTCCTCTTCATACCACATGGATAGTTCGAACAATTTCGCTTGCGAAAAAATGGAGACTAAGCGAGAGAAAGCAAGTGGTTTGAAGAGAAGAAGATTGCAAAAAGAGATAGAGGGAGGAATTGCGAGGGAAAATTTGTGTAAGAAAGAATTAGGGATGGAGTATGCACGTATGTGTATAAATAATGTAGAAGAGGAAGGACGGGAAGAAGGAAATGACGGGCTTCAGAGAAGGAGCATCTACTTCGCGTTTATCGGGGAGAAGGGGATTTTTATATTTTTATAATAGTTTTCTATTATTTTATGATTTGAACAAATTTAACCCGAAAGTAATTTGGGCCATCCTATTTAGGCTCTTATTAAGCTCCCTCATTATGTTTTTTTTTTAAGTATATAAGGTTTAAATGAATTATTTTATTCTTTTCCTTCTCTCGCTCTTTTGCGCTTTCTCTCCTGTTCTCACTGCTCCCCAAAACTGATTATTCAATCTCCAAAAACTGCTCTGAAAATGTTTATGGACTTCGATTTCTAGTCGGAATTCGTCATACAATCTATCCCTGGAGTTGATTTGAAGTTCTTTTCGAAATTATGTTCTTTGTGGCAACTGGAATCGTTGTGCGATCGTCCACAGTGTCTGCTTAAGGTTAGGGTTTTTGTTCGTTCAATCATTGAAATTTGTTCGATCTTCTTCGATTTTGTGTTTGTATTTTGGTCTATGTTTGCTTTTTCGGTTTGTTTTTAGTGTTTTTGTTTGCCGATTTAAAGAAGAGTTGCATGTGATGATAATAGATGACATGAGTTGTTTCGTTTGACGTCATTGTTTTTGTTCTTCTGGATTTTGTGTTTCAATTCTTCTTTTTGTTTTGCATTGTTTATTGTTTGGATGTTGTGAAGTGAAAGTCCCGATTTTGAGATATCTTGAATATAGTGATGACAAATTGTAACTATGCTTATTGCATTAACTTTCCCCATTTTTTGTGATGATAGTAGCGTATTGATGGAATATGTTGTTTGTTTTGTTGTGTATGTTGTATATGTTGTGATTATAGCTGTATTTGATGGTAGTTGTTTGTGATGACAATGACTTTTTATTATGTTTATCAGTTGTGATGACAGTTGTTTGTGATGACAATTGTTGTTATTGATGATAGTATATTGATTTTAATTGTGTTTTAGTGACATTAGTGATGACAAAGTGTTTACTTGAGACATGTGGTATTTTCTTGTGATGACATTGGCTTTTTCTTATGTTTATCAGTTTGTGATGACAGTCTTTGCTATTGATGATAGTATATTATTTCTAATTGTGTTTTAGGGACATTAGTAATGACAAAGTGTTTACTTGAGAGTTGAGACATGTGGTATTTGCTTGTGATGATAGTTGTTTGGGATGACAGTGTCTCTTTCTTATGTTTATCAGTTGTGATGACAGTTGTTTACGATTAACAATAGCATATTCATTATAATTGTGTTTTAGAGACATTTAGTGATGACATTGTTTTTTTGCTGACAGTTTTAAACATGGATGACAAAGTGTTTGATTGTGAGTTTAAACATGTGGTATTTGGTTGTGATGACACATTTTAATCAAGTTTTTTGTTTTCCAGGATAAAGAATGGAGACTAAGCAATTGTAATATATGGTACTTGTATCAAAACGATACAACGGAAGAACAAACCACTGAAGATGTTTTCCACCTCATCAAGTGTCATCTTACATTTGATGAGTTTAGTACGTTAGGTGAGGGGTGCTTTGGTGCAGTTTTAAAGTTAGGTGATACGATACCACTTCGTTACAAACTTATGCATTATGCCATCATGTGTGAGTTAAAAACTTCATATAAGCATGAGATGTGGTTTAGAATAGGGGGTAATGTGTGTCGTTTTTCTTTGATGGACTTCGTTGTTGTCACTGGATTGAATTGTGAGAACTTAAGTGATGTTGATATCCCTAAAGTTGATCCCATTGATGTCGTAGGTGTGGATAAGTGTGATTTGGATCATTTACGGTCTGTTTTTATAAAAGAAAATGATCGTTCCAAGAAGTTTAAACTTGCAAACCTGTTGATCCTTGAGGATGTTTTGCTTCCTAAACGGGATAAGATTCTTATAGATCCAACTCATATTGCTCTTTCAAGTAATTTGGATAAATTTTATGCTTATCCTTGGGGTAGATTGTCCTATGATGCTTTGCTCGATAGCTTGTTGCATGTGAATCGTACCCCACGTGACCTGGAGATGATGAAAAAACCAAACTATATACTTGCCTTCAATGTGTTTGGATATCCTTTTGGATTTATGGTAATGTGTTGTTATATTTTTTATTTATTTTTTGATGTTAATTACATCTGCAATGTTTTTTAGTGCTTCTTTTTTTGTTGTTATAGTTGTGGCTTGTGGAGACTTTTCCAGCTTTTCGAGGTATTTGTCATCTTGCTATTAGAGGAGGTCAAAAAGAAGTTCCTTATATGGTGCGTTGGCGTAGCACTTCACCTCAACTTGTTAGTTGGAAAGCAATTTGTGATGTTGGGGACAAGAAACTGGTGTGGTAATTTGTTTTATTTTGTTGACAGTTTAACTTGTTTTATTTTGATGACATTCTCTCGTACTCAAAATATGCTGCATTCATCACATGTGACTATCCCGATAAGGTTGTTGACCCTGTGTACAATGATCTTGTGAAACGGATTATACTGAAGAAAAATGCGATTGAAGGTGAAGGATCCGAGTCTGATACGAAGGATGAACTTGCTGATTTTGTTCTTGCTCCACGAGTTGTAGTTATTGAAAAAGCCAATGTTGGTGGTAAGAGGAAGATTGGATGTACAGATGCAAAGGCTAAAGGGATAGGAACAAAGGAATCTCAAGAGAAACCGAAAGAGCGCTCTAAAATTGTGAAGAGGGAAGGTAGGAGATTACAACTGCATAGAGCGGCTCAAACTAAGGTTGATGACAATACGCATAAGACTCTGAGGATTGCAAAGGATCAAAGAAGCCCAAAGGATTCCAAGGGTTCAAAGGATTCGGCCGTGAGTGGTTGGAAGACTCGTGTCAACAATGTGCCTGAGATTATTGAAAAATTTTAAGAGGCCAAAGTTGAAGGAAGATTTTAATAAAGCTGTAGAGAAGGACTGCCCAGAGAAGAAGGATGTGGATGACAATGAAACTGATTTGGAAGTTGCTAGAATTTTGTTAATGGCCAAGGAGAAGGCGAAATTTGATGAAGTTGATGAGGATCCAATTTCTTCTAAGGGGAAGGAGAAGGCAGAAGAGAAGAATAAAAAGGAAGAGCCAGCTTGGATTAAGTATTTGAGGGAAAGTATGGGTTCCTTGCAAGATGATATGCTTAGAATGTTGAAAACTCTTCAGAGTCAAGTGCAGCGTGTTGAGATGCAAGTTTTGAAAGTTAACAGCAGGGTTGATATAATAGAAAAGAAACTGAAATCTAATGACCAAGATTCTATTTCCGATGATAACAGTGATGAGATTGGCGTTGTAAGTTTGGAACCAGTGAGAGAAAGTGATTGCAAAGGTATCGAGTCTTTGAGGTTCTCCACTGATGATGACATTTTTGTTAAAGATGGAGGTGAAGGTGCCAATTTACAGTTGATTAAGTATGTTCCACTATATGTAATTCTAAGGCAAGAGCAAGGCAACAAAGTTGGTTGAGCATGTGAAAGATGGTCAAGAGCAAGGCAACAGAGCTGTTGAAGGTGAAGTAGGTTTAGAAGAGCAAGATGGTGATGACAAAGACGTTAATGAGGATGAACCAACGAAGGATCAAGTAGGTGGTGATGACAAAGACGTTAATGAGGATGAACCAGTGAAGGATCAAGTAGTTGGTGATGGGACAAAAGTTAATCATGAAGAACCAGTTCTGGATGAAGCAAGGGTTGATGATCGAGAAGATGTTGATGAACTTGTTAAAGATCAAGCAGAGGTTGATGACAGAATTGATGACCTAGGTGAGTTAGGTTCAAGCTTTTTTTCTGTCTCCTCAAATAAGTTAGGTTTTTACATGCGTGGACTTTTACAAGATTTAATGGATAATTGCTCTCAAATTATTGAGCATGGACATTTGTTTGGTTCTTTGTTTGAAATTTCAAAAGAAGGTGCAACCTCTGAGATTGATGAAATTTTTCATAATCCAACGGTTCAATCTGATGATGATGCAAAGGAAACGGTTGGACTTAGGAGCTCTACCAGATTTTTGAAGCCAAGTCCTTCAACCACAACTCCATTTACTGTTGAGAAGGATAAGAAGATACAGAAAAAGAAGGTTGCTTCATTACCTAAGGCTCCAAAGCATTCCTTTTATGGAGATGATTTATGTAAACCATTTTACAATTGGTATACTAACGGGTATGTTATTTATAAGTTATGTTCTCTGTTTTTTTTTGTGATGACAATTTGTGATGGTAGTAGTGTTTTGACAGTTTTTGTGATGATAGTATTGCGATGATAGTTTTATGATGATAGTCATGTGATGATAGTATTGTTGTGATGACAGTATGTTTAAAATGCTCTGATGACAGTCTTTTTGTGTTGATTGTATTGTGATGACAATAATGTGATGATAGTTTCTTTGCATGTGATGACATGAAGAAAAATAAAATGTTGTGTGATTTTTAAAATTTCATTGTGTGATGATGAGGATGAGGATGTGATATAGAAATATTTTAATGGTAGTTGCTTCTTTTTGTTATAAGTTTTAGTTTCAATATAGCTCAATAACTTCATTGTGTGATGATGATGATGATGACAGTATGTTTATAATGCTCTGATGATAGTCTCTTTTTTTAGACTACTCAAGAGTAAAAGTCTTTGGTTAGGAGATGAGGTAAGTATCTGATCAAATGATATATATGCATTTGTTCAATTTCCTTGTTGTCAATTTAATTGTGTGACATTTCATGTCTTTTTGTAGCTTTTCTGCGAGGCTTTGCATTATTTGAGGAAAATTATTCATGCTCATCCTAATGACTTCAAGAATGTGGTTATTATGGATTGGATTTGGTATAAGACATTTACGCCTTTGGAAGTGGAGTGTTATATTGTTCTAAATGCTGATGTTCCAAGCGATGTGTTCAATTATTTTGATGGTTGGAAGCCTATACTCTTTGGGAAATCATGGGTTCGTGGTGAGGTGACAAAGGCTTATACACTAGTTCACCTTCCAAAAGAGAGGCGTGAACATTGGGTTGTATTGGAAATTAACTTGCATCGTCGCCACTTGACTGTATTTGACTATTTTGGAGGAGCTTTCCAGTTATATACAACAAGCTGCTTCCGTTTCTAATGAAGAGAAGTGGGAAGTTTGATCATCTTGAGGGCTTGGATGCTGATTTCACTTGGTCTAGAGACGCTTTGGTTTGTCAAGATTATTCCGGGTAGGTTGCTTTGTGTTATTTTACTTCAATTATGCTGTGTAATTATGCATATTTTTTTATTAATTCAGTCATTCTGTTTTATTTTTCAGTGGTAATTGTGGTGTTTATTGCATCAAGTATATTGAAGCTCTTGCATTGGGACTTAGCTTGGATGGACTTGATGATGCGCACATGCTGACAATTAGATAGAAGATGGCCATATATATTTTTAACTGCAATTGATGTTTCACCAAAAATTGCATCTGGCTGTTGGAGATGGATATAGATATATGGCAAGTGCAATGTAATCTGTGATGATAGTTGATGACAATGTTAGTTTTTGATGAATGTAGGAGATGGATATAAATTTAGTGATGTATCTATGTTAGTTGTTTGATGACAATGTTACAGTGTCTATGGTGAAATACTTATAGAACCCTTCATTGCGATGATATAATTGTGATTGGAAAATCTATGCCTTTGCAGATATGCCATTGTGATGACAGTAGATCTTACGAGATGCTACATACTAATATTAAAATCAAAAATAATTCGATGACAGGTTGCCAACAAATAACTTGTTAAACATGATAAAGAAAGAAAATTCCATGAAATGGCAACATACAACAGTCAAAACGACAACTAGAAGATTCATGGTAGTATCATTTTAAAAGAGAAAATTATTGAAAAAGAAACCCTTCATTGCTGTCTTGGTAGTTTAATTGCTCTGATCTCAAAATCTTCATTAAGGCCAAGCTACAAAGAAAGCAGTATCGGATTATCATGAAGTCATTTATATCTTTTGATAACAAGAAATCGGATTATTATGAACACTTATAGAAATATAGGTGTCTCATTCAATCCGTTATGTGATATCTGTTTCGCTTAAGAAAAATTTCATATATCCTAGTGGTACCCCGTTCATAATGAAATACCATTCCACCAATTTTTTCAATGGGGTGTGTGCTCTTATTCTTATTTTTGTTCTCTCATTATTCTATGCATGAAAGAGAAAATTTGTTAGTTTTCATGAAATATAAGGTGTACAATAAGAATTATATGGACTGATTGTTACCTCAATATTCATCGTTGTGAAGATGAAGAATGGATTAGCATAGGTTCTTGTGGTTATGGCATTCCTTCTTGACATGGTTGATATGAAATGTGCTTTCTGTTCATGTTGAGAACTTTTCTTTTATTCCTGGAATGAGATAGTGTTTTGTGATGATAGAAGTATACTTTTATATGAGAATTTTTAAATAGCAAATTAAAAGCAAATCTTTTGAATGCATGACCTTTTTTACAATATATTTATAGATTTTATCTATTCATTGGTCTTATTAAATCTATTTTTGAAGATATGATTCGAAAATAGAAAATTGCTTTTTTTGATGATAGACTGTTTGATATTGTCATCAAAATAGGGGTAAAGGTTCATGTACAACAATGCATGCATGGATCTATAATAAAGGCATGTGATTTAAGAGAATCTGAGAGAATTAAAAAATAAACAATTCAATATATGCATTTGTTGATTGATTTTGTTCGAAATGACAATTCTAAAGACAATAGTGATAACAGTTTTATGATGACAGTAATAGAAACAATTGAATAGTACTGGATATTGATGACAACAGTAGACACGATATTATAATATTGATGACAAATCTTTTGAATGCATGACTTTTTAAAGCTATTTTTATAATTTGATTCAAAAATAGAAAATTGCAATTTTTGATGATAGGGTGTTTGATACTGTCATCAGAATAGGGGGTAAAGGGTTCCTCTACACCAATGCATGTATGGATCTGTAATAAATGCATTTGATTTGAGAGAATTCAAAAATAGACAATTTAATGTATGCATTCGTTGCTTGATTCTGTTTTAAATGACAACAGTTTTATGATGGCAGTAACAAAATAATTTTATAATATTGTTAACAATAATGGATATTGATGACAACATTAGAAACAACATTATAATATTGATGACAATAGTCAGATGAAATAGTAGAAACAATATTGTGTTCATGATAATGTGATTGTACTGATGACAACAATAGAAAAGAACTAATGACAGTAAAATAAAAGAAGATCTTGGAAATGAAGGAAACTCTATTCTATAATATTTGCGGTGTTGCTTGATTCAACTGAAACCTTATGCTTCTTGGCATTCTTGCTTCTCTTTGTCTTGAACTCACCTTTAGAAGAGATTCTACTTTTTTTAGGTCTCCCTGTCATCCTTCTCACATTTGGTGGATGGCATATAGTTTTTTTAACTTCTACAGGCACGTCCCAATCTCTTTTTGGAGGAAGTAGGTAGATTGAATCTTCGTATGCTGAGGACCAAGCTTCAAATTGGTAGTACTCACTGATAAAGCTTCTCAATGGGTATTGAATTTGCTGAATTGTAGCAAGGGCATGAACATAAGGGATTTTTTCTAAGTCAAACATCCTGCAAGTGTATGTTTTTTGAGCTAGATTGACCAAATCGGAGAAGTCTCCACTGAACACTTCGAATTGAGTGTTGTTTAGACTTTAACGCCATATCTCTTTGATTTCTTGCATCTTAGCTCAAGAATCTTGTGGATTGTTGGTGGCAGTTCGTTGTTGTTCTCTTGGATTGTTTCCTTACGCTCAGCAAACCATCTTGACAACAAATCTCTGATGATTTCCAAGAGTGCAACAATATGGAAAGATCTTGCTTGTTTCAAAACGTTGTTGACACATTCTGAGTTGTTGGCGGTCATTATGTTGTACCTATCTCCATTAAAGTGTACTCTTGACAAACTTTCTAGTCTTGCATCCCTTAAATATTGTCCCATATCTGGATACTTTGAACAAATGTCCTGGAAGTATTTGTTGAAGTTTGCCATCGTGTAACATTCAGTTGCTTGCTTGAACAACTTTGCAATCCCTTTTTCCTTGAATCTTGTAATGAGATTTTGCTTCAAATGCCTAATACATATCACGTTTTTTGCACATCTATAGACTGATTCAATGCTTAAATGCCCATCTAACACGAACACTAAGTTATTAGTGCATGGCATTACAGTTAACAACTGAGCAAAAAACCACTTCCAAGCTTTATCATTTTCAGAATCCACAAATGCATAAGCGAGAGGATATATCTGTTGGTTTGCATCTTGTGCTGAAGCAGTAATTAAAAGTCCCAAATATTTATTGTGGAGATGTGTTCCATCTACTTGAATGACCTGCATTTGATAATAAAGGTAGATGAGAAATCAAAAGTGATGACAGTTGGTCATGAATATAAGGGATGACAACATATCAAAGTGATGACAATACCTATTGAATGCATGACCTTTTTTATATGAGAGAATTCAAAAATAGACAATTTAATGTATGCATTTGTTGATTGATTTTGTATTAAATGACACTAGTTTTATAATATAGTGATTACAGTAACAAAAACAGCTTTGTGATGACAGTTTTATTATGACGGTAACTGAAAGAGTTTTATACTCATGATGACAATAATTTTGTGATAATATGATGGGCGCATCTCATAGTTTTATGATGACATTTGGTCATGAATATTAGTGATGATAACTTATCAAATTGATGACATTACCTTTCTCAATTGATTAAAACCTCTAATTGACGCTCCAATTGCAACAAAGACATACTTAAATCTACCCTGACTTTCAACTTCGAGGCAAGTGTAAGTGCCTTGGTTTGTTCTTTTGATCATGTGACAATATGATGGGAGCATCTCATAGTTTTCTTCCGGTGATCCTCTTATCAGCACTTGTGCCCATTCTTGTGTTTTCCAAACTTTCCAGTAGCTAACATGTTGCAAGTAATCATTTCTCATGTCATTCATGATCATACTTGGGTCTGACCCCTTCTTAACACCATCAACCTGTGATGACATCATGACAACGATGTATTTTCAGAGATGACAGAGATGAAAGTGATGACAAAATAGAAACATACCTTAATTTTATTTTCTGTGCTATAATTTGATATGGTGGTTGAATATGCCTTGAACATCTCACTTCGAATGGGCATGTATGGTTTTCATTGAATTTCTTCACCTCAAAATAACTCAATCCTTTAGTTTTCATGCCACCAATTGCCATTCGCTTTCTTTATGTACACATTTCAGCGAGTAGTAATCTTTCCTTGATCCGTGCACTTTGAAACCATAGCTCTCCTTCATTGCTAGGTTATACATTGCAATCTTAAGCTCTTCCTTTGTTCCAAACAGTTGCCCTACTTGCGCAAACTGACTACCTGGTGGATGATCAACAACTTCATCATCATGAGATACCATTGGAGTTTCATGTACATCATAAATTTCTAGTGGTTGGTAGCTGCTGTTGAGACTTGATGACAATTGCATACTCTCAGTTGCAAGCTCTTTTCCTTTCGATGACAGTTTCATATTCTCAGTTGCAAGTTCTTTTCCTTTCCTTCTTCTATGTATTGTAACATAGATAGGCAAACCCCATGCAACTTGAGGTGTGTTGCTCATCTGGTAGAATGATTTGAGATCTTCATCTGTCTAAATTGTGAAAGGACTTGGCACCATTTTTTGTTGGATGTAGGTATGATAGGTTGATTTATGCTGGTTATTAGTTCATTGCAAACCTTGCCACAATCTTCTCCTTCAGATCGTCTAGTGTTACATCCTCCTCCAACACAAATGCTTTCGAATTTACATCACCAAGATAAAGACATTCACCATTGTTTGTCTTCCATCCTCCTCCAAACAGACGGTTAGAACCTTGATATCCATTTGCTATCATCATTTGTCATCAGCAAACACCAATTAAAGACATCAAAAACATTGTCATCAACTAACATCTATCATCAAAAATATATCATCCTTTAACATGAATTATATCATCAATTAACATGAACACTGTCATCACAAACATTGTCATCATGAACCACTATCATCAAATTTTATTTATCAACTAACATCTATCATCTAAAATTTATCATCATCTAAAATCGACAATGTCATCAACTAAAATGAAAACTATCATCACAAACACTGTCATCAACTAACATGAACGTTGTTATCACAAACATTGCCATCACAGACACTATTATCATGAACATTGTCATCAAATTGGAGATTTTTTTTAAAATCGATTTATTGACGTGTCATCCCATAATCTGTTGATGTGATTTTTTTGATGGAAGATCTAACATCAAAATTGAAACTTTGTTACATATCTGGATTAAATCTCGTGAAATATGATGTCAGTGTTTGAGAAACTTGCCTCGTTAATAACACGATTGTTGTAGATCATAGGATAAAGGATTCGATCATGAAAAACGACTAGTAATCGTTCGTGATGACACCTGGAATAATTCGACGAGCTTTCAATGGCGAAATTTGCACGAAACTTTTGATGACAGGAATCGACCGCGAAAACGAAGGCCAATTCGTTCGTGATGACAACTGGAATGAAATCAACTGATTTCAATCGCGAAATCGATGAAAAGAGGATCGAAAAATTGATGAGAACGCTATCGTGAGGAAGGAGGACCTCGATTTTGGCGGAATATGGTGTGCGCGAGCCGTTTTGCTATTTACCTAATTTTCACAATCTCCTTAGTATCCGCCTAATTAGCTTCTTAATTTTTGTTATATATTTAATTCATCCTTATGATTTTTTTATGTTAAATAAAATAAATCTTATCTCAGATAAAAAATAAAATTTTGATCGGTTGTTAATTTATGAAACGATTTTTCTAACCTATGTCCTGAAGTTATAGATTAAACTCTTTAAAATGGTAATATTTTATAAGTTTGTATTTATTTAGGATTAACTAGTGTAATTCTCATACCCCATACGGATTTTACATAAAATAGAAATTACATTATAAAAATATACATATTTCATATTTAAAGAAATATTATATATAATAATTTATAGTGTCAAAAATACATGTAGTTATGTATCTATTATGATCGCATATGTATATATAATATGAATATTAATAAAATGTATTCATTTTTGCGTATATTTATAGTGTTGAGATCAAGATAAAATACACATGTGTTGTGCTATTAGAATAATAATCTATTATATTGGATTTAATCTACCCTAATATTAGAACCTATCCTAATATTTCATATGATTTATACATTCAAGAGGAGTGTACATGTATTCATGCAATATTTATAATAATATATTAGGATAGAATTATTTTTTTTATTTCTTATATTTTGAGATAAAATCTTTTTAATTTTTTTAAGAGTTAGGAAAGAATTAGACTAACATTTGTCAACCTATAGCATCCTTATGGATGCGGATTTGAAGTCCTGAGTGTGCTAAATTTGAAGAGAACTATAATTATGGCGCGGTCCCGTGGCTGAAGGGTGTGGCGTAGTGTGGATGATGATAAGGCCGAGTTGTTATGTCCCCTTTTTGGAGAGGAGGTACATTTTGCCCTTTTTTCTATGCATCCTACAAAATCTCCTGGTCCCGATAGCAGGTCTGCTTTATTTTTCCGACATCATTGGAATATCATTGGTTTTGAAATTAGTAAGTTTTTCATTGATATTCTGAATGGTGCCAATTTCCCTGAAAAATTGAATCATACTTTTATATCACTAATTCTAAAAGTGCATGAACCCACAAATATGAAAGATCTCCGACCTATTAGTTTATGTAATGTGCTTTACAAGATTATTTCGAAAGTGTTGGCTAGCAGGTTGAAGATTGTTCTCCATAAAGTGATCTCCCCGTCTCAGAGTGCTTTTTTTCCTGGAAGGCTGATCACAGATAATGTTCTTTCTGTTTTTGAAAATTTTCATTTCATGAAGAACAAGTGAGTAGGGAAACAGGTTTTATGGATGTGAAGCTTGACATGGTGAAGGCTTATGAAAGGGTGGAATGGCCTTATTTAGAACAGGTTTTGAGGCGTTTGGGTTTTACTTCTCAGTGGACTGCTTTGATTATGAGATGTGTGCAAAGCGTTTCTTTTTCGGTGTTGATGGAGGGTTATCCTTCTAGGGAGTTCAAACCATACAGAGGTCTTAGGCAGGGTGATCCTCTATCGCCTTACCTTTTTCTTCTATGTGTTGAGGGTCTCGCTGGTCTCCTTAGGGAGAGTGAAAATGATGGTCGTCTCCATGGTGTGAAGATTGCCCGGAATGCTCCGCCAGTGTCTCATTTGTTCTTTGTTGATGATAGTGTGTTCTTTGCAAGAGCAGCTTGTCAACAAGCGTGAGAGATTGCTAATATTCTCCCTGTGTATGGAGCAGATTCAGGACAAGTAAATTTTGCAAAGTCTGAGTTATCATTCAGTTACAATGTGTCGTCTGAACGGAGAAATGACATTCAAGATATTCTTCATGTTAGTGAAGTTGATAAGCATGAGCGATACTTGGGTCTTCTGACTATGGCGGGGAGGTAAAAAAAAGTTATTTTTCAGCAAGTTAAGGAGAGAGTATGGAAGAAACTCAAAGGGTGGAAGGAGAGTACTCTCTCAAGGCTAGGAAAAGCAGTATAAATAAAGGCAGTGGTGCAAGCTATTCCGATGTATACAATGTATTGCTTTTTGTTGCCAAATGAATTGTATCATGAGATTGAGCACCTTATTTGTAATTTCTTCTGGGGCTCGGAAAATAATAATAAGAGAATCCATTGGATGAGCTGGAAGAGACTTCATTCAAAAGATCTTGGAGGGCTAGGTTTTAGGGACTTGCATGCTTTCAATCTTGCCCTTCTTGCCAAGCAAGGATGAAGACTTCTTCAACAACCGGATTCACTTCTTGCAAAGCTTCTAAAGGCAAAATACTTCCCCCAAACTGATTTTCTGCAGGCCTCGATTGGCTTCAGTCCTAGTTTTAAATGGAGGAGTATACATAATGCAAGAGGTCTGTTAGAATCTGGTCTTGTGTGGCAGGTAGGGAACGAATCTTGGATCAATGTGTTTAAGGATCGACGGCTTCCTAGGGCTGATTCTTTTTGTGTTTTGACACCTCCTAAAGATGGTGATGAGAATTTATGTGTCTTTGATCTGATTGACTAGGAGGCATCAAGCTGGCGTGAGGATGTTGTTTTGGAGAAGCTATTACGGATGGATGCTGAAACTGCACTTTGAATTCACCTTATTGACTTGATAGTGGCCGACTCATTCAAATGGTTTTATGAGAAGGATGGTGAATTCTCTGTTCGATCCACCTATCATTTGTTAATGAAGAAAGAAGCAGATAAATGTAGGATGGGTGAGACTTCTGATCCAAACGGTCCGTTAATTTTGGAAAAATTGTGGAAAATTCCTATTTTACCTAGGATCAGAAATTTTCTATGGAGAGCCTAAAAAACATCCTTCCCGTCAAAGAGAATTTGTTTCGACGCAAAATATCCGAAGATCCATTGTGTGATATTTGTGGAGTGAAAGAATCAACCCTTCACGTTCTATATGGCTTCAAGCTTCCAAAAGTTGTGTGGAAATTGTTCAAAACTCAGGTGTTGGGTGTGACTGGTTTTTCTCAGTTCGAAGACTAGGCTAATAGAATCTTTCATACACACCCGAAGGCTGATATTGTTATTTGGGCAACTCTCTGTTGGGAGTTATGGAATGCTCGAAATGCTCGACTTTTCTCATCCACTTTCTCAAGTATTGAAGAGATTTCCACTCGAGTTCTTTCCTTGATAGAAGAGGCTTGCTTTGTTATTCCGGAGAGCACTACTAGAATTTATTGTGAGCATAATTCATGGCGTAAACATCCAACTGGTGTAATCAAAGTAAATTGTGATGCATCAGTTGTTGGTGATATCTGCGGCATTGGTGTCATGGGGAGGGACTCTGAAGGAGCATTGGTTTTCGCTGGATCAAAGCCTATATATTCAACGGGGAACTGAGGTGGAAGTAGCAGAGGCGAAGGCGGTGTTATTTGGACTAGAATTGGCTGGGAATTTTGGCTCTAGTAGAGTGGAAGTGGAATCCGATTGTCTCTCACTCATCACAATGTTAAAGAAAGGCTCTCTAAGCAGAACAATCATTGGAGTCTTGGTGGCAAGACTGCAAGGATACTTGCTAAAGCTTGGGAGTTCGAATCATGCATCTGGTCTTTTACGCGTAGGACTGCAAATGGTGATGCACACTGGATGGCATCACATCTATTTCATGTTTCTGTTCTTTATAACTCATTTACTAGTTTTCCTCCTACACTATGTGACATTTGTTGTCTCTGACTCTACTACTACTTAATCAAAGGGTTTGTTCATCAAAAAAAAAATACATCTTTGGTCGACAATCCATCCGAACATATCTTCCATAGAAATAATTTAGATTTTGGACTTATGTCTAATTTCCATATCCATTCAAATCCATTATCTCGTATGTGTGGCTCATGTGATACGAAAGAAGTACCATAATGAGTAAAAAACCAACCGTTCTTGCTTGGGAACCAATATAACCTATCATTGATTTGATTTTTCGGTATTAATATAGATGTAATCCTTTGTACCCATTCACTCGGTAACAATCGATATGGTTACTGTTCATTCCATCGTCCATCAATAAACTGTGAGAATGTTGCATTTATATCTTGATTTGATGTTCTAGGGTAGAAATCTAATAAAGCTTGCTTAGTCACCCATTGGTCTTTCCTTTTTTTCGTGCCCTGCACGGGGTTTTATAGAATTATTGTATTATTTATTTATATTTGTTAAATTTTGATTAAATTGATACATGTATGTAAATTTTTTAGAAAAATTAGAAGTATCTTATCTAAAAAAAACAGTCCTATCAAAAAAGAAAAGTAACTTATTGATTGTTTTGTTTAATATATAAATATAACTAATTAAAAATGATCCAATTAAATTTCAACCAATCAGATTAATTTAAAAAATATGGATGATGTAATTCAGTATTTTGTCGTTTTAAATATTATTTTAACCCCCACTTTAGTATATAGTAATGATTGAAAAATATATACATTGCAAAATTCTATATGTATTGTAGCTTATAATATAGTAGAAAATATATCTTAAATAAATTATTATAAAAAAATTAGCACTAATATTTAATATTTCTATAATTTATTTTACTTTAAATAGAATATTTCTTACTTAAATAAATTATCGTAAAAACTATTTAACATTAATGTTTAATGTTCATATAGTTTATTTTATTTTAGATATAAGTAGTGATTATACCCGTGCTACGCACGGTCAAATTTTTATATAAATTTTAGTGTAATATATTTATATATTATGCTAATGTGTATTTATTGTCTCTTTATTTTCCTCCCTATTAATCTTATATGTAATTAGGAATTGAAGTATAAAAAAGATTTGTTAGTTTTGTAAACACAATCAGAATGTCGTATTTTAGTTACTATGTTGATTATCTAAATGATTATTTTTACCTAGCTTTTCACAATTAATAAACAACACAATCTAAATGCTAAAATTCTAATGTGTAAGATTAAATATTTTAAGTCAATAAAACTGATAATAAATCAAAATAGATATATTTACACAAACAAATTTATATATTAATAATATAAAGTTTAGATCTTACTTTTAGTGATTTGATTAAATTATTTCAATCAATGTTGCACATGATGCTAATCTCTTTAAACATGTCAAAATATTTGCTTCGAAGTCACAAAATGACCTTCTTCGTTTTTTCTTTGTAATATCAACAGAATTATTCACATGCTCCAATCAATCTATAGTAGGAGAGATGATGATCTTAACTTGCATGGTTTAACCTTTAAAACCAATTGCTAATCCTATGCAAAATAAAAATTATAATAAAATCACTTGAATGTATATCATGACTAACCTCAATTTACTGAATCATGATGGCCAACCTGCATGTACGGGAAACGAACACAATATCTTATTCTCCTTCTACTCCCGTAAAGAACATATATATATAAGTATATGTTGCAAATTGAAAAGTCACACATTACAAATTATTGTATTTAGGTTAGGAATATTTTTCATAAAATGATACATTTATAATAATTTATTTGGAAATATTTAATTAGGAATTGAAAAGTCACACATTACAAATTATTGTATTTAATTAGGTTAGGAATATTTTTCATAAATGATACATTTATAATAATTTATTTGGAAATAATTTAATTAGGAATTGAAAAGTCATGCGTTACAAATTATTGTATTTAATTAGATTAGGAATATTTTTCATAAATGATACATTTGTACTCCGTAATAATTTATTTGGAAATAATTTAATTAGGAATTAAAAAGTCATATGTTACTAATTATTGTATTTAATTAGGTTAGGAATATTTTTCATAAATGATACTATTAATGTACATTTTAACAAAAACCAATTCTTGACCTTTTTTTCTTTTTTCTTTTTTACTCTCATTATTTCATTTGATGGTTTGGTCATTAATTGACCAAATTTTTCTATTTTATAATATATATAGATCTTTTCAACAAATGTAAATTGGCAAATTATGAAATCTTATGTGCAAAATCATAGGTGGTTTAACATGGGAATGACATGTATGAGAAATCTTAGGTGAAACATGGTAAATCTATCTAAATTACATGTAAATTTGTATTTTTTTTACATTCAATGCTTTGAATTTAAAGTATTCAATTGCCGAGTTTGGTTCAAATGAAACAAACTCTTATCCTAAAACATGAAACGAATGCACTTTTACTAGTTAGTAGTGCACTTTTCATACAAAAGTGCATTGAAAAATACAAAAAGTGCACTACAAAAAGTATGAAAAGTGCACTAAAAAGTACGAAAAGTGAAAATGCGAAAAAAGAGCACTCCGAAGTAGGAAAAGTGCACTATTAACTACAAAAAGTGCATTCGTTTTAGGATAAGAGTTCGTTTCAGGATAAAAGTTTGTTTCATTTGAACCAAACTCTTCAATTGCCTCCTATAGACTCAATGTCTTACGTATCTTACATACTCTACCTTAGCCTCTTGACCATCCACACATAATATTGACTTAATATCATACATCAATCATATAAACTTGATCTTTGCCTCATAGGTTTTCACACATAATATTTACATAATATCATACATCATACATCATACATACTTAACCAAAGCATCTTAGTCTTCCACTATAACATCATGCCTATATTTTTATATTTAGAAAACTTTTTATAAAAAAAATAATAGAAAATAATGAACATTAATAAATTAATCATTTTATGAAATCAAAATAAATTATTAGTAGGTATTGAATAGGTTTCATAATCTTAAGTAGAAAACGAGCACACTAAAAAAAGTAGTAGAAATTAAAAATAAGTGCAGAGATTAATAGTTCAATTAGATTATGGAATATGTTTAAAGAAGCATCAAATAAATTCATAATGTCGTTGAGAAAATTATAATGTCTCATTTTTTTATAGTTCATCATATAGTCTCTACCTTAATATACTTCATTTTGATTAATAAAAAAAATACTTTTATATATTATAGTACTCGATTTTTTTATATTAAAATCGCATAGTACTCTACATTTATGACAAAAATAGTAAATTAGCACATTTAATCAGGAATCTCTTTATCTTTCACAATTAATGTCATCCTTATCTTTTTGCTTTTTCTTAATTAAAAAACGTTAAAAGCATTTAATTAGGAATCCAAACTGATGACATCCTTGAATATTTTTCTTTCTTCTTAAATCAAATGGAAAAAAAATCAACTTCATATGGACAAAAAAAATTCAACACTTAAGAACATTATAAGCAAGATTATTGACTCGTGCGAAGCACGAGCATAGCCTTCTAGATATAATAAAAATATATAGTATTAATATTTAGAGTTTGGTTCAAATGAAACAAATTTTTATCCTGAAAATTAAAAAGTGCTCTATAAAGTACGAAAGGTGCATTACAAAATACAAAAACTGCAATCTGAAAAGAGTACTACAAAAAAATGAAAAGTGCACTACAAAGTAAGAAAAGTGCAAATGCGAAAAAGTGCATATCGAAGTAGGAAAAGTGCACTACGAAGTACGAACTAGAAAAAATGCATTTGTTTCATTTTTCAGGATAAGAGTTTGTTTCATTTGAACCAAACTCTTAATATTTAATGTTCATATAGTTAATTTTATTTTAGATAGAATCTTTATAAGTTAAATAAATTATCATAAAAGTATATATATATATATATATATATATATTTTCTGCATTTAGTTTTACTTGTCCATGAAACCTTAAATTTTTGTTTGGTTCTATTTCTCCTTGAAACAATATTTGTACAAGGTTTTTCATTTATACCCTTTATATTTATTTTTTATCAAACCAAAAGAAAAGCACGGCCGCACGGGTAAATGCATCCACTATCCTTCTATCTTCTTTGTATTTAATGCCTCATTACTCCTCCAAACGCAATAATGTAGTCTTTTAATTTCAAAGGATGCGTGGTTCAACCAATTGAGGTGCTCTTGCCCATAACTTCATTTTAATATTCATGTAGTTGATCAATTTTAATTTTCAATTGTACAATATCCATGTAAACGTATACTCCATCTAAAACAAAATATACAATATCCATGTAGTTGATCAATTTTAATTTTCAAATCATGGGTTATTTAATTTCCATTTTTTACGACATTAAGACCTTTGCATCCTTTGTCCAATTGTATTATCAAACTTTTGAAAAAATTTGGATCACTTAATTTTGCCTCCATTTTTTTTACTGAAATACTCCAAATTCAATTCAAACGTATGGTCATTATGATACTATGTGCCTCTTGGTCTTCAAATTTACGAATGTAAATGATTTTGATATTGGGGAGATATAAAATTCATACGACTGCATATAATTAAGACTTGGAAAAGTCTGTCAAAAAAAAGAGATGAATGTGTAACTAATAAGGGTAATTTGGTAAGATTATAACATGTCTTAATATATGTGCATTAGGCTTCATGGACAAGTAGAAGTAAATGGAGGGAGTAGCATTTAGCTTTGTTGATTATAAGGTGTTTAACCTCTTAATGAAAACGACATGCCCTGACTGGGTTAAGATCAGTCGAGCATCATTAAGAAAGCATTGGTTTAGAACTTATGAGTTGCAAAAAAAAATGATACTTGATTTGTTAAAGGGGGCTAATCAAGTTAGTATAATTGCTAATTTCTGACTTCAAACCAAAAAGTTCGGCATATGGTTGTTACTTGTCATTTTGTTGATGTTGATTTGATATTGTAAAAGCGCACATTGAACTTTGTTGATGTTCCTCCTCTACAAACTAGGCTTGCTATTTCTGATGCGTTTGAAAAGTGCTCAAATGAGTAGGAAATTGAAAAGAAGATATGGACAATTATAGTTGAAAATGTTGGCTATAATGATGTTGTTGTGAATTATTTGAAAGATAATTTGAAGTATACAAATACTTTGTCCCTTGATGGAAAGTTTTGTCATGTGGGATTTTGTGCACATGTGTTAAATATTCTAGATAGATTTGGGTTGTTTGAGATTGCAACTGTGATTAATAATATGTGTGAAAGTGTAAAGCATATTTTCAGTGTTTGTTTCTAGTCTTCATGTATTAGTGCTTTTTAAATCTTTGAATTTACCTAAGACCAAACTTATAACTGATTGTGGGATGAGATGGAATGCTACATATGCAATGTTAGTGTTTGCTTTAGAATACAAGGATGTCTTTCCTTAGTATAAGTAGAGAGAACAAACCTATCTTCACGTTCCTTCAAATGAGGATTGGGACAAGGCTAAAGTTGTGTGTTCATTTCTTTAAGAATTTGAAGTAGTTACTAATATCATTTCTGGTACCGAGTATACAACTTCAAATTTGTTTCTTCCTAAGCTTTGGCATATTAAGAAGGTGTTGGATTTATTAATATGAAAGAAATTTTTGACAAGTATTGGGGTGAGAGAAACTTATTAATTTCAGTTGCAATTGTCTTATATCCTAGAAATAAAATAAAATTCCTTTAATATGCTTATAAAGCAGTATACTCAATTGTTGATGCTCCTATGTATATGGATAATGTGCGTGCAAATTAATAAGTTATTTGAGGAATAAGCGCCTTAAACCACTTGACGATCTCTCCTACATAATCTTATGATTATGACCCAGAAACCGAGTGTAGAGCTATGGTGGTTGAAAAAGATTCAAGTACTAGAAATTATGTGGAATCTTCTAAGTCTTTTAGGGTTGGAGTAAAGAGATCTAGAGTTAAGAAAGAGTTTGATTCTATGATGAGAAATGATGACATCACTCATAAAGAGAAATCAGATATGGATGTTTGCTTGAAGGAACCAGTCATACTTCATAATGGTGAAATAGACCCACCCTTTGATGCTTTAGATTGGTAGAGGCAACAAGCTTCTAAGTATCGCATTTTATCAAAGATGGCATTTGATGTTCTTTCAATTCCAATCACAATTGTGGCTTCTGAATTTGCTTTTAGTGTCGGTGGTCATGTGATTAATCCACATCGTGCTTCTTTGGGGGCAGATACCATTCAAGTATTGATGTAGTGTTGATTGGTGTATAACTCTTTATAAAATGCGGGGAGATAAAGAGGTAATGTCTTGTTTATTTGATAATTTATCTAATGATTTTTCATAGTTAATATGTTTTATTACATATTTAATACTTTTGTAAGATGTGAGTAAAGAAGAAATTATAAGATTCGAATATCCTCTATGGTGGCTTGAAGATTGGAGATGTAAAGTGTCTTTTTTAGGGTATGCAAGCTACTTTTGATGAATGTTAAGTGGTTGTGTGAAAAGAATACTTAAAACCAGGTCATGCATAGGAGTTGTTGTTTTGATATCTATATATTGTGACGCTTCATTCAGGAGCTATGATTGTTGTTTGGAGAACATTTTGTTGTCATTACAAAGCTAAATTGACGATCGTGAAAGTTCAACTAAACACTACCCGATCAGGCAATAGGTAGAGTAGTAGACCCGTTAGTCTCAATTGAGAGATACTCGACCAAGTAGTAGCCGGGTAGAAGCCCGTCTCGCTTGTTTGGTTTCTTGAAGACTACTTGACCGAGTACTTGGCCTGGTACTTAGTCAGGTAGTGTCCCGCGTCCACCGCCTTACTTAGTTTTGGATATTTTCAATTTCTTTCCATTGGAGTAGTTTTTAAATTGTTGGTTTTAGTTTTTTTAGGGATCTTTTAGATGAGACCTACTTTTGAGAACACTTGGAGAGATTGGAGACTGAGGCTATTCTGATAGAGATTGAAGTTTTATAATTTAAAAGTGTATCTTATGGATTTGAATCAAGTTTTCCTTTTTCTTAAGAATGGTATGATGTTTCTTCTTATTGATTTGATTTATCTCCCTATCATGTCTTGCTAATTCTGAATTCTAGGGTTGGTTGATCTCAACAATGCATATGTAGGTAGACTTATCTATTATTTGCATGATTTGAAGTTCCCAATTTGCTTGATTCAATCCTACATACTATGTTCCACAATAACTTTTGTGAATTGGAACTTGTTAGGGGTTGAGACCGAAAGGTGATAGCTTTAGTAAGTAGTTAGATAGAGGTTGCTTTATATTAGATCCCTAAGATTTGAATTGAAAAGTAATACTTTCTATTAGATCCCCATGATTTGAACATAAGATTTCATTATTGCGAAAGAGTCTAGATTTCTCTTGTGGATTAATAGTTATCATAGAAATTTAAATGGGCATAATACATATACAGACACCTGTACTTGTGCAAAAAACTCACTTAGATTCCTCACCTTTGGTTTTGTTCTATTGAGCACTTGAACTTATCCTTTTCTGTTCTATTGGACACCTGGTCACGAAGGATCCTTCGAGTGTCATACACGCACGCTGATTTGTCAAACACAATTGCCACACATTTGTCACGTTATAAAAAGAAAGGCTCTATGTTATAAATGAAAGGCCACATCAGATAAGTATTTCATAAAAGAAAAAAGAAAATAAACAAAATCATTAAGACCCTTCCCATTTGCTTGGTTCGAATAGTCTGAAGAACAATTTGGGTGGAAGAACAAAATGGAGCCCTAACTCCACTATCTGCGATTGTCGAAGAAAATTGCTCAAAGAACTTCGTCTCTCCTTGTGACGCCATTTGTGCAGATCTTAAGGACATTTTAAGGTAAGTATGATCTAGCAAGCTCGATTTTCTACTCTTTCATTATCGGGATTTTAGGGTTTTTACATTTGGGAGATTTTACGGTTTTTGAATTTGGGGATTTTAGGGGTTTTGATGTTTTGGTTTCAAATTAGATGAATAGATGGTATTTTTGGCTTGTACTATTGCTAAGGATTGTGCGATGGGTGTGGTGCACATTGTGTGGCACCATGGTGGTAAGTTGGTTGAGTCCCCGCAGCCTGCTTACATTGATGAGTCTCCACAGAAATTTAGTGATATGGATATAGATTTTTGTAGTCTGTTCGAGTTATATTGGTATGTGAAAGATTTAGGGTATTTGGAATTTAATGGGGTGTACTACAAGGACATAAATGAGGGTGCATTTGAGGAAAATGAGTGATAGCTCACTGTTGGAACTTGCTAGCACATTGGAAGATGGGGATGAGGTACATTTTTATGTTGAGCATGGGGATGACATTGAAGCTGAAGTTGAAGATGGTAACTGCCTACAAATGGTAGTATATGTTAAGCCTCCAGTGGGTAGTGGTTGCGCCTCCAGTTTTTTAGCTTGAAATTGTTGATGAAAGGGAAGATGGAGATGAACGTGAGGGTTCTTCTGATTATAGTAGTGAGGAAAGTGAGGAGAGTGAGAGCCTAACATGGGAGATCAGTGATGATAGTGAAGTGGATGAGGAACTTAGAGAAATAAGAGAGGCAGCTAAAGTGGAAAGGACTAGAAAAAAAGTGCACATGGTGAAGAATGTAAATGTGGAAGTTCCTTTAGGTGAGGTGGGGGTTGGTGAAGGGTATGAAAACTGGGGGATGATGTACATGACTAGACTGGAAAGTCGGGTGGTCATGAGCCATATTTTGCTAGTGATGCAGATTACAGTATTGAGAGTAAGCAATCTAGAGATGAAGTACAAAGTCATAGAGAGGTGAGAAGGAGGAGGAGTAGACATGTTGCATATGACCCTGAGTGTGTGTATCCTGTTTGGGAATTGGGTATGGTTTTTGAGAATATTGAACAGTTTAGAGAGGTTGTAGCTAAGTATGGTGTTCATAAGGGTGTAAAACTGAAGCTTAGGCCTAATGAAGCACGCAGGGTTATAGTTACATGTATACATGTTGGATGCAATTGGAGATTACATGCTAGCTATGATGGAGGGAGTCAAAATTTCATGGTTAAGACTTACATGCCCAGACATGATTGTAGAAGGTACAACACCAATAGGCTTTGCAACTCCAAATTCCTTGCAAGACATTTTGAGACTAGAATAGTTTCCCAACCCTCCATTAAATTGTGGGGGATTCAATCACTTTGTAGGAAGGAGTTGAAGCTCTATGTTGGAATATCCATTTATAGGAGAGCTAAGGTTAGGGCGTTGACTCAGCATATGGGTGACTATAAAGGGGAATATGCTAAGTTACATGACTATGTTGATGAAATCAACAAGTCTAATCTAGGGTCCACTTGTTTTGTAGTCACTGACAAGAACAAAGAGCCAAGAAAAGAGTTTTTTAAGAGATTCTTTGTGTGTTTCAAGGCATTGAGTCAAGGATGGAAGCAAGGTTGTAGAATATTTGGGATTAATGGTTGTTTTTTTTAAGAGGGGGCTGTTGAGGGGTAACTATTTGTATCAGTATGAAAGGATGACAATGGACAAATGTTTCCAATTGCATGGCAAGTCACATCTGCTGAATCAATTGTCACGTGGACCAAATTTATCAAGTCATTGAAGGCAGATTTGAATCTTGGCAATGGAGAAGGCTTAACTATAATGTCTGGCATGCAATTGGTGAGCTTAAGTGTACTAATTTCCTTTATTCAAAGCTTTCATGTGAAAGTTATCTAACCTTAATTTCTGTGTATTGTAGGGATTAAGAGTTTCTGTTAAAGCTGAGTTGCCAGAAGCTGAGCATAGGTTCTGTGCTAGACATATCTACTCTAATTGGGCAAAGCAATGGAGAGGTACTAATAGAAGAAAAAGGTTTTGGAGCTGCTGTTGGTCTACATTTGAAGTGGAATTGAAGGACAACCTTGGCCAACTAGGTAAGTTGGGTACTGGCCTTTTTGAGGACTTCTTAGAATATGGAAAAGAGAACTTCTGTAAGCCTTACTTTAGGACTGATGTGAAGTGTGATGCATGTGAGAATAACATGTGCGAAACTTGCAACGGTTGGATACTAAGTGCTAAGCATAAATCCATTATCTCTATGCTTGAGGACATTAGGAAGCAGGTCATGACTAGGATTACAAAAATGAATGCTTTTTCAAGGACCTGGATCTGTGATATCTCACCAATGGCATTGCATAGACTGGAGAAGAACAAGGAGAAAGCAATACAGTACAACCTCTTATGGAATGGGGATAAAGGTTTTGAGGTTGAAGATCGTGACTATGTGCATACTATAGATTTAAGGCAGAATACATGTACTTGCAAAAGCTGACAACTAAAGGGAATTCCATGTGCCCATGCCATTTGTGCAATGAACCACTTGAAGATCAACCTTGATGACCATGTGCTTCATTGTCATAAGAAAGAAACCTACCTGAGGGATTATGCATGTCCTATTGAACATGTGTTGGGCATGAAAATGTGGCCAAAATCTGATAATCCACCAATTCAGCCCCCTAAGATGAGAAAGAAAAGGGGAAGGCCAAAGGTAAATAAAAGAAGGCCAAGAGATGAGCCAAAGAAGGCTAGGAGGTACTCAAGAAAGGGTATTGTGATTACTTGTTCAATTTGTAAGGCCAAGGGACACAAGAAAAAGTGTTTCCCTAACATGTACCAAAACCAATCAAATCAACCAGCTCCAAGTGCACCACCTCAACCAGCACAAAGTGCACCACCTCAACTAGCTCCAAGTGCACCACCTCAACAAGCTCAAATGCACCACCTCAACCTGCCTCAACTAGAAGAAGAAAAGCTGACAAGGTATGCTAGTTATAATTGATGTTTTTACTTGTTACTCATACAACTTTTTAATCATACAACTTCTTTTGAATAGGACAATGGCAAAAGAAGCCAAGCTGAAAGTGGTTCATGTACCAGAGCTAAGAAAAAGGGCAGAATCGTGGGGATGGGTACCTACATCAACCCTACTAATGGTTTGACCATTTTTAATGTCAGTGAACTGTAATTTTCAATTTTTCATCGATTATGCCTTAATTATGTTTGCACCTATTGTCTTTAACTTGGTGTCATAAATATTGAACAGCCAAGGCAGAACTCAAGTAGGATGTTGAGATGTCCACAAGCCACTAAATATGCAACTCAAGGTGTTGAGATTGGAGCTCAAACCAGATGTTTACAATGGCAAGGACAACCAACTATCACGAGGAGGCAACTACAAAGGAGGAGTTCTTCTGCAAGCCAGCCAACTGGAGTCCCATTTAGCAGTCAAACCAGCTCAAATAGACCATAGACCATCATGCTCTTTCTGATCAACCAACTGGAATATGACCTTAGTAACTTAGTTAATGTGAAGTTGTCTTCTTTTTGCATATATTGTAATAACAACTATTAATTTTGGTTCTTGATTATGGTAGTAGTCATTTTCGGTGAAGCTGTCTTGCTTTTGCATATAATGTAAGAACAAGTAATAGCTTAGGTTATGGATTGTGGTACTAGTACAACTCAACTATGTTGTTGATCTTAAATTGCAGTAATTTGCCCAAAATCTATCTTCTTTAGTACATTTGGTTTCCAATTTGCCAAAAATCTGTCTAATTTGGGTGTTGAAGCATTTGGTTCCAGCAAATAATTGTGATTTCTTGTTCCAGCATTTGGTCACATAATATTGTCCCATTTAGCAGTCAAACCAGCTCAAAAACCTGTCTAACTTGTGTCTATTGAAGCATTTGGTTCATGCAAATGTAGACAAATTTCTTGTTCCAACATTTGCGCACTATTAGCTGCCAAAAATCTGTTGAAAACATCAGCACATTACATGCTCAACATTTTGTGTTTAGCAACAAAACATCAACACAAATTGAAACAAAACCAAGTGATTCAAGCATTCAGCTTCAAGCAACAACACATTACATGCACAAATTTGCTAAATTAGCTTGCATTCAAGTTAAAAGCATTTGTTTCTTAAAAACATTGGCATATTTGCCAATTGAACATCAGCTTCCTTAAACCACCTATTACATAGATGTCTCACAACTAACAGAGAAATTCAGACATCAATTCATCTCACAATTGACATAATGAATTTGAAACAATGAATCCCTATAATCACCACTAGAACCAACCCCAGTACATTAGCTCGACGCTTGGCCCTATCCCTTTCTGCTTCTTTCTCCTTTACATTTCTAAGGAAACCAGTAATCACATGCTTTGCATGGTCTTTCATTCGTGGATCCAACTATCTAAAGAACCTGCATGCCCCATCATTTGTAAACATACCAATTCAATACTCAATTAAGCATTCAATCAAAAAAACCCTAATTCCCTATTCAAACCAGCAAAATTGGAATTTCTAGGGTTCAAAATTAGCAAAATTGGACTTACTCCATAGTTGGGACAACTAAAAAAGTGCCTCCTTGGATTCGCAACCGTCCATGAGTGTCTCATGCAAGCTATGAAAAATGAATCGGGGTTGGTCGTCCGTTTGAGACCAAGTGCTCGAGGAAGAAGACATCGCCGACGCAAGTGAGATTGGTTGAGCAAGAAGAAGGGAATGGCAAGAAGAAGATAATGGCTTGATCCCGTCTGGTTGAAGAGAATGGCAAGAATGGATGAAGGTTGACGAAGAAGAGAATGGGTGGAGCAATGTCGTCGGCTTTTTAAGCCATTTACTTTGTTTTTTTTATTAATTCCACATCAGATTAAAATTTAGGATCATTTAAGCCTCACTCTCACATTAGAAAGTGCATTACACGCTAATTGCCACATCATCAAAAAGGTGTCCAATAGAACCAAAAAGACTGAGTTCAAGTGTTCAATAGAACAAACCCAAAGGTGAGGTGTCTAAATGACTTTTTTGCACAAGTACAGGTGTTTGTGTATGTATTCTGCCAATCTTAATGTTGGGTTGGGTTAGCAAGTCACAAAAGTAAATGTTTATTCAACTTAATATTAAGTTTTAAGTGCTCAAAAGGTTTAGATTTCAATTAATAAGTTGCAAAAGTGGATGTTATTGACACATTGCTATCATTCGAAAGGATTGAGTAATTACATTTGATAACTACCTTCAACAAAGTGAAACTAAGATTATCCATTTATACTTCCAAGTCTACTAAAGGGTTGTTGTGATGAATCTTAATCATAGATACCTTTTTCCATTGATTTTTCTCATACTTTTATTTGCTTGTTTTATTTTTATTTTCTTCACTTGTAAATAAATTATCAAATCATTCTTTCTTCTACGGCTTAATCTATTAGTTTTAGATGACAATTGGTACTACATAGTCCTCGAGTTTAACACCTTGGTACTAAAACTGATCACGTACACTTACAGGGTAGGTTTGGACCTATCATTAAAAAACTTCTTTGGATGTTTTGTTGGGGTGATGGGAGTGGGTTATGTAAGGTTCATTGGCTCAAATGGAAACACATATGTCTCCCAGAGGACAAAGGAGGTATCAGATTTAGGGATATAGAAAATTATAATTTGGGAATGTTAGATAAGAAAGGTTGAAGGATTTTCCAAGAACCTACTTCTTTTCTTGCTAGGCTACTCAAGTCCAAGTGTTTTTATAATCGCAGTTACTTGGGGGTCATGTAAGATAGAACCCTAATTATATTTGGAAAGTATTTTGAAAGGTAAGAAGGATCTAGATTGTGGTTTATTATGGAGTGTTGGTAATGAAGTTCTATCAATGTATGGATCGAAAATGATAAATGTTTAGTGGACCGATAAGTAGGAGTCATGTGATTAACAAGCCTAGCATATAAGCTCAATATAAGGTTCTAACCCAAAACCATATGAAAATGAGTGGAGTAACTCACGGGCTTATATAGTAGACAATTTCAGTCCCAAATTTTATATGTGAGAAACTCTTAACACGCCCCCTCAAGTGGCAACTACCTAGGCACATCGTCACATTTGAATCGACAATTCTTGTATCAAGCGAATTGCTTGAATGTGTTCATAAGGCCAACACTCCCAAATAATCCCTCAATGTTGGCAAATCACTGCACCTTTATTAGGTGGGTTGCTTGAATATGCTCATAAGGTCAGCAAGTCCAAATAATCCCTTAAGGTTGGAAAACCACCACACCTTTATCAGGGGGATTGCTTGAACGGTCTCATAAAGTCGGCAAGCCCAAAGATTTCAAGAAATGAACCCACATTGAAACAAACTGTGATACCCTGATAAAGTTCGGTGGTCCGATAAGCTAGGGGTCGTGCGAGTAACAGGCCTAGCATACAAGCCCAATACAAGTCTAATCGGCCGATAATCTAGGGGTCGTGCGGTGACGGGCCTAGCATACAAGTCCATTGAGATTCCAAACCTAAATCATATGGAATAACTTATTGGTTTATATATAATTTTAGCCCTAAATTTTTCATGTGGGATAACTCTCAACATGCCCCCCTCAAGTGTAACTGCTTGGGCCAGTTGTCAGTTGGACAAAATCCCTCAAGGTTGGTGAACTGCTACTTTTTGAATCGATCGCTCCTCTATTAGGAAGATTACCTAAACGGACCCATTAAGCTAGCAAGCCCAAAGACTCTGGAAATGAACCCACACCGAAACCTACTCTTATGCAATGATAAAGTGCGGTGGGCCGATAATCTGGGAGTCATGTCGTAACGGGCATAGCAAAAAGTCTAATGAGTTTTCAACCCAAAATCATATGTCAATGGGTGTAGTAACTCATTGGTTTATATATTAAGCAATTTTAGCTCCGAATTTCCATGTGGGATAATTCTCAAATGAGTTCAATCTAAAACCATACAACAATGAATAGACTAATCATTAGCTTATATATAGAAAATTTTAATCCCGAATTAGATATGAGAAACTCTCATAAAAAAAAATGGATTCCAAGACCTAGAGTTTTAAGATGATTTAGGCTTGTGAGCAAGGAAATGAATATCCTTGGGCTTTACATCTTATTGACTTGTTTATATTAGGGGCTGGTGGTGGGAAACAGTGGTTAGAGCATCTCCAACAGTATCTCTATTTTCTTAAAAATGGTGAATTAGAAGAATTTAGTGTGGGTTTTAAGTCCAACAATTTCTCCATCTATTTCTCTAAAATGGAGAGAGTCTCCAAAATATTACTAGACATCTCTACATTTAGGGAATTCCCCAAAATATTTAGAAAATGCATTAAATGTATATGTAATCATGTCATCTTCCAATTGATTAAATTAAATTTTATAGCATTATATAAATAAAAATAATATAAATACAAATATGATTCTTCAAAATGGAGAATTTGTTAGAGTTAGGGTATACAATTTTTAGAGAATATGAAATATTGTTCTCCATTTTAGCAAAATAATGGAGAATTTTTTGGAGATGCTCTTAGGGATTTGAATCTCCTATGTGATGTGGAGCTCATTTTGGGTTTAAAGCTCGTTGATCCATCTTTTAATTTCGTGATCATCTGATTTGGTGTTTTTTTAAGATGGGCTCTTCTCTGCTCAATCTGTTTATCACATGGTTCTACAAAGACAGCTTAATCTTCGGGATTCTGGTTGCTCCTCTGATTAGGACATGTGCAATGGTAGTAATTACCATAGTACTTAAGGGGTACTTGTTAAAATTTGTCTAAAATTTAAAGAAAAATGTTAAGAACCCATGGTAGTAAGTACTTATATAAGCACAACTCAAGCACCCTTTAAAGGTTTTTGAAGCCAATAATTATTTGGCATGTGCCCAATTTTAATAAAATTAATTATTTTGTAGAAGTACCATTTAAGTACTCATTTTTAGGATTCTTCTATTGGAGTGGAAAAATTAAATGAGTACTTAACTAGTAATAAATAAATAAATAAATATTATATTAAGTGTTAAGAACCCTCAAGTACCTTTTTCAAGTACCACCATTGTATATGGCCTTATAGGCCTGCTAAGGAGGGAGTTTGCAGAAAGATTTGGAAGATTGAAACGGATCCTATATTTGGAGATCTCTTGCTCATGGTTGTTTTCGTTTACTAAAAGTGCGTGCCCATTTATTTATTTATTTTAAAATGAGCTACTAGCTCATTACAAAGCAAACATTAGGTCGCCCCAATAATACAAGGCCAACCTAAATCATCATTGCAGATGATCTTGAAAAAATTAAAAACTAAAGGTTGAAGACTAAACAATTATCTTAACCTTACTACCGAGATATCATCAAAGCACAAATCTAAGCAAGAGGAAGAGATTGCATGACGAATCTGCGGAATGCTGACATGCCTTCTTGCTAAGAAGGCAGTGGCTGAATTAGCCTCCCTATAACAATGAAAAAAAACCACCTCTGGAAAACCCGAAACCAAACGTCGGATATCCTGAATAATAAAGTAAATTTCCCAGGGAACTTTCCAAGTATTTTTTAAAGAATTAATAAGAATCAAATTGTCCCCTTCTATAATTAGTTTTTAAATATGTAAACCCCGTCCCACTTTCAAACCCTCCAGGAGATCTGACGCCTCCGCTTTTAACACCGACATTGGTTGAAGAGTCATTTTATCACAACCTATAACTGAACTATTATGATCCCTAAAAATAAAACTCGCATAAGTAGCCGCATTCTTCTGTTTAGATGCATCAAAATTAAGTTTAATCTAAGAAGGTGGAGGTTTAATCCACGAACTTCGATTCTTCCTTTTAGGTTTATTCGAAGTACTCTTTTCTACTTTAGAGTTAGCTGATTCCCATTGTAACAACTGGGATAGCGCCAAATCGCATGGTAAAAGATATAAAATTATCCCAGATGAGTTAAAGATTAAAGAATTTCTATGATTCTAAATGAGCCACCATAAAAAACAAAGGATTTTTTATTTTTATTTAAATTAAGGGTTGAAATGAGATTATCATTAAAGCAGCCTGAGGTGTCTAAGTCAAACAAGCAATGAAGATTAGCTTCTAATTTTGCAATCATTTTCCTTGTAAATGAACAGTGGAAGAAGAGATGGTTTAAATTCTCATTTTTCATATCACACAGAGAACAACAATTACGTACATAGTTATAAAATCGATTTAATCTATCTGTTGTAGGAAGGCAATCACTATAAGCTTTCCAAATAAAATTTTGAATTTTAGGAGGTAATTTCATTTTCCAAATCCAAGAATAACCAAAAGAGGTAATATTTCTTGAGTCAGTTAAAAGAGTTGAAGCAGATTGGACAGAGAAATTGCCATCCGAAGATGGAACCCAAACAATATGGTCTTCGAAATCCGAGAAAGGAATACGAACATTCAAAATTAAATCTATAATAAAAGAAGGTAAAATCTCCCTAAGAGCCTCTACATCCCATAGTGTAGAGGAGTTAATAAAAGCAGAAACATTAAGTAAAGGATTATTATTGTTTCATAGAAGATTTGAATCTCCAACCCACCTATCAGTCCAAAAATTTATCTTATTGCCATTTCTTAGGAACCACTTAACTCCCTTAGAGAACATATCCCTGATATTAAGTAACCGTCCAAAATGCCAAGAAGAACTTTTTTCTGATATTGAAATAAATCCTATGATCCTAAATATTTATCCTTAACAATTTGAACCCAAATATTATGAGGTTCTGTTAGTATTTTCCAAAGAAGTTTCATCTGAAGTGAAACATTTATATTCTGAGCCGTCCTAAGACCCATCCCACCATTTTCTTTAGGAGTACATATTTTATCTCAACTACAAAGAGGATGATGATTAGGAGTGAACTTATTCCAAAAGAAAGATTTTGTTAACTTTATCAATTTCATCCCAAAGTCCTTTAAGAAGTTAGAAACTCTGCATTAAATAACTCACATGTCCTAACAAGTTTGATTGAATTAGAACCGACCTACCAGCTTGAGAAATTGAATTAGTTTTCCACTTAGATAACTACAATTTTAAATTTGCAATTGTTTCAGAAAACATAGCATTTTGAATTCTACCTTTCAGAATAGGAATATCCAAATATTTTTTCATAGTTGTAGTAATATGTATATTTAATATACTAGTTAAAGATATAGTAGATGTATGTTGCAGCGGGAGTTCACATCTTGCTAATAGCTGTTTGCTAGGACAAGTGCTAATCAAGCGGCCCATCATTTTTTTCAGCTAGTCTTGTTGTTATAATTTTGCTTTTCCTTTAGGCTTGAACCAGTTTTGTTGGATTTTAATTGGATGCAAGTTGTGGTTGTTGTTGTCCTAAAAATAATGCATTGCATACTTATGAGTCCGGTTCAGGTGAGAATGGGCGCCCAGGTGCGAAATAAGAAAGAACAGGAGCCGTTGGATCAAGAAAAAATCAAAGGCGCTGATCATTTCACTTAAAAGGGGAAAAAAACGGCACGGGCGAATTATTGGCGAATTATTCGCGTATTTTTGAAAAAAAACGGCCCAGATTTGTTCATCAATATTGTCGATTTGTTCATCAATATTGTCGATTTGTTCATCAACAATGTGAATTTGTTCATCAACTTTGTAGATTTGTTCATTGGTTTTGACATATTTGTTCATTGGTTTTGGCATATTTGTTCATCGGTTTTGTGCATATTTGTTCATTTGTAACATCAATTTGTTCATTAATTTATGCATATTTGTTCATTGATATATGCATATTTGTTCATTGTTATATTCATATTTGTTCATTGGTTTTGACATATTTGTTCATCGGTTTGTGCATATTTGTTTATTAGTAACATCAATTTGTTCATCAACAATGTGGATTTGTTCATCAACATTGTGGATTTGTTCATTGTTATATTCATATTTGTTCATTGGTTTTGGCATATTTGTTCATCGGTTTGTGCATATTTGTTCATCAATATTGTGGATTTGTTCATCAGTATTGTGGATTTGTTCATCAACAATGTGGATTTGTTCATCAGTATTGTGGATTTGTTCATCAACACTTTGGATTTGTTCATTGGTTTTGACATATGTGTTCATTGGTTTTGGCATATTTGTTCATCGGTTTGTGCATATTTCTTCATTTGTAACATCAATTTGTTCATTAGTTTATGCATATTTGTTCATTAATATATGCATATTTGTACAAGTTGATATCATTGACACATAAACATAAGTTTATTTCAATTCACAAATAAGGGTATAATAATGAACAAAAAAAGTTATATCAATGAACAAATAGGGGTATATCCATGAACAAATAGGTATATATACATGAACAAATAGGGTATAATGGTATATCAATGAGCAAATACTAGTATACCAATGAACAAATAATGGTATACCAATGAACAAACATGTGTATATCAATTTACAAATAGGGGTATATCAATGAACAAATAAGAGTATATCAATGAACAAATATGGGTATATCGAAACTAATTATATGTGCATAAAAAACTACATAAATATTGTATTCCTACACATAAATAAGGCTAAAAAATAAAAATTAAAATTAAAAAAGTTTGAAATCAATGAACAATGTTATCAAAAACTCAATGCACAATTAGTTAGTATTGATGAACAAATCGCTATTTCTGATGAACAAACTGGGCGCGTCTCATAAAAACGTATTTTTTGAAAAATTCGGGAAAAATTCGTCCGTGTCGTATTTTATTGAAAAATACGCGAATAATACGGGAAAAATTCGTCCGTGCCGTATTTTAATTTTTTAAATGAATATTTAATCAGGGACGTTGATTTTTGGAAGGAACGAATGAGATTTATTCTTATTTCTCACCTAGGCGTTCATTCACACATGACTCTTTTTCGCATACTTATTATGCCCAAAAATAGTCAAACGAATTATTGCGTTTTCTTTTATTCGTATCATATTCTCCTCACACCGCCATTACTATAATTACTCACATCACATGCCATTCAGATTCTCTCGTTCTATATCTTCCAAGAACCTTTTGATATTCGCCTAATGTCTTCATATTTTGTACTACATAAAATTGCAATTTGTTTCGAACAAAAAAAAATACATTTTCCATTTGTAGCTTTTAATATCTTATTTCCCTTATCCTCCTTAATTCAATTTAAACGAAATTAATGCATTTACATACTATTAAAATAAAACTTTAATTTAATTCAATTACGTACAAAACGAGCTAGCCAAGGCCAATGGGTATTTTAGTGAAAGCTCCGTCAAATTTTGTTTAGGCAAATTTAATCAAATAAATAGGCATTTATGCCGATTTACATGATATTTTGTTTATTCTATCCTATTCTCTCAGAATAAAAGAAAAGAGTCCTACTTTTAAGAAATATGATAATTTTTATTGATATTTCTAGCCAAGAGCGTTGAAATGAAATATATTGTTACATTGTATTTATTTTGGTTTGGAATCAAAATTGTCTCTTCGGTTACTGAATGCATTTCCAACAGAAGATAGGAAAAAGTAGAAGAATCTACATCTAGAAAAAGCAGATGTGCAAGCAATGGCCTAATCCCACCGGAGGAGCTTCTGGTGAATCCCTTTGGAACGGGTGCGATCTCCTAGGCGGTGGTGGTGAATCCGCCCCAAAGGTGTGCGTGGTTAGAGGCGGGCACGCGCGTCTCTTCGGCTTCTTCCAGTCGGTTGTGTTGAATCGGATCGGCTCCAAGTCCATCGGGAGCGTACGCCTCGTAGATCTTCTCCTTCCACCGCGAGGCTGTACTGCCTGTAAAAAGCATGTTCGTCTCGAAACTCTTTACAACCCCCATCCCATTCTAATCTCCCCACTTAGATCTGGTCACGTTTTTCTCTCTTCACACGATTTTCTTCCCGTTCTTTTGCACCATGGCTGTCAACCACAATAGCCCAACAACTAAGCCTACCAAGCCCACTTATGTGGTGGTTGTAACAAAATCCCCACAACCAACCAACACCAAAACCAGATTGAAAACAAAATTTCAAATCTGAAAATCAATCCAGTTGAGTGCAGTTCATGCTTGATAAAAGCCAAAAAAATCACTGTCATTTCAATGGAAGTTTCATTGTTCAATGTTGTTCACCAGGGTAGCCTAACCATTGGGCTATCGTATTTTCGTGAATTTAAAGGGGGATGCCCTGCGTATGCAAACCTCTTTAGAGGCATATGTCGATTAACCCGACCTCTCATGCATCAAAAGCACCATAAAAATTCTCTTTGTTTGGATAAAAAAAACCATACTCCCTTTGGGTTATATAACTACACTCATCGACCAATACAAACCCACAAAATACAACATAACCCACCTTATACAAATATACATATCAAACACAATATATACTTACCCCGTTGACTATAAATTACATAACAAAAAGAAAGAAAAGTGTTGGAAAAATACAAACCCCACCCAAGGCCAAAAGTCACAACTTGATCGGTTTTAAATGAAGACCTGCGCCTGAAACTGTAAAGGCATCAAACGCAAGTCCTTCTGGACTGAGGTTAATGTGTTCTGCTGCATCGAACACATCAACCTCATTGCACTACTGGAAACCAAAGCCCAAGCGTTGCCTGACTGTAATGGCAGAAAGCGGGATTCGACTCGGTCGAGTTTATCCCCGCGAATGGTTATTCGGGCGGCTTATGCGTCCTCTAGAAGAGTATCCTCCTCTCAAATGAATTAATTCAAACCATCCATAAAGATAATCGTTTTATTGGGTTTCTGTATGAGAACCTGGAAACAAATAGGAAATTGATCCTTATCTTTGCATATGCGCCACCTAGGCCACAAGAGAAAGATCAATTCTAGAGTAACTTGAAGGAATTCATCCAAAACTGTAACCTACCCTGCCTCCTAATGGGAGATTTAAACGAAACCCAACACCCAGATGAAAAAGTAGGGGGTGCGAACCCATCCCAGTCTCGCTTTGAATGACTTATTAACTTCAAAAACGAATGCGATTTATGTGACATCCCCACTATCGGGAATAAATATACATGGAGAAAATATAAAAATCTTGATAGCACTACGTTAGAAAAACTAGATTGAACTTTGGTCTCTAACCAAATCATTCAGTGGTTCCCATCCATAGCGACGAAAAACCATGCCTTCTCATCCTCCGACCATTGACCAATTTCATGTGACCTCCCTACGGGAATTCCATTCAAAGAACAACCATTTAAATTCGAGACCATGTGGACGTCTCCAAAAGACTACCAAAACATCATTAAACAAGCCTGGAGACATAACGCTGGTGGATCCCATATGTTCAACCTCGTTAAAAAAACACAACTTCTAAAAGAAAAAACCAAAATTTGGAACAAACTAACTTTCGGTAATATATTCTAACAAATCAGAAAAGTTGATGAAGATATCGTACAAATCCAGAAGGAGATAATAGAACACAACAACATGCAACTTGTCCAAAAACAAGAACGCCTCTCAAAAAAAAGGTTATGCCTCTTAAATTTCCACAACTCATATTGGAAACAAAGAGCTAAAAACACACATATAAAACTTAACGACAAGAACACCAAATATTTCCACCGGATTGCCACCGGTAGAAGGAATAGAACCAATATTAAAGAGATTCATACAACAGAAGGCACACATATCACAGGTGTAGAAAACATAAGAACAGAGATTAAACGGGATTTCTATAACCGATTCTGAGCACTGGAAATTAACCACGGAAAGCTCCAAATCATGACACAAACTATTCAAAAAGAAGTAACCGACACAGACATCCGCCTTGTTCAATATTGGGGACGATATATCTCTCGGCCCTAACGGAATGCCGACTTACTTTTATAAAAAATACTGGCATATTGTTGGGTCGGATCCCATCAAAGCCGTCAAAAGTTTCTTCCACACCGGAAAAATCATAAAACAAATAAACCATACATTCATAACCCTCCTACCAAAATGCGAGAACCTTACCTCTACCAACCATTATAGGCCCATCAGCCTATGTAACACAATATACAAAGTAATATCGAAAATCCTAACAAACCGACTGAAACCGTTCTCAACAAACTTATACACCCGATGCAAGGGTCGTTTATCCAAAATCGAAGCATCCAAGATAATACCCTAATTGCACATGAGATCTTCCACTCATTTCGCAATAAAAAAGGGCGTGAGGGATGGATTGTTGTTAAACTTGACATGGAAAAAGCATACGACCGGATTAGTTGGGACTTCTTGGCTTCAATCCTTCACAAATTCGGCTTTCACGATAAGTTTGTGGGCTGGATCAGAGAATGCATCGAAATCGTCTCTTTCTCGGTCTTAGTTAACAATGGGGCAACAAAAGAATTCTACCCCCAACGGAGTCTTAGACAAGGAGACCCCCTATCACCTTATTTATTCATACTTGCAGCCGAAATCCTTGCAAGACAACTCTACCTCCAGAGCACTAACCCAAAAAGTGGCATAGGGATCCAAATCTCAAGAAATAGAACTAAAATCCCCTTCCTTGCGTTCGTTGATGACATCATCATCTTTGCTAAAGAAAATAATAACGCATGCCAAAATATTAAAGGAATTGTCGACGATTACTGCCAAATCTCAGGCCAGAAAGACAACTTTAATAAATCCGCATTCCAAGTCACCAAAAACACAAGCAACACCATGAAGGAGCAACTTAAGCAAATCCTCCAAATTGCGAATACAGTTGCATTGGATAAATACCTAGGATGCCCAATTATCAACGAAAGGGAACACAAAACACCTTCAAACCACTAATTATGTGGACCAGATCCCAACTTTCAAAATGGAAAGCCAATGCCCTATCACAGGAGAGACGTAAAACCATAATCAAATCAAATCTCTCGGCGTAACTAAACTACATGATGCAATCATTTATGCTACCTCAGTCTACACTGAAAGAACTTGACCAAATAAATAAAAACTTCTTCGGGAACAAATACCACAACTACAAACCAGTCATAAGTTGGAACTCCATCTGCCGCCCACTGGCCCATGGTGGTTTGGGAATTGCCAAGGCAGAAGAAATAAACCAAGCACTCCAAAAGAAATAACTTTAGAAACTACTTGCGGAACCAGAATCTCTGGGTCAAAGTTGTAACAGAGAAATACCTCAAAGAGGACAGTTTCCTAAGTTATAAGAAAAAAACACAACACCTCATGGCAGTGGTCCAAACTAATTGGCCTCAAAGGCCTATTTGTGAACGAGCTTATTTGGCAGATCGGGGACGGAAAAACCGTTCGAATTTGGAAAGACAATTGGACCGGCAAGGGCCCACCAAAGCCAAAAACTGAGGCCGAAAACATCATTAACTCATTCAACCAAGCATCATTAACTGGGATGAATTTGTAGATGAGTACCTCATGGAGGACAATTCGTGGAACATTGAAAAATTTAATAAGGTCATGAGCCCAGATGACTGATGAGGTATTTTTCAGTCGTTTACCTATCAAAGAATCCTAACTTAACCAATCTGAGTAGAGTGGTAAGCAAGGGTCGATCCCACAGAGACTCGTGTATGAATGTTATTACTTATGTGCCAAGTAACTAATATGGGGGTTTTTTGATTGTAAATTCTAAACTACTATGCAAAATAGAAACTAACTAAGAATGCAAAAGATGGTTTTAATCAATTAAGAGACAAGCGTGTTCAACTAATTAGATCCATCATGATATTGCTTTATTGATCATTGATTCTCTTGATTCTCTCCTCACTTGAATAATCTATTGTGGATAATGATCCTACTAAGGACTAAGACCCGAACTTCAGATTTAGTTGATAGACCAACCAGTTCTAACAACCCTAATTATCTAATAACCTAGAAGACCTTCTAGATTCAATTAAATAACAGCATGAAGATTCAAGTTATCAATAGAAATAAACACTTAGAGCAACCAGACATCTAAGTGACTTGTGAATTTATTCCCTACTTTAATCAACTTGTCCAACCAGTTCTAAATTAATCAAAGTCTACTCTTGATCAGATTAACTCCAACCGGTAATTAATCAGATTCAGTTTTAACTAGAAATTCTATTAGGTGATCAATCTAATAAAACCCTAATTTAGATTCAATTAAGCATAGGGAATAATTTCTACTCAAGTTTGTTAAGAATCAATTAAACCTCACAATCATACACAAATCATGACTTCACTAATTAGTCAAACACAAAGGAAAATTAGCAATGCATAATTGAAATTGAAATCAAACTTACAAAGGCTTCAAAGATTGCTCCTTTGAGAGAAAACCCTAGCCTCCAAAAGTTTATCCAAAAGTTATCTAAAAATAAACTAACATAAAGTATTTATATGTCTCTAAAAATAACCCTCATAAGATATATCAAACACACATCTCAGCCAAAATACAAGCCCATAAGTCAAAATATCAAAGCCCAAAACCAAGACTCGGCCCAAAATATGCGTCCGCTGAAAGCTCCCGATTGCGCGGCTTGGCACCACATTGCGCGGCCGCGCAATCCACACCCTGCGCAATTGCTTCTCAGATGGCATTGCGCGGCGAGCTACGCGGCTTCGATCCAGCGCAATTGTTCTTCTTCTTGGCTCGGTCTTCCTTGCCTTGGCTCTTCATCCTAATGCATCCTAGCTTCCTTAGCCTCGTCCATCTCGTCCATCACCACCATGTTCCATCTACACTCGCCCCGTTGTTGCTCCTGAACCTAAAAACCTGTAAAACCGAGCAAACCAGCGCATAATACCCGACAACACAAAAACCTAAAAACTACATAAAAACTAACCAAAACCTAACCAAAACATATATAAAACATGCATCTAAACTACTCCTATATGCGAGCTATCAAATTCCCCCATGCTTAACCCTTGCTTGTCCTCAAGCAAGACATAAATCCAATCACACCATAGAAATGCAATCTTACATCCATCTCAAATCAAACAAACATTTCACATGTAATTAAAAACTCAACCAAGACTTCTCAGCATGCATTATGACTAGCAAAAAGTAAAGACCATTCATTCATTCTAGACCTCACCAGGGAAATTGTGTTTTGCACTCAACACTCAAGTGTATAAAGGGTATGTGTTTCACTCAAAATCAACCAATGAAAACTAGACTACCATATGCTTGCATCAAAGTTCTAAATCTCCACCGCTGGGGATCAAATACATAACAAAAATCATGAGGTCTTTTTCTGGCTTGTAATGGGGCCAAGGTAAAGAGAAATTTGGAAGGGATAATATTTGGCATGTGGAGCTAAATCCGGGATAAAGAACTAATCCTAACCCAAACTTTACACTTTACCTCTCACTTCTCCCAACTTCTTTACCAACTTCATTACACACATTTATAAACTTTGTTTCTTTTTTTTTTCTTTTCTTTTGCCTCTTTTCAACTCTTTCTTGCTTTGCTAATGAAGACTAATAACATTTAAGCACTTTTTCTTTTGCTTATTTTGCAACAAACTTCATCTTCATTTTTTTTCACTTTGAAACCAAGAGCTTTATTTCCTCTTTTTCTACCTTTTTCATCCAACTCCCCCATACTTATACATAACTCACACAAAACCAAAAACACAACCTAAAGTCCTAAATCCCGGATCCTGGGTCAAGCTTATTAGGCTAGGAAAATTTTGTGGAGCTAACAAAAATAGGCTTCAAGCTCAAAAGAAATAGGGGTGTCAAAAACATGGATCTTGTAGGGTAGGAAGGGAAATAATAGGCTATAAAGAAACATTACCTCAATCACTTTAATGCTATGCATTCAATCATATAAAGCAGCCTCAAAATAGAGTATTAACGCAAGTTCTAGAGCTAGATAATCATGGTGATACACTCAAGAATGTAAAGAACAACTATATCATGAAAGGCCAAAAATCAAATCTCACAAGGCTAATTGTTTTGTCTAGAACTTCAGAATGAATCTAAAACTCAAGCTAAATACATGCTCCATCCTATAATCAAGTCATTTAATCAATGATCATGCTCATATCATATCAACTTCAACAAATCATGCAAATCATGGGTTAGAACTTATACTTAACATAGAAACACAAGAGGTATCAAACAATGGGGAAATAAGAACCTAAATGCAATATTTTTGTATTTTGTTTCAAATTTTTCTATTTTTTTTTCATTTTTCAGAATTTTAATCAATGCATGTAAAAATTTAAATATGACCTAATCTAATGCAACTATATGCAATGCAAACAATTAATTCCCTTCCCCCATGCTTAAAACATACTTTGTCCCCAAAGTATAGTAAAAAGGTAAGGAAAGAGAAAAACTCACATAACCTAGTTGTCCGGGTAATAGGGCGGAAAATCCTATGGTGGTGGTGGCTGGTACTCCGGATGAACCTCTGGCTGCGGTGGATAGTATGGTGGAATCTGCTGAGCTGGTGGTGGCTGATATGGTGGGAACTGAGGATACGGTGGATCTGGAAAAGCGTACTACGGATAAGACTGATGAGGAGGATAGCCCGCTGAACTCCAGCCATCCAATCTAGTGTTGAGCAGTCTGAACTGCTCATCCTGGCGGGCCTGAAATGCAGCAATATGCTGATCCTGATGAGTCTGATATGATGTGAACCTTTGATCCACATAACCACGCATGTCCTGAAAACCCTGATCGATGTAAGATGTCATACTGTTGTAGCGCTGCGTGTTCTCCAACTGCATCTTTCGCATCATCTCCATCATCAGGCTGTAATGTGTATCACCTCCAGCTGGTATAGATGGGTCAAAGTGTTGCTGCTGGGTCTCCTCCTCAGACTCATCCTCCTCCTCTGTGTCTTCAGCCTCAACGGACTCTTCCTCTTCCTCTTCTTCTTCTTCCTCCTCATCCATAGTAAAATCCTCGTCCATTTCCTCTTCTTCGGACTCCTCAACAATAATTGGGGCCTTGTTTTTACCCCTAACTGGACCCCTAACAGTAATCACATCCAAATCGTCATCCTGGGGTTCAATGTACCAGTTAGCTGGGCTGTTTCCAATCTTGACTCGGCTCCCATCAGGAAGCTTCATTGCTCGCCCAGAATCTCCAAGCACCCAATAGTAGGAGTTCCTGTAGAAATATAAGACCCCCATCTTCTTCAGCATAGTGAAGTTGATTGCCACCGGTGGGATATCAACTTGTAACCTGCTCAGATCAACGCCAAAGTGCTTGGCCAGATGGGTCACAATCCCACCAATACAGATAGCTCCTCCACCCTTGTTTGAAACATGGTACATATGATTCATCAACATAGCACCCATATGCATTCTTTTTCTTTTCAGCAAAGCAGCCAATACAACCACATCTTTCTTTGGGCAATTGTTTCCACCCTCACCCCGTCCATTCATGCTACCAGAAATAAACCGTTGAAAGACTTTGATGGCGGGATGAGTGATGGGAGAAGCTTTTTCTTGGGTTGGGTTATAAGTTCGTCTCCTTGTTATGGCTCTCCAGAAATGTTTATCAGCCCATGTAGCTTCAGTTTCAGTAAGCACCACATCATTGTCATAGATATGCAGGAATCCAAACGCATCATTGACCTCTTTCAAAGTCATCTTCCTCCTTATACCTCCGAGCCAGAACTTAATTTCCCCTTCTTTTCTGAAATCTATGGACAAGCTACTTAGAAACTCTAGTGTTAACCCCTTGTAAGTTGGTTCACACAGATGCAAAAACTCGGCCATGCGTAAATGCGCTGCTATCTCATTCAACAGATGAGCAATCCCAAGCTCATTCATCAGAGTCCAATCAATGAACATGGTTGCTGCCCATTTCCTATCCTTCAGAAGCTCAAATTTGATCACATGATTGTTCTTTGCCAAACTGATCCCAAAACTTTCTTGAGTCCTTTCTCCCACCACAGCAGGGGGAGCATAAGCGGCTCGAGATGATGATGCAGTATCTCTCCTACTTCGTTTAGGAGCCATGGATACCAAATTTTTTACAGAAACCTGCACAACACCACAACGGACAAGCAACACAATTTTTGTTGTCCCGGCAAGGACAACCACAACAATATTTCAAGAATAATCGCTCAAACACTCACTTCCCCCACTACCTAGAAAAATTTAATCAAATTTTAGTCAAATTTTAATCAAATTATGGGTGGATTTCGGATTTATGCAAAAAGCTTAAATAAAACACGAATCTATGCTAGAATCATGCAATAAACAAACTTTTGTGAAGAACTTAAGCCTAAATCCGAGCCTAAAGGGGTCAAATTCGGGTCTTTTGTAGTGAAACCTAGATCTAGATTTTACTATGTAAAAACCGAAATTGAATGGAGATTTGAGATACTTACTTGAATCCTTGTTGATTTTAGTGTTGTTAGCTCGATTTGTGGTTGAAATCCCGACTTGAGAGCTTGAGAGGAGCTTGAAAGCTTGAGCTTGAATGGAGGAGGGAGAGGTTGAAGAAGAGAGTGGGCAGCGAAGTGAATGGGGAAAGAAATATATCCCGAAAAAAATTGCCAATTGCGCGGCATAGCGCTGGATTGCGCGGCCGCGCAATTGCTAAGCCGCGCAATTGCCTCCCAGTTGGGATTGCGCGGCTTTGGGGCTGTGGATTGCGCGGTCGCGCATTTAGCAAGCCAAGCAGCGCAATCCCAACTGAGTTGGCATTGCTCGGCTTGGTTACAGATTGCTTGGCCACGCAATTTTTGTCCCTTTTTCGAGTATTTCTGTACTTCATGGCTGGCCTGAGTTTATCTAAAATTTGAGGATTATTTCTACCTACACTAAATATTAAAAACAAAATTTGTAAAAACAGAAAGCAAAAATCAAAGCAAAACTATCCTAAAACATGGGTTGCCTCCCAAGAAGCGCTTGTTTAACGTCTTTAGCTTGACGTAAAAAGGATATTAAGAAGGATATGAGCTGTGGAATTCGATCTCCTTCCCGTCGAATCCCATCTTCAATGTGCCCTGCGGTATGTCGATCCTTGTATTCGCAGTTTTCAAAAATGGTCGTCCGAGCAACATTGAAATCTTTCCAATTCCCGATCCCATGTCCATCACTAGAAAGTCAACCGGAAATTTTAAGCAGTCCACCGTAACCCATACATCTTCAAGTTTTCCTTTAGGCCTTACAGTGGAATGATCAACCAGCTCTACTATGGTCCGAGTTTCTTTTAATGGTCCCATACCAAGTTATTCATATAGGGACGAAGAAATCACATTAACTGATGCGCCTAAATCAATTAAAGCTTCATTCACTTTGGTGCTTCCAATAGTGCAAGGGATAGTGAACATGCCAGGGTCACTGCACTTCTCGGGCAAACGCTTCTGAAACACAACAGACACATGTTCTTTTTCTTTGACTTGCTTCTGACTTTTCTCCTTCTGTCCCCTTTTTAGAGTACACAACTCTTTCAAAAACTTAGCATACCGAGGTACACTCTTGATTAGATTCAGTAGCGGGACATTAACTTTGCATGTACTGAAGACCTCGAACAGCTATTTGTCATTCTTCAATTTCCGGGTTTCTTTCAAGGCCTCTGGGAATGGTGGAATAGGCACGTAGGCTTTCAGAAGGGGTTCAGAGTTGTCTTTCAGATCGCCCAGTTTGCGCGGCTTCGCGCCAGATTGCGCGGCCACGCTTTCCCCCTCGACCCCGCGCAATCCCAACTGGGAGCACATTGCGCGGGGTGCACATTGCGCGTGCGCGCTTTCAGCAGCCAAGCCGCGCAATTGCCCCTCGTTCTATTGATTCTTCAGCCTTGCTCAACTGATATACTTGCCCCGCCTTCGAACCATCATAAATAGAGACAAAACTGACATTTGCCCTCGGGTTAAGCTCTGTCTGGGACGGTAGCTTACTTGAATCTCTGGCTTCCAGTTTGCTCACTGCCTCAGCAATCTGACTGACTTGATTTTCCAGATTCTTTATACTGGACTTGGTTTCCTGTTGGAGCTGAGTTAGAGAACCATGTATTGTTGAAACTGTCTGAGTCAGACTTCTGATCATCTGGTCAGTGGACATATCATTCTGATTTCCTTCTTGAGCCTGAGATTGGAAAGGTGGTCTGAATTGAGCTTGGCCACCTTGATTGTTGAACTGTTGATTGCTTGGATTGCCATACCTCAAATTAGGATGATCCCTCCAGCCTGGGTTGTAGGTGTTGGAGAAGGGGTCATACCTCGGCCTAGGTGGTCCATATCCTCCCACTACATTCACCTCAGCTTTTTGATCTTGGAGTGTAGGGCAAGCGTCAGTGGGATGCATGTTATCATAGCAGATCTCACAAGATTTCACCTGCTGTCTACCACCCTGTTGCAACAGTTGCTTCATCATCATTTTCAATTTAGTGACTTCATCTTGAATTTTTGTATTAGCCACCACTGAATTTGCAGCTCTCGAGCTCGTCTCTTTTCTAAACTGTCTTGTGCCCTCAGACAGTTGTGTAAACAGTTCAAACGCAGCAGCAGGTTTGTTGTTGAGAATGTGACCCTGGCAAGCTGCATTGACCATTCTTCTCTCATCATCCAAGAGGCCATTGAAAAGGTATAGAATCAGGTCTTGATCAGTGTAGCCATGGAAAGGACAGCTGGCTACCAACCTCTTGAACCTCTCATAATACTCGTACAAGGATTCATTCGCTTCTTGTTCAATGTTACTAATTCGTTTTTTCAGATCGTTGAGCCTTGTACCAGGGAAGTACTTCTCCAGAAAAGCCTCTTTCATCTTAGCCCATGTATCAATACTTCCCGGAGCCAAGTAGTAAAACCATTCTTTAGCCTGATCCTTGAGAGAAAAAGGAAAGGCTCTCAGCGCGATCTGGTCATGAGTTACATCAGCAGGCTTCATGCTTGAGCACACAGCATGAAATTCAGAAAGGTGCTTGTTGGGGTCTTCACCACTATGCCCATGGAATGAAGGCAAAAGGTGGATCAATCCAGATTTTAGCTCAAACTTGACTCCCTCACCGAGAGCAGGGAATTGCACCGCCAATGGCTGTTGTGTCAGATTTGGTGCAGTCAACTGTCTCAGAGTTTGGTCACCCATCTCAGCAGATTCAGATTCAGAGTCAGATTCTTCAAGAAAGAACGGTAAGGCCTGAAAGTGATTCCGGATTTCCTTCCTTAGCTTGAAGAGTGTCCTGTCAATATCTGGATCAAATAACAGAGGAGATGAATTAGTAGCACGGGTATGAACCATATAACAGGTTCACACCCAAAACAGCACAAAAGTAATAAACACAAATAACGACGAGTCCCCGACAACGGCGCCAAATTTGATGAGGTATTTTTCAGTCGTTTACCTATCAAAGAATCCTAACTTAACCAATCTGAGTAGAGTGGTAAGCAAGGGTCGATCCCACAGAGACTCGTGTATGAATGTTATTACTTATGTGCCAAGTAACTAATATGGGGGTTTTTTGATTGTAAATTCTAAACTACTATGCAAAATAGAAACTAACTAAGAATGCAAAAGATGGTTTTAATCAATTAAGAGACAAACGTGTTCAACTAATTAGATCCATCATGATATTGCTTTATTGATCATTGATTCTCTTGATTCTCTCCTCACTTGAATAATCTATTGTGGATAATGATCCTACTAAGGACTAAGACCCGAACTTCAGATTTAGTTGATAGACCAACCAATTCTAACAACCCTAATTATCTAATAACCTAGAAGACCTTCTAGATTCAATTAAATAACAGCATGAAGATTCAAGTTATCAATAGAAATAAACACTTAGAGCAACCAGACATCTAAGTGACTTGTGAATTTATTCCCTACTTTAATCAACTTGTCCAACCAGTTCTAAATTAATCAAAGTCTACTCTTGATCAGATTAACTCCAACCGGTAATTAATCAGATTCAGTTTTAACTAGAAATTCTATTAGGTGATCAATCTAATAAAACCCTAATTTAGATTCAATTAAGCATAGGGAATAATTTCTACTCAAGTTTGTTAAGAATCAATTAAACCTCACAATCATACACAAATCATGACTTCACTAATTAGTCAAACACAAAGGAAAATTAGCAATGCATAATTGAAATTGAAATCAAACTTACAAAGGCTTCAAAGATTGCTCCTTTGAGAGAAAACCCTAGCCTCCAAAAGTTTATCCAAAAGTTATCTAAAAATAAACTAACATAAAGTATTTATATGTCTCTAAAAATAACCCTCATAAGATATATCAAACACACATCTCAGCCAAAATACAAGCCCATAAGTCAAAATATCAAAGCCCAAAACCAAGACTCGGCCCAAAATATGCGTCCGCTGAAAGCTCCCGATTGCGCGGCTTGGCACCACATTGCGCGGCCGCGCAATCCACACCCTGCGCAATTGCTTCTCAGATGGCATTGCGCGGCGAGCTACGCGGCTTCGATCCAGCGCAATTGTTCTTCTTCTTGGCTCGGTCTTCCTTGCCTTGGCTCTTCATCCTAATGCATCCTAGCTTCCTTAGCCTCGTCCATCTCGTCCATCACCACCATGTTCCATCTACACTCGCCCCGTTGTTGCTCCTGAACCTAAAAACCTGTAAAACCGAGCAAACCAGCGCATAATACCCGACAACACAAAAACCTAAAAACTACATAAAAACTAACCAAAACCTAACCAAAACATATATAAAACATGCATCTAAACTACTCCTATATGCGAGCTATCAAATTCCCCCATGCTTAACCCTTGCTTGTCCTCAAGCAAGACATAAATCCAATCACACCATAGAAATGCAATCTTACATCCATCTCAAATCAAACAAACATTTCACATGTAATTAAAAACTCAACCAAGACTTCTCAGCATGCATTATGACTAGCAAAAAGTAAAGACCATTCATTCATTCTAGACCTCACCAGGGAAATTGTGTTTTGCACTCAACACTCAAGTGTATAAAGGGTATGTGTTTCACTCAAAATCAACCAATGAAAACTAGACTACCATATGCTTGCATCAAAGTTCTAAATCTCCACCGCTGGGGATCAAATACATAACAAAAATCATGAGGTCTTTTTCTGGCTTGTAATGGGGCCAAGGTAAAGAGAAATTTGGAAGGGATAATATTTGGCATGTGGAGCTAAATCCGGGATAAAGAACTAATCCTAACCCAAACTTTACACTTTACCTCTCACTTCTCCCAACTTCTTTACCAACTTCATTACACACATTTATAAACTTTGTTTCTTTTTTTTTTCTTTTCTTTTGCCTCTTTTCAACTCTTTCTTGCTTTGCTAATGAAGACTAATAACATTTAAGCACTTTTTCTTTTGCTTATTTTGCAACAAACTTCATCTTCATTTTTTTTCACTTTGAAACCAAGAGCTTTATTTCCTCTTTTTCTACCTTTTTCATCCAACTCCCCCATACTTATACATAACTCACACAAAACCAAAAACACAACCTAAAGTCCTAAATCCCGGATCCTGGGTCAAGCTTATTAGGCTAGGAAAATTTTGTGGAGCTAACAAAAATAGGCTTCAAGCTCAAAAGAAATAGGGGTGTCAAAAACATGGATCTTGTAGGGTAGGAAGGGAAATAATAGGCTATAAAGAAACATTACCTCAATCACTTTAATGCTATGCATTCAATCATATAAAGCAGCCTCAAAATAGAGTATTAACGCAAGTTCTAGAGCTAGATAATCATGGTGATACACTCAAGAATGTAAAGAACAACTATATCATGAAAGGCCAAAAATCAAATCTCACAAGGCTAATTGTTTTGTCTAGAACTTCAGAATGAATCTAAAACTCAAGCTAAATACATGCTCCATCCTATAATCAAGTCATTTAATCAATGATCATGCTCATATCATATCAACTTCAACAAATCATGCAAATCATGGGTTAGAACTTATACTTAACATAGAAACACAAGAGGTATCAAACAATGGGGAAATAAGAACCTAAATGCAATATTTTTGTATTTTGTTTCAAATTTTTCTATTTTTTTTTCATTTTTCAGAATTTTAATCAATGCATGTAAAAATTTAAATATGACCTAATCTAATGCAACTATATGCAATGCAAACAATTAATTCCCTTCCCCCATGCTTAAAACATACTTTGTCCCCAAAGTATAGTAAAAAGGTAAGGAAAGAGAAAAACTCACATAACCTAGTTGTCCGGGTAATAGGGCGGAAAATCCTATGGTGGTGGTGGCTGGTACTCCGGATGAACCTCTGGCTGCGGTGGATAGTATGGTGGAATCTGCTGAGCTGGTGGTGGCTGATATGGTGGGAACTGAGGATACGGTGGATCTGGAAAAGCGTACTACGGATAAGACTGATGAGGAGGATAGCCCGCTGAACTCCAGCCATCCAATCTAGTGTTGAGCAGTCTGAACTGCTCATCCTGGCGGGCCTGAAATGCAGCAATATGCTGATCCTGATGAGTCTGATATGATGTGAACCTTTGATCCACATAACCACGCATGTCCTGAAAACCCTGATCGATGTAAGATGTCATACTGTTGTAGCGCTGCGTGTTCTCCAACTGCATCTTTCGCATCATCTCCATCATCAGGCTGTAATGTGTATCACCTCCAGCTGGTATAGATGGGTCAAAGTGTTGCTGCTGGGTCTCCTCCTCAGACTCATCCTCCTCCTCTGTGTCTTCAGCCTCAACGGACTCTTCCTCTTCCTCTTCTTCTTCTTCCTCCTCATCCATAGTAAAATCCTCGTCCATTTCCTCTTCTTCGGACTCCTCAACAATAATTGGGGCCTTGTTTTTACCCCTAACTGGACCCCTAACAGTAATCACATCCAAATCGTCATCCTGGGGTTCAATGTACCAGTTAGCTGGGCTGTTTCCAATCTTGACTCGGCTCCCATCAGGAAGCTTCATTGCTCGCCCAGAATCTCCAAGCACCCAATAGTAGGAGTTCCTGTAGAAATATAAGACCCCCATCTTCTTCAGCATAGTGAAGTTGATTGCCACCGGTGGGATATCAACTTGTAACCTGCTCAGATCAACGCCAAAGTGCTTGGCCAGATGGGTCACAATCCCACCAATACAGATAGCTCCTCCACCCTTGTTTGAAACATGGTACATATGATTCATCAACATAGCACCCATATGCATTCTTTTTCTTTTCAGCAAAGCAGCCAATACAACCACATCTTTCTTTGGGCAATTGTTTCCACCCTCACCCCGTCCATTCATGCTACCAGAAATAAACCGTTGAAAGACTTTGATGGCGGGATGAGTGATGGGAGAAGCTTTTTCTTGGGTTGGGTTATAAGTTCGTCTCCTTGTTATGGCTCTCCAGAAATGTTTATCAGCCCATGTAGCTTCAGTTTCAGTAAGCACCACATCATTGTCATAGATATGCAGGAATCCAAACGCATCATTGACCTCTTTCAAAGTCATCTTCCTCCTTATACCTCCGAGCCAGAACTTAATTTCCCCTTCTTTTCTGAAATCTATGGACAAGCTACTTAGAAACTCTAGTGTTAACCCCTTGTAAGTTGGTTCACACAGATGCAAAAACTCGGCCATGCGTAAATGCGCTGCTATCTCATTCAACAGATGAGCAATCCCAAGCTCATTCATCAGAGTCCAATCAATGAACATGGTTGCTGCCCATTTCCTATCCTTCAGAAGCTCAAATTTGATCACATGATTGTTCTTTGCCAAACTGATCCCAAAACTTTCTTGAGTCCTTTCTCCCACCACAGCAGGGGGAGCATAAGCGGCTCGAGATGATGATGCAGTATCTCTCCTACTTCGTTTAGGAGCCATGGATACCAAATTTTTTACAGAAACCTGCACAACACCACAACGGACAAGCAACACAATTTTTGTTGTCCCGGCAAGGACAACCACAACAATATTTCAAGAATAATCGCTCAAACACTCACTTCCCCCACTACCTAGAAAAATTTAATCAAATTTTAGTCAAATTTTAATCAAATTATGGGTGGATTTCGGATTTATGCAAAAAGCTTAAATAAAACACGAATCTATGCTAGAATCATGCAATAAACAAACTTTTGTGAAGAACTTAAGCCTAAATCCGAGCCTAAAGGGGTCAAATTCGGGTCTTTTGTAGTGAAACCTAGATCTAGATTTTACTATGTAAAAACCGAAATTGAATGGAGATTTGAGATACTTACTTGAATCCTTGTTGATTTTAGTGTTGTTAGCTCGATTTGTGGTTGAAATCACGACTTGAGAGCTTGAGAGGAGCTTGAAAGCTTGAGCTTGAATGGAGGAGGGAGAGGTTGAAGAAGAGAGTGGGCAGCGAAGTGAATGGGGAAAGAAATATATCCCGAAAAAAAATTGCCAATTGCGCGGCATAGCGCTGGATTGCGCGGCCGCGCAATTGCTAAGCCGCGCAATTGCCTCCCAGTTGGGATTGCGCGGCTTTGGGCGGCCGCGCAATCCACACCCCGCGCAATTGCTTCTCAGATGGCATTGCGCGGCGAGCTACGCGGTTTCGATGCAGCGCAATTGTTCTTCTTCTTGGCTCGGTCTTCCTTGCCTTGTCTCTTCATCCTAATGCATCCTAGCTTCCTTAGCCTCATCCATCTCGTCCATCCCCACCATGTTCCATCTACACTCGCCCCGCTGTTGCTCCTGAACCTAAAAACCTGTAAAACCGAGCAAACCAGCGCATAATACCCGACAACACAAAAACCTAAAAACTACATAAAAACTAACCAAAACCTAACCAAAACATATATAAAACATGCATCTAAACTACTCCTATATGCGAGCTATGAATGACCTTGAAATAATCTCCAAAATCATTAATCCCATTAACAAAATCCTGGATATATTGTACTGGCAACAAAGCAAAAACGGCTGGTACTCAACTCATTCAACCATGGAATGGCTCCATCAATCTAAAGGTGAACCAAGAATCAACCTAGAATGGATCAACAAACTCAACATTCAGCCCAAAATAAAGAGCTTCATTTGGAAAGTGGCTGGAAACGGTCTTCCTACGAAAGCAAGACTGACTACCAACCACGTCCCAGTTACTCAGGGCTCTGAGGCATGTAATTGCCATGTGGAAGACACCAATCATGTTTTACTATCATGCCCATTAACCAAGGAAACCATCAAATCCATAAGCCCAAAAATTAGGCGGATCATCAAGCAAATATCCCCGGGGGACAAAAAGCCAAATTAGATCCTAGATGAAATAAGAATGTTGCTAACAAAAGAAGAAACAGAAACCCTAGCCACCACCTGGTGGTGCCTATGGTACTCAAGAAATAAAAGAGTCTTTGACAACAACAATGGGACCAACCTAAACAACGCCACAAGCATCTGCAAATTCATTCGCAACCAAAATAAAAACTGGAAACTCGTTGTAGATTCGGATTCTGATAACCCGCGCTACGACATGGTGAAAAGTAGCCCTAAGAGGAAGCCTAGAGAGTGGATAAAACTAGGACTGAGCAAACGGATATATCCGTCCGATCCGAATTTCCGGTAATTGTTTTTCCTTAAAACCTCGATTCGTATCCGATCCATTAATTGTCGGATATCTAGTAAGAAATATCCGTTTGGAACGGATATCCAGTAGCTGATATCCGAACTATCCGTTTTAAAAAAAATATTTCTACTATTTTTGATTTAGGCCTAATTAATATGCATGATTGACGGATATCGGAATCGGATATCCGCCGATCCGTTTAAATTTTATGAGAAATTTTACATGGTTGAGGAGAATTGAACACTTGATGAGTTGAAATTTTACAAAATACTCATTTAAATATCTATTCTACTTAGTATTAATGTGTATTTTCTAAAAAATATATATATAGTACCGAATATCCGGTTGCTTGAAAACCCCGATCCGTATCCAGTCCGGATATCTGGAAAAAAAAAACCCGGATCGGAGCGGATACGGATAAAAAAATTTGTGATCCATTCGGATCCTGATTTTATCGGATCGGATAGGCCGGATCGGCGGATCGGATTAACGGATTGGGCATTTTTGTTCACCCCTAGATAAAACCCACGAGGGAGTTTACTGAATTGAATTTTGATGGTGCAGTGAATGCAGATGGCGTAGCTTTGTACGGTTTCATCCCCAGGGACTCCTGCGGCTCCCCCATCTATTTCGACGGAGGACTGATTGGTCGACAGTCTGTTTTGACCTTCGAGACCATCGCCTTACGCCAGGGACTTCTCGAGGCCACTCGACGTGGCATTCCCCGGGTCTAGATTGAAGGCGATAGTTTGCAGCTAGTCAAGGTCGTGCTTGGTGACTGACGCTGTCCGTGGGAGATTGAGCTATTACGTGCGGATATTCATTGCTTGCTTGCTCGGTTCCAGGATTGGAGTATTACTCATATCTTTCGGGAGGGCAATTCGGTGGCGGATTTCATCGTAGGATCGTTCAGTCGTGTCTCCTCCTTCCCACTCGCAGCTGACTCGGGGTTACTTACCCTCATCCGCCAGGATGCTCTAGGGCTACCACTAGTTTGTTAGTGGCCACCCTAATCTCTTTCCTTATCAAAATAATAATAATAATAAAATATATTATAATTTTCAAAATGGATTTTAAAAATTCATTAAATATACTAAATCGGTCAACCCAACGGGTTTCGGTTTCTATCGAGTACGGTTTATTTTGGGTTTCGGGTTCAAATTTTCGAGTCTTGACCCTATAATTATTAGGCGGTTCCGGTCGGGTTAGCGAGTTAGGTCAGCTTTTGACAGCTCTAGATACGAGGCTTATTATCAAAACTAGAAACAAATGAGGATCTTTGAATTTAAGGAATGGATTGTTAAGATTAAAAAGATAGGTGTAAAATGGTAATTTTGGCTTTTTCAAAAAAATATTAATTTTTTCACTTGTTTTTGCCAAAATTATGACGTTTGACATTTTACATTATGCTCATATATTTTGTGCATATGTTCACACTATAATAAGATATGTTCACCTATTATCTCCTTAACACTTTAGAGTTATCATACGTTCACATATATTATAAGTTTGTTCACATATTAGTAATGCATGTTCATGTTTTATGGTCATATGTTCATGTTTGATTATATCATTATACAAACATTGAAAAGCTTGAAAAAAGATCAAAAATGCACAAACAATGATTTTTTTGCTTTTTTTTTTACCAAAAACATGCGCTTGACATTTTATATTATGTTCACATATTTTATGCACATGTTCACATTATTACAAAGCATGTTCAAATATAATCACCTTAAAGTTTATAAATTTTATCATACATTTATATATAATATAAGTTTGTTCACGTATTAGTGTTACATGTTTATGTTTTATGGTCATATATTCATACTCGGTTTATATCATTTTACATACGTTAAAAGATATAGAAAAAAAATCAATTAAATAATCGAGATGCATTTCTAATTTTCATGATAAAAGTTGTTTTCATTTGAACTAAATCCGATAAATATAAAGTAATTGTTATATTATTTATTCATGTAGATAAGAATTAGTTTTTTTAACTATAACTTCGTTATTATCTATTTTTTTTGTATTTATCACTAATATTTAAACTTCGAGTATTTAGGGCAAGTTCAATAGACAATGGGGATGGAATAGCTGTTGGATGGTTATGACAGCCAATATTTAGAGATAAAGAAGGGCATGAGCTATTTGTACGTTGTATGCCTACCTTTTTTGAAACATTTCCCGTCGTTTTGATAGACGAAGATGGAATTGTTAGAGCCGATGTTCCTTTTAGAAGAGCAGAGTCGAAATATAGCGTCGAACATGTAGGTGTAACAGTTGAGTTCTATGGTGGCGAACTCAATGGACTCAGTTACAACGATCCTGTTATTGTGAAGAGATACGCTAGACGTGCTCAATTGGGTGAAATTTTTGAATTAGATCGTGCTACTTTGAAATCGGATGGTGTTGTTCGTAGTAGCCCAAGGGGTTGGTTTACTTGTGGACATGCTTCCTTTGCCCTGCTCTCTTCGGACATATTTGGCATGGGGTTAGAACCTTGTTCCGAGATGTTTTTGCTGATATTGATTCAGATTTAGATTCTCAAGTAAAATTTGGAGCATTCCAAAAACTAGGGGAGGGGACCGGATCCTACGAGTGAATCGAAAGTTGGATCTACTTCGGATCTCACCTGAATCACCCCATCTATCCTCCTAAGGAGAAGTTTGGTTTCAAACCCCGGTCTGAACAGGTTTGCAACTTGCACGTAAGTAAAAAATAGGTTCTAGATCCAAATCTAACTTCTCATTGCAGGCTCGAAATTTTTTTTAGTTACAAGTTGGTACACCGGGCGTGTATTGCCCGATACCCTAGCTTACCACTTATACCATCAACAAGAAAATTTTGTTCCACTCATCTCTGGATGACCAAGCATGGGAATAGGGAAGGAAAAGGCAAAATAGAGTCCCTTGAAAGCACTTGCTTTCAAGTAGTATACGTAAGGTGAACTATGTTTTACGATCAGATAAGTAAGGCGAGAAGCCATGTACGTTTCCTTTCGCATCATTAGGTCGCCTAGTCTATTCACCAATTACTTTAACTTAGTAAACGTACAACATCTAGTACTAAATGCAATGTTACACTCGTAAACTACTAGTACTACTAGTTATGTTTAACGTGCTACGAGAACGTATAGTACAACTAGCATAGAGAATGTAGTCTCCCGTAATAGTCGTATTACGAGGACTACTTTCTCTTTATATTTTTATAAGAAGATTTTTCTACTTTGGTACTAAAACCAAGTTTAGATGCTTTGTTCGATACTGTGTATCAAGTTTGAGATAGGTTCTTACAACGATCCCGCTTACCGACCTAAAAAGCTCCACAGAGCTTTCATTTGCGGTTGGTTCCACGTCTTTCGAAGTTTGACATCAACAACACCTGACTTTCTTCAACAGTAAGAAAAGAAACTACGAGTATTTTTTTACCACGTATGCGAATACAACAAAAAAAAGTTGAATGATATCGAAAAAAAAAAGAACATATGTGTAGAGAAATCGTGATGGGACCCGATCTACATATCGGATCTATCACAAATTGATTGCCAACCTTACAAGTTGATCCAACAAATAAAATGAAAATAAAACTTGACGTGACTTCACAGTACATCCAAAATTCTAATTCGAAGCTCATGAGCACTCAAGTCAAAAATAGTCTAGATCTTCTACTATGAAATGCATAATTTTACATTAACAAAGCAACAAGTCCCATTTTGCTATATAGCGTTAGGAGACGGTATTAATACCAATATCTCGAAAATTTAGAGATATGTCAAGTTGGTGATAACTTGTATTGAGACTACATATTGAAGGAAAGTGGACCATGGACGGCCCATTTTCTTATTAAAATGGCCTATACTGAGATGAAACCGTGTTGTAGAAAAATATATTTCTACATAGGCTTGACAATTTCACCCGCACCCGATGGGTACCCGAAAAACCGACCCGAAAAAACCCGAAAAAACCCGATTAAAAACGGGTGAAAAACGGGTAACGGGTGAGCAGGTGATGGAGCGGGTACGGTTTCGGGTATAGCCTCACCCGACCCGACCCGATCCGATCACCCAACGCGATCACCCGACCCGGTCACCCGACCCGACCACCCGGTTTTTTGTCCCACATCGGAAAATTGGTAGAAGGAAAAGAGAAGAGGAGCTTATAAAAAAGGATAGGAGAAGAGGGGAGGGTTAAGTGTTTGAAGTCTAACCATGAGATGGACTTTGAGACTTTTAATTAAATCTATTTTTTTGGTTAATCCAATGGGTAGGCCCTATATAAATAGGTTTAAATTTTAGTTTATTTTGTTTACGGGTCATCGGTTGACCCGTTAATTTTAGTTTATTTTTTTACGGGTCATCGGTTGACCCGTTGAACAAATAAACTTAAGGTTAATTTATGATTTAAAATTGAAAATTTAGTTTTTTATAACACCCGAAAAAAACCCGACCCGACTCGAAAACCGACGGGTTTTGGGTGGGTCGGTTTCGGGTGGAACCCGTCGGGTGAAATTACCGGGTCGGGTGGGCAGTTTACAACCGCGGGTCGGGTGGTGGAAGTAGTCCACCCGCACCCGACCCATTGCCATGCCTATAATTCTACAAGTCTTAAACTATGCTGACCCAAACCTACATTGACAGAAATATACTAATAAAAAATTATGAATTACCACAAACAAAAACAATAGAATTTTATAAATAGCTTATGATAGTAGAAAAGGCCGACAGAAATAAGATAATTTAAAAAAAATGGAGAAGTATGTATAGCATTAAAGTTTAGATACATGCACGTCATGCACCCCATTTAACAATATGATACTATTTCCGAATTTTTATTTAATTTATCTCTCATCTCTTATATTTAAAAGGGAATTACCAGAAGTTACTGCAACAGAGAGTACAAAATTAGGCCATGGACAACCTCAGTATGTCAATAATACAGCAAACATAATGTCGAATCAGAAACCAGAACAATTTTTACTGGTAAAAAAAATCATCTACCTACTAGTCATTTCAGGTGTGAGAATATATAACTTAAATGAGTAGATTATAATCGGCGACAGCCGTTATTTTTGCTCATGCATGAGGGATTGAAAAAAGTAAGCTGCTGTACTCAACTGGCTGGGAACAAAATAACTTACTATTCCAATTGCAGATGCTTCTTCAACGCCTCGTAAACAAGATAAGTAATGCTTGCAGAAGGGACGACTTTGAGGAGGTTCGGGAACAGCCCTTTGTAAAATCCTCTATAGCCTTCACGCTGGAATGTTCTCCAGAATACATCAGACATTGTCGCCCCTTCTTTTGAGGACTCAGCTTGCATTCTGAAAAACAGTGCTATGTTTTTAGGTAAACTTCATAATCAAGATTTTTATACAGAAGCATTTGGAAGGGGCTTTCGCCAGTATTAAAGCTACTTTTTACATAAAACCAGGTAATAACTAAGAAAAAGGATGTACCTCGTTCTCACAACTTGTAAAGGGTAGACACAAGTTGCTCCAACTGAACCAGAAATTGTTCCACAACCTAATTGCACAAGCGGACCCGGTTCTTCTGCATGTGATGAAGATTTCGAAGTAAGACAGACACATACTGTCTCCAAAACAAGATAAACTAGAGAAATACAAGACACTTGCAGCTAGGATTTTACCATTTTCATGGAGGATATATTTCTTAGACATATCTTTCAGTGTCTCATATGCTGCAAGATCAATGCCAGCATAAGGAACGATCCCAAGAAGAGAAGGGACGAGACCTCTATAAAATGCTTTAGAACCCTCCTTGACCCATATATCTCTAGACAAAGCTCTAAGATTTGGAGGTTTTGCATCCTTACATGTCTGTAACCGAGTTTTTACAAGATCCAAAGGATAAATGGCAGCTTGAGCAATAGCACCAGCTAACCCTCCAGCAACAAGGCGATCAAGAGCACCTATTTCAGCTTTATCTTCCCCTTTGGCATTCATAATGTAGGTTTTAAGCATTTCAAAAGCATAGAATTTTATTGCACTTTCAGGCGCTACTTTCACAACGTTTAGTCCATTGCCACGAAAGAATGCCAAGAATTTCCCTTCCTTCCATATTTCCTTTACAGCCGAAACAATACGGGTCTGCTCTGTTTGAACTTGCATAGCAACTTTCAAACGGTCAAGAGGTGCAGTTGCAGTACGGGATGCAGCTCCAGCAATACCGCCTGCAATTAAGTATCTGGTTGCATGGACATGTTTGCTAATGCCTTCTGGTATAATAGGCTGTTCTCCAATGTCAACAAGGCATACCCTCTCATAGTAACGGTATATATTCTCGATTGTTACCTCATGGGGGTAAAGCAGAAGAAAGTCCCGCCACTCCTCAAACGTTATCACACCATTATTATCCTTATCTACACGCTCAACAAAGCCAGCAAGCTCCTCATCGTTGATTTGAATGCCTACAAATAAAATACTGTTGTGGCTTGTAGGGTGGAATGAACAGCAAACCAAAAGTACACTAAATGCATGCTAAAACATAAAAATAACTAAATAAAGAACAAGGTATGGCTAAAATATGGAAATGCCAAATATAATGATTAATTCATTGTAATACATAGCAGCAAACTTCTTAAACAATTATATTGGATCTAACGTTTATCAAACTATGAGAAACCAGTACATGAAGAAAATGACTTGATCATAAAAAGAAGGTATCTAATTAAATCAAACAAATTAGATCCCTACCATTAATTTTTGAGCATCAATGTACAATTTACCATGAAAACGCTGCAAACACTGAGAATTATCTAGTATTGTTAATTAAAGGTCTTCCAATGCAAAATCTATTTGTTTTTTTTTCTTCCATTCGTACATGGTTACGTATATTCTAAACTCTAAGCCCATGCGGTCATGCCTATATTTTTACACTTCAAAAGCTTGGAGTTCAAGTTTCAAACAATAGTACTCTCTACGAAGCATATAGAGCTCCGAGTAATTCAGTTCCATCATACAAAGTCATGTTTTAATTTGAAGACATGAGCCATCAAACTCAAAGAACTTAATTAAACTAGTAAATAAGTATTATAAGTGAAGAGAGAGAATGAATAAAGAGAGGAGAGAGTGATGCCCAACTCTCCTTTTGGTCATTGTGATGACCAATATGTCACCTTGGGCATCACTTGGCATTATCACATGTGTCTAAAAAAATTAGGAGAGAGAAAGAGGGAAAAAAAGTTATTGGACAACCAATGGCTTTGATGACCTACAAAATTATTAGGCAACTATTGTGGTTAAAAAAATTATAATTGGATATGAATTTGGATATAAATGAGGTGGAAGAGCAAAACATATTTTTATAATTCAATAACCAAACTTTTTGGCCAACCAAAGGAATTCTCTAAGTCCAGTAATTCCCTTTGAGTTCAAGCAACAACCCTTAAATTAGCCAAAAATGAGACAAAGCATTATAATGATAATAAAATTGAAGCGAAAATGAAAAAGAAATCAAATAATACAATGAAACTAAAGCATGCATGAAAATGGGCATATGGGCAAATGAAAATACAAAATGGGCAAATGGGCAATTACAATACATAAAAATGAAAATTGTAATCAAAGTTAAATACATACTGAGCTGACTATATGAAGAGAATAATAAGACATGAGAAGTTATGAAGGCTACCTAAAGTGCCAATGGGAAATTCAAAAGTAGTGTCGCTATATATGGTTGGTGGAATCATAGAATACGCTATGTAAACAGTGGGAAGAAAACAAAGAGACGTGACTTTGTAATTCCAGATCTCCTAAAATAATATACTGAAGAAGTGGTGTCTCTTTTCTGCATTTACCAGTACCTTTTGAGCACCAGTTTGCCAAAGTCCAAAAGCATTGTTGCTTAATAAAAATTGTAAATACATGAGTGAACTTGATTAGAAGGAGGACAAAAAGAGCTAGTGGATAATAATTAAAATGGTTTTTTGTTAATTAAATGACCTGAGACAACAATTCCTATCCTACATTTTCTACAGTCATTTAAAATGTAGTTAAATACCAGATACAATATGTACTGACAAACAGAGATAGGAGGTGGCTAAATTACTGATGCTGGAAGGCAAAGGAAAGGAAAAACTCTGGAAGATGACACATAAGGAAAAATGCTGGAAGATGACACATCTGAGTGACATTAGAAAACCAGATTGATATGAGATTATTGTTAATTTGAAAGAAAATAAACTGGGTATAAGGGGAAGATTAATCTACATCGTTATTGCTCTGTCTTGGACAGAATACATTCATTCAAAGTGGGATGCATATCCTCATAGTCGAGATGTACGCACCCATACATTCATAGTCTGTGCTTTTATAAAATTTGTGCCACGGTGCCACCAAACTGTATTTTTGGGATATTGGTTGATAACCCAAAAGTAGTGATTACCACCACTTCAAAATGATTAGTGCATCAGACGTATAATGGAAACATGGAAAAGAACTTCTGTCATCCTACATTCCTAAAAAGGAAACTTTTGCAATCTCACTGTAAATCTTTAATAATAAAATCGGACCTTGGCCATAAAAAACTATAAACCTCCTATATTTCCATTACAATTAGACATTATGGAATAATCACTTTCAGCAATTTTCATCATAGATTCCTCCTACAGTGTTCTTTACATCTATTATACCAACTTGGAGCTCTACCCTACAAAATGACAGCTCCCAGTGAAAACCAATAATGCAAGAATTTTGAGAAGATTGCTAGTTTTAGATGGTTACAGTGGGTATATCCTAATAATCTAGGGTGTGCTTGGATGACACCACATCATGCATTACTTTGCATAATAATACATTATCTTGCATCATTATAATGCGAGATAACACATTATTGAGTGTAATCCAAACACACCCTAATTCTATATTGCTATCTCACTCCAAATAGAAAGAGATGAAATTTTAATAGAGCCATGGCATCAAATATGTGTTCTCTGGGATATATTGATAACAAAACCAAGAAACAGATATTACAAAATAAATATTATAAAGGTAAGCTGATGACTAGATTGGATGATGAAAGATAGTTTCTTCATAGACTATATAATAACACTAATGACCAGGCCTTTATCATATTTTATATCATTGCTCAGGGGTTTACTGAGCATATTCAGAAGTACACTAATGGTTGTTAGTTCCAGTTGCTGAACTCTATATTTTTCAAACTACTGAAAAGGCATTTAGTTCACTGAATTAGCTTTACTAGGAATCAACTTTGAATGACCAGTGTCATATTTTGTGTAGGATGAATTCTTTTGGTTGCCCAATTGAATTCTGGATATCATAAACTCTAGTTTGCTTCACACTGTCTCGTCCAGAAGAGTTAGAAACCCATGTTTGCAGAGAAAGATCTTCACCCCAAAAAACAATCTGCCTCTATTTTCTTAAAATCTTGTGCGAGAATTACAAATTATTTTTTATAACCACATCCAGTTTGATGTGTCAATTTGCCACGGTGATTTGGTATCTTGATCCATCGTAATCGATTGCTTCATAGAACTAATACCTCCCATTTTTATTTACTTTTTTTTCAAAGATTTTTATCCACAAAAAGTTGGACTAAGGATAACTCTATTTTGAGCTACTGATAAGTTGGATACTATTTTGCTATTTATATAACTACCAGAACTGCAGATGGCCTGTAGAAAAGTGTGTGGTTATAGACAAAAAAAAAGGAGAAAGAGACTACTAAACTTGACATTTATATATAATTAGACCTCTAGACCACAATAGGTAAAATTTATATGTATTTATATTCCACATCCACATCCTATGAAAAAAAGAAAAGAAAGAGAAGAGGCAAAGAATATATGAAAAAGGCCATACACAATGCTACAGATTAAACTCATTCAGAATGTTGACATTTCTTTCAAGACAGCAAAAGCACTGCTCATGAGTACTATTAAAATCAGGCAATCACCTTTGTTGTGCCACACACCATGATCATACAGGTACATATAACAGTGATATTATGTGATGATTCCGTTGTCATCTAAAACCAGACTACATGGACCGGTGTAATTGACTTAATTCCCAAGTGTATACAAACAAAATCCAAACATGCAGAATTATCAAAAGAATTGCATATAAAAATCTCAAACAACTAATACAATCTATCATTGAAGAGTTCCAAATTGCAGGAATATGTGAAAGCAGACGGTAACTCTTTCCTTGTACTAAAAAGAAACTCCGCAACAAGAAATGGTTGTCTGATGAGGTAGAATAATCTCAGTTCTTGTATATACTTTTGAAATTAAATGGCATGCAATCAATAAGTTTAAAGTTACTCTGTATAAAATTACCTGCTTTTACCAGGGCATCATAAAGCTCCTCTGGGGAAATGCAACCATTATGCTCCACATCAATAGCCTGGAAGATACGATAAAGTTCAAGCTCCTTAGCATCCATGTAGCGACGGAATTCCACATAATCAACTCTTCCATCCTTGTTGGCATCACACACATTCAAGAGATCTTTAGCATACTTATATTCTGATGGAATATGAAGCTCTGAGAGACCAGCATCAATCTGAGCATAGTCCAAATACCCAGTATTCAACTTATCAAAGAAGTTAAAGAGATTTCGAAGTCTCAGCTCCCTCTCCTCTTTGGACTCTTGTAATGCCATTAGAACATGATCCATTGTTACAGGGCCCGATTTCCGAACCGGATTGCACCCATCACAACGCTTTGATTCCTTCTCTTTTTTCAGTTTCCCCTCCATAATGTAACAAATCTAGATACTCCAACTACAACACTGCCTTAACTGAGATAAATACTCAGACAGACCGTCAAACAAGTCCTTTACCTATGCTTGAAACTTTTCCAATTTCCTCTGACTTCCAAGGAAATTTGGAATTCCAAAAGCGTGCAATGGGAAAAGGTGACTAGAATTCATTGTGCATTTGACACAAATCCCACGAGGAGCAGGCACCCCGCATTTGACCGAGTTAAGGGCGACAAATTTGACCTAGCTTCGAATTTTCAGTGGAATATCAATTTTATTCCTCCAAACAGTGATCATTTGGCAAAGAGAAAGTTTCAAATGAAAGAGGGAACCTGTACGAAGTATTCAAAGTCAACAAATTTCGTCAAAATCCAGAATCAATGATAGGGGAAAAAAGCTCCAGAATCTGTCGTGGTTGAATTCTTACGCGCAGCAGAGACTGAAAATCGAAATTGCGAAGCTGCAATCAAGTAGATTTCACCAAGAATAGGTTGATAACAATGTGAGAGAAGACGAATCTAAGGTTTGTAGCAGCAGTGGACGAGGAAGAGTCGAAAACAATGATCTCCACAATCTCTCACCTGATGAAACGGGGGAGTTTCATGACAATTCCGGCAGATATCTCCTGAAAAGTGGAGGATCGCCGGTGAATTCGCAGGAGGAAAAACACATTCGAGAGATTTGAGAAATTTGCAATTCCAATCACTGGGAAAGTGCTAGGCGGAGATAGAACCCAATTGCAAGAGATTGCAAGGGAACGGAATATTGGATATTTTCTCATATTCTCTCTTTTCTTTTCTTTTTTATCAGAAAAAAAAACTGAAAATTTTTATGACGACTTTGGTAAAACTAAAAAGTCATTCACGCGAGGACAACATACCATGTACTTTATAAATTATAAATAGTGTTATTGTATCTTATACGGATTTAATCTACTATATATATAAAAACAATAAGGTTTGGAACCTTCTCATTACGTTACCTAGGATTTCGCCACAGGTCGATTCTATATTAAGCCACCTCATATTTTTATACATGTCATTTTCTTATAATTTAGAAGTTTTTATAAATATTCCATGTCATAGTCCACATGTCAAAAAATTTCCATATCACTCATATATTATGTACACATCATATTGCCATATAATCTACAAATATCAATCAATTTTTTAATTTTTTTTATATTGGATTACAAATATTTTTTACCATATCTTTATGATCCTAACAACTCTCCAATACAATCTACCAAAAAAAACTCATATAAATATATACCGAGATCTTATCCTATAATATAAATATATACCGAGATCTTATCCTATAATTTATACCGATATCTTATCCTGTAGTATGTCAAGTCAATTTTATTTGCTAATCCATATTAAATGTCCCATTATTTTTATTTTTGTTATCAAAATCTTTAATTTAGAATTATGTTTTTTTTTACAATTTATATAAATCATCAATTCACAATTATTATTTATATTATATTTTTATTTATTAATATCTTTTTATAGTATATCTAAAAAAATATCGATTCATAGTCGTGCAGGGCACGACGGGGACAACTAGTATAAATTAAAAAGGTCATTCATACGAGGATAACATACCATTGTATAAATTATAAATTTTGGTAAAACTAAATTTTTTATTGGATATTTTCTCATAGTCTCATACCATGTATAAATTATAACTAGTATTATTCGCGTACCTTGTACGGATTTAATATAAAATTTATTTTCGACTTGTTCTTAAAAAAATTTCTCGAAACACATTTTTCAAGATTAAATCACACTTTTTTAGTGTTATTCATGTACCTTGTACAAATCTAATATAAAATTCATTTATAAATTATTTTCGACTTGTTCTTAAAAAAATTTTACACATACATTTTCACAAATCACACTTCTTTTAGTACAGAATTACAAATATTAATTTGTTAGTTGGTGGTAGTTTTTGAGATAGTGGAAAAAGTGGGTAAGGTGAAAGTGGTTTACAATTTTTTTAAATAAAATAAAATTATTTTCTTAGTAAAAATTATAAAATATTAATTTGTTAATGGGTGGTGGTTTTTGAGATAGTGGAGTAAGTGAAAGTATTTTAGAAAAAATAAAAAAATATTTTAAATTGCCAAGTGGCTCAAACTTTTACAAAGACTTGGTTTTTGCTTTACAATTGTACTATTAGATTAAAAATAAATATAATAATTTTTAATATTTGAAAGATTATTGTGAGATTATAATATATAGATACACTAGTTTTTTTTTATACAATGAGCTACTAGCTCATTACAAAGCAAACATTAAACCGCCCTTTAGGAACAAGGCCAACTTAAATCATCACAACGGATGATCTTTAAAAAATGCAACAAAAGAGAATACAAGAGAACTGAGTCCCGAACATTAGAAACACTTTGAATCTAGGAAATAAGAAGCTAAAAAAGAAGATCCAAACACAACACGGAAGCGCGCAATATCAACATGCCTTCTGGCAAGGAAATCTGTCGTAGAATTACATTCCCTGAAGCAATGAAAATAAACAACCTCATCGAACCCCCGAACCAACTCTCGGATATCCTGAACTAAAATTAGTATTTCCCACGGTACTTTCCAAATATTTTTCAAAGAATAATCAGCACTAAATTATCCCCTTCTATAATTATTTTCTTAATGTTAAGTCGAACCGCCTCCTTGAGTCCAGAAAACAAAGCTAAGGCCTCCGCTTGAAGGACTGACATTGGACGAACCTTTTGACGGTTGAAGTTAATAACATTGCCGAAGTGATTTCGTATTAAATGGCACGTATACGTATTAGAGTTATTCTGTTTGGAAGCATCAAATTTTAACTTAAACCAATTTGTCGGAGGTTTTTTCCATTCTACGTGATTTGATCGTTTTCACCTGTTACGAGTACTTTTATTATTAGGGATAGATTGCGAAGAAACCCAAACTGAATAATCACATACTGCCAATTCACTGGGGAATAAGTTACACCCACGAGTGTCATGATTAAAAATGATTGCATTTCTATGATTCGAAATGGACCACCAAAGGAACATAGCATTGCTATTTAAATTTACATTGAACGTTGATACTAGATTTTCATTAAACCCCCCTGAATCAATGATTTTAAAGGAAACATTTAATTTTCCCTCTAAATTTGAAATCATTTTTTTTTGTATAGGGACAATAGAAAAATAAATGATTTATAGATTCATTATTCATATCACAAAGGGAACAAGTATGAGGAACCGAATTATAAAATCTATTGAGTCTTTCAGTTGTAGGAAGGCAATCCGTACTAGATTTCTAGATAAAATTTTGGCTTTTTGGGGGAAGCTTCATCTTCCAAATCCAAGCATACCCTGAAAGGGGCAGCTGACGCATATTATTGATTAGGGTAGAAGCCGATTGAACGGAGAAAACACCATCCGACATTGGTGTCCAAATAATTTTATCTTCCACACAAGCAGTCGATATCCTTACAGAAGTAATTTTTTGGACAATCCAAGGCGGTAGTAAAAGGTTTAATGCATGAATATCCCAAGATCTATCCTGATTAATAAAGGCTTGAACCTTTAAATTAGGGTCTACATTGTCATAAAATTCCAATAGGTTAAAATTATCAATCCAAACATCAGACCAGAAATTAATTTGACAACCATTTCCTTCTAAACATTTTAAACCTTTTGAAAAACAATCTCTTATATTTAGTAAACGACCAAACTGCCACGAAGTACTTTTGTGTTTATAATTGAAAATATGTTGAGAGTGTAGATATTTTTCCTATATAATTTTGACCCAAATATTAGATGGATCAGTTATAATTTTCCATAGAAGTTTCATCTAAAGAGCAGCATTATTGTTATAAGTTGTACGCAGACCAACACCCCTATTCTCCTTCGGGGAATAAATTTTGTCCCAACTAATAAGAGGATGATGGTTCTGTGTGAATTTATTCCAGAAAAAAGATTTGTTAACCCTATCTATTTCCTCACAAACTCCTTTAGGAAGCAAAAAACTCTGCATTAGATAGCTGATCTGACCCAAAAGATTTGACTGAATCAGAACCGTCCTTCCTTCTTGAGAAATAGAATTAGTTTTCCATTGAGACAACTGTTGTTTTAGTCTAGATATTAAATCATTGAACATCATATTTTGACCTCTACCTTTTAGAAGAGGAATTCCCAAGTATTTTTCCATTGAAGTAGTAATTTTGATATTTAAAATACTAGCAAGAGTCATAGCTGTCGGACGAGAGATATTTGCTGAAGTCTAAAAGGAGCTTTTATTACAGTTAATAGATAAACTAGACAGAGTACTAAATTCTCCAGAAACCCTTTAATAAAAATCATATTATGTTGGGTGGCGTTTGCAAAAATAATTGTATCGTGCGCAAAACTTAGAAACGGTTTACAAGTCCCATTTCTAACTAATCTAACTCCCACTCTTGATGTATGTTGAGAAGATTCAATTTGTAACGTTCGAGCAAAATATTCCATGGCAAGTACAAATATAAAAGGAGACATAGGATCCCCTTGCCTAATTCCACATTCCGGGATAAATTCCGGACCTGACTTATTATTAATGAGAACTAATGAAGACGAGGTAGTAATACAGGTCATAATTAGACTAACCCATTTAGAACAAATCCGAATTTTAATAGAATTTGACGAATAAAATTCCAATCAATTTTATCATATGCTTTTTCCATATCAATCTTTATAGCCATCCAACCCTTTAGTCCATGTTTCTTTTTATGAAAAGTGAAAAATTTCATGCGCTATTAATGTATTATCTTGTATTAGCCGTCCCAGAACAAAAGCACCTTGAAAGGGATGAATCAAGGATGGTAAAATATCTGACATTCTTGACGAGATAATTTTTGCAATTAATTTGTAAATTGTATTGCAAAGACATATCAGACGATAGTGTCCAATATTTACAAGATTTTCAATTTAGGTATTAAAGTTATAAACGATTTATTAATAGACTGAAGCATCTGACCAGAGTGAAAGAATGCGTTAATTGCTAAAGCAACTGAAGACCCAACAATATGCCAATAGTGTTGGAAAAATTCTGCAGTGAAACCATCAAGCTCCGAAGTCTTATCAGGCGCCAAACCAAAGACTGCTTTTTTAATTTCACTTGGTGTTGGTAATTTACATAGAATATTATTATCCTCATGAGTGACCAATTCTGGAATAATATTAAGATCTTCAACATCAATAGTACATAACATATTTTGTTTGAATCGTTCGCTCATTTCCTGCGAGATATTATTTGATATAGCGATATGATCAAAGATAACCAAACCTTGAGAGGTGGTAAATTTTGTTATTCTATGTTTAAAAGATCGAATTTTAGAAATTGATTGAAAATATTTTGTATTTTTATCCAAATTTTGTAAATGTTTAAGCTTAACTCTTTGTTTCCAAAAGGTGTTTTGAAACTGTAACAACGCATTATACTTATTTAAATGACGTTGAAGTTTTCCAATTACATTGATATTCTTAGGGTTACAAAGTAAATCATTTTGTAACACTTGAAGTTGGTCCGAGACAATTTTTAACTGTTCATAGTTGTTATTAATATGGTGTTTTGCCCAAACTTTGGCATATTTTTTAAACAAATTCAACTTCATAGCTACTTTGAACATAAAAGAACCATCTAAACGATATTTCCAAACTTTTTCAACTAACTTTTGTAGTTCCGGACTACGAATCCAAGCATTCTCAAAGTGAAAGGGGAATTTTTTAAAAGCATGAAAACTATTTACTTTAAAAGATATAACACAATGATCCGACGTAGTAAAAGGGTGATGATGAACTATTATAGAAGGATTTTGGGATACTAACGATTGGTGATCTAAAACTCGATCTAATTTTTCAAACGTATTTACCATAGAGGAAGAACTTTTCCTCCATGTAAATGGAAACCCCGAAGTAGGTACATTTAATAATTGTAAATTAGCTATTATATTATTGAGCCTTGTGAATCTTGAATTTAAGGGCGGAACTCCGCCTTGCTTGTCATGAACAAAATTGATTTCATTTAAATCCCCAATCATAAAATAGGGCATATTAGATGATTAGAATAGATCTTGTAAGAATTCCCAATAAGCACTTTTCTGGTCTTCTTGTGAAGGAGCATAGACAAAAGTTATTAAGAAAACAATATCTTGATAAGAATATTTTAAAACAATTAAGTTGATAGAATTATGATATGTGCTACAGTTATTAGTGAAACTATTATGGGCCAGAAGAACCCACATACCTCCTTTTGTACCAATACTAGGACTAAAAATCAATTTTTGGAACCCACATTTTTGCCAACAATTACTAAAAGGTTCTATATCAGTTTTTTGTTTCGGCTAAACACAAAATGTGTATCTTGTTTCTTTTTCTAATAAACCCAACTTCTTCCAAGAATTTCGATATACGAACACCCCTAGTATTCCAGTAGGCGATACTCATAAGAAAACCTTTTTTTAATGAAGAACTTGTACATGCTAAATTTGTCACAATGTTTGTTTTCCGAATAAATAGGATATGATTTACGCCCTACACCTTTGTAATTAGACATAACCAAGAAAATGATAAATAACTTTTTCACGTTAGCACCATTACAAGTAATAAAAAGTTGAAAGTAACCAACATACACTGAAATCAAGCACAATCGACTGGCATTATGAGAAAGTTTTTGCCAATGATAAGTAAAAACTTGCCTATACTTTATAATTAAGATACAATCAGACATAGAAAACTGTAACCTGCAATAAGAATGAAAATTATAAAAAGGACAAAAGGACTCACCATTCAACTTATACACACACAACTTGCATAACTCAACCCGGCCTTAATGAAAACTCAAAGCTGCATGCACAATATTTATAACAAATCCCCTTCTGAGAGGTACAACAAGCACAACCATTACATTTTACATAGCTTAACTGAAAAGTTGAATAGAACAGACACCAACATAAACAAGCATACTTGAAATTTGAAATCATTAACAAGCTCCATTTTGGTGAAACCAAACACTTCCCACAAAAACTGATCAAAAGGGAAATTAGACGTTTTAAAGCACATAACACCCTAAGCACACGAACGCTAATCATTACACTACAACATTAATTCTTCTTACCTCTTGTATGTTTAGGTTTCTTGGATGAGATCGACGCAACATTGGCTTTGTCATTGACTTCTTCATCAAACTTTCGCTTGGGAGAATCAGAAGAGCTTTCACCTGCAGATTTGATTTCAACAGCCTAGAGATTGTTTCTCAATTGACTATTTGAAGACTCAGTCCCATGATCATTGTTCATACCAGTCAAACCATATAAGCAATTTGAGGAATAGGAGTGCCAGGGCCCAAAGCAGCTCCTAGACCAACAGGAGCCATGGGCGAGGCACAAACATAGGGTGGGATCATCATTGTCTCAAGGTAAGGGACATTAAGTGCAGCAAGAGCATAAGCTAGCTTCTCACGAGCATGAAAAGCCATTACAGGATCTGGATAGAGATTAGGGTCCATAGCAACCATCATTTCAAAGTTCACATTAAGGTTTGCATGAGACAAAGGAGCACCAACGGAAAACCCAACAGGCATCACAGAATTAGGGGAAACATTTAGCTGAGGAGACACAAGATTAGCACCATGCATATGGTTGACCACATTAGATCTCACAAAGGTTAAGGATGCAGGATTTTTCTGGTTGCTAGAACGGCCAACCAAATTACCATGCAACTTAAGGCGAGTTTGTTGAATAAGGTCTGCATCAAAGATAGTAGTATCAACAGACAACTTTAGTTTCCTAGGTTGAATGTTGTTAAGGGGACATTCATCAAAGAAATGGTCAGGTTCACCACAACACCCACAACCAGGGGACACAGTCTCATACCAAACCTTCAAAGTTATTTCAGAATTATCATGGGCCAAGATCTTAGCACAACCTTTAAGAGGGACAGATACATCATTATTAATGAGAACTCTGCAGAATTTCATTTTGTTTCTTGCATTTGATAGATCATCCAATTTAATGAAATCACCCACCAGATTATCCCTAAGGATGAGATCAAGGGTAGAAGATGTGAAGAGATAGTAAGGCAAAGAATGAATTCTTGCCCAAATATCAACTCGCACCACCTCATCATTAGTAGGATTAAACTCAGGGTAAAAAGGGTAGAGAGCTACTAACTTTCCTTGGACATGATATGGACTTTTCCTATAGACCAAGTCTCTTGACTCCCTATTTGCAAACTTGAATAAGATCCAAAAATTTGAGAACTCTTGAAACTGAATCTCACCCTTGGCTAACTCTTTCCAAGCTTGTTTCATTTTTCCATTTACGAGGTTGGTAGAAACAGGCTCCTCCACCATTTTGAGCAGAAAAAGTAAAGTGCATGAGCTCATGCAGATACTTTTGCACAGAAGGTATAGCAGTTGGGTTTGGAAGAGGTAAGTTAGAAGAGAAAGTGTTTGGTCGAAGGATAGTAGAAGAGGGAACAAACACCACTTCCTCAGAAGCAGGGGAAACATTCTCATCAGTTTAAAGAGATAGAGCCTCATGACAAGAGAGAGGATCATTAGGGCTTAGAAGTTCATGCATGTTAACAGTAGGGATGGGAGAACTTTGGGAGTGGATAGCAGTAACCGGGAGTGTTTCAATATCCATAGAAGTAGGAAGAGGAGGAAGCACATGATAGTCAACCAGTGCATCCTGGTATGAATAAGCATCAGTCATTTTAGGGACCAGAAGTAAGGCTTTTGATTTTACTAGGACAGATAGTTGAGAAAAGGACATGGCACAGAGGAGAAGTATGTTCGAGTGGTCCTTAAATAGCAAAGGGTTGGAGTAAGAAAGACCTAGAAAACTAGAGACATGCAAAAGGAATAAATGTAATGTATCAGAGTGTAATAAATGATTCTCCTTAACTAGGAAGTATAACAAAGATTGTAGGCTACAATTTAGGAAATAGAAAAACTTAATGAAATTAGAAGTAAACGAGGAACAGTAGTTTGTGTAGAACAAATAATAAAGAGCATTAAATTGAATTAGATTTTTAGTAACCCAACATGAGTCATAAATATAATTGTAAAATAAAATTAGAAAAATCCTTGTAATGATTACAATCTGAAATGCAATATTTGCATTAAATGAGAAATCTAGGGAATAGATTTGGTCTAAGTATAAGAAACTGAAGGGGTTTGAGTCCTTAAGAGTGCAATAAATCATACTAATGAAGTGGCATCCATGTAGGCTATCCAGCATAAAACTCAACATGCAGAAATAGCTTAAGTGAAATCAAAATGGAGATAAATTTTATGATGACACATCAGTAAACAAGTTCTCAAACCAACTTTGTGATGTATTGGAATTGAAAAGCCAATATTGCCAACAATAGAAAAGAGCATATAAATCATATAATAATTATTTGTGATCAAAGATGATCCAAATTGTGACCAATCAAGGTAAGATATTGCATAATTGATTAAAAACTTATTTATAAAAAGCCTGAAAACATCACTTGAAGCAACACTTAAGATAATAAGGGATAAAGAGGGATACCTTGTGTTATTACAAACTTTCAGAACTGGATGTATAATCTTATCCATCCAACAAGGTTCATCATCATAGTTTGTATAGATCCATTTTCCTATCTTATGTAATACCTCAACCCATGATTGTAAATCACCAACCATAGGGAGCCTTTGAACATAAGGTAAGAGAATGGATTGGATAGTTTCACTTTTCAATTTCCATGAGATCCATCCCAAAGGAACATACAGAGGCATTAAAAGAACCCTTCTAAGGCATGTACTAGAGGTATAATAAAAAGGGGTCCTAAGTCACCAGTCTAAATGATCCCTTGAAAATAAATTGGTATAAAATTTGTCATCATCATAGTTGTTTGGTTTCATCAAGAGCACAAGAAGTAGCACCAGCTCAACATCAGACAAGAGATAAAAGTCTCGAGTATTCAAGAACCAGAACAATAAACTCATAGTCAAGATGAGAAGTTTGGAGATAGGGTTTAGAAGGAACATCATACCTGAGTGAAATGAACCAACAAACCACTTTAAATAAGTCCAAATAACCCAGGAACAAACAAGGGGCATTGGAAGCCCAAGAATCACTCCATCAACTGTTTCAAGGGGAAGAAGCAACCAGGGATTACGAAACCAACCACCCACACAGATGCTCACCTCAACAAAGAGGACCTGAGCACCACATAAGCAAAGGAAAACAAATAACAGAATCCAAGCCAAAGGAAAACCAAACTCCACAAACACTAGCCACGGACTAGGCAGAAGCATCAGACAAGAAGACACAAGAGAAAAGATAAGGAACAAAGGGAAAGAATACAAACAACCAACCAAGGAGTACATCAGAAAACCCCTTTGAATAAAAGAAGACAAAAAAACCCAATCAAAAAGGTATAAATCTGATAGTCAACAAAGTTGAAACAAAGACCAAAAGAACAAGCAAACCAATTCAAGAAATTAGGGGAAAGCCACCAGATGAAAACATAACAACAACAGTTAAGGAGATCTAGCCTCCTATTCAGGACAGTGATGTCCATTTTTTAGGTAGGATTTTTAGTGTCTAAATAGATTAGATTGAGTTAGTTTTCGTATTTGAGTCTTATGTTTTTGAGTCTTTTTGCTTTAGGTTTCGTATTTCCTTGATATTCGGAAGCTACGCACCTTTTGTGTTTTTTTGTAGGAGTTTTGGAGCTTGAAAGAAGAGTTTGGAGCATTGCAAGAGAGGGTGGACAAGTTATGAGGAAGATTTGAAGTTGATGAGCTAAGGAAGAAGGGCCAAGAAGAGTGAAATCATGAAGGAAGTGAAGAAATCGACCCAAGATCGAGCTGCATGGGGTCGTACACGAACCAAGCTAAGGAGGCTAGGAGAACAAGACCCAGGACCGACCCTATGAGGGTCGTGCACGACCCATTTGGGTCGTGCGAGGCGCCGACTTTCTCTCTATTCCGAGATCTTTTGTGATTTATTCTACCTTTGTATTTTAGGAAGGTTGTTTTATCTTATTTCCTTGTTAATTAGGGCTCCTTTTCTTATAAATGGGGAGGATAAACCCTTTGGCTGAGATCTATCGTTTATTTTGGCGTTGAAAAGTACTCTCTAGAGCGAAGGGAGACTTGGGGTACAAGTTTGAGACTTTTGTAAGATTTCTTCTTGGTTTAGTTTGAATTTTGTTTGGATTGATCATGTCTTCTTCTTCCTTTTTCTTGTCTCTCTATGCCATGAGTGAGTAGTTCTCTTAAATTCTAGGGTTAGGTGAAAACCCAACACAATCATGCATGTCTAAAACATGGATTCATAATTTGAATGCTTGATGATCATATCTATCTATCTTGTGCTAAATTCCTTTACGAAAGTTGAGGCATATTCTTGCAGTTAATCTCAGAGAAAGTGTAGGTTGATTGTTTGATTAGTTCTAATAGGATTATTTGCGAAAGTTGATATTCCTAGGTTGAAGGATAGATAGAAAGTTGTTTAATTTGCGAAAGTTGATTGAATAACTTGAATTGTTTACGAAAGTTGATTCTTCTATGATCTAAATTGCATGATAATTGTGAGTTCTTGTTGGAAGCATGTATGATTGTTGTTGTGGTAGCCCTAGCCCTGGAATTCGTCCTTTATATTGATTAAAACTTTTGTCTTTGATTTGATCTCGACCAATAAAGTCGTGCTCGAACTCTTGCTCGTGTTTATTGTTCGATCGTGTGTGATTGTGCTCAGGACCGAACCCCTTAAGGTCATGCACGACCTACTTTGGTTCGGTCTTGGCGTTGTTTGCTTGTTATTTCTTTGCTTTTCTTAGTTTATCAACTAATCTTTAGCACTATTCTCATTCCCGTGGATGAATCTGACTCCGCTATACTCAGCGGGGTCTTGAATATAAATTTATTTGTTCAAGAAACCCTTCAATAGATTGGCGCCGTTGCCGGGGAGTGTGCAATAGTGCCTAGTTTAGTTGATATTTGGGTTTGGGACTAGCCCTTGCCCTTTTGTTGTTTTCTAATTTTGTTTTCTTTGTCTTTGGTCGTAATGTGTGCCATCTCGTTTTTCCCGGAGAACCTTTGGGATAGACTACGACAGTGAACCTGAAAGATCCTTCCATCGATGTTTGAGAGAACAACGAGCAATGGCCGACACCAAGACTCTTGCTCAGGCTGCAGCTGCGCAACGATTTCAAGAGCAACTGAACGCTATCCCAAGGAATGCCAAGCAATACATGCACCCGGAATTTAGGGTTCCTGAATCAGCTATTGTCCTCCCTGAAATTGAGTGCGCTTTTGAGATCAAGTCTCATTTCATCACTCTTATCAAGCGATCTCAATTTAAGGGCAAGCCCACTAAGTGTCCCATGGAGCATATCAAGAACTTCACCGATTTATGTGACACAATCGCTGCCAATGGCGTGTCCCTTGAATATGTGCTCTTGAAGGCGTTGAAGTGGTCTTGGTCTGGAAAGGCACTTACTTGGCTTGAAAGCTTACCTCCTAGGTCGATTACTACATGGAAGGCTTTGCAGGACCTGTTTCTGACAAAGTTCTTTCCACCGGCCAAGACTATAGAGCTAAGAAAGCGCATTACTTCTTATCATCAACTTCCCAATGAAACTTTTGTGGAAACTTGGGAGCGGTTTAAGGAACTTATTCGACAATGTCCTACTCATGGACAACCACCCTATATGCTTCAGGAGATTTTCTTTCAGGGGATTAATGCCGCTACAAAGGACAGAATCAACCTTCACACATATTGCGGGTTCATTGAGATGGATCCCGATCAAGCTTGGGCTTTGTTGGACAAACTAACCAACTATGATACCATGTACGGTACCCAACAAGCTAAGCCGACAGAGAGGAAGCTTTATGAACCACAATCCGATGTGGTTGATCGTGATGTGAAGTTCCAATTAATGCAGGATGAGATTAACCGATTGAAAAAGTAAGTAAGTTACTTTAAATCTTCTCAATCTTGCCAAGAATGCGGGTCTTCTGCCCATACTACTTCCAATTGCACTAACTTGCAGCAAGTGCGAGCCGATGAGGCTTATGAGGAGGAGAATTACATGAGAGGTTCCTATAGGAACCAAAATAACTATGTAGCGAGGAACAATGCTCAATCATCTTGGGGCAATCCTAATTGTGACCAATACAAGCAACCCCCTCGACAAGAGTAACGTCCCCCTCCAAACCGTCCTCCGGGCTATCAAGAGCAACCATCATGGGTGCAAGGGCTGCAAGAAGGAATCAACGGAGTCCAGAACGAGATCAATAGAGTACGAGCCAAGCTTACCACGCAAATGAAAGGTGTTCATGCAAGGTTGGGAGAATTTGACTCATGGAGAAAGAACGTCGATTCCCAACTTGACCAACTAGCTACTCAAATCCCGAGACCTCATGGACAACTCTCGGGCCGCCCCGACGAGAATCCTAGAAGCCGACCAAGCGATGGTGATGTCCGAGCCATGCACCTAAGGAGTGGCAAGGCGTTGCCCGAGCCACCTAAGCATAAGGAGAAGGAACAAGCCTCAGGACTGACCCTCCAAGGGTCGTGCACGACCCCCTCATGGGTCGTTCCCGAGGATGCTACTAATGAGGAAGAAGGGGCGATCGACCCAACTGGGGTCGAGCTCGACCACCCTTCGCAAGGTAAGTCTTCTAACCCTTCTCCTTCTATTCAATCCCGATCTAGGGTACTTCCTTTCCCTTCTAAGAAACCCAAGGACTCGATAGAAGGAAAATTTAAGCGCTTCGTTAAGTTGCTTCAAGGCTTGAATCTTTCCATTCCTTTCGCCGAGGCCTTAAATGAAATGCCTGCTTATACTAAATTCTTGAAGGAGATTTTATCTAGAAAGCGATCAATGTCAGAGCTAACGAACGAGGTGAGGTCGTTGGAGCTCCCCGAGAAGCTAGGCGATCCCGGTAAATTTGCTATTACTATTGGTATTAGAGCTTACCGTTTCAAAGCTTTGTGTGATCTAGGTGCTAGTGCAAGTTTGCTTCCACTTTCAATTTGGTCCAACACCAACATGGGGCCATTAGTACCGGTGAACATGAAGCTATACATGGTGGATGGGTCATGCGTCAAGCGAATGGGATTGGTAGATGATTTCCCAGTTCAAGTGGGGAAGTTCTTTGTGCCCAATGATTTCATAGTGATGGAGATGCCTGAGGACTCTGTGGTACCCATCATTCTCGGACGACCATTCTTAGCCTCCGTGGGAGCTATCATCGATGTGAAGAGCGGTCTTCTCACCTTAAACATTGGAGAAGAAGTGGTTGAGTTCCGATTCAACCCAACTATGAAGGAATCAAGTCATGAGGAGGTCAAGATGCTATACATACACTCCGACTACATTGAGTGCAACAACCCAACGGAGCAATTTTTGACTTGGGAGCCTCTACCGCACGTTTCTGAGGTCTCAGGACCGACCCTCCAAGGGTCGTGCACGACCCTCCTGGACGAAAGCGAGGAACCCTACCTTGTCTTGGAAGCACTCATGGCGGAGCATGAGGAGGAAGTTAGCTTGCCCGAGCCTACTCCCGAGCTTAAGGAGCTCCCCGACTCCTTAAGGTATGCTTTTCTTGGTCCTAATTCTACTCTTCCCGTTATTATTAATGCTAACTTGAGTAAGGAAGATGAGAACAAATTGCTTGATGTGCTTAAGACTCATAGGAAAGCCATAGGATATTCACTAGAGGAGCTTAGTGGTATTTCACCCTCATTGTGCATGCATCGGATTTATATGTAGGATGATCATAAACCCACTATTGAGCATCAACGTAGGCTAAACACTAACATGAAAGAGGTAATGAAGAAAGAAATTCTTAGGATGTTAGATGTTGGTATCATATTTCCTATCTCAGATAGTAAATGGGTTAGTCCCGTACATGTAGTTCCTAAGAAATGGGGAATGACAGTTGTAAAGAATGAAAAAGAGGAGTTGATTCCAACTAGGACCACCACTAAGTGGATAATGTGCATAGACTATAGGAAACTTAATAGTGCCACTAGGAAGGATCACTTTCCACTCCCCTTCATTGACCAAGTCCTAGAACACTTAGCCCAAAATGATTACTTTTGTTATTTGGATGGCTATAGTGGTTTTTGGAAGATTCCCATTCACCCCGATGATCAAGAGAAGATGACATTCACTTGTACATATGGGACGTTTGCTTATAGGAGAATGTCATTTGGGATTTGCAACGCCCCGGCTACCTTTCAAAGATGCATGATGGCCATCTTCTCCGACATGATTGAGGAAATAGTGGAGGTATTCATGGATGATTTTTCAGTTTATGGTTCCACTTTTGATTCATGTCTTGCTAACCTTTCTAGGGTCCTTAAAAGATGTGAGGAGACTAACCTTGTGCTCAATTGGGAGAAGTATCATTTCATGGTTAGAGAGGGAATTGTCTTAGGTCATCTAGTGTCTAAATGTGAGATTAAGGTGGACAAGGCAAAAATTGAGCTTATTGAGAAGTTGCCCCCTCCATCCTCCGTGAAGGACGTTAGGAGTTTCTTGGGGCATGCGGGTTTTTATAGACGCTTCATTCAAGACTTTTCTAAAATTGCTAAACCATTGACTAACCTACTAATGAAAGATGTAGTGTTTAGCATGTCTCCAGATTGTCTTGAAGCGTTTTACAGATTGAGGAAAGCTCTCGTGACGGCCCCCATCATGCAATCACCTGATTGGACACTTCCCTTCGAAATCATGTATGATGCTAGCGACTATGCCATCAGAGCGGTTCTTGGGCAGCGGAAGGACAAGAAGCTTCATGCCATATACTATGCAAGCAAGACGCTTGATGAAGCCTAGAGTAAGTACACCACAACCGAGAAAGAGTTTCTCGCAGTGGTGTTTGCTTTTTAGAAATTCCGCTCTTATCTAGTAGGCTCTAAGGTGATTGTTTATACTGATCATGCCGCTGTTAGATTTCTACTGGCGAAGAAAGACGCCAATCCTAGGTTACTTCGTTGGATGCTTTTATTGCAGGAATTCGATCACGAAATCCGAGACAAGAAAGGAGCGGAGAACTTAGTGGCGGATCACCTATCTAGACTGCCCCTTGAGCACATCATGGAATCCGGCGGATAAATCCCCATCAATGATACACGCCCAGATGAGACTCTTTTGCACGACAACAATGAGCACCATGGAGACAATGGCGGCAAAGAAGCTGAGGTCTCAGGACCGACCCAATTAGGGTCGTGCTCGACCCAACCAGAAAAACTAGCCGCCAGGACCGACCCTGCCTCGACCACTTTAGGGTCGATCTCTAGCCTTGAAGAAACACTCGAGAACGACCCAAAATGGTCATGCACGACCCTCTCCCTGGGTCGAGCAGGTAAGTCCTCTTCATTCTCTTCGGTTCTTTTGAGTTCCAAAGATCTTCAATCTTTATCTTCTCTCCCTGCTTCTATTCTTGCTGTACATGGGTCAAGTACCCCTTGGTTTGCAAATTTTGCTAACTATATTGTAGGAGGCGAGATTCCGACGGGTTTAACCCCTCAAGCCAAAAAGAAATTCCTCCACGACGCCAAGCAATACTATTGGGATGATCCTTACTTGTTCAAACAAGGAAGCGATCATATCTTTCGACGTTGTATTCCGGATGATGAGATTGAGAGCGTCATTCGCCATTGCCACACTCTACCAACGGGAGGCCATGCTAAGGGATTCAAGACCACGGCTAAGATTCTTCAAAGTTGCTTGTATTGGCCAACGCTTTTCAAGGATGTACATGAGTTTGTGACAAGGTGTGACGAGTGCCACCGTTCCGGAAACATCACTTGGAGAAATGAGAATCCGCTCACCGGTATCTTGGAAGTCGAGCTTTTTGATGTGTGGGGGATAGACTTTATGGGATCCATCCCTTCATCGGGTCCTTATAAATACATCCTTATGGCAGTTGATTATGTTTCCAAGTGGGTGGAGGCTATTGCTACAAGAACAAATGATGCTTGAGTGGTTGCTAAGTTCATGAAATCAAACATCTTCCCTCGTTTTAGAGTTCCCCGAGTACTTATAAGTGATGGCGGTTCACACTTCATTGAGAGGAGCTTTGAAGCTCTTTTGATAAGTATCGGGTCTCTCACAGGGTGGCAACGCCTTATCACCCTCAAACAAGTGGTCAAGTAGAGGTCTCAAACCGTCAAATAAAGAGCATCTTGGAGAAGACGGTATCCCGGTCAAGGAAAGATTGGTCATCAAAGCTTGATGATGCACTATGGGCGTACCACACCGCCTACAAGATGCCACTCCGCACCACTCCTTACAATTTGGTATATGGCAAGTCATGTCACTTACCCGTCGAGCTCGAACACAAGGGTTTATGGGCTCTCAAGGAGCTCAACATGGACCTCGATGCGGTCGGAGCAAAACGTTTCATGGACTTGCAAGAAATAGAAGAATTGAGGCTCAAGGCATATGAAAATGCCAAGATCTACAAGGAGAGAACCAAGAAGTGGCACGATAAGAAGCTTGTCCCAAAACCCTTCAAATCCGGTGACCAAGTACTCCTTTTCAATTCAAGGATACGACTCTTTCCCGGAAAGCTACGGACCCGATGGAGTGGACCATTCACGGCTCATCACATTTATTCACATGGGGCGGTCGATCTTATAGACGAGAACGGTGAGATTTTCAAGGTTAATGGGCATCGCTTGAAGAAGTACTATTTAAAAGTGGAACCCGATGAAGAAATCCGAGCCACATGGGCTCTCATCACCTCGGACTGAGCTCAGATAAGTCGTCAAGCTAATGACGTTAAACAAGCGCTTACAGGAGGCAACCCGGTGTTTTTTTTTTTGTTTTGTTTTTTGTATTTTTTTATATTAGTTTCTTTTCTAACCTTCTTTAGACTAGGATAGAATACATTTGTTTGGGTTAGATTTTTTGTGGGATTTTTGCAGGGTCCTAAGCTTCAAAAACGGGATCAAAAAGACGAGAGAAGACGACTTTACATAAGGTGCAACTTTGGGTATTTTTCGAACACTTACAAGGGGTCGAGATCGACCCTATATGGGTTGTGCACAACCCTATCTAGAAAATACGAATATGCCCTTCTCCATTAAAGGTAAGTCTTCTTTCCCCTATTTTAACCTAGATCCAAAACCACCTCTCTCTCATTCTTCTCCCCCGACCCTATTGCTCTCCCTCTAGCCTCCATCGTTTTTTTCTTCACCACACCACCATAGCCTCTCGCCACCACTCCACCACCTCTCGCCACCACTCCACCACCCCTTGCCACCACTCCGCTGTTGCACACCAACCTTTTCACGACCAAATCTGGTTCGTTCATAACCGTTTCATCCTTCCCCCTTCTAGATCTAGTTCGAGATCGACCCTATTTTCAACTTCTTTCACTCTTAACTCAAAATTTTGGTATGGATCTCTAACCCTCTACTCTTAATTTTGTTTTTCTTGATTGGAATTGGATTTTTGGGTTGAATGAGCATTATTGGGATTTTTGACTTAGGGTTGAGAAATTGGAAATTGCTTGCATGAGTGTGTTGTTTATGATTTTGCATGATTGGGTGAGTTTAGATTCGAACTTTATGAGCTATTATGGTTGTATTTCGATGTTTGGTGCCAATTGGGGCAAAAATCGAAATTTAGGGGTGAAGGTAGAACACGATGAACAATGAAAGAGGTCGTGCACGACCCAATCAGGGTCGTGCTCGACCCAACCAGAAAACATGCCCCCAGGACCGACCCTATAAGGGTCGTGCACGACCCTCAAGTGGGTCGTGCCAGAGTGCATGAGGGGTATTGTTGTGTGGTTTTCGCTAAGTATTGCATGCTCGGTTGAGATTTGATTCATGCTTTCATGATCACTTCCTTATAAATCATGTCTTGCCATTGTTGTAAATTGCTTGAATGACATGCTTGCAATACTTACCTTTGAATAAGTATGGGGTGGATTATGTGGATTTTGTGTTTGGATTGATGTAGGTACTATGTCGGCTTCGGGCTCTAGACCCACGAAGAAGACAAGGAAGGGCGACAGGACAGAGAAGGGTGGGCAGCCAGAGCTTAACGATTTCCAACTCGCCTCCGAATTTAGGAAAAAGTTCAATGCGTGCATTCGTGTGAGACACAAGACGAGATGGTATTGCGAGGCGGATGGGCAACGCTTGAATATTCATGACGACTTGGTTGAGGCCTTCTCTTATATTGGGGGTGAGAACTTGCTTATGTGGAATGATCATCATTATCCGATCCTCACTTTTGAGTTCTTGGCTACTTTCCCCACCAAAATCAAGAGTCCCGATTCCGGTGGGAAGATGGAATTTCAACTGGGCAACAAGTGGTTCAAACTCACTTTGAAAAATCTCAACGATGCATTCGGGTTCCCTAACCCGATATATGATGACAAGATTGTGTACCCGACCCTAGATACATGGGGCTACCTATCCGGAGTTCGGGAGTTCAGTTTCCATAACTTGGCTAGCAAGAACCTCGCCAACTCGCTTTTCCGGATCATCTTGCGCATTCTTGGGAGCACGATCTTCCCGAGAACCGAGTTGTCTCGCACAAACAAAAGGGAGGTGAATATGTTGATAACTATGTTGTTTTCCTCCCCCGATCCGATAAACATTGGCTTTGAATGGATGAGGAGTGTGGCGGATTTCAAGGCACGATCGAAGGCTGTTTTCTTTGGAGGTATGATCACCCGTCTTGCCCGGAACCTTGGGGTAAATATGAGCGCCTATTCAGGGGAGAAGCCAATCTTGGTGGACATCTTGTTCCTCATCAAAGCTCAGCTGATAGAGAGGCACCCCGACGATCACAACAAGTTTTGCTCTACTTTTAATGGAAAGAAGGTCGTCATTACTTGAGAGCGGGCCGATTTGCTTCACTTGCCTAATTGGTATGATGTGTGTTCCAACGACAGATATTCTTTGAAGGTTCGCCCCAAGGAGGATGAGTCTTTGAGAACTCATCCCCGCCGCTATTTGAGTCCCGAGCCATTCCTTGTTTTGCCCGCCCCTTCTTCACCTCTCAGGCACGACCCTTATGGGGTCGTGCATGACCCATCTGGGTCGTTCCAGCCCACCATGCTGCCTATGCATCCTACTTTTGGGGCGACTTTTGAGTTTGGGACTTCTTCGACTGCCTCTCCTGGTTCCGGGGATACAGAGCCGATGTAGTACGAGGAGCCACCGGTGTATGACATGGCATACTTGGCTAGAGAGATGGCGGCTATGCGGGTTGATAAAAGGTAACAACATGAGGCGATGATGCGTGGACAAGCATCCATAATGGAGGATTAACGACAAACCCGGGTTTTGATGGAACAACATCATCAAGAGTTGCAACAATTCCGGACTTACTATGAGGCTCAACAAGAAATGGATGACTATCGTTGGGCTCACGTGGAGAGCTACATGCATTGGACCCAAGGGAACTACTAGGATAGAGATGCATGGGTTCCCCCGGCGCATCCACCGTTTCATCCACGACGACGGGCTCCACCTTCACCATGATGAGTTCCACCTCCTTCCAAGCTTCTAAGAGTTCTTTGTGAGTTTTCTTCTTCTTTTCCCTTTACTTTTTCATATCACTTTCATGCATGGGGACATTGCATAATTTAATTAAGTATGGGGTGGGGGAAGAAGAAACCTCACATGTTGTACATAATTGAGTATTTTTGTGTTGGCTTTGCTTGCTTGTTTGCTAGTTAGTTTTGTTAAGAAAAAGGAATCGAAAAAATCAAAAAAATTGAAAAATGTCGAAAAAATCAAAAAATATTTCTTTGTTTGTTTTAGGATAGAGGAATGCTTCATTTTAGATGTCCTATGATGAGATATAATTTTCATGCTTATCATATAATTCCTTTGGCATATTTGGATAGTATAGCCAAAGTTTTGAGAAATTGCTTTTGATTGTGAAAATTGACTTGTGATGAAATTGAGCATATGTGTCTTGAGTAGAAGTAATTGCAATCCAACAAGATTTTTACCTAGTGAGAAATTTTGGCCTTATAGGGAGAACATCAAAAATCCCTCTTCTTTATATGTGTGATTTGCTCTGTTTTTGCATTTATCTCTTGTAGTTGATATGGTTATCTATTTCTTGAAGCCGCTATGAGTTCGTTCATGCATGTTAATTATGATTAAGAACTTATTTTCGTTAGCCCATATATTCCCTTATCCACCTTGCATATTATTCCTCTGTTTGAAGCCTTGTTCTAGACTTGGCCTTTGTTTGAAGCTCCACAAAAATATTATCCCTAGCCCATATTAGCTTGACCCTTTTCTGGGAATTAGACTTAGATGATGAGTTGGGAATGATTTTTGTTGAGTGATGCGTAGGTTGGGTTTGGATGTGGTTACATTGTAATGGGTTGAGTACATCTTATTAAAGTTTAATGTAAAAGGGTTCTTGGCTTAAGAGGCATATGTTGAAAAAAATGGTGAAAAAAGAAAGAAAAGAAGAGCATGAATTCGAGGCCTCAGGACCGACCCTATGAGGGTCGGTCACGACCTCACTGTAGCTCGAGCATATAAAAAAATGAAAAAAAATGAAAAAATATTACAATTGCAAGCCAAGAATTAAAAGTATTTATAAGGTGTATTTTGGGAATATGGGTTGAGAATTGAAGGGTATTGAGTTTTTTTGATGAAGTGTTAGGTTATAAGTTGAAAGAAAGTGAGTGAGTTGTTTTGATGCTAAAGTGTTATATTTAGGAGTTTGATTCCCGGATTTAGCACCACATGGCCAAATAACTCCCTACCTAATGTTATTACCGTGCCCCATTACAACCCGACCGAATGGAGTCTTCTATGAAGATTTCATTCAACCTAAGTTCTTATGATGATTGATGTGTTTTGACTTCTCTAGGTAGAGAGATTGGTGATATAAGTCTCAATGATAAAGTAGATGTTGCATAAAGATTGAGTTGAGAGTTGATATTAATAGCCTAAACACATGAGAGTTGAGAGAAACACATTAATATCCCTTGTGAGGTTGGGTTGTGATTGCCTACGCTTGAGACTCATACATATGCGATGACGTTAAAATTACTTGTCTACTTTTTCACTTGTGTTTAAAATGTTTTGACAAAGGCTATGCTTGAAGATTGTGGTATTGGTCTTGATTTTGCATGATTATTGCTTGAGGACAAGAAAGTCTAAGTATGGGGTGTTTTGATGACCGCTTTTTAGGTAGGATTTTTAGTGTCTAAATAGATTAGATTGAGTTAGTTTTCGTACTTGAGTCTTATGTTTTTGAGTCTTTTTGCTTTAGTTTTTGTATTGATTCAGAAGCTACGCACCTTTTGTGTTTTTTTTGTAGGAGTTTTGGAGCTTGAAAGAAGAGTTTGGAGCATTGCAAGAGAGGGCGGACAAGCTATGAGGAAGATTTGAAGTTGACGAGCTAAGGAAGAAGGTCCAAGAAGAGTGAAATCATGAAGGAAGTGAAGAAATCGACCCAAGATCGAGTTGCATGGCGTCGTACACGAACCAAGCTAAGGAAGCTAGGAGAACAAGACCCAGGACCGACCCTATGAGGGTCGTGCGAGGCGCCGACTTTCTCTCTATTCCGAGATCTTTTGTGATTTATTCTATCTTTGTATTTTATGAAGGTTGTTTTATCTTATTTCCTTGTTAATGAGGGCTCCTTTTCTTATAAAAGGGGAGGATAAACCCTTTCGCTGAGATCTATCGTTTATTTTGGCGTTGAAAAGTACTCTCTAGAGCGAAGGAAGACTTGGGGAACAAGTTTGAGACTTTTGTAAGATTTCTTCTTGGTTTAGTTTGTTTGGATTGATTATGTCTTCTTCTTCCTTTTTCTTGTCTCTCTATTCCATGAGTGAGTAGTTTTCTTAAATTCTAGGGTTGGGTGAAACCCAACACAATCATGTATGTCTAAAACATGGATTCATAATTTGAATGCTTGATGATCATATCTATCTATCTTGTGCTAAATTCCTTTACGAAAGTTGAGGCATATTCTTGTAGTTAATCTTAGCGAAAGTGTAAGGTTGATTGTTTGATTAGTTCTAATAGAATTATTTGCGAAAGTTGATGTTCCTAGGTTGAAGGATATATAGAAAGTTGTTTAATTTGCGAAAGTTGATTGAATAACTTGAATTGTTTGCGAAAGTTGATTCTTCTATGATCTAAATTGCATGATAATTTGAGTTCTTGTTGGAAGCATGTATGATTGTTGTTGTGGTAGCCCTAGCCTTGGAATTCGTCCTTTATATTGATTAAAACTTTTGCCTTTGATTTGATCTCGACCAATAAAGTCGTGCTCGAACTCTTGCTCGTGTTTATTGTTCGATCGTGTGTGATTGTGCTCAAGACCGACCCCCTTAAGGTCGTGCACGACCTATTTTGGTTCGGTCTTGGCGTTGTTTGCTTGTTATTTTTTTGCTTTTCTTAGTTTATCAACTAATCTTTAGCACTATTCTCGTTCCCGTGGATGAACCTGACTCCGCTATACTCAGCGGGGTCTTGAATATAAATTTATTTGTTCAAGAAATCCTTCAACAGACAGATCTGAAAACTAAGACAAAGACGCACACATCATACAAACTATTAAACACAGTGATGACACAGTTTATATCCCGAGACAAATAGAAACTAGTTGTGAAAAAGGAACCACTAACCTGAACCAGGAAAATGACATTCTTAACCACGGATAAGAAGGGAAGAAACTGGCTGCGTGAGCGCTTCCCAAAAAGGCAACCATATCTTGCAATCAGATCAAAAATCCATATCTGAAACGGCATCAGATGAATATTAAAAGAGAGATAGGGGCTCCACTCAAGTCGCTTGACATTGCGAGGCCTAAAAGGCTTCAAGAAAATCAAGAAACACCAACAATCACTCTCATTGCCAAGAAGGAAATCCATATAAAAATAAACCCAGAGAACATCAGAAGGAGCAGCAAAATTCAAGTAATTTGAGACTTGAATGACATCCAAAACTTATGGGTTAAAGGGTTCAATAGCTGAATTACGATCAATGAATTTCAACAGACCAAGAACAGGTTTACTGAAAAAAGAAGAAAGATCGCAAACACAACCAAAAGGGTGTATCAAGTTTGAAGACATATGGCTAGCATAAAGATATGCAACCCATAGATCGAAAAGAGAAACTATGGACAAAAGGATGGATTCACAAAGAAAGGCATGGAGGCGGCGAAGGGAATCGATAATGGCACAAAAGAGGAACCCTAGCACCTAAGAGAGATGCATCAGGAAACCAAGGAAAAGGAAGGGAAACAAGGGCGCGTGAGACAGGCGCGTTCTATTAAAAATAGACGTGATTAGTCGTTTTCATATAGATACACAAGTTGATAAAACTTGAAGAGTAAAATTCAAAATCAAAGTATTTAGAAAAAATTCAAAAGACTATATATATATAAGTAAAATACCCTCTTAGAGTAGATCATGCGGTTATATCTAAACCGTTAGATTTGAATTAATAGAGTGTCTATATTGAAGAAAAAAGAGGTGTAAATAGGTTATGTGGGTGAGAAGCACTAGAATATATCTCTTTCCATAAATCATGCTAATTTTCTATCCATATCAATAACTTTCATTTTAATTTAGATTTTTTTCTCTTCGTCAATTAGGATTCCTATCAATATCGTTCATCTCTCTCTCTCTCTCTCTCTCTCTCTCTCTCTCTCTCTCTCTCTCTCTCTCTCGTCTCTCTCGTCTTTCTCGTTTTCATCCCTCTCTCTCTCGGGTATTAATCCATTCATTCATCTCTCTCATCTCTCTCATCGGTACTGGAATTTATTAGATTTCTTTGTTAAACGTTCTTCCATCAATCGTTCTTGCCAATCGTTCGATTTATTTACAATGAACAACACAAAGGAGTAAAGAGAAGGAAATTGTGATTGGAAATAGGGTTTTGAGATCGATTACCCGGAGTCGAACTCGTGCCATGTTCGGTGTCGATGGTCTTCAATTTTGAAGAGTGATCACGAAACCAATGCATACAGGTTTGATAGTGCGTATATGTTCGGTGAAAAGTGACTTGTTTTTCATATATGTTTGTTTTGTTATTCATACATACGCCGCATTTTCTTCACATTTACATTGGCTTGTTATTCACATATTCGTGGCTTTTTTTCATATATGTTTGCAATATATTTTTATGACGTTTTATATATATATATATACATGTTTTGATAACAATATAGAAGAATTTAAACATTTTTTTAGAATATTCAACATTGTTTTTCATAAGCATTGTAATAAATATTCACATCATAACATATTACAAAGAGTCGCAACTTTTTCATAATACTAAATGTTGTTTTTCAGAAGCATTGTAATGGTTATTCAATAGTCATATTATTCATGTCAATACATGCGCATAACTTTTGTTATTCACATATTCGTGACTTGTTTTTCATATATGTTTGTTTTGTTATTCATATATGCATGACTTTTTTCTATATAGATTGATAACAATTAATATAGAAGAATTTAAACATTTTTCAGAATATTCAATATTGTTTTTCATAAGCATTTTAATGATTATTCACATCATAACATAATACAAAGGTTCACAACTTTTTCATAATACTAACTGTTTTTCAGAAGCATTGTAATGGTTATTCAATAGTCTATATTATTCATGTCAATACATGTTCATATTATTATTTAAATCCATTAAATAATTTAGTCATATTTGTTAATATGTTGTAATTCATACATATGTGGATTGTTATTCATACATGTGTGTCTTGTTATTTATATATGCATGTTTTATCATGTTCGATTTGGCTTTATAATTTGTTGCATGTAGGTGTTTTTTGGGGTAGACGAATTCGACAAGCTTCAATTACGATTGATTTTGTTTTTCATATATGCATGGTTTGTTATTCATCTATACATATTTTGTTATTCGTATATACATGCCTTATTATTCAGCTATGCATTATTTGTTATTCATGAATGCATATGTTGTTATTCAGACACATGTGGCTTGTTATTCATACATGTGTGACTTGTTATTCATACATGTGTGACTTGTTATTCAGACATGTGTGACTTGTTATTCACACATGTATGACTTGTTATTCATATATACATGTTTTGTTATGCATGAATTGTTATTCATGCATGTGTGTCTTATGCAGTTATTGAAGAATGGCGATGAAGTATAAGTGGGTGAAGTTTGCAGACAGCAACAATGATTAGTTTTTTTTTTACATATCAGTTTACTTTCAAAAAAATAGATGTACTTAGTCAAATTCATTTTAGTATATATTAGAGATATAACCATCCCCATTTGTGTTTTATTCTATGTATTATATTTATATATTCAATGTTCATATAAGATTCATATTTTTGTCTTATCCACTATTTTAATATGTAATTATTCAACCTATATCGAATTGATTTTCATGGTTAGACGAATACCTATTCAACCTAAATAATGCAAACGTTAAAACATTTTCAATCCTATAACTATTCAAACAATCATATTGAGTTATTCAAACCTCGACTATAAATATTTATGATTCTATAATTATTCAAAAAATCAAATTGAGTTATCCAAACATTAGCTATAAATAAACCTGTCAATCGGGTTGTGTCGGCGGGTTCGGGTTAAATCGGTTTCGGTTTCGTTATGGGTCAAGGGTCAATCGGGTCGGGTTGTAGAAGGTTTTCGGTCGGGACGGGTTGACCAGCGGGTCTAAAATATTTTTTTATGATTATTAAATCAATTTTTAATTAAATAATAATATAATATATTATTTTCATTTATTTTAATAACAATATAATTATAATTTTCAAAATAAATTTTAAAAGTTCTATAAATATACTAAATCGGTCAACCCAACGGGTTTCTGGTTTCAACCCAACGGGTTTCGGGTTCTATCGGGTTCGTTTGATTTCGGGTTTCAAGTTCAAATTTTCGGGTATTGACCTTAAAATTATCGGGCGGTTCGAATCGGCTTGGCGAGTTCGGTCAGCTTTTGACAACTCTAGCTATAAACATTCTACGATTCTATAAATATTCAAACAATCATATTGAGTTATTCAAACGTCGACTAATAAATATTCAACAATTCTACAGAGACTTTGTATTTTTAAATTCGATATTTAATTTTTCAAGGCCCATTATATTACTTATTCAAAAATACAAAAATACTTATTCAACAAACAATAGCAGTTGTGGAGTAAACACTTCCAATATTGCGTAGTTATTCAAAACCATAAAAATACTTATTCAACAAAAAATAACAGTTGTCCACTATACACTTCCAATATTGTGTGATTATTCAAATCTCGTATATTTTATATTCTCCTAAAAGTCAGCAACTTACTTTTTCAATTAATTAATTTTATTTTCCTATTTCAGATTTTACTCATCTCTTTTCCTAAAAATCAACAACTTCCTTTTTCAATTAATTAATTTTATTTTCCTATTTCCGATTTTACTCATCCCTTTTCCTAAAAATCAACAACTTCCTTTTTAAATTAACTTAGGTATTATGCTATCCTTCCTTCCCCATTTATCCTATTATGCTCCCTAATTAATCACCGTTGATTGATGGTAATTCAACGCCTCCCCTTTAACCACACATTGCACCCTAATTAATTTTATTTATTTTTTTAATTATATTATCTGAATTTATAAAATGAATTATAATATGCATTTAAGTGCCATCTCATGTCAATATTCTCCCAAAATTTGGATTGTATAAAAAATAATCGAGTAACTAATAATCATATTTAGATAAATTCTAAATCAAAATTTGTACGAGATGTTTAGGATAATAAAAATGTTTGGATACAATTCATTAAAAAATAGTGTTTGGATAAATTCAAAAAATAATTTGTGATAGATTACTTGAATACTAAGATTTTTTAATTAAATGTTCATTAAAAAATATTTTTTTAGATTACTTCAAAATAACCATTTATATAATTTTTCTAGAATAAAATATTTTTGAATTAAATTTTTATTTAAAAATATATTGTAGTAGTTTCATAAAAAGTGGAAGAAGTGGGAAAGTGAGTAGTTTTTTGACAAAATTTATTAAAAAAATTAATTCTAACATCTTCAATTCTTCAAATGATGACAAGTGCTACAATTTTTTCTACACACATTGTTTCCACTTTAGTATTGTACTAGGTAGACTAGTTGAAGTCTCCAAAATTTACAGGATAATTTTATTAAAAAAATTATAAAATTATAAAATTAATATAAAGTATAAAATAAATATATATAATATTGTAACTAAAATTTTATAATCTATAAAAATAATTTTTTGAATCATGTTTTATATTTTAATTAAATATGTTTAAACATTTTTTCATTATTTGTTAAGATTTTACCCCAAAATTATAAATCGTGCATGTGATTATCTCATTGAGTGTGATTTTTTCATGTGATTGTGACGAATGAATGTGTCTTTTCACTTAACATGACTTTGAATTTTCATTTAACTCAACTGTGTCTGCTCTTATCTAATGTGTGTGGGTTTTTTCATGTGAGTGTGTAATAAGTGTACAATATGTGACAAATGATTGTGTAGTTTTATTAAAAATATTGTGCATTTCACTTAACATGAATGTGAATGCTCTATCTCATGGTATATCGCTTTTTTCAAGTGTAATACAATGCACACTTGGTGAAAATGTCTACATAATAATGTTAGATGAAAACGCATAGTCACATACAACATTATACACAGTCATTTCCGAAATTAACACCACCAAGGTGAAAATGCCTACACAATCATGTTAGATGAACATGCACAATCACATACAATATTATACATAGTCATTTTCAAAATTCACACCCCCAAGGTAAAAAAGAGAATAAATTTTTTTGTGCGTACAAGATGAATAGCTGAGATTCATTTTCATTTCTCTTATGTAGAACCATTCTCACATGAACCTCTCCCCATTATATCCCAATTATCAAACTCTTAAATTTAATATTCCAATCAATGCAATTTTTAGTTACAATTTTCTTAAATAAAATTAACCTAAAGTCATTAAGGGCGTTTATGTCATAAAGTTTAATTATTCTAATCACTATATTTTTAATTATTAATTTTTATATTAATTTTTTTATCCATAAATATGGCAAATATAAAATAGCTTTTTTATCCATAATACAAAATTAGAGTTTTAATATATCAATCATCATATTTATTGGTTTGTTATATTAATTTCTAATCTTTAATCATGACAAATACAAAAGAGAATGGACCGGGTGAGAATGAAAAGTAAGGAAAGAAATGAGAATAAATCTCAACTGTTTGATATGGTAACATCTATGGTTGGGACTGCGCTCGCGTGCAAAAAAAAAAATACCTCTGAAGTTGCAAAATCTAAGAATGACTATGCAATTTCACTTAACATGTCGTTCCTTTTCACAGAACACGATTATGCCTTTTCGATTAATATAATTGTGCATCTGCTTATCTCATTATGTGTGATTTTTCCATTTGAGTGTTTAATGTGTGTGCAACATGTGACGAATGACTGTGTCTTTTCACTTAGCATGATTGTTCATTTTCATTTAACAAAATTGTACATTTTCCCTTAACACGGTGTACATCCTCTTCTCTCAATGTGTGTGTGTTGGGACGTTGTTGGGACCTCTGGTTCTAAACAACGGATCAACGATGTAATTCTCTTCAGTTTTGATAATGACAAACACCATAGGGAACTAATGTGGTTTGTTCAAGTATTTCTAAGGAACACAGGTACAGCCAAGAACTCCTATGAATGACCAAAAGCCACTGCAGGCCACAATGAAGAGTTTCCATCAAGGGAACTCTGAAGAGGCAAGTTCCCATGAAGTGGGAACTCCCAGAAATGATCAAGAGCACAAGCTTACAACGATGAAGAGTTTACATAAAGGGAACTCTGAACAAGACAGTTCCCATGAGATGGGAACTCACATGTGAGGACAACGACCGTTCAGCGCAGATCGCGGGATTCTGTCTCAGACAGCCCGAGGGAACAGTCTGAGGATCAGACTGTCGTGCTTCATCCAACGGTCTGATTGATCCAAGAAGTTCACCTAGTTCAAACCAAAGTCACATGTGAAGAAAGTACAACTTGGGCATCAAGCAAAGGGCATTTTGGACACAAATGAAAGATGCGACTGCCAAGCCAACCTGGACTATAAAGCCAAATGAATAGTACTCAGATTGAGTACTTCTCCCAGAACTCACAAACACCCACACCAGAGAAAAGAAAGAAAAGAAAGAGAAGTCCCTGCCGACAAGTGTGTGATCTCGACGACAGTGAAGTTGAAGTTCCCAGGAGCAATGGAACTGAGAAGTCAGTGTAAGGTTTGAGTTACTTGTGTTTTGCTGTTGTGAGCTTAGGAACTCAGTTGAGAGGATTTGCTAGTGTTGCTAGAGTTAGGAAGAACTCGTAGGAACAGAGAAGTGTGAATCCGGCTGTGTAACTAAGGAACAAAGCAATTAATATAAGTAAGTCATTCAAAATCCTCCAAGCGGAGGTAGAGGTTTACCCATACAACTAGTTGGTTGTAGTGGGGTTCCTCTATAAGGGAACTGTGTTCTTTACTGTTTTTATTACTTGCGAACTGTTTACTTCCGCTGCCTTGGGAACAACTTAATTGTCAGTTCATAAGCTCTTTGCTAACGTTTACGATCCAACTATTGGTATCAGAGCTTGCGCTCTAGATTTGTGTTAGCATCGCAGATATCAAATGGTTCAGGAACTTACTCAGGTGGGGAACAATACTAGTAAGCCGCCAAGGCTTATTACAGGAAGATTTGAAAGCTGGCAACGCGACATGAAGGATTGGATGCGTGGCCAAGATTACCAAGCCTGGTGTGTCATCGAGAGAGGCAACTTCGAAATCGATCCAGCTATAGTCAACGATCTCTCAAAGTGGGGACCCAACGAGTACAAGTGCATGGAGGCAAACTACAAAGCCAAACAGTACCTAAAGAGGTCCATGTGCGTACAAGATTGTGACAGGGTTGCAAACCTTGACACAGCTAAGGAAATGTGGGAAGCCATCCAACAAATGCACGTTGGGAACTCAGACCTCAGAGAAGATCTTCAGATGAATGCAAAAAGGGAGTTCTACAACTTCCAAATGGAGATGGGAGAGTCCGTCGATAGCTACCAATCCCGATTTGAAGGACTTTGCACTAAAATGGAGGGATTGGGGATCACCAAAGAAGAAATCACTCACAAAATAAAGGTCCAACAACTCTTCAACGGATTGACTGGAGAATGGGAAAACGAGAGAACGATGTTCAAGGAAAATCCAGAAAATCGAACACTCATGCTCCATCAAGTGTTTGGAAAGCTAGTGGGACACGAGAAGAGAAAGATCGATGATAAGGAACAAACTCGAGCTCATCGAGGGATCACACTCAAGATCGAGAAAATGCTCAAATCGACCCAAGAACAACATGAAGACTCCGAAGAAGAAGAGGATGAGGAGCTAGTTCTCGTAACAAAGGCTCTTCGAAATTTCTACAAAGGGACTGGGGAAAGGGACAGAGTTCCCAAAGAAAGCCCACAAAGAAGGATCTCTCAGATGTGACCTGCTACAAGTGCAACATGAAAGGACATTTTGCGAAGGAATGCCCACAGGGAACTGATGGCCGGAAGCAAGGAAAGAAGGCCTACATCTCTACCTGGAGCGATGATGAAGACGAAGATCCCGAGTCATGGGCACTCCCAGACATGTGTGGCATGGCCATAGGAGAAACCACTAGGGAACAACCCAGTGAGGTAACCACTGAAACTGTTCTTGATTCCTTGAGTAACTATAAAAAACCTGAGTTGTTGAAAATTCTTTCAAGTCTTGTCAAAGATAACATAAAACTGCAAAACAAGTTGGAAAAACAGGAACACATAAATTCTCAATTAGTTGGTCTTGAGCCCTGTCCCAACTGCATATCCCTTCTAGAAAAACTCAAGTCCCATGTGTCTCACATTGTAGATCTAGAAAGAGAAATCAAAACTCTAGAGAAAGATGAGAACACCCTCTTGCAAAACCTGAGTAAGACTCCCGAACATCTTGAAGCCTCTAGTTCCCAAATTAAGTTTGTCCCAGCCAGACACGGCATAGGATACAAAGGTGAGTGCTCCAAGAACGGAAAGTCACCCCTGAGCGAACATGAGATCCATGAGTGTAGGGCCTTAGAACTCCAATGCGAGAAACAGAAAAATGCTCATCTCGAAGAGAAAATCAGGGTCCTAGAGAGTGGAAACAATGGTGAGAAAGATTACTATACTGGGAACTCTGGACATAGAATCTATGTCAAAATTGCTAGGGGAAACGGGTCTCGGGTGTACAACAAAGAAACCATGGATAGGAACCGGATCCAGAGACCACACCCAAAATACTACCTGGGAGAATACTATAAGACATGTTGGCACTGTGGTGCTCATGGGCACTACAAGGATGTATGTCCCAAGAAGAGATCCCAAACCCCTAGAAACCATGAGTTCCCAAACAAACAAAAACGTCATGCTAATCACCAAAGGAACTCCAACTCTCAAAATTCTAGAGACATCAACATTTCTGACTATATCTTAAATGAAAATGTTTTCCCTTGCAAGGGATCAGGCAAGAGTGATCTTGCCTGGGTCTCAAAACACTAACTTTACCTTGTAGGTGGTAGTGAGAGGGAACAATGCATGGTTCATAGACAGTGGATGCTCGAACCATATGACCGGAAACAAGGATATCCTCATCTCACTCCACACTCATGCCGAAGGAGGCCATGTCTCATTTGGCAATAAAAACAAGGGAGAAGTAATTGGAAAGGGAGAAGTATTGCTAAATAGATCAATCAAAATCAGCAATGTCAATTTGGTGAAAGATCTGGGATACAATCTCTTAAGTGTTGCCCAGATATGTGATCAAGGGAACAACGTTGTCACCTTCGACTCAGATGAATGTCTTGTCATCAACAAGAAGACCAACAAAGTAATTCTGAGAGGAAGAAGATACAACAATGTGTATGTGGTGGATACCAACTTTGAACCACCAATGAAGCTGTGCCTTGCGAGTTCCCAAGATGACACGGAACTCTAGCATCGAAGATTGGGACATGCTGGTGTAAATCAAATCCTGAAACTTTATCTACAGGATCTGGCCATTGGTCTTCCACGGATCAATCTCGAAGGAGTCAAAATGTGTGAAGCATGTGTTCGAGGGAAACAGACCAGGACCTTCTTTAAACCCAAGAAGGTGGTGAGCACAACCAGGTCCCTGGAGCTAATTCACATGGATCTCTGTGGTCCAATGAGAACGGCTAGCTACGGTGGAAAAAGGTACATGTATGTTTTAATTGACGATTTTTCAAGATTCACCTTGGTTATTTTCTTGAAGGCAAAATCACAAGCATTTGAAGAATTTGAGCCCTTCATCAAAAGAACAGAAGTAAGCTTGGGGCTAAAACTGAAAGCAATCAGATATGATCACGGAACTGAGTTTCAAAACTCAGAGTTCCTAAACTTCTGTGAGAAAAATGGGATCTCTCACAACTTCTCAGCCCCTCGCACTCCTCAGCAAAATGGAGTGGTCGAGAGAACGAACAGAACTCTGGAGGACATGGCTAGAACTATGATGATTGAAAGTGGAGTTCCTGAGTACTTCTGGACTGAAGCCATCTCCACAGCTACGTACATCCTGAACCGAGCCATGACAAGGCCTCTGATCAACAAGACGTCCTATGAGCTCATCAAAGGGAGAAAACCAAACATCTCACACTTGAGAACATTTGGTTGCACATGCTTTGTTCACAATAACGACAAAGACAATCTTGGCAAATTCGACCCTAGAAGCGACGAAGGGATCTTCCTGGGATACTCATCACAAAGCAAGGCTTACAGGCTCTACAATAAAAGGACCAAGAAGATAGAAGAAAGCATTCATGTCGTCTTCAACGAAAAATCTGTAAAAATCGGAACCGAGACCCAAGGGAAGGGAACTCTGTTCAAGCTAGTTAGAACTGAAGACGATGATGATGACGATGATGAGACAAGAAAAAGGGATGAAGACTATCCAAGTGCAAGCAACATTCCACAACCAGGGAACAACGACGAAGGTCCAACTCTCACTGATCAAACCTCCCTCGAGGCTCCCTTCTCAAAAGAACTAGAAGACACCTCCAACTCTCTCGAGGTTCCCTCTTCAGGGAACAACTCTGTTGTCCCCCAAGACAATACTCTGCCAGAATCAAGTATTCAAGGGGAACAAAGAGGGAACCTGCCAGAAATCTCTGAAGAAACATCAAATGAAGAAGCTGAAGATGAGAGTTCCCATGACAAAGAAACACCAACTGAAGATGACACACATGCAAGGGAACTCACTCATACAAGAACCTTTCAACAAAGAAAGGACCACCCCATTGAGAACATCATCTCCCCTCTTGATAAAGGTGTACAAACTCGTTCCTCTCTCAATAATTTTTGTGCTTTTAACGCGTTTGTTTCCATGGTGGAACCCAAAAATATCAAAGAAGCCTTGAAGGACCCAGATTGGATTCAAGCCATGCAAGAAGAACTCCACCAATTCGAGAGGAACAAAGTTTGGAAGCTAGTTCCTAGGCCCAAAAACAAGAACATCATAGGAACTCGATGGGTCTTTAGGAACAAGCTCGATGATACTGGGGCTGTAGCAAGGAACAAGGCTAGGCTAGTGGCACAAGGCTACAGGCAAGAAGAAGGAATCGACTACGATGAGACCTTCGCACCGGTTGCCAGGATCGAGGCCATCAGACTCTTAATTGCCTATGCTGCTCACAAAGGATTCAAGCTCTATCAAATGGATGTGAAAACAGCCTTCCTCAATGGACATCTCAAGGAAGAAGTGTATGTGGCCCAACCTCCAGGATTCGAAGATGAGAAGCTGCCCAACCATGTCTATTTTCTGGAGAGGGCCCTCTACGGACTCAAACAAGCTCCCCGAGCTTGGTATGACAGGTTTGCTCAATTCCTCTTGTCCCATGGGTACCTTCGCGGTTCCATAGACAAGACTTTGTTTTTAAAGAAAGAGTCTAAAGACATTTTGATCGTGCAAGTATATGTTGATGACATTGTGTTTGGAGCAACTAACGAAAATCTTGTAGAGAAATTTAAGGACCTCATGAGCAGTGAGTTTGAGATGAGTCTCATTGGGGAACTCACGTTCTTCTTGGGACTCCAAATATCCCAAACCAAGGAGGGAACAAAGATTCATCAACAGAAATACATTAAGGAAATGCTCGTGAAGTATGGGATGGAACACTCCAAGCCCATTGACACTCCCATCTCACCAAATTCAAGGCTCAATGCGGATGAAACAGGTATTAGTGTGGACCAAAGGAACTATCGAGGTATGATCGGGTCCCTTCTCTACTTAACAGCTAGTAGACCTGATATCATGTTCTCCGTATGTCTTTGTGCTCGTTTTCAAGCTAATCCCTAAGGAATCACACCTGAAAGAGGTGAAGAGAATTTTCAGGTATCTCAAAAGGAACGATAACTTGTGCCTATGGTATCCAAGGAACAGTTCCCTTGAGCTCATTGCATACACAGATGCAGATTTTGCAGGGCACTTGGTCGATAAAAAGAGCACATCAAGAATGGCCCAGTTCCTAGGGTCATGCTTAGTCTCGTGGGGATCTAAAAAGCAAAACTCAGTGACACTCTCCACAGCTGAAGCCGAATATGTGGCTGCCGCATCGTGTTGTTCCCAAGTTCTATGGCTTAAGTCACAACTCCAAGATTACGGTATGTCTTTTGGCCCAGTTCCCATACTTTGTGATAACACTAGTGCCATAAACATTTCCAAAAATCCTGTGCATCACTCTAGAACTAAGCATATTGATATAAGGCATCACTTTCTACGTGACAATGTTGAAAGTGGGAACATCTCGATGGAACACTGTAGAACTGAAGAGCAAATTGCAGACATTCTTACCAAAGCTTTAGACAGACGTCCCTACCAGCATTTTCGAATGCTTCTAGGGATGATAACTCTAAACTAAACAAGTCCCTGTTTGTCTCTCTCTCAATGCCTGACTAGTTTATCTAAGATTGCATGATAGGGAACTTGGATTTATTGCTTTCACTATGCCATGATTACTAGTCTAGAGAAAAATGTGTACAAGGGAACCTTATTTCTTTCAGCCATAAATGATCAACCAGAGTTCCCTTTATCCCACCTTACAAGCCACTATGACGGTTGATCATATAACCAACCCTAAGCTAGGGACCAGACAAACGCGTCTCATGAGCCAAACTATTTCCATTATCGAGTCGAAAATTGTCTGGTTCCCTTTGAGTTCCCTATCCCCACAAAAGGATGAGTGTGAAGTTCCCTTAACCACTTCACTCTCCCTGACCTTGATAAGATCATGGGAACTGCTGCATCTACAAAGGGAACGCTGACTCATCTACAAAGAAAACCGTCACTTGGGAAACGGACTTTTGTGTCAGAGGCTCTGAAACGCTGAGGGCCAAGTATTCAAATTTTGAAAAGGACTTCCCAAGAGATCGTAACGCGTGTCCAGAGGTGTGCTAGAGAAGTTGAAACGACGCCCCACGTTCATTGGGCAACGGTTATCGAGGTTACTCCACTTCCCTTTCTACCCTTCACCTCCTCTCTCCTTTAAAACCCTTCTTTGCTATTTTTGGGCCCTTTATTCCATCTTCCAACTCTGTCATTCGTCTTCTCCACATCTCTTTCACTCTCTTTTCAAGAAACCTCCAAAACCTCCCAATTTCTTACAAAAATGGCCCCTCAACACACCTTTGCCCAGATCAAAGCGTGGGTACATGCCAATCCTCGCATCCTTTTCATCTCTCAACTAAAAGAGATCGAGCAAGAAACAGACCCAACCATGAAGGATGTTCTTATCCAAGGGCTATACAATCAAGTAAGCCCCTTCCTGCCCCCTCCTCCTCCTCCAGCCGACGAAACTGTCACCTGGACTTCTTCCTCTTCCGAATCTCTTCCTCTCCCTCCTTCAACCACCAACACCTCCTCCGGAGTCGTCATTGTTGACAATTTCGGAGACGCTCGCCCTTCCATCAACGAGAAACCCCGAAAATCCAAACACCTCCATTCATCCAAACGCCGCCACTCCTCGAAAGATCCCTCAAAACCCAAAAAATCCAAACATTCCCACGACCCCTCCAAATCCAAAAAGCGTAAACACTCTGAGGCCTCTGAATTCTCGGAGCCCAGAAAGAATGCTTTCTTCAAGTTTGAGGACTACTTGAACTGCTCCAAGCAGAGTTCCTGTGCTCCCAGACCTCCTTTCCCTTTCCCTTCCGACGATGGGACCTCTAAATCCCAAAGTCTACTCCCCTCTTCCTCCTCTCTCCCTCCTCTTCTAACCGAGGGACCTCCCAAACCTCCTCCCACAAAACAGCCAACTCCTCCTCCGCCACCTCCCTCAGTTCCCACCTCTAAGGGAACTCTCACAAAACAACCGACTACCCCTCCACCACCTCCTTCAGTTCCCACCTCCAAGGGAACTCCACCTCCCCAACCTTCTTCACTTCCTCCCGTTCCCATCATTACGGGATCTCCAACTCCACCTTCACCTCACAAAACTCCTTCTCCTCCCTCTTCCCCAAAACACATCTCCACCTCTCCCATTTCTACTTCGGGGATCTCTACTCCCCAAGTCACCACATCCCCTCCTCCCCCTTCCACACAACTCTCCACCCCTCTTCCTTCTTCTACTCTTCCCTCTTCCATCACATCCCCCACCACCAAACTCCCCTCTCCCTCACCATCCAAAAGTACAGTCGCTCTCACCTCAGACGACGACGATCTTCCTCTCTCCGTGGTCATCGGCAAAATGACCAAGGACCCTCCTCCTATCATCATGGGAACTCTGGAGGAGGAAGCCTAGCTCAAGGCAATCGAGGAAGAGCTCAATCGGGACCCCTCTGAGCACACAGTCTCCCAAGGGTCAAAGTCCCCAGAAAAAGTGGCTCCTGAAGAGCCCACAGAGAGAAGGGACCTCGCACCAGCTAGAGGTGCTGAGGCAACCACAAGTCATCCTGAAGATGACGCGGAGAGCTCAAGTTCGAGCTCCTCTGAGGAAGAAGGGACCTCCCAAGATGAGGTCGAAGAGGAAGAAGAAGCTCCAGCTGCTAAGGAGCCCGCACGGATCCCAACACCTGGACACCAAATGGTGGTGTCCACGAGTTCCCAACCGCCAAGGGACCGCGTGCTTATGATTGAAGCGGCTGCACCCCCTCAGCAGAAAGGACCTCGCACGGTCTCTAGGGGGAACACGTCCAGAAGCACAACAAAGAAGGGGAAGGGGACCTCTTCCACAAAGCACCATGTGGATGAGCGCAGGAAGCTCCTTCCTCCACTCATCGTTTCTGAAGACGTGCTGAATGAAAATGGCCTAGGGGAACTGTGGGACCTGATCAAGGCCCAGGGCTGAGAGAGACTCTGCCAAGAGATTGTGAGCGTAGATCCCTCACAAGTGCGTTAGTTTTACAACAACTTCACTATCACCAACGACTGCACTAAGGGAACTCTCTCCCATGAAGGCAACGAGTTTATTTTTACAACGTCGACCATTCGCCTTCAACTCCAGGTCCCCGGACAAGGGCTCAGTGAGTTGCCCAACAAGCTCTGGGGCGACTTCAATAGCGCCGAGGAGTGCAACACAATCTTTGATGGTCGGGTTCCCTCTAAAGTGCTCTCGATGCACCATCTGTCCTTGGTCGCCAAGCTCGCTCACCAATTCATCATCAACGTGGTGATCCCACGCCAAGAGAAGCGTCTGGTCGTCAACATCCCTGATGCCATCATCCTCTACTACTTCCTCCTCAAGAAGCCCATAAACCTTCCCAGAATCATCCTTGGGCACATGGAGAAGTGCATAGCTTCCAAGTCCCACTCCCTTCCCTATTCTGGGCTAATCAAGAAGCTCCTACAAAAAGAGGGTCTCTACGACGCCTCTAAAGAAGAAATCGAGCTTGGAAAGGAACTGGACATTTCAGTTGTCCAGAAGATGAGGCACTCTGAGCCCGTAGAGGAGGAGGCTCCACTAGAATCTGGTACAAAAGAGGGGAACTCTCCAGTGTTGCTCCACATTGCCAACACCCTCGACCAGATTGCCAGGGACCAAGCTGCGTTGGCCAGAGGACAAGAAAAGCTTACACAGGTCCTTACGCGCCTCTGTGACGCCCTGTTCCCTCAAGACCCATGATCTCTCCCTTCTTCTCCCCTTTAATCCAAAAATGACCACAAATTGTACTTGGGTTCCCATTGTACATATTATCTTAAGTAATGAAATGGTCTTTATTTTGATTGCGTGTTCCTTTCTTTCCTATTATTGCTTTGCTTGTTTTCGATGATGTCAAAAGGGGGAAAGACAAAAAATGCGAGATGAGTTAAAAGTTTAAGTTATCACAGACGACGCATAAGCTAAGGGGGAACAATTGCATAAAAAGCTTAATAGGAACTATGTGTCTCACCAGAAGTGGTTCCCTAAATCTAAGTGTTTCACTAAAAGTGACTTCCCAAAATCATACTTAGGAACTCATCAGCATATCATTCATTGAAATACTTGCATATTTTGTGATGGGTTTGTCATCATCAAAAAGGGGGAAATTGTTGGGACCTCTGGTTCTAAACAACGGATCAACGATGTAATTCTCTTCAGTTTTGATAATGACAAACACCATAGGGAACTAATGTGGTTTGTTCAAGTATTTCTAAGGAACACAGGTACAACCAAGAACTCCTATGAATGACCAAAAGCCACTGCAGGCCACAATGAAGAATTTCCATCAAGGGAACTCTGAAGAGGCAAGTTCCCATGAAGTGGGAACTCCCAGAAATGATCAAGAGCACAAGCTTACAACGATGAACAGCTGCCTTGGGAACAACTTAATTGCCAGTTCCCAAGCCACTGTTTTTATTACTTGCGAACTGTTTACTTCCGCTGCCTTGGGAACAGCTTAATTGCCAATTCTCAAGCTCTTTGCTAACGTTTACGATCCAACAGTGTGATTTTTTCATGTGAGTGTGTAATGTGTGTGCAATATGTGACAAATGCTTCTGTATTTTCACTAAACATGATTGTGCATTTTCACTTAACACGATTGTGCATGCTCTTATCTCATTATATATGATTTTTTTCATATGTAATACTAAGCACAATTGGTGAAAATGCCTACACGGTCATGTTAGATGAAAACCCACAATCACATACAACATCATATACATCATTTTCGAAATTCACACCACCAAGGTGAAAATGCCTACACAACCATGTTAGATGAAAATGCACAGTCACATAAAATATTATACACAGTCATTTTCGAAATTCACGCCACAAGGTAATTTTTTTGTGCGCGTGTGATGTGTGTCTTAGATTCATTCTCATTTCTCTCTTGGGGAACCATTCTCAAGTGAATCTCACCCCTTTAATATCCCAATTATCAGATTTTTAAATTTAATATTCCAATCAATGCAATTTTTAATTACAAAATTTTAAATAAAATTAACCTAAAGCCATTAAGGGCATTTTTGTAATAAAGTTTTACTATTCTAATCACCATATTTTTTATTATGAATTTTTATATTAATTTTCTATCCATTAATATGACAAGTATAAAATAGTTTTTTATCCATAATACAAAATAATAGTTTTAATAAAAAATAGTTTTTTATCCATAATACAAAATAATAGTTTTAATATCTCAATGATCATATTTGCTGATTTGTTATATTAATTTTCAATCTATAAGCATAACAAATATAAAAGAGAATGGATCATGTGAGAATGAAAACTAAGGAGAGAAATGAGAATAAATCTTAGCCGTTTGATCTGGTTACATCTACGGCGGCTGAGATCACGCTTGCGCTCAATTTTTTTCTTTTAACATCCGAGTTTGCAAAATTTAAGAATGATTGTTCCTATTCACTTAACATGATTACGCCTTTTGAAATAGCACGAATGCACCTTTTTGATTAACATGATTGTGCATGCTCTTATCTCATTGTATGTGGTTTTTTTCATGTGTGTGTTTAATTAACATGCAATATGTGACGAATGACTATGCCTTTTCACTTAACGTGACAATTCATTTCATTTAACATGATTGTGCATTTTCACTTAACACGATTGTGCACCCTCTTATCTTAATATGTGTGTTTTTTTCATGTGAGTGTGTAATGATTGTGCAATATGTGACAAATGATTGTGTATTTTCACTAAACATGAATGTGCATTTTCACTTAACATGATTTTGCATCTTCACTTAACATGATTGTGCATGCTCTTATCTCATTGTGTATGACTTTTTCACTTGTATTACAATGCACACTTGGTGAAAATGGCTACACGTCAATGTTAGATGAAAACGCATAGTCATGTTCGATGGAAACTTGAATCTCAACCTCATGTATTATTTTGGGTGGTTCAGTGATTAGTTGGAATGCCACATTCTTCTTCCCACTCTCTTCCTCAAACCAGATACATCTCTAAAGACTGAGACTTCTGGTCCTAAATCTGTCCACTCACTCCGCATCGATCATCAACAGTCTATCGCGACCATGAAAACTCTACATTCAACTCTCTTTGCGCCAAGAGTTTGTCCTACATTTAATCCTCCAGTGGGGACGCACCACCGTACTCTCCGATGGTCATATTTGCCTCCCACAAAATCTAACTAGACTCTCATTCTCCATCTCCCATCATACTAGATTTAAATTTTGGGTGTTGCAAACAAGTGGTGGGCCAGTGACTATGGTTAAGAAGTTTTTTTCATTATTGTCCATTTTCATGATCAAACTCAACATATCTTCACCATTTTCTGCCTGATCACTATCTTGGTGGACACTTGATATCCTATTGTTGTTGTTTTCTTGCCGGCCACTTGGAAGATATGCACTTGTCAATAAATTCATCCAAGTCTTTACAGAGCCTGTCTCAACTTCCTCTCATGTCCAATCCCGAGTCATTTTTCAAGCTTCCATAAACTCTTAGGTATGACATGACTATAAGTTATTGCTTCCTCGATCACATCCAATGCCTTCGGGAAAGGCACATGTGGGAAATCGAGAGAAAGACTACAAGTATTTACATAATGAGTAAAATCAAAAGTTGACTTGAATTCTAACAATGGTGAAATCACAAACAAAATTAGCAGAATGACAAGATATTCAATGAAATAACACAATAATATTGTTTAATCCATACAATTCAAGATAAAACAAGCTTCGAATCGAAAAGCCTAAATTTGAAAACCCCCAATTCAAAAAAACCGCTAAATTGGAGATTCAAATTCTATGAAACACAAAAATAGCTAGATCCATGAAGAAAAATACTCAAATGAGGTCAAAAAGGGCCATTAAATTCAATTAAAACATAAAAATGGAGGAGGAGGAGAAGAGAATTAAATAGAAATTGTGGGAGGAAAAAACGTAGGAAAGGGGAAGAGCGGATGGAGGAAGAAATTCTATTTTTTTGGGCAAATGACGAAATTATTTCTCTGATGTAAACAGTACCTTAAGAGAGTATTTGGGCAAATGACGAAATTGATCTCTTTGATCCAACGCTCCATATTTATTCATATTTTACACTATAAGAATTATTTTCATTTGATCCCCTCTTACCTTATTACCCATGATTTTTGTATCCAACGCTACAATTTTCATTTGATCCAACGCTACAATTAATCATCAAACATGATTTTTGTATATAAGGTCTTTTCGTATTCCTTCTATGTCGTAGATTTAAAACCAAAAAATATTTGTTTTTTTTATGTTTCCGCACTTTTTCGATAAAACCTTCTCTTACAAGTATTTTAACAAGGGTTTCCGTGATTTTAGTTGATGTTATTCGAACCAATCCCTTTGAATTCATGTCAGCATTTTCGTATTGAGGTATAAGTCATATATATTGTCGATAGACAGAATACATTATTTATTTATTTTTTTCTTTCTCAAAGGTGAGGTGTCTAACTAACTATTTTGCATAAGTACACGTGTCTATATATGTATTCTGCCTATCGGCAACATATATGACTTATTATACATAGAAGTCTCATAGCCATTCCCTTTTTTTAATTCTTACATAAAAAACTAAAAATAAAAACCCACAATGTCGGTAATTTACACAAACAAGAGATGAGTAGTACAATGAAAACCAATCACTTGATGACTACATTGAACTCCTTTTATTATAAACCCTAACCTTAAGACCTTGGGTCATGTGAAGGATAACTGAAACATCTGGGCTCACGCGGTGTCCTTCCACGATCTTAAGGTCATAGTTGTGTAGGAGGGTGGCTGCAACCAACTTCATTTGGGTGAAGGCCACATCCTTTCCTAGGCATGTCCTAGGACCTGCATTGAAGCTCATGAACTTATAAGAAGGCTCGTGTTTAATGTTGCCTCTCTCGGATATCCACCTCTCCGGTTTGAACTCGTATGCGTCCTTGCCCCATATAGTCTTCATCCTCCCCATTGCATACAAGGGAAACAATATTTTCATCCTTGGATGCACTTTGTGTCCACTTGGTAAGGTATCCGATATTGTAGGGCTCTTATGTTGAAATGTCACGGGCGGGTACAACCTCAAGGACTCACATAGTGATGCATGTAGGTAGACAAGCTTTTTTGACTCCTCAGGTCGCAACACATAGCATTCCCGCGTCTTTTCAAATGGAATAATTGCTCTAATTTCTTCCCTTATCTTCTCCATGACCCTAGGGTTACTTATGACTAGCCATAAAAACCAAGTGAGCGCTGAGCTAGTAGTGTCACGACCCGCAACCATCATATTCAAAATGAAATCTCTTAAGAATTTCTTCTCATTGACTTTAGGAACTCCTTCATCTTCCTTATTATCCATTTTCATCATCGAACTCAACATATCTTCACCTTTTTCTGCGTCGCTATCTTGGTGGACACCCGACTTCCTATTGTTGTTTTGCTCTTGCCACTTGGAAGATATGCACTTGTCAATAAACTCATCCAAGTCTTTCCAAGCATGGCTCAACTTCGTCTCAGGTCCAACCCTGAGCCATTTTTCAAGCTTCCATAAACTCTTGGGTATGGCATGGCGATAAGCTATGGCTTCCTCGATCACATCCAACGCCTTGGAAAAAGGCACCTGGGGGAAATCGAGAGAAAGACTACAAGTGTCGTATCCAGTGACCAACAAGCATGTGGTATCGAATGCTAACCTTTGGAAGACATCTTGCATGTCAACGACTCGTCCAAGTTTGCAAAAGCTATCAAGTAGGGGCAAAAGGCCTCGCTCCACCTTCTGACAAGTTGTTCCGATGAGAAACTGGTGGAGCCCGCGATGGTTCAACAACATCTGAGTGGTCTTGCGTTGGAATTGCCAGAGATTTCCGTCGGAGTTGAAGATCCCATCGCCCAACACATCAAAGATCTGTCGGAATTCAGGGCCCTTGGGGTAGTTTTGGAAGTTGCCGCTCAAAATGTGGTGGACGTTGGCCGGGTCGCATGTGATCAACACATCCATGTGGGCGAACCAAGGTCCCTTGAAGAGGAAGGTGCTGTCATGACGCTCCATGAGCTCAGTGCACCGTTCGTGGATCCGGTGCACGTGCCTACATAGACTTGGCAACATCCCAAGGAGTGGCCAGTTCCAGCCGTCATTATTTCGGGTTAGGTAGCAGAAGAAGAAAAAGGATACAATGGCAAGAAAAACCTCAGGCCATTTAATTGTGAAATCCATTTTGGTTGTGAAACGGAGTAATATTTTTTTAGTGCACAAAGCAAGTGGACGAATGAGTATGCGTGTGTAGAAAGAGGTATGGGTATATACGTACTTATATATTAGTTGCGGGATCTATACTCTCGTTATTAACTGACATAAAAAAATCTATATTTAGTATCAACTTGAGAGTTTGTTATGCGTATACGTCTTCAAGAGTTTCTTATTGATATATTTAGCATCAACTTAAGTTGTAAATAGTACCTATAAGGAAAATAATTAAGATCAGATCGGAACGATATGCATTGGCTGTACATGTATCTTATTAATTGGTTGGTGCATCTTATTACTGTAGTTGGAAAGAGAATTAAAAAATGCATATTAAGTGGTTGGTATATCTAGAGTTTGCAATAATATTCCATATTGATCCTTCAAATTTCAAGTCGTTTTAACAATTAATTAGGTCGACCCCTGCATTTTGCAATTTTTTCCTATTGAAATTTAAATAAAAATCGTATTTAAATTAGGTCCTTAAATGTACTTACTATTTCATCCATCCTTTTGTCGACAGCGCAAAAGAGACGTTAAATTTAGATTGATGAGAGTAATTGGAAAAGTGAGACTGTAAGTAGGAGGAGACTTCAGTGAAAAAATTAGCCACTCTGATGCATAATCAAGTTTTATATGGAAAAAAATGGAAAGTATAATCTTATGGAGAGTGATCGAGCTACGTATGTGTCTAGTTGTCTGCGTCCAATTCTTCGTACTGCATCTGCTTTGTCTCTTGAATGAATTCTTGTTAGAAATACCTTTTACGCTCATTGGAACCTAAAGCTGTCATTTGCTCATTGGAGACTAATGAGCATCTTCTACTTAGTTAGGCCATCTCCAACGACTTTTCCATACTATTGAAAATTGTATATTTAGAGAATTTTACCTATTTTTTGCCCCAACAGCTTCACTATCCAATTCTGTATAATGAAGAGTTCTTCAAAAGATTGAATTGTCTTCCTTATATTTAGAGAATTCTCCAAATTTATTTGGAGAATGCATTAATTAAAAGTGTATACATGAAAACTTGTGATTGACCATATGAAATTTTTTAAAAAAGTTTTATATATAAATAGAACTAATAAATATAATATTCCCTAAAATGAAGAAACTGTTGGAGTTGAAGTAAATTTTATTTGGAGAATGTGACTTTTGGCTCTTCATTTTGAAGAAAATTATAGTAAAACTGTTGGAGATGGTCTTACACCTTCACACTACAAAACTCCAATGCATTGACCCTAAATTTACGGAAATTTTAACATAAGCATTACACAACCATACTCCCTCCGTATAAGTCTAGTTGTCCTTTTAGCATTTTACACATATATTAAGACAAGACCTAGTATTACTACGTTACCCCTATAATCTACATACTTTATTTCTTGAGATGTGTACATGCAATTAATTGGATAGGTTGTTTGAGGGTAAAGTTGGAAAATTTTGGATAAAATACTTAAAAAGACAAGTAGAATTAGACAACTAGTTAAGTCTAGAAAGACAAATAGAGTTATACGGAGGGAGTACTACTATACCTCAAAATCATCCAAAATTTAAAGACTACTGTTAGTGTACAAAAATTATGTCTTTAATACACTAATTGTATGCTCCTTTCTCTTCCGTTCCCAACTGATTCTTCAAACCTGTAACCTGCAAAAACAATGGACACAGGGGGCGAGGACCCCCTAATCCACCTCCGATGCCTAAGTCAAAAGAACAGTTGTCGATCGAACGTCGAGGTACAAAAAGAAAGCTAAAAATCCAGCAAGTATGAATCCTCTTCAACAGTCGAGCTAAGCGAATATTAGTCTGTTCAAACTCTCAATAGGTGTGTTCAATAGCCTGAGCGAGTATCAGTCTATCAATCAATATGCTTTCCCTACACGACGAAACATGTATTTATAATAGAAGAAGGAGAGGCTAGGGGCCGAAAATTATATCTATATGGCCGAAAATTCTATCTTCCAAGGGCTTGCCAACTGCCTTAAGGCCCAAGCAAGGAATATTCTACCCCCTTCTCCAACTTTAATTCTATCTTTAATGAAAGATAAAATATCCCATTAAGTTGCATAGCCACCATATTTAATATAATACTTCCTCCGTATAAGTCTACTTGTCTTGTTATACTTAAAATTTTGTTCAAAAGAACTTGTCCTTTTATATATTTTAAACCCAATTTCCCACTTTAACCCTTACATTTAATGAAAAAGTGAACTAAATTTGTTTCATTTTCAATATATAAAGTAAACATTTAATTAGGGGTATTGTTGTCTAATACAAAATATTCTTAATATATGTGTACAATAGATAAAAGATAAAAGATAAAAGATAATAAATAGGCAATAATTAAAAATACCTTTATGAAGATAAGGAAAATAATAATATGGTAGCTATTTTTTACCCACTCACAATTGCCCCACCTACGTCATTGTATACGTTTTCTCATATACAGTGGCGTAGGGTACAGAGGCTTCTTAGTCGAAGTGGCCATGCGGATTAGTCGATCGGGTTCCCCTAACGTGCGTTCGTGCGTGCGTCATAGAATTTAATATTTATTATCATAAATATTAGTCGATGGGATTTAATATTTATGAGCGAATATCATAAATCTTCATTTATTTATGACCGAATATTATAAATCTTATTTGCCTATGAGCGAATATCATAGAATTTATATCTATGATAGAAAATCATAGATTCTATTCCACATACACGCATATGTAAAATTCATTATGTTGTGCTTATATTTTTTTATGCATGATTCAAACTAATGCAAAAACTAACTTTTATTAATAAATAAATGTGAATGTCATTAACCTACAAGATTAAGCAAATGAATGCAAAACCAAAAAACCTAAGGGCCTCATCAAAATCACATGGGGAAAAGAGTGCCCTATTTACATGGATTTCCTACTCCTAGGCTCCCTGTGCGGGGGAAAACGAGTAACTGCGATCATGGTCACACTCTCGAGAAATCAAGCAATCAGATGCAGTGTCGTGGTCGTGAAACTTGGTGCCTCGGCGTGGCGACCCACAATCGCGATTTCACCCCAAACAAGATATCTAGCTCTCTAAACCAGCATCGCGGTCGCGGCCCTCGGGCCCGCGATCGCGGTTACGCGGATGGTCTTCGCTTTTAGGCTTGTCTTCATTCTCATACGTTAATGAGATTTTATGGATGACCTCAATTTGCCTCTTTCTCGACTCTTCATGATCTTCTGGTTCATTTTTCCAATGTACTCACGCAAGTACCCTTATTGAAATAGACCTTCAAGGCACTCCTTATAAGGCTTGCAATCTTCACTCATGTGCATACTCTATGATACATGCAATATTTTCGCCTTAGGACATCGTCTTTAGGGCATTGATCTTGAGAGGGATAGCGAAAATAGCTCTCATGTTTGATACGTGGTAAAATCTTATAGATCGGAATGTTGAAAGATGTGTAAACCGCTCTATCTTGCTCCTTCGACGAATGTCCATTCTGCCTAGAGCTCCTAATTGAAGGGTGGTGCATTTTACGAGGGGGAGAGGACAACCTTCCTCTTAATTTGTAATTAGCCTCCTCTAAACGCACATACTGGTGAATATGCTCTTGGAGCTCAGCTATTGTAGAAGGAAGACAAAGTGTCAACTCTTCTCTTAGCTTGCTCTCAGCGGGAATTGCCCTTTTAAAGGTAGTAATGTCAGTCTTGTCATTACAGCCTTCAACCATTGTATTGCACTCCATGAAACGATTCCAAAAGCGGCGCAAGCTCTCGTTTCTTTCTTGTCTGAGGCCAAAGAGTGTATCAAGAGATACAATATCCCAACTATTGGCTAAGTAGCGCCTCACAAACTCAATGGTCAATTGATCCCAAGACCAAATTGATCCTGGTTTCAAGATTTGAAACCACTTCAATGGCCCTTTAGAAAGACTACTCGGGAACATCTTGCACATAACAACTTCCTCTGACACCCACAATGCCATCTTATGAGATTAAGAGGCTATATGGTTTACGGGATTCGAGTGTCCATCATAAATAGTGAAAGATAGGGGAGAAAACTTTGACGAAGGCCGGACTTATTGAATGTTTATGTGGAATGGTGTTGATGTCACCATAGCCAAATTATACTCTGCTTGTTCTTGCTCCGATTGCAAGGTCCCACCTTGCGCTCTTAAAACATTAAGCAATCTCCTTTGAGTGCGCTTGAGAGCCCGGGCCTTTCCTTCAAGCCTCTCTCTACTCACGTTCCGGCGTTGACTTCGTTGTCTCTTCTTTTTTCTGTCCCGGTCATGTTTGGGCTAGAGATTTTCATAAGGATCATAGCGATCGTCACACTCGCATGAAAAATCGCGCCGATCGCCAGACCTGCAGCCGCGTTTCGACCGGCCACGGTCGCGGTTACTGTCACCACGGTCGCGGGTTTGTCCGCGGTGATCTTCTCGGTTTTCGGGATCGCTCGAGTCATTCGAAGATGGGTAGCTGGACTGAAGGGGGGTCTGTTGCCATAGTCCTCTTATGCGGGGGCGGATCGTGATGGTGGTCCCTTCACCGAATCCTTGGCGCTCTACGATCGCTATCATAATCAACTTGCATATCGTATGATTCGTCGGAACTGATCGATTGAGGACCACGATGGTTATCGGCGAATTCAATAGCACTAGCAAGTCATCTAGTAGTCCTCTCAATTTCCAACTCATCAATGGGGCGCTTGCCTTGAACCTTGTCCAAGGAACGCTTCAGCTTGGTGGTTTCTTCTAAGGCATGCTCCAAGCGAGACTCAGCCTTTGCACACCTAGTTTGGTACTTTTCATTCTCTCTTAGAGTAATAGCCAAAGCATGGGTGATCTCGTCTTCTTCTTCATCTCCGTCGGTTGTAGATGCCCCATTCTCGCCGTTTGGAACGGATAACAAGGTGATATGCTTGCCACCTCTAACGGGATTAGACCCGGGACAACTAGATTGGCCTTGCTCTAAGCGAGGGCTAATCAAATTAGGGTTTGGCTCGCAAATAGAGAGAAGGGGCTCGGAAATACGCAACCCACGGTCGCGGTTCGACATTCTATGATCGCGGACCTCATGGCCACGGTCGCGGTTCTATTCGGCGATTGCTTGCACTAATTCGTCGTGCTCTTGTACCCTTCTATTATTCTTGTTTTCAGCAACACGCATTGCCGATTCCCAAGCTTGATCAAATTCAATAGATTTGGTTGGTGAAGTACCACGACCGACGATTCCGTCGCTCGACTCGGACCCTTGGCGGTCTGTGCGATGAACAACCGTTTCAGCGAGGGGGGTTGGGTCACAGTTCAAGTCGTTTTCGAGCACAAAGGCTTGACCTTTTGAGAGAATATCAAAATTAGAATGATCAACTTGCATTAACTATTGATTTTCCGAGTGAATTTCGAAAATCCTGGCTTCGATCGCCGATCCGCGGTCACGGTGTACAGTACCGGGATCGCGGTCTACAGTTCCGCGATCGCGGCCTTCAGCACTGCGACCGTGGTTTTGTTCGCTGGACATATCACACTCGTTTTTGCTTTGCGATGGTGCCCCAGGGCTTTCAAAGACGACTTCTTAATTTTGAGGGATCGATTCCAATACCATAATTGCGTGGATCGAGTACTCTTTTTTCCCATAGACGACGCCAATTGCTAGTGGAGAAAAATTCCGTCTTTAATGCACTAATTGTATGCTCCATCTTCTTCCATTCTGAACTGATTCTCCAAACATGTAACATGCAAAACAATGGACATAGGGGGAGGGGACCCCCTAATCCACCTCCGATGCCTAAGTTAAATGAACAGTTGTCGAATCGACGTCGAGTTACAACAAGAAAGCTAAAGATCCAGCGAGTATGAATCCCCTTGAACAGTCGAGCTAAGCGAATATTAGCCTGTTCAAGCTCTCAATAGGTGTGTTTAATAGCCTGAGCGCGTATCAGTCTATCAATCAATATGCTTTCCCTACACGGCGAAGACGTGTATTTATAATGGAAGAAGGAGAGGCTGCGGGCCGAAAATTATATCTATATGGCCGAAAATTCTATCTTCCAACGGATGGCCAACTGCCATAAGGCCCAAGCAAGGAATATTCTACCCCCTTCTCCAACTTTAATTCTATCTTTAAAGAAAGATAACATCTCTCATTAAGTTGCATAACCACCATATTTACTATAATAGGAAAATAGATAAAAGATAATAAAAAAGCAATAATTAAAAATACCTTTATGAAGATAACGAAAATAATAATATGATAGCTAGTTTTTACCCGCTCACAACTACATTACTGCAAAGGATTTTATGCCACCTGTATACTGGTTGGTGGAGAATTTGGTTTTGGAGAAATCACGTTTTCTGTAATCGTTATATTAATGGACCGTGTACGAATGGAGAGGAACTCAAATAATCATTTCATTAGCTTACCTAAGTTTACACATTATACTTGGCTTGATGAAGTTTAGATATGAATCTCTTACTTTACGTAAATCACTCGAATCTAACATTTTTACAACATTACACGTAAGATAATTAAGTATCATAATACGGGACTTGTACTAGTTATTTTATCAGAAGATAAATTTATGTTTTATTTAATTTTAAACTAAAATCGGTCATTACAAAAAAATAATAATGGGAATATGTGATTGACACTAAATTATTGGTGTTCCAAAACTACAAAAGGTTGGATGATCGTAAAGCTCCGTTCAGTTAGGTGACCATAAAGCTCTTTGGTAGGAAACATGCTAAATGTGGGCTCCACACTCGCCTGGCATGTATACAGTAAGGCCCATCTCAAGCCCAACATTAATAGTTGCCAAGTCTTTTTCATGCTCTTGGGCCCAATTGATTAGACCATGGAATCACTAAAAAAACTGGCTTGTTGAAGAAGTTGTAAAATTTGCTGGAGTTGCAAAAAAAATTAATAGTTGGAATTTTTAAAAAATATAAACACCGTTTTGTGTTTTATCTATATATACGACGTAAGAAATAAGACCACCACATTCATCACTTGTGATTTTTCTACATGTCATTCTCATATTAAGTCATCTAGGATTTTGCCACATAGGATTTTGTATTTTGGCAATTTATATATGTTCATATTATTTTAGGATAATATAAAAAGAGAAACAGTCAAGTGAGAATGGTCGCCCAGGTGAGAAATAAGGATAAATCTCACTCGTCCCTTCTAAAAAATCAATGCCCCTGATTAAACATTCTTAAAAAAGGATAAAATATGGCACGAGCGAATTTTTCCGTATTATTAGCGTATTTTTCAATAAAATACGGCACATGCGAATTTTTCCCGTATTATTCACGTATTTTTTGAAAAATACGTTTTTATGAGGCACGCCTAGTTTGTTCATCAAAACTAGCGATTTGTTCATCCATGCATATTCACCATTTGTTCATCAATACTAACTAATTGTACATCGAGTTTTTGATAACATTGTTCATCGATTTTGAACTTTTTTAATTTTATTTTTTTAACCTTATCTATGTGTATGAATACAAAATTATCTAGTTTTTGATGCACATATAATTATTTTCAAAACAGAAATGATGTTTTGATTGTTAAAGATAAGGTTAGTACGATACTTCCAAGTTGTCTACAACATATAAGAAAATGTTGATCCCCAAAGGTCTTCTTTTTTCAAGTTCAATAATTGATGCCAAACATCCGTCTATGACTCCTAACGACATCGAGGAAAAAGCTAAATGTGTCATTTGACGGACCAATCACAAGAACTCGAACCAAGAAGATACAAGATGCAACTCATGCTCTTCTAGATCATTTAGGAGCCATGACGAATCAAGCTTCGTAACTTCCATGGATTACCATGCTTAGACAGTAAGTTTAGACAAACCCGAGCCTAGATCAAGGGGTCTCAATGCTCATATTTGTTCATCGATATATTCTATTTGTTCATTGATATAACTTGTTTGTTCATTGATATACCCATATTTGTTCACTGATATACTCCTATTTGTTCATTGATATACCCTATTTGTTCATAGATATACCCCTATTTGTTCATTGATATAACCCTTTTTTGTTCATTGATATAACTTTTGTTTGTCCATTGTTTGTTCATTGAAATACCCTATTTGTTCATGGATATACCCTTATTTGTTCATTGATATAACCTTTTTTGTTCATTGTATAACCTTTTTTGTCCATTGTTTGTTCATTGATATACCCTATTTGTTCAATAATATACCGCTATTTGTTCATTGATATAAACTTGTTTGTTTATTATTATACTCTTATTTGTGAATTAAAATAAACTTATGTTTATGTGTCAATACCATCAATTTGTACATTTAGGACTTCATGTGTACCTATATGAGTACTTGAAGACATAACAGATATTGAAGAGGAGATGATAGGAGTTTATAGAAATCTTTTCGACACTAAAATTGCAAATGGTGCCATAAGCTTTGAGGGGTATCCAAAGAAACTTTTAGGCCTGATAATCATCCTAGTTTGGAAGCCATTTCTTCTATTAGTGATGTTAGAAGAGCAATTTTTGACATTGGTAATAACAGGAGTCCGGGTCCAGATGGTTTTGGTGGCTTCTTCTTCAAGTATAGTTGAGATGTGATTAAAAGAGATGCGAATGATGTTGTAGCTGAATTCTTTAAAAGAGATATATTCCTGAAGCAATTTAATGCAACCTTTGTGAGCTTTATTCCAAAAGTTGAAAAACCATTCTTAGTCAAAGAATACAGACCTATTTCTTGCTGCAATACTATACTGAAAATCATTTCTAAGCTACTGGTTCAGAAAATCAAACCTTTGTTGGATGAGATTATCTTTGTGAATCAGAGAGCTTTTGTTCCAGGTAGAAGCATAGCACACAATTAGACTTGTTAAAACTTGACTCGACCCGAAAAACCGACCCGACCTGCCCAAAGTTTTTTGGGTTGAAACCCGACCCGAAAATCAATGGGTAAAGAGTAACCCGAACCCGATCGACCCGAAAAAACTGGGTTGGGTCACCAACCCGTTGGGTTGACCCGACCAACCCGATAAAGTATTATTTCAATTAAAAATTCAATAATTTATTACAAATTTTGTGTAAAATTATTATTTTTTTATTATTAAATAACATTTATATAATATAATATAAATTATTTTAATAAATATAAGGATAAAGGTTAACAAAATTGACGATCATTACCCGTTGGATCAACCCGAACCCGTACCAAACCCGTAACAACCCAGTCCATATGAACCTGGAAATTTTACGACCCGACGACCCGAGACCCATTTCGCCCCGAACCCGATTGACCCAAACCCGAACCCGACCCGCTCGACCCATTGGACATGTCTACACACAATGCAACAATGGCTCAGGAACTAGTTAAAGGGTATGGAAGGAAGGGGATTTCGCCAAGATGTATGTTGGAAATTGACATTCAGAAGGCTTATGACTGTGTTAGATGTGAGTACCTTGAGTAAGCAATGCCCTTTTTCAACTTTCCTTTGAAATTGATAAAGTGGATAATGTAGTGTGTATCAACTCCTTGGTATTCCTTTATTATTAATGTAATATCCTCGACCAAAAAGCATACGTCATTCTGAATTCATATAGGATTAAGAGCATATGGATAGCATAGTGGCATGATATATAGTGAGTTCTTAAAAGTAATATTTATTTTCTAATTAAGTTTTTATATTTTAAAAAGTTTTTAAGAAAAGTTAATTATTGATTATTTCAGAGTAATGTTTATAGTAAAGGAGATTTGAGGGTGCAAAATACAAATTCTTAAAATTTTAAGCCGACTTCCTCGTCAAATATATACATGTGAAATGTCTTTCACTTTTGACCATGAGCTTCGTACAAGAGAAATAAAAAGAGGGAGAAAACGAATTCAAAGAATTTGGATTGTTTTCATTTCGGTTGTTTTTGCTAGATCTGGTACAAGATCTCTTCTATCTGGTTTTAATATCGAAGTACAAGCGTGGTTTGGTAAATTTTTAATTAGTTAATGGTTTATCTGGATTTTCCTAATTTTTCCAGATCTAGATCTACTGTTGATTTTGATTCGAAAATCACTCGATTTATAGTTTTCAGAGGGTGTTTTCGATATCGGATTTATATTCGGTAAAAGATTTCAGAGTATTTTTAGGGTTTCGTTTTGTAAGGATATTAGGGAGCCCTTTGATCAATTTTTTCAGAAAGGTTTGAACTAGAAAAATGTTCTTCTATATATATAGTTTATTGTTGTCAAGTTTTAAAGGATTTGGAATTATCCATAAGAAGTTATAATGCATTTTGGCATTTTATTGCATTTAGGGTTAGGATTTGTAAGAGTAAATAGCCTAATTTGCAATGAGTTATATATAGGAGCACCAATCATAGACTGTGGTCAGAGTCAAGGGGGAGAAATATAGTATCTGCCTTAAACAGGTGAGTATAGACCGGAGATTCAACCCTATGTGTTATATGTGCAATATGGATATATGTTCTATATGAGCTATATGGATATATGTGCTTTATGGATATGTGTGCTATATGAATTATATGGATATGTATGATAGCTTTGAAATTTCTAGAGTTGTTTGCACAGAAAGTTTGTTAACAGATGGCATATGATATATGAATACATGATGCATTTGATTGCATAGCATATTGCAATGAGATTAAAAGGACATGTGACTGTCTCGCCCTGAATTTGTATTACAGGACCTACGGGTCATACAGGATCTTCGGATCATACAGGACCTACGGGTCATACAGGATCTTCGGATCATACAGGACCTACGGGTCATACAGGATCTTCGGATCATACACGATCTACGGATCATACAAGACCTACGGGTCATAATTCTTACAAGGACCATAAGAGTCCATATACAGTAAACCCGGGGCAGATTAAGGCTTGAACAGTTCACAGAATAATGAATCGGATACATCAGCATTTGCATTTGCATAGTAAATTCATATATGACATATATAATATGTAGGAATATGTATATTGACTAAATGTTTGACTCTGTGTGAAATAATTGATGATGGTTTATATTCACTGAGTATGCGACTCACGTAAATCGCAAAACAATTTTTCAGGTTCAGCTAGTTCTTACTAACGTGTGTCCGTTAAGAGGTCACATTCATACAGGTCGGCCGGCTGAAGCTCTAAGCAACTTTCTCCTCCTCATTTTGCATCATAGAGTAATAGATGTTTTAGTATGAGAAGTAACGGCATAGATGTGTGTGTGTGTGTGTGTGCAACCCTTTATGGTTGTTGCTTTCTGCTTTGTGCTTCCATGGATAGTTGCTATATGCGAATTATCTGTTTATTTAAGAAATAAGTTATTACTAAGCATACTTGATAGGGTATAAGGGTGTCACCATTAATGGGGAATCAAGAGGCTTCTTTTCAGGGAAGAGAGGTTGAGACAGGAGGACCCTCTATCCCCGTTGTTGTTTGTGTTAGTCCTGGAAATGTTATCTATAAAATGACTATGATGAGCAAAAAGAAGGGCTTCTATTTTCATCCTAAATGCAAGCAGATGGGCCTGTTTAGTATAACATTTGCTGATGATTTACTTATCTTCTGTAAGCCTCAGTCATCCACTTTACAGCTTATCAGGAAAACTTTGCTGAATTTTGGAGAAGAATCTGGTTTGATAGCTAATACTACCAAGAGTAAAGTCTTCTTTGGGGGTCTGAATGATACTAAAAAGAGTGAATATTGTGCATTTCTCGGCATGGATCTGGGTTTCTTTCCATCAAATACCTGGGAACTCCCTTGCATTCTAGGAGACTCAAAATAGGTGAGTACACACCTCTCATTAATAAAATCATTTCTCTTATTCAAAAGAAGAATGTGAGGATTCTTTCATATGTTGGGAGAGTTCAGGTGATTAAATCAGTAATTGAAGGTGTTCTAACTTTCTAGATGCAAGCCCTTATGCTTCCTAAAGGTGTGGTAAAGAGAATTGAGAGCATTTGTAGAGCTTGTTTGTGGTTAGGAAAAACAGAAGGAAAAAGAAACTTCATTGCTTGGATGAAAGTATGTAGAAGCCTGGAGGAAGGTGGACTGAACTTCAAAGAGTTGCTCTCTTGGAACAAAACCATGATTTTCCAATTAGGGCATGATATACATGTGGGGAAAAAGAATATATGGACACTTGGGTGAATAAGAATCTACTAAAGAGGCTAGATTTTTAGAGAGTGAGAGCTTCTAGTAATGATTCCTGGGTGTGGAGATCAATTCTGAATCTGAGAAGTACAATCCTTGATTCTCTACATTCTAATCTTGATATAGAAGGTTTTCCTTTGCATAATACACCAGTTTACGCTAGAAGAATGGTAAATTGGATTGTTAGGCTGTATATGAGGTGTTTAGAACACATTCTGATATAGTTGAGTGGAATCCTCTTCTATGGTCCGATATTCAGTCAAGAAAATGGAGTTCTTTGTTCTGGTTAACAACATTACAAAGGCTGCCCACAACAACTAAGCTTAAGAAGATTGGAATTGTTGATGACAATGCTTGTGTCATGTGTGGGGCTGATATAGAAGATGAAGCACATTTGTGGTTTCGTTGTGAATTTAGTGTGAATGTTGCAAACAAAATCTAGAATTGGATTGTTGATAACCCTTGTGCCTTTCTTGTTGAGTGCTTCTGACTGATGTTAGACACTATGACACAAGAGGGCACATGGCCTTTGTTTTTGCTTGTTGACCACTAGCATCTCTAAAGTGTTGAGGCATGAGGATGGAATGTTTAGATGGTCCAAGCAGGCTTTGGAAGAGCTCTTTGTTTTTGCTATTTTTTGGGTAGGCTTTTGGTAAGTGATTTATGTCAACACTCCCTACACACAATTTTGTTGAGTAGTGTTTGCTGAAGCAAACCAGCTAGGAGACAAAATTTGGTAAGTCCCTTCATTTTTGCTTGTAAATTTAGCCTTGGCATGCATGCATATGGCATTAGGATATGTGCGAGGTCTGAATTCAACAAGGGTTTGGAAGTGTGAGATTTGGTCTTTGAGTTGTACTTTTCACATTTGTCTCTTTTGACATTTGTGGGTTGTATCCTCCTTTCTCTCTAATAACAATTTTTACCATTTGCAAAAAAAAAAAAGAAACGAAAGAAGTGCTCAATATAGTACATAAATAAGATAAGGTTGATATAGAAGCTTGAATGCAAAGGATAATAGATAAAGTATCTGACTTTGGAATAATATGATATATGATAAGAGAACAAGCTAGCTGTAAACCGAAAAGGAGTGCTTGTGCCTTATTTAGCTATGTTTGGAACCCAAGAAGTAGCCACATGTTTCACAGTAGCAACAATGACAAATCCAAAGGAGTCAAACAAAATAATACTGAGAACGACATCAAAACAATTAGTTTTGTCTCACATACGGCTAATTATGATGGACACATATATTAATGCATACAATTTCGATACACCTTCGTCCATTTTTTATATACAAACAATAGATTTTTGATGCACAAACAATAGTTTATTTATTCACTAATCACAATTTTGATGAACAAAATTACAATGTTGATGAACAAAATCAAAATGTTGATGAACAATAAGGACGCGTGTCCTATTTTTTCGTTTTTTTATGAACAAAATCACGATGTTGATGAACATATTGCATACAATTTCGATACACATTTGTTCATTTTTTATGTAAAAACAATAGAATTTTATACACAAAATCATAATTTGATGAACAAAATCACAGTGTTGATGAACAAATCCACAATATTGATGAACAAATCCACAGTGCTGATGAACAATCTAGGCGCGCGTCCTATTTCCTTTTTTTTCAAAAATACGTGAATAATTTGCCAAAAATTCGCACGTGCCGTTTTTCCCCCTTTTTAAGTGAATTGATCAGCGTCTTCAATTTTTCTTCATCTAACGACTCTTGTTCTTTCTTATTTCGCACTTGTGCGCCCATTCACACCTGAACCGGACCCATATAAAAAATAAGATAAATTAATCTATGAAAGATTCTATCTAAAATAAATATTTTATCTAATGTTAAATATTTTATATGATAATTTGTTTAACTTAAAAAGATTCTATCTAAGAAAATAAACTATAGGAACATTAAATATTAATGCTAAATATTTTTTTATGATAATTTATTTAAGTTATTTTTTTCTACCACATTATAAGCTACACACCATTTAGGATTTTACAATGTGCCACCTAGGATTTTTTCTACATGTCATTCCCATGTTAAGTCACGTATGATTTTTTTTTTGGGCAATTCACATATGTTGAAAAGATTCTATCTAAAATAAAGATTCTATCTGAAATTATTGTAAATGGGAAATTATAAATGTGTCTAGGAACACTGCTGGAAAACGCGTCCATAGCCAGGAGCTTTGACACGAGATAAGCCACAGAGTTAGCCAGAAATAATGCTTTGCCACAAAGTTAGCCACAGGTTTTTCCAAGACTAAAAGTTTGTGGTTAAAACGGTCGTGGGTATAGCATACCGTGAAAAGTGGCCACAAACCTTAGATTTGTGCCTATTTAACCACAATATTGGGTACAAAAATCATGTTCTGCTAAATACATGGTATAGCCAGAAACACTTGGTGGCTAAGTTTGAGTCTATTTTTCCAGAAACTTAGCGCCGAAGTATTTTTCTGGCTAAATTCGGTAGAAATAAGTCGTGTTTATCATCCACATGTCGTGGCCATTTAGTATCAAAGTTTGCCGCGAATACAATTGTTGGGTACTGTGTAGCGTGCAACATGAAATTTGGCTACGAATTGGCAAAATACATGTAATGGCCAGTTTCTTGGCCATTTAGGATGAAAATTGGGTACAAATTGATTGAGTGAATTTAATAGCCAAAGTTGTGGCCTTTTGTTACAAAATTAGCCTCGAAAGCAATTTGTGTCAAATTTTGTGGCCGTAAAAATCAGTATAGTCCACCTATTTAATTGCAATATTAACCTAAACCATGAAATTAAATGCAATATTAACTATACCACATGCATTCATACAAAAATGGTTTGATCATCAAACCATATGTGGCAAATGGCCAAATCCACAACTGTTTTAAAGCAAATCCTGCACCTACAAACCATCTAGCTAAACCTGCACCATTTTAGCTAGATATCATGCACCTACAACTGTTGTAAAGTATCAAACTGTGTTGACAAAAAACAACAACAATCCAACAATCCAACAACCTTACATCATCAAATCCATAAAGAGAAAATGGCATCACCAACTGCCAACAAGTTTTCCAAAAGACCTTATATTACCATGAAGAGAGAGAGAGAGAGAGTAATTGCTACCAATTTGTTCCATCAACTTTTCAAGCATGCCTTTCAAATCCTTGTTTTGGCTTTGAATTTCTTGATTCTGAGCTTGAAGAGCCTTCATCTGGTCCCGTATTTCCTTCATCTCTTCCTTGAGAGGCTCGGTAGATGGTTGTGGGTGGACAAGGCTGGAGGAAGGAGAAGAAAAGCATGCATCAACCTTGCCGCTGCGAAGGAGGGCTATCCCATGCTCAGCAAATGCAAATATCTTCCGATCTTTATGGTCCTTAGAAGCTTTGATCCACAACTCTATCATCTTTGTGTTTGACAACGATTGACCCGATGCATTGTTCACTTGTTCCTCAGCAACCAGCCGTTCAATCTCAGCCTTGAATAGAGAATGAAAAAGCATTACAATGAAGATATGAAAGCAATATATGACATTAAGAACAAGTTGTAAAAACAAATGTAAAATAAACTAGCATGCAAGATAGAGCACATTGCATTCACAAACAGATTTCATTCACAAAATTCGCTATGGTTCATTCAATAAAGGCTTATAGAAACTAGTATGCAAGATAGAGCACATTGCATTCACAAACAGATTTCTATCTTTGGCACAAGACAGATCACATATAGCATTCCCAAATGTAAAATAAACTAGTATGCAAGATAGAGCACATTGCATTCACAAACAGATTTCTATCTTTGGCACAAGACAGATCACATATAGCATGAGCAAAGAGCACATAACTTATAGAAAATTTCATTAATAAACATGACTTGCTAACTAAAGGAGCATTACACATGAAAAATAATAATAAACATGACTTGCTTCTCATTTACACATCATCTAAGCTTCATTCAATAAAGGCTTCAAAATATAAACATGACTTCTTCCATAATCCAAACAACGCAACAATATCATAATAGCATCAAAATCTCAGTCAAAAAGAGAGTAAATTTGAGCAGCCCATCATAAAAGGCAACCATAAAGGCTCAACAAGAGAGGACTAGAAAAGTAAGTCAAAAGTACATCCCATCATAATAGGCAACCATAAAAGCCATATTTTCACAATAAATTGCAACCCAATCAGATTTGTAAATGAGAAGTAATATTAAGCCTAATACTTACAATGATTGCAGCTGGTTGTTCACCAAGACCTTGTCCATCTTTGGTTGACCACAACTTCTTTACAACCTCAGAAATCATAGGCATGGTACCAGACTCACCACCATTGAAAAACTGAGAGTAATATTTAGTTCAATAACATCAAAACAATCATAAGTAATTATGTGAAATCTGATTGCAATTACCATCGTTTCAATCCACTTTGTGAACTTCCGAGAACCCCCTCGGTATGGTCCAGACTCGAGTGATTTCTTTGATCTCACGTTCTCCTTATTCACCTGAGCTTGGCGCACCAAGTTGGGATCAGTCCTCCACATGGTCTTCATCCTTGTCCAGTGCCTGCTCGCTAACCAGGTTGGTTGTACATTTCTAGCACGCGCATTCTTGAAGACATTGCTAAGGTGCTTTCCAATTTAGTGTAGAAAGGCATCCTTCATCAGCCCATCCGTCTCCCTCCAACAGAAATACTTCTACATTGAGAAACAAGAAATAAGACAGCCTTATGTTCATTAATTTAAAGAAATAGAAGGCATGTTACACCAATAGGCTGATTTAAACTAAAACTTATTGTTCTTTCATTTTTAAAGAGAAAGAAAGGCAGAATTTCAGCAATAGAGTGATTAGTTTGCACATGTCAAATCATTTTAACCAATTAACCGACGACAGGGCTCATGTGACCTAACCTAGTTGTTGTTACATGAAAATCATAGCTCGAAATGACTCTCATAAATAGATACTCGACATATAAGATGCAACCTACTAATAAACCCAATTGACTGACTAGGCTCATGTGAGCATTGTTATAGCACTAAATTCAATTGCTTTCCTAATTAATCTCTTTTTTTTAGCAACCTAATTAATTTCTTACTTCAAACAAAAGATTAGCAAGAAGATCTCAATCATTATTTCCTTACTGGACTATAATACATATCACAAAACTAATCATATAAAATCAGATCAACAGATTCCTCCCACAATTTAACTCATTATGGGCAAATTAACTCCATTATGCTCAAATCACACAACAAATAAACTACATTTTGTTCAAATCAGCCAATTTATGAAGCCATTATGAAGCCATTATGAAGCCAACAACCAAGACAGCAACAGGTAAACGATTTTGCATTTTAAGAAGTATAAAATAACCTGAAACTCTTGAAACCACATGGTCTGCACATGTTTTGGCACTCTAGACATGCTGGTCCAAGGACCTCTATAATGGCCATGGACGATTTCCTTAGCCTTTGCAAACGCTAACTTCTTTGGTTCATAGTCTCTAGAAAGAATTGGATACAATTATTAGTAATCTATAAAATAAAAGTTAGGATTAATAGAGAATAAAAGTTAGGATTAATAGAGAAGAGTTTTAGCACTGACCGGCTGCCTTCCCCAGCGATCCATATAAGCTTTCGTTGTGTACCTTCTTCCTCTTCTTGATCTTCATCTCCTTATTCTGTACCTCCTTGTTCTTCATCACCTACATGTTGTTCTCTTTCACTTTGCTCCTCTTCTTCCTCACCGTCTTCCTCTTCCTCACCTTCATCCTCACCGTCTTCCTCAACGACTTCATCATCTTGGTCCTCACCTTCTTTGTAACCTTCTTCTTCTTCCTCAACGACTTCATCATCTTGGTCCTCACCTTCTTTGTAAAGTTCTTCTTCTTCCTCAACTTCTTCATCTCCTCCCAAATCAGCCCCATACTCATTATCCACATTGAACTCATCCTCACTATGTTGGTCATAAGTGTCTTCCTCAACTGGTAGTACGTAGGGCTGGTGCAACAACTTGCTTTGTTCGTGGTCTTGGAACCGGGCTAGGAGTCTTACACGAGCATTTAAAGGAGCCTTTGAAGAGTTGAGTGCTCGTCGGACAGAATGGGTAGGAGTAAGGTTAGGGCTAGATGTTCTTGGAGTAGGGAGAACTATTTGTGGTGGAGCTGGTGGGAAGCTTTTGAAGGTTTTCTTTGTGGTGGAGCTGGTGGAGCTAGTGGAGAAGCTTTTGAAGGATTCTTTGAACGTGCAACAGCTCGTGGTGGAGGGGCTGCAAGTGGTGTTGATTTTTTAAACCTTGGGCTACTACGAACAGGGAGCTGGAGGGCTCGTTTCATAGGAGGTCTTCTAGGGCTTAAAGCACCCTCAGATGGAGCAGAAAAAGGTGGACCACGCGCAAAGTTGCAGCTAGTGACCCCAGCACGTCCACGAGATGTGCTCCGAAGGTGTCGCATGATCGATGAACTGAATGAGAGAAATAGAACGAAACATCAATAGAACTCAGCAATTGAGCATGTCCAAGAAATGCAAAACAATAAAAGAAAGAGGGAGAGATTAGGGACTTGCACCTTTTATTGAATGAATAACCCAAAACCCCCCAAAAAAAAGGTTGCCATGAACACCAAAGAAGGATGAACGAATAACCAGCAACCCCAGCAAAAAAATGGTTTCCATGAATACCAAAGAACAAGGGAGAGAGGGATTAGAGATCAATTAACCGACAAAAAAGAAATGGACCCATAAAGTGACAGGATTGAGCGAGATCGAGGGAGAGACATACCAAATCCAGACGAAATCCTTGTTCCAAAATCGAACTCCAAAGAACACCAAAGAGCTTGCCATGACATAACACAATCTCGATTAGATAGGGCCATGAAAGAACACCATTTCAAAGGAAAGTGAGAGGATTGAGCGAGAGAAAGGGAGAGAGGGAGAGATACATACCAAATCGACGACTGCCTTGTTGCAGAATCGAACTCCAAAGAGCACCAAGGAGCTTGCCATGAAAAACACAATCTCAATTAGATTCTATCCATGAAAGAACACATCAAGAAAGGATTGGAGCAAGGGCCTTACCGGGGAGATCGAAGCAAATCTGCGGGAGAGGGCGCCGCGGCTTCCACAGTTCCACCTAAACCCTAAAAATATGAAAGAAACGACGAGTGAAGTATTTCTCAATGTGGTGGTGCGCGAGTGAAGTCTCAATCCTCACTTCCACTAACGGGCCTAAATTCGAGCCCAACAATACTTCTAGCCCAAAGATTTCGGAAATTCCCTCCCATTCAAAACTCAAAATTTGTCCATTTCACTCTCAAACAAAAATTTCCCTCCTAAATGAATAATTCCATCCTACTCAATTCTTCCCTCCTAACTCAATATTCCCCTCCTAAACCAAAAATCTAGATGGTAATTAACAAATAATATTACATAGATGATAGAATGAGGAGAAAAAAGAATTTACCAATCATATTTTTCGGAACTTGAATCTGATGGGAAATCATCTTCTTCGTTGTCGCTTGCAATATCAAAGCTATTATCACCACTTTCGACATCGTATGCTTCCTAGTGCAAAGAAACTGGATCATTAAGATTTGTAGGTGAAGAGTGAATTGTCGACCCTACGAAGCCATCAATCTCAAAGTCATCCGGTTGTAATGGTTCAAATGTTGGTTGTTCAACATTACTCACTGCCCATCGTTGCTCAACATTGGCTCTTGGCTTTGTCTTACATACATATCTCCAATCTGCACGACTTCGGGGTGCACCAGGGTAGTCAAGATATTAAACTTGGATGCATTGTTGAGCAAAGACGAAAGGATCATGGTTGTTGTAACGTCTCTTCACATTAACCTCTTGGAAATGGTAATCTGGATGGACTTTTGTCCCATTAGGGCTAGGGTCAAACCACAAACACTTGAACATGACAATCTTCTTACACGGCATCCCAGTGAACTGAAACTCCAAAATCTATTCTATCAGCCCAAAGAAATCTGATTGTGTATCACCATTAGAAGCTTGCACACACACACCACTATTCATGGTTAACTTTCCTTCTCCACGTTGCAACGTTTCAAATTTATAGCCATTGGTGCAATATGATGGCCATGACAACACCTTTCGGGATGGCCCCCAAGCTAAACTATTTATCAAATCATGATCTTCAAGTGGGGGGTGTAGGGCGTTTGCAACCAAAACCTACAATACATAGATACATATATATATATATATATTGACCTTATGCACATGTGATGTTAGAATTTTGTATTGTTGACACAATATGCATTAGTACTTACAATTTCATGAAACCATGTACAAAAATAGTTGGCAAGTCCCAGCGGATCTCCTTGTCCTACAGTGTGTTGAAATTCTCTGCACATGGAAAGAATAACATAAGACTAGTACTTCAAAGTTTCACTCAACTATTTATACATGTCTAAAAAAACATATATAGATATATACAAGTTCAGTTGACTTACTCGACGTAGGAGTCGACCTCTCTACAATTAAGTAGGATGTATGTATGTGCTGCATGAAAGTCTGACTCATCGGACATCCAAATAGCCTTGCATTTTCCACTTGCACGACCCGGATGGTTGAAAATTGAAATTTGAGGATGCACACTCACCTCATGCGCGGTGGTTTTCTTTCTTTTATTGGAGTCTTTATGTTGAGGATAATGTTGAGCGAAACTTGTTATCTCTTCAAACAAATATGATTCCACTATGGACGCCTCCACCTTTTGCGGGTTCATCATGTTCCCTTTCAACGTGAATAATAATCTTTCAACTGGATACATCCATCTATTTTGTACCGGACCCCCTAACTTTGCCTCGTATGGTAAATGAACAATGAGATGCTCCATGCAATCAAAGAACGATGGTGGGAATATCCTTTCCAATTGGCATAATAAAAGAGGTGCAGCCCGTTCTAGATCCTCAATTATTTGTTTGTCTAGTGTAAATGAACATAATGATTGGAAAAACAAGCTTAGATCTGTCAATGGCCCCCAATACACCCACGGGAAGAAGCTCTTTGAAAGAAGCTGGTAGAAGTCTTTGCATGAACACATGGCAATCATGACTCTTCATTCCTTGTAGTCTACCCTCTTCCAATCGCATGCATCGACCAATATTAGAGGCATAACCGTCCGGAAATCTCAACCCTTGTAACCAAGTAAGCATCGTTGTCTATTTCCTTCTATCTAATGCATACAGTGCTTTTGGTTTTGGGCCCTTGTGGTCATCCTCCACTTGAAGCTCTGGGCGATGGCAATATAAGCATAGGTCCTTCCTTGAGCTCAAGTTGTCCTTTGTCTTACCCTTAACATCCAACACAGTGTTAATCACATTCTCAAACACATTTTTCTCAATATGCATGACATCAAGGTTGTGGCGGAGCAAATTATGCTTCCAATAAGGAAGCAACCAAAATATACGTTTCTTCGTGAACTTACGAGTTTCACCATAACCATCAGGATATTGAAGTGGACTCTCCATGGCGGTCGGCAAATCGTGAACACGTTCCCACACCTCTTCACTAGACAAATATGGAATAGGAGGATCGTTCTCCTTTCGCCCTTTGTAGAAGTTTCTCCTGTTCGTCCTGAATGGGTGATCTAGTTCCAATCTGCACCTAGACAATCAAACCATGAAGCCTTTCGTCCATTATGTAATCGAAAGGCTTTTGTCTTCTCCATGTAATGAGGACAAGAATAAATACCAACAGTGCTCCACCCAGATAACATCCCATATGTTGGGAAGTCATTCACTGTCCACATAAGTGCAGCACGCATCCTAAAGTGCTTTCCCGTAGAGACATTAAATGTTGGCACACCCGTTTTCGACAATAATAACAACTCATCAATCAACGGTTGCATACAAATATCTATTAACTTCTTCGGATTTTTTGGGCCTGGAACAATAGTGCTTAAGAACAAATAAGGAGTCTTCATGCACATATCTGGTGGTAGGTTGCAAGGGGTGACAATCACCGGCCATGTCGAGTATGTCTTGCCAAACTTACCAAAGGGGGAGAATCCATCTGAACATAAGCATAATCTCACATTTTGAATCTCCTTGGAAAAATTCGGGTACGTTCGATCAAAATGCTTCCAAGCCTCGGCATTAGACGGGTGACTCATATATCCTTCATCTGCATGGTGCTCGGCATGCCAATGCATCTTTGAAGTCGTTTCTTCCATAGCGTACAATCGTTGCAGCCGTGGGATCAATGGTAAATATCGTAACACTTGATTGGGTATTGGCTTTCCTTTTTGAGACAAACAAGATTGATACCTTGGACTGTGGCAAAATTTGCACTCAACTGCATCAGCATCATCCTTCCAAAACAACATACAAACTTGGGGGCATAGGTGTATCTTTTGCTGGGGCAATCCCAACTCTCTAGTCATCTTCTTTTGCTCATAGAAACGTTTTGGGAAGTCGTTGTCCCTTGGCAAAACCTTTTTTACTTTTTGAAGTAGTGCACCATATCCAGCTTGTGACATGTTGTATTTGGTCTTCAACTCCATAAAAGATCCAACAACAGCTAATTGTGACATGTGAGAACCTTATATAATGGCCGATATGCTGCTCTCAATACATCAGAAAAGCGCTCAGATAAGAAGGACATCTCCTCATCTCCAGGACCAAACACTGTTGTCGATTGTTCTAAGTAACTTCCTTCTTCAAGGTCATGGTTTTCACCCACCTCTAAAGGACTACTACTAGACTCATTATAAGAAGTGCTTGTGTCAAACCACAGGGGTGGAACAAAACTTGGACCAGTTGCATCAAACACCATTCTTTGGGTGGGATTCAAATTATCAAACAAATGCATGCCAATCCCAAAGAGATTCATATCACTAGGATTTGAGGTGGAAGACAACTCCTCCAAAGGGGGCGCATTGGCAAATGGTGACTCTCCATCTGCAGTCCATCAATAATAACTGTCAACAAAGCCTTTTCTAAACAAATGAACGCGAACATTATCTGCATCCTCAAATCGCCCATTCTTACATTTCAAACAAGGACATTTTATCTTATCCCCATCCATGAAATGCTTTTGAGATTTTGCAAAATCAAGAAATCTCTAAACACCATCAACAAATTCGCTATTGTAACCACCACCACCAGGAAGCCATCTATCATACATCCAATCATGATTCTCCATCGATAATTCTGTAAATTTGTCCAAACAAACTTAAGTTAACATTAACAAAAAAGAAAAACCCACAAATATATACTAAATACCCTAAATCTAAAACTTGTAACACTAAAACCTCTTTGCAACTAACTTACCTGATCCAAATCAGATGTGCACCTCTTAAATTATCTTTAAAATGTGTAGAGTATTATATATCTTCAATTCAAGGTTTGAGTCACATTTTTTTTGTGAGAGAATATGGTTGAGAGAGAGAATTTTGAGAGAGAATGAGAAACAAGTGGTGAAAATGAGGGTTTTGACGAATCATAAGCATTGGTAGTTGAGAATTGAATGAGGTTAGTACGAGCATTTAAGGAAAATGCAAGTTCAAATTAGCTAGGAAATTGGCCACAAAAATGGCCACGAATGCATTTTGGGCTCACTAAAAAGGCCAGATCCAATTCGGCCCATATGCTTGGATTATATGTTAGGATTTCCCGGCCCAACCCGAGCAGCCTTTTCAATTCAACCCGAGCGGCCTCACCCAATTTTTAGGGTTTCATCTCCATCTCCCTCTTCAATTCAAGGCCGTTCTCCATCTCCCTCTCCCTCTCTCTCACGAGCCGCCCACCATCTCTCTCGAGCGCATCTCCCTCGCTCTCCATCTCTCTCGAGCGACAACTTCCGCATCTCGGCGCCATCCTCAACTTCCGCATCTCGGTGCCGACAACGCCTTCCACGAGCACATATCACATGCAATGCTCTCCATCTCTCTTTGTAGCTTTATTAATTTCTTGTGTTGTGTTTATGGCAATGCTGTGTTAGTATGTGAAAAGATAGTAGATTGAAAACTTGGATAATGCTCAGTGATCTAGTCGTCAATTCCACATTGGATCTAGATCTAGTCAAAATCTTATATGATACTATTGAAATTTTCTTGGATGGGTTTCAATTCATACTAGAGTTGAGTGTGATATGCTGGTGTGAATTAATTATGTTGAGACAATGACTTTATACAGAAATTATGCTCTTGCTAAGTTGAGCTATTCTTGCTGCCATCTCTTAAATTGTTAGGTATAATTGAGGTTTTAATCTTGTCTTAAAGGCCTTTATATTGTTAGGTATATGAATTTCGATTCCATTTGCTCATGTTTTTGGTTTAAACACTTGCTCTCCCTTCTTGTTTCTTTCTTCTACAACTAAGTGTATTTTTCCCACACATTGGATGTATGTTGGTTGATATGAAATTTGATTATTATTGGTTGATGTCTTGAGTATACCAGTGCACCTTACTTCTCATCTCTCTAGGCCTTGGAAATAGTCAATGGCCTCTATGTTTGTTTTTGCATCTCAAACATTCATTTCAATTGATGACAAGTAAAATGAAGTTAGTTTGATTGCTATAATATGCTGGTTGAGGAGGATCGTCTCTTTGTTCATGCCATTTGTGTGTCAATTGTTTATATTTGGACCACTTTTTCCACTCATGATTTTGTCAATTACGATTGATACATAAAATGAAGTTAGTTTGATTGCTATTACGATTGATTTTGTCAATTAAATTGTCAATGGCCTCTAAATGAAGTTAGTTTGATTGCTATAATATGTTGTGATACACAACTTGACCACTTTTCTTTCGCCATTTTTTCCACTCATGATCTTGTCAATTACGATTGATATTTTTCCATTTCTTTTCTTCACAGATTGTTGCAATGCCAATGAACTGGAATCATGACCAAGAGATGATCTTCCTCAAAATTGTTTTAGAGCTTAGTCCTCCCCTTGATGATCCCACCCCCCCAACTGGGTTGATGTCCACCAACGATTCATGGCTGAGACTGGGTGTTTGTCCACGAGAATCACTGCGCAATCAAGGTATAACCACTATTATAGGGTTTGGAAGATATGGAGTCTTTTCAAAGAAACGAAGGGGGGTCTCATGTGGAATGAAAGTACTTGGGAAATTATTGGTCACGGCGAGTGGTGGGCGGGAAAATACAAAGTAAGTGCAAATTCACCATGCTTTCGTTTTTAAAGTGTATGCGTCTATATCATCTAGTTTCTTGTATTCCTATTTCTTGATTGATTATGGTTGATATTTGTGTTTATTTAAGACTTAGACTTGTAGAGTTAAAGAAGTTGTGGGCTTGTGACATCTTACTGCCGAATAATGAATATTCTGCTAGAACGTATCCTAATAAAATTTAAAGGTTCGACCAGTAATTGATGACTTCAATCCTATTGAATCTAATGAATGATATTTGTTTTCAAGGTCATAATTTTATCTTACTTATCATCTAGGGTTTACCTTGTAAAATGTAATAGAAGAGTATTGGACATTTGCTTTCATTTGTTAAAGTTTACTTGGACTTGTGTTCCATGCTGTTTTTATTTTTATTTTTTAGACTCTTAGTAGGTTTAATTTGTCTTGTGTTCCATGGTGTTCTATTATCTTTTTTAACTTGTAAGTATCTTGTATGGTAGGAGTGCAAAGCTTACAAGTTTTTCAGGAAAAATGGCATGGATCCTTATATGAGTACTCTTTTGAACAAAATCTTTTATTCTCGAGAAATGGAAAATGAAGATGTCGAGCTTTACCTGTCTAGTGACGATGATGAGGATGTAGGTTGTAGCCAAGAAGAGGAAGAGGAAGAGGAAGACGTTTAGAGGATTGTGTTGGTTTTATGGATTTTAGACTTGTAGTTTGTTTGTATGCCTTAACATGGTTGTAGTGACATTAGAGGATTGTGTTGCCCATTGTGTTTGAAGTCATTTGTTAGGATTGTGTTGAAGACATTGAAATTGTGTTGAGATTGTGTTGAAGACATTTGCTAAGATTGTGTTGGATAATTTATGCATTTATATAGGAGCTTTGTATGTGCATTTTTAGGCTGAGTTTTGGCAAATTTTTTATGTGCATTGTTGGGTTTTTTAAAGTTCTTGTTGTTTAATTATTGTCTTACGATTTCCCATAGAAACTGAGGATCCGAGCTACTAGAGCCTTATGCAGTTGTTGTGTAATTTGGGAGTCTTGATGTGGTTTTTGAATAATAGGTTTCAAGATTTCTTTTTCTTTTTTTTGCTTAATTAATAGATATAGCCACAAACTTATAATCCAACTTAGTTTCATGCTTATTTTCGTGACAATTTCCCCATAAGCTTAGAACCAAATTTAGCTTCGTAATATATCCGTGGTAATATAGCTCCAATTATAGCCACAACTCATGTTTTCATGGCTATGTGGCCACAAACATAAAATCGAACTTAGCTGTATGATTATTTCGCGACAAATTACCCAGAAATTTAGAACCGATTTTAGCTTCGTAATATATTCTTGCCAATATAGCTCCAAGTATAGCCACAATCAACACTTTCATGGCTATATTGCCACAAACTTAGAATCGAACTTAGCTACATGATTATTCGGGACAAATTGCCTAGAAATTTAGAACCGAATTTTGTTTCGTAATATATTCGCGTCAATATAGCTCCAAGTATAGCCACAACCCCTATTTTCATGGCTATATTGCCGCAAACTTAGGATCGAACTTAGCTGCATGATTCTTTCGTGACAAATTGCCCAAAAATTTAGAACCGATTTTAGCTCCGTCAAAAATTCACGTCAATATAGCTCCAACTTTAGCCACAACCAATATTTTCATGGCTATATGGCCACAAACTTAGAATCGAACTTAGCTGCATGATTATTTCGCGACAAATTTGCCATAAATTTAGAACCGATTTTAGCTTCGTAATATATTCGCGTCAATATGGTCACAACTATAGCCACACCCTATAATTTCATGGCTATATGGCCACAAAATTACAATCGGACTTAGTTGTATGTTTATTTCGCGATAATATTCCCACAAATGTAGCACCAACCGTGAATTTCATGGGTAAACAGCCAAAAAATTTGAGATTTGTGGGAGATGTTGTGGCAGTTTCCCGCAAACTTACCCACACAGGATATTCCTAGCTATAATTTCCTGGCTATATGCGCGTTTTCTAGTAGTGGAACAAAGCTCGATTTGTAGCTCAGGGATACAACCAGGAGGAAGGAATCAACTATGGTTAAACTTTTGCTCCAATTGCTAGAATTGAAGCAATTAGGCTCCTCACCTGCCTTTGGAACATTCTATAGAGAGAGACAATTTGTGTAGAAGAGTAGTAAATTTTATTATGCAACTAGTTTGGTATTTATACAAGAGAGTCTCATAAAAAGATAGATAAGAAATCCTAATACAAAAGATACTATCCATAAGAAAGATATCATGGCTTATATTAATAGATAGAGAATAATCCTAGAGATAAGATATTATCTTAAAGATATATCAATACATTCAAGGGATTTAAATCGTTCCAAATGGATGTACAGACAACCTTCCTCAATGGTTATCTTCAAGAAGAAGCGTATGTAAAGCATCTACCTGGTTTTGAAGATGAAGATCACCCAGGTCATGTTTACTTTCTTGAAAGAGCTTTGTATGGACTCTAGCAAGCACCTCGAGCATGGTATGAAAGATTTGCAAAGTTTCTGTTATCTAAAGGCTATCAAAGAGGTTCCATCGACAAAACATTGTTCCTAAAGAAAAAATCAGGTGATATCTTAATTGTTCAAGTTTATGTTGATGCTATTGTTTTTGGTTTCACTAACCCCTTGCTCATAGAAAAGTTTGAGAAACAAATGAGTAGTGAATTTAAGATGAGCATGGTAGGGGAACTAAACTTCTTTCTAGGACTTCAAATTTGTCAAACGAAGGAAGGAACCAAGATTCATCAACAAAAATACATCAAGGAAATGCAGAGAAAGTATGGGATGGACACATCGATACTCATTGATACTCCCATCTCCCCCAACACATGAATTGATGCAAATGAAGGATAAACTAGCATGAACCAAAAACAATATAGAGGGATGATTAGTTCCCTACTCTATCTCACAGCGAGCCGACCTGACATCATGTTCTCAGTGTATTTGTGTGCATGATTCCAAGCAAATCCCAAGGAGTCTCACATGAAAGAAGTCAAGAGAATCTTCAGATACCTAAAAGAAAGAGATAATCTCTATTTGTGATACCCAAGGAAAAGTTCCTTTGAAGTTGTCTAGCATGGCACAATTCCTTAGAGACTGTCTTATATATTGGGGATCAAAGAAGCCAAATTTTATGGCACTATCCACCATTGAAGCTAAGTATATTATCTCTATTGCTTGTTGTTCCCAAATACTTTGGCTCAAATATCAACTTCAAGACTACGATATATCTCTTGGAATTGTCCCTATTAAGTGTGATAATACTAGTGCGATAAACATCTCTAAAAATCATGTGCATCACTCTAGAACAAGGCACATTGATACTAGGCACCATTTCCTATGTGATCACGTAGAGAAAGGTTCCATGAAAATGGAACATTGCAAAACTAATGATCAAGGTGCAGATATCTTTACCAAAGCTTCGGATAGACAACCTAGCTTTTGAGTGTTTTAGAATGCTCCTAGGGATTATTCTCTTAAATTAGACAAGTCCTAGTCCACCTTTTCCCTCCATGATTGACTAGTTTAAAATTGGCATGATTACGGGACTTAAGTGTGAGCATCTTTCATTCTTAATAATTGTATCATATGCTTTGAAATATTTCCATTACTTCTTTCTTGGGAACTATTACTTCAGAATGTTATTCTTTTTGACCCCAAATGATCAACTCAATCTTGTCTAACCCTCATTACAAACCGAAATGAAAGTTGATCATATGACTATCCCCTATACATGACCCATGTAAATGTTTCCTATCAGCCTGTTATGAGTGAAACCCCCAGAACTGGATTCAATTACATGGATATCAAAATTACCTCGCCATTTTTTGTTTGGATATTTATGTTCTATATATGTTTCCACAAAAATCCTATGATATCCAAACCAAGCCTCTTGTCTACTTATTCACGGAAACGAAGAAAGGGAACTTCAATGTTAATACAAGGAACATCCAAGGTCTCACAAACAAGAAGTTTTGAATCCAAGAAAGCAAATGGATTATTGGAAAGAGAAAAAGGTAGGTAAATGGGTCACAAATGGGATACTTTCTGAAAAAATAAGATGAATCCTCACCTTGCTTCTTCAACGCCAACTGGTTTCTTAAGCAATCTTGTGACACGTGGAGACTGTTTTGATGGAAAGAATCTAATGTATGCTAAAAGGAAATCTCTTTAGTTGCCTTGTGGAGTAATTGGGTACGATTTTTGAGAAAAGTTGGGATCTCTGGTATGCTTTCTGTTCCACCCTTTCGTCTTCTCTCCTTTTACTTAACTCTCTCTTCTTTCTCTCCATCTTCAAAAACCCCTAGATTTCTCGTGGTCTCTGCAAAACCCTTTGTTCCTCCAAAATTCTTGCTCCCACTTCAAAAAATGGCCAACCAAACACAACCAATCACTACTTACACCTATTCTAAACTCTACCCAAATCCCATTATCGAACGTCGCCGCGCACCTCTGGGATGAGACCGTGCCGTCTGTCTTTCAACGGAGAAGTTGGGCTGCGTGTTTTGGGCTTAATTTAGGTCTTGACCGACATATTTTATTGTATTTCGGGATAATTTGATCTTTGGATATCTTGTGGGGTATTTAAACCTTGTTTTTAGTTTTCTCTCTCTATTGTCATAACATTGAACATATATTTTTGGAGGCTAGGGTTTCTTCTCTCAAGGGATCATCTTTGAACCTCTTGTAAGTTTTTCTTAATTTTAATTATGCATTGTTAAATTTCATTGTGTTTGGCTAGTTATTGAAGTCATGATTTGCATGAGTTGTGAGGTTTGATTTGATTCTCAACAAACTTGAATAGTGTTTGTTCCCTACGCTTAATTGAATCTAAACTAGGGTTCTATTAGATTGATCACCTAATTGAATTTCTAGTTATAATTGAATATTGTCGGTCGGAGTTAATTTGATCAAGAGTTTACTTTAATCAATTTAGTACCGGTTGGACTAGTTGGTTGAAGAAGGGAATAAATTCACAAGACACTTAGATGTGTGGTTGCTCTAAGTGTTTGTTTCTACTGATAACTTAAATCGTTATGCTGTTGTTTAATTAAATCTAGAAGTCTTCTAGGTTGTTAGATGATTAGGGTTGTTAGATTGGTTGTTCTATCAACTAAATCTGAAGTTCGGGTCTTAATCCTTAGTAGGGTCATAATCCACAATAGATTATATATCCAAGTAAGAAGAGAATCAATGATCAACAAAGCAATGTCACGATGGATTTAATTTGTTGAACACGTTTGTCTTTCATATATTACAATCATATTTGCATTCATATTTACTTTTCAGTTTGCATATTAGTTTAGATAAATCAATAATAAATCCCCTTTAACTTAGTAATATTATTTAAATACAAGTAATCTGAGTCCTTGTGGGTTCGACCCTTACTTCCACTATACTTAGATTTGGAAGTTAGGATATTTCTTTGACAGTGCTTTTAAAGCGACATAAAAGTGCTCGTCAAATTTGGCGCCGTTGTCGGGGACTCGGCTAATTATTTGTGTTTATCTAGTGTTACTTTTTTTTGGAGTATGAACCACTTGTTTGGTTCATACCCGTGCTACTAATCCATCTCTTGTTGCTTTGGATTCAGAAATGAAAGGACAATCTCTAGGTTCCGCAGGCAAGCTCGTGATATTTCTCGTGAACTACCGTTCAACCTGGATTCTTCCACATCTGATTCTGAACTGAAAGCACTCCTGAAATTGCGGAGATGGCCCAACAGACACTGAGACAGTTGATTGCACCTAATTTGGCACAACAACCATTGGCGGTGAAGCTACCTGAGCTCCCTGACGGTGTCCAATTTGAACTAAAATCTGGGTTGATTCACCTCCTCCCTCAATTCTATGGGAAGGCGGGTGAGGATCCTAATAAACATCTGGCTGAATTTCTTGTTGTCTGCTCTAGCATGTAACCGAAGGGCGTCACTGATGATTAAATCAAGCTGAGAGCTTTCTCTTTTTCTTTGAAAGAGGGAGTTAGTGACGGGCTCTATTATTTGGCTCGTGGCAGTATTGAGACTTGGGAGCAATTGAAGAAGGCTTTTCTTGAAAAATACTTCCCTGCCACAAAGCTTTCAAGTCTGAAGAAGAGTATTAGCAACATTGAACAGCTCCCGAACGAATCACTGTATGAGTATTTTGAGAGGTTCAAGAAGCTAATCTCAAGCTGTCGTTATCATGGTTATTCTCAGGCCGATCTTGTTATGTACCTCCCTGAAGGCTTATTGGATGAAGAACGCCGATATGTTAATGCTGCTTGTGGAGGAAACATCCTGAATAAGACTCCTGCTGAAGCTTTTGAGCTTTTCTATGAACTATCTGAGGGCTCTCGGCAATTTAGCAAAAGAGATACAATGAGGGCTGCCCATTCTATCGATGCTACAGCTTTACATGAAGAGGTGAATGAGTTGAAGTCAATGTTCAGGCAATTCATGTTAAAGGGACAACAATAAGTAAAAGCCTACGGAATTTGCTCTAATAATATGCATCCTACTGATTAACGCCCCACACTTCAGGAGCCACAAGCTGATGTCAATATGGTGGGCAATTATGGTAAAAAAAAAAGGCCTAGGTATGATCCCTACTCCAGCACCTACAATCCTGGTTGGGGGGATCATCCTATCCTGAGGTATGGCAATTCTAGCAATCAACCATTCAACCAGCAGGGTAGTCAAGCTCCTTATAGGCCTCCTTTCCAACCTCAACCACAAGGAGCAAATCAGAATTATATGTCCATTGAAGAAATGATCAGAAAACTGATTCAAAGTGTTTATACAATGCATGGCTCTTTAACTCAACTACAACAAGAAACCAAGTCTAGCATTAAGAACTTGGAGAGCCATGTCAGTCAAATTGCTAATACGGTGAGCAAATTGGAGGCTAGAGAGTCCAGCAAACTACCATCATAGACAGAGCTCAATCCGAGGCAGAATGTGAGTTTTATCTCCATTTATAGTAAACCTTTGGTTGGACAGTTGTGCAAACTAGAGACACAAATTGAGCAAGTCGTTAATGAAAACCAAGGAGTCCCAGAAGAGTACGGGCAACAACATGAACTGACGCGACCACGCTCCTCTGAGCCGAGACCGCGCAATTTCGACAGAGAGCTCGAGATTTGTGACACGGGCTCAAAAGCAGATGGTGCGACCGTGGCTGTTGTGGCGCGACCGCGGCGGTTGTGGCGCGACCGCGGCAGTGGTGTGGCGCACCCGCGCCCCCTGTTTCTTTGACGCCGAGGGTGTCCGTTCCGAGTTTTGTTCTGAAGTTGTACACGCCTGTTCCACCATTCCCAAAGGCTTTGAAAGAGACCCGGAAGTTGAAGAATGACAAGGAACTCTTTGAAACGCTTAGTGCATGCGGGGTGAATGTGCCATTATTGAAATTGATCAAAAGTGTACCTAGTTATGCTTAATTTTTGAAGGAGTTGTGTACTATCAAGAGGGGCCAGAAGGAGAGGAGCAAGAAGCAAGTTAAAGAGAAAGAACATGTGTCTGCTGTGTTTCAAAAGCATTTACCTGAGAAGTGCAGCGACCCTGGCATGTTCACCATTCTTTGTATGATCGAAAGCACCAAGGCGAATGAGGCTTTAATTGATTTGGGTGCATCGGTCAATGTCATGCCTTACTCCTTATATGAGAAACTTGATATGGGACCTTTGAAGGAAACTCAGACCATCATTGATTTAGCTGATTATTCCATTGTTAGGCCAAAGGGGAAGCTTGAAGATGTGCTGGTCAAAGTGGATTCCTTGGTATTTCTAGCCGATTTCCTGATTTTAGACATGGGATCGGCATGAAAAAGCGCCTATGCTGCTAGGGAGACCATTCTTAAAGACTGCAAACACCATTATTGATATTCCTCAAGGCATCTTGAAGATGGGATTCGATGGGAAGGAGATCGAATTCCAAAGCTCAAATCCTTCTTAAATCCTTTTTACGTCAAGCTAATGATGTTAAATAAGCACTTCTTGGGAGGCAACCCAAGGATTAGAGTAGTTTTCTTTTTCAGTTTTAATCTCTTACTTTCTAGGTAGTTTTGTTTGTGTGTTAGATATTCCAGGTCTAAAGATTGATAACCCGAAGAACCACCACCGTTGGATTTCTCGCCACACTACTCAGATAGCTAGACCTTTGTGAGTGTTTCTCTTCTCTTTACTTCTTACTCTACTTTGGGGACAAAGTATATTTGTTTTAAGCATGAGGGAAGGGAATTACTTGTTCGTATTGCATGTAGTTGCATTAGATTAGACATATTTAATTTTTTTTACATGAATTGATTAAAATTTTGAAAATTGAAAAAAAAATTAGAAAAATTCAAAAAAATACAAAAATATTGCATGTAGGTTCTTATTTCTCCATTATTTGATACCTTTTGTGTTTCTAAGCTAAGTATAAGTCCTAACCCATGATTTTCATGATATGCTGAAATTTCAATGATATGAGCATGATCATTGATTGATTACTTTTGACTATAGGGTTGAGCATGTATTTAGATTAAGTTTGATATTTATTCTGAAGTTCTAGACAAAAATTTGTCTTGTGAGATATTTTGGCCTTTCATGATCATATTTGTTCTCTAAATTTCTTGAGTGTATCACCATGATTATCTAGCTCTAGAACTTGCGTTATAACTCTTTTTCAAGGCTGCTTTATATGATTGAATGCATGACATTAAAATGATTGAGGCAATGTTTCTTTATAGCCTATTATTTCCCTTCCTACCTTACAAGATCCATGTTTTGACACCCCATTTCTTTAAGCTTTAAGCCTATTTTTATACCTCCACAAAATTTTCCTAGCCTATTAAGCTTGACCCATCCAGGATTTAGGACTTTCGGTTGTGTTTTTTTGTTTTGTGGGAGTTTGTTATAAGTATGGGGGAGGTTGAAAATGAAAAAGGTGGAAGAGAGGAAATACAACTCTAGTTGCAAAGTGAAAAAAAAATGAAGATGAAAAATATGTTGCAAATCAAAGAAAAAGTTGAGTATAAATCTTAGTAATCTTCATAAGTGTAAGAAAAAGAGTTGAAGAAGAGGCAAAAAAAAAGTGAAGAAAGAAACAAAGTATTTAAATGTGAATGTAAGGAGTTGGTAAAGTTGGAGTTGGAAGTGTTGTGGAGTAGAAAGAAAAGTTTGTTGAAATTTGGGTTTAGGATTAGTTATTTATCCCGAATTTAGCACCACAAGCCAAGTATGATCCCTTCCAAGTTTTTCTTTACCTTGGCCTCATTACAACCCTTAAAAAGACCTCATGATTTTTGTTATGTGTTTGATCCCCAGTAGTGGAGATTTAGTACGTTGATGCAAGCTTATGATAGTCTAGTTTTCATGGTTGATTTTTGAGTGAAACACGTCTTTAAACACTTGAGAGTTTGAGTGCAAACATATCTACCCTGGTGAGGTCTAGAATTAATGAATGATCTTTGCTTTTTGCTTGTTATAATACATGCTAGGAAGTATTGGTCGGGTTTTGATTATATGTGAAATGCTTGTTTGATTATGAGATGGATGCATGATTGCAATGATGTGGAGTGATCTGGATCTATGTCTTGCTTGAGGACAAACAAGGGTTAAGCATGGGGGAATTTGATAGCTTGCATTTAGGTATAGCTTAGGATGCATATTTATGTTTGTTTTGCATGTGTTTTAGCTTAGTTTAGTGTAGTTCTTAGGTTTTTAGGTTTTCTAGGAAATTCGGGTTTTGCGCTCGTTTTGTTCAGTTTTGCAGATCTTTAGGTAACAAGCATGGACGAGATGGATATTAAAGGACTATGGTGGAGTTTGAGGAATCTTTTGAGTGATACAAGTGAAGATTGGAAGAACCAAGACCCAAGAGCTTTTGTGAAAAGAACGCTTAAACCCGGGCTATGCATTGGAGTTCTTATTTTGACACCTCTATTTTGCAATGCTTGGTTTGGGAGCTACAGTGGTCGGATGAAGCTGAATTTGCTATCAATGGAAAGATAACTCGAATAGCTACAATTAATATTCAGTCCAAATTCCAATTCGAAGGGGGTGAAAACAACCTCTGAAGTGTCGCCTGAAATGCTGAACCGAGAAGTGTCGTGGGATAGGATACAGTGTGCGCGGCCGCGCACCTCTGGGATGAGACCGCGCCGTCTGTCTTTCAACGGAGAAGTTGGGCTGCGTGTTTTGGGCTTCGATATGGGCTTAATTTAGGTCTTGACCGACATATTTTATTGTATTTCGGGATAATTTGATCTTTGAATATCTTGTGGGGTATTTAAATCTTTTTTTTTTACTTTTCGCTCTCTATTGTCATAACAATGATCATACTTTTGGAGTCTAGGGTTTCTTCTCTCAAGGGAGCATCTTTGAACCTCTTGTATGTTTTTCTTAATTTTAATTATGCATTGCTAAATTTCATTGTGTTTGGCTAGTTATTGAAGTCATGATTTGCATGAGTTGTGAAGTTTGATTTGATTCTCAACAAACTTGAATAGGGTTTATTCCCTATGCTTAATTGACTCTAAACTATGGTTTTGTTAGATTGATTACCTAATTGAATTTCTAGTTATAACTGAATCTAATTAATTACCGGTCGGAGTTAATTTGATAAAGAGTTTACTTTAATCAATTTAGTACCGGTTGGACTAGTTGGTTGAAGAAGGGAATACATTCACAAGTCACTTAGATATCTGGTTGCTCTAAGTGTTTGTTTCTATTGATAACTTGAATCGTTATGTTGTTGTCTAATTAAATCTAGAAGGTCTTCTAGGTTGTTAGATAATTAGGGTTGTTAGACTGGTTGTTCTATCAACTAAATCTGAAGTTCGGGTCTTAATCCTTAGTAGGTCATAATCCACAATAGATTATATATCCAAGTAAGAAGAGAATCAAGAGAATCAATGGTCAACAAAGCAATGTCATGATGGATTTAACGAGTTGAACACGTTTGTCTTTCATATATTACAATCATATTTGCATTCATATTTACTTTTCAGTTTGCATATTAGTTTAGATAAATCAATCATAAACCCCCCTTTAACTTAGTAATATTATTTAAATACAAGTAATTTGAGTCCATGTGGGTTTGACCCCTTGCTTCCACTATACTTAGGTTTGGAAGTTAGGATATTTCTTTGACAGTGCTTTTACAACGACATAAAAGTGCTCGTCAGTGTGATACATTTCTATTAATGCAATTGATCTTATTTTTAAATGCTAGTGCTCTACTTTTGTTTTTGTGCCTCATGTTCAATTCTTTTCGATGATGTCAAAAGAGGAAAAAATGAAAAAACACAATGATCATTGTTTAAGAGAACACAAATAATTATTTTGCTTAGGGGGGATTGTCCACTAAAAATGCTGAAAAATAAAATTGCGTTTCCATCTCAGGAGGAACTAAGTATCTACAAGTATCATGTTGTTATGTCTTACGCCTAAATTGTCCTTTTGGAATCCACATCACTTGTTTTTGAATTAAAAATGTTTATATGGGTTTGTCATCATCAAAAAGGGGAAAATTGTTGGATCGATGTTAGGAACTAACATTGGAACAATGATTATCTCCATTAGTTTTGATGATAATAAACGCCATTAGGAATTAAACTTTCATCCAAGTATTTCAGGAAATATAAATTAATACAAGAACTACAAGGGAAACAATACATAACACCCTGGAATCGGTTCTTGCATGCATGGCATATCAGAAGGACAAATGATCTTTGCGGAACAAACATGGGCGGCAAGTGAAAATTAGGGGAAAAATCTTAAAGAGGAAATAGCTCCCAAGGGTAGAGTTGTGCCTTGCGTCCCAAGTGAAAAAAGTTAGAAGAGTAATTTGCAAAGATCCACCACTATAAAAGAAAGCGATGAAGCTAGCTAGGGAAAATGAGATCACTCGCCGCATGAACGGTACTAACCTGAAAGCAACGTGAGATTGAGAGTGATTAGAGCAACAAGGAAGAATCCAAGAAGAAGAAGGTCCAGAGCTTGACGATGGCAAGTGAGTGAACTTGGTGTTGTCGTAGGAGGTAGTTCCGGTGCTAAAGGGAATTGCGCCAGGAAGCTGTGAAGTTTTATTGAATCGTTGTAGTTCTTAGAAACTAGATAGGTAGATTCGTTAATATTGCTGGAATTTGTTGATTGCTAGCAATAGAGAAGTTCGAATCTACATCTTTTAACTAAGGAACCATTGTTCATGTAAAGTTTCCATTCAAAATACTCTAAGGGAGGTAGATGTTTACCCATTCAACTTGTTAGTTGAAGTGGGGTTCCTCTATAAGGAATCGTGTCCGTTGTTACTTCGTCATTTATATTCTATAATTGCTTTTATTTTTCTGTTGTGTAAGAGAATTGTTACTGGAACAGTTCCCGCTTGTCTGAACTAACTTGAATCTACGACTCTACAATTACTCATACGAAAACTTTAATTAATACAACATTTATAAAAATTTTAAATTTGAAGATTTTCTTATACCGATAGTCCAGTCGAAGCCATTGCCATTTTTAACTTGTGCTCCCTCTGTCAAAAATCTCTGACTCCACCACTGAATATATGTCATTAAGAAGAGTCAAATCCAAATTCCTTGACAAACGTTTAAGAAAATTTAACGTCTCGTCTGGTTAAATAAATTGGTGATTGATAAACAATTAATTTGAAAGATGGGGAAAACGACATTAGCTAGACTTTGTTGCAAATCATTTTTGGGTTCTCTGTATTAATTTGCCTAATTACGTGATTTTACAGCCCATTTTTATAAAATTGACTCACCCAGAGAGTTACCCTAACTTGTTACATTTAATTATGCCTTGGCCTGAAGGTGAATGAATTATGCCTTAATTAATTGGCCGGTTACATATAGTCTACGAAATAATGCGATAGGTTTTGTTCTACTGCATAAGTTAGAATTAATGTGCCATCTTAATGAAGTGGCTCAATCGGCACTTCCCAACTAACGAAGTGGTTTCTTGGCAAATCCCAATATAAATGTTTTTGATGTCCAATCCCAAAATTAATTTATTAACCGATTCCCAACTTAATGAAGCGGTTAATTACTTGACACTTTACAATTAATGCAGCGCTCTCTTGCAGCTTTGCCTTTGAATCTGTGTAGGAAAAATATAGTACTCCCTGTAATTTAGAGGGTAGGCAAAAAATTGAGAAGGTAGTAACATTATGCTTTTTGACACTCTTGAAATCCGTGTAATTTTCTATGTTTTTTACGTTTTTCAAAATACTAAAAATTACTTTTCATTCAAAAACCCTTTTTTACCTACAAGTGAAACAACCCCTAGTCATCTTGCACAACAGTGTAACCGTAAATCCGTAATAATAACCATTAGTCATTGCATAACAGTGTTTTCGTTTTATTATTCTTTTAAGGTAGCTCCATTTATAGTAGACAGCAAACGCTTAGCTTGTTGCCAGTTACCGCATTCATGTTCATATAGTGATTCTTAATTTGAGGAATGAACAATATCAGGGTAAGTAAAGCTATACTAATTCCTAGCAAGTGAATTACCTTCCAGTAGTAGGCAGTCTTTAATTGCTTGTACAAAAGTCCGCCTAGTCTACCCGCCTCATACTCCGTACGTGCAACAACATATCAAGGGTTGTGAAGATTTGCAATTTTTTTTAGTAGGTAAGAATTTGGTTTACCAAACAGGCTCGGTAAAATTGAGAGGCCAAGTAAACGGCAGTCAGAAAAATAATAAGAACACACATAAAAAAATAAAATACGATACGTAAGTACAACTGGCGAAAAAAGACACTAGAGTGAAGATTTGCATATTAAAACATCAACACGACTCGCTATTTTAATACTAATTAGGTGTTCCCAAAGCATAAATAGTTTGAACAAATAAAGCAAAATAGATAGTAAAATCATAGAATCTTAACAACATATAAAGTTCTCCCTCTTGTCCTCATAAATGTTCTATCAATTTTCAAAATTCTATTATTAAAATAATTTTTGTGGCAACATAAATTCCCTATTAATTAAAGATAAGAGATCAAAAAATATAATAATTTTGTCCAATAAATACTTTTATAAGATAGAAGATAAAAGAAGATTTGCATGGATTACTTTTATGAAAATTTACTATATTAATTTATATATTTTTATTAAATAAAGTATGTGGTAAAATCTATAGATTTAAATATTCTAATTTAAAATTTTTTATAATAATTTTATAATTAATTATCTTAATGGTGCATTTTAGCAATATGTAATTCAACCGTAATTTTAAAAAATAAAATAAATAATATTCAAATTTTTATTTACCCGTCTATGTATCTATATCATAATAACATTATTTTAAAAATTAAAATATCTTCTTATGAAAAATAATAAATAAATAGTTAAAATCATAGTAAAGATATTCATTTTTGGTCAAATAAATACACGGCCATTTTTGTATTGATTTTCACAAATTTTGAAATATAATAAGTATGTATTAACTTATATGAAAGAAATTAAATTAAATATTTATAATTGGATATTCATCTTATTTCAAAGACTTCAAAATTCCTCATTCTAAATATTAATAAAAAATAAAATTGTATAATATAAAGATCATAAGAAAGATAAAAATATCATTGTTGATTATTCACAATGTTATATGGGTAGTTAAACGTGAAAACAAATCATTTATAGATTAAATAAGTAAAATTAAAACAATACTTCAACTATCAAATGGAGTTGGATAAGCAATTTCTATATCTTAAATTGGCATGTGTCGATTAAATGATCAAATTATTTATATAGTTAAGATTTTAAGTATTTTATTTTTTATTATACTAAAACTATTTGTGATATTTTTATAATGTAATTCAATTGACTCTAATTTAGTATGTCTGATCACATGTTTTGATTTTAAAAAAACTTAACGTTTAACTTATATAAGCATAGAATACAAACTTTGTCTCGTCCAAAGGACGAGATTAAAACTCTAGTTTAGTATGTACAAACCTCAATTGTGTAAAGCCCTTTAGATTTTAATGTTGGCCTTGTAATGAAAATATTTTTATAACAACAGATGTGTTCATGTGATCCATAGCCTAAATATATCAGCCTAACAACAAGCTGCTAAAAATGCTCCAAAACTAAAATAAATTGATTAGAATTATATATAAATGACGTCATGAATATGTCACAATATATAGTTATCCACATATATGAAATTATATGTGTTATTTTATGTATCACTCATATTACTCGCAACCAGAATATTTCTGATATTATATTATTTTATGTATCACTCATCTTGATTGAATGATTGGATTTTTTTTTAATTTAAAAACCTATCAACTAACCGTATGATGATGATGATGATGATGATGATGATGATGATGATATGGAGACTGCAGAGGTCCACGGTTGTTATACGAGATGATCAGTTGAGTCGACAAGGCATTATCCTCAATTTAATTTTTTTTGGCCGGAATTTTGTAAATGAAATATACTCCTACATATCTTACAAAATTCTTAAGATTTATCACCCTTTTTTTCATCGTAACCCCAATTCAGAGGAGAGTTTTGTTCTATCAAACGTCTACGTCTGGAGTTCGAGTCTCGCGAAGACCCCTTTATTTTTGGGTGGGATCTGCTCTTCCAACAAGTTCATTTCTCCTCCACTGAGAGTCGACCCTTTACATACTTCTTCCCAACGTACGTATAGAAGATTCATAGAAATATATTTTTCTACAACACTGTTTCATCACAATATTTGCCATTTTAATAAGAAAATGGGTCGTCCATGATCCACCTTCATTCAATATGTAGTCTCAATCCAACAACTCAATAATATCTCTATACGTCATTTTACTAGAGATGGTAATATTGTAGTCGATAAAGTTGCTAAGCTGGGTCGTATCATCCTAACAACCTCATATTAAATAATGCAGAATTTCGTGTTCTCATTCGAAAGGATGCTCTAGGACGCCCCTAGGAGGATCCTAATTCTTATCAGTATCAAAAAAAAAAATATGTAGTCTCAATACAACAAATTTGCATGGGATGAAAAAAATTAATATGGACCCAATTCAGTACTACAAGTAGAAACTTTAGCGCTATGAGATGAAATTAGAGCAACTAGAAGACTTGGAATCACTAACCCGAAAATTGAAGGTGATAATATAATGGTTATTAATGCAGTTAAGGAATAAAAAAATTTCCATGGGAAATTGAGATGTTGATATCGGATATTATGGTCTGACTACAACAATTCAATAATATCTCTATACGTCACATTGCTAAGGATTGCAATGTTGTGGTTGATAAAGTTGCTCAGCTAGGCCACAATATCCCTAATAATCTTCAATTAGATAAAGCATAAGTTTGTGTTCTCATCTGAAAGATGCTCTATGACACCCCTAAAGAAATCCTAATTCTTACTAGTATCAAAAAAAAAAATATGTAGTCTCAATACAAGTCATCACGAACTTGGTATATCTTCTGAACAAAAAAAAATTTACTCTAAGAACTAAGAAGAAGTTGAAGGACCAATGAGATTGAAGGCTTTTACTAATATGGCAATATATAACATACTTGGGTATATTCTTTCTCAAAGGAAAAACTTGGGTGGATTTCGGAATTTGGATGCGCATACCTAATACATGCATTACACATGTGTCACCTACCCTCTTTAATTAAGTGCTTGATTTACCTCGCTAGTCCATCCATATCCACACGTTTGCACTTTTATGTTTTAATGAACACGTACTCTTACATTTTGAACATGCATATATGAGTGAATGGATTAAACACAGACTTATAAATGCAAACTTCTCTAGTTATAACCAACAATGAGTAATGGAGTAATACGTAACTGCAGACAAATTAAATGATCTATCTATAACTTAACTTTGATTTGAAAAGACGAGACATAAAACTGCACCTACGGTCCCGTTTGTATTTCTTGCATTATCAAAGACTTTTTTGCCTTATCGGTGCTTGAAAAGCCCTTCCTTCGATCAAGTTTATTTATAGTTTTAGGAGTTATGTTTTGATCAAGTTTATTAATCATGTTAGGTTTTCAAGACCATAATTTTGAGTGTAAGATATGAAAATTGCTTTTAATTTTATTTTATTTTTTTAAGTTTTGGTGGGTCAGTATTGAGAACTCATATTCTATAATATTGGAATAACGATCGATATCTCCAGTTTTAATAATGACAAACATCATTAGGGAACTAATGTGCTGCTATATCCAAGCATTTCAAGAGAATTACATGTCAAACAGAAATCGCTAAGCAATATGAAGATGCTCCCATCAAGGGAACTCAAGAGTCATAAGTTCCCTACTCAAGGGAACTCCCATGTGAGAACAAAGACAACTCAACGCCAAACACGAAAGCCTGTTCAAGACAAATTAAAGCATATGCGTAGTTTGTTCCTCAAACTAAACCGATTGATCCAATGTCCTGATGAGATTCAAGAGTTGACGAAATTCAAATAGAGTCACATGTGAAGAAAGTACAAAGACTCGGGGAGCAAGACAAGGGCATTTTAGACATATGAGTAAATGATAAGGATTGAACTCCAAGCATTACACACCTATATAAACCCATGAACATCTTGCAAATCCCTTCTCATAAAGCCTCAAGAAAACCCTAAAGGAGCCAAGCAAGCAAGAAGAAGAAATTCAAAGAAGTTCCCGACAACGAGTTTGCAATCTTGGCGACTGTGAAGAGCAAGTTCCCATGAGCAAGGGTACTGAGTAGTGATAAAGTGAAGGTCCAAGGTTTGAGTTTTTTTGTTTGAGTTGAGTTGTTGTCTTAGTACTTAGGTTTAGAAAATTCATTAGTGTTTCTAGACTTCAGAGACTACTAGCAACAAAGAAGTTTGAACTTTGCTTGTTGTAGCGAAGAACAATCAATAAAAGAAGAAGTTCCATTCAAAATCCTCCAAGCGGAGGTAGAGGTTTACCCACATAACTAGTTAGTTGTAGTGGGGTTCCTCTATAAGGAATTATGTCCCTTTATTTATGTTCTGTTTACTTTTATTTTGCTTTATTTTCCCTGCCTTCAACAATCCAACTACTATTCCCAACTCTTAACTAATGCATACGATCCAACAATTGGCATCAGAGCAAGTGTTGCTCTAGATTTGTGTGCTATTCTAACAAGTATATAGACTGTCGTTTGAACTGACTCTGTTGAGAGGATACTTGATCTATCTAATCAAACAAATAATTTTATAAGATCAAGACTCCTCTGAGTATAGCGGAGTTAGCTTCGTCCACGGGAGAGGAAGTCTATGTCTAATTGCTAAGCTAAAACACGTGAAAACACACAAACAAAAGCGACAATGAAACAAAAGCAACAACGAAACTACACTGCAGGGCTCGGTACGAGTTTTATCAAATACAAGAAAAAAATCTAGGATTTAGGATTCACCACAACATAGCCATGCATATCAAGTCATATGAATAATAAAGATCATGCCTTTTCACATAAGAAATCAACTTTCGTTGAAAAGAGAAGCAAATTAACCAACTTTCGCAAATCAATCCACTATAATCTACCTATCACGATCAAAGGTTTTTAACTTTCGTTTCAAACCTTATTCCTATTCAAATTCACAATCTTTTCTTTCGATCAAATCATGAACATGAATTTACTTTAACTTTCGCCAAAGTTTTAAGCACAAATAAGTAGAAACAAGATCAAAGGCAATTAATTCATGGATTCATACTCTCAACGTGCATAACTAAGTTGGGCTTTTACCCCCAACCCTAGAATAAAAAGACAACTCACACATAATTGAAGAACAAACACAAAGATTGAAATAAGAAAACATGTCTTTCAATTGAATTATAGAAAACTTACTAGAATTCTCAATCACAATGTGCTTAGAATCTCCACACAAGAACACAAAGAAAAACCAAACAATTCTCTCGCCTCTCTTGCGTTCCAACGTGCGTCCCAAAAACAATCCCTCAAACCTGCGCAATAAAACTCCCCCAAGACTAGGTCTTTTCTCTTGCTTAAATAGTAGAAAATCTATCTAAAGAAGTTTATCTTAAAGAAGTAAAAACTATCCATAAAAAGGGTTTGGAATAATATCTAAAAAGATGACGAATTTGCACCGCCTTCCGCCCACCGACATGGGGATACCTCGGTACCGACCCCCGTTAGGGTCGGTAGAATTTTCTGGACAACTTTTCCTTCACACTTCTTCCATGTAGACCTTGGTACCGACCCCCCTAGGGTTGGTAACGAGCCATTTCCTGATTCTTCATTCTCTTGTTCTCCTTCTTTCCCCCTCTTGATCTTCCATCAATGCTTTCAAGCTTCCTTCCTAACTTTGCTCCTATCCATGGGATGCTCTAGAGTGCTCCGATTCAGCTTCAAAACCTACAATAAAACACAAAAACTTGCGTAGCTTCCATACTTCACTCAAAATACGAAAGCTAAAGCAAATAACACAAAAAAAACACAAAACTTATCTAAACACGACTCAAAAACCCTAAAAAGACTATATAAAACCAAGATAAAAACACGGACATTAAAATACCCCATACTTAGACTTGCTTGTCCTCAAGCAATAACTAAGCTAGGATCAAAACCAACAACACATCCATCAAGTCTTCGCCCTTATCAGAAAGCAATTTCAAGCTCGAGTGAAAAATAGACAAGTGATTTAAATGTCATCACACACACACACACACACACATATATATATATATATGAACAACTATTAAGAAAAAGAATCACAATCCAAACTCACTATGGTAAATGTGTTTCACTCAACTCTCAAGTGTTTAGGCTTTTAGACATCTCTCAACTCATCTCATATACAAAAACGACATAGATATTGTTATTTATATCACCAATGTCTCTACCAAAGATGTCAAAACATGTAAAATAATCAAGAAAATTTAGGATCAATGGAAAGCTTCATAGAAGACTCCATTCGGCCGAGTTGTAATGGGGTTTGGTATGAACAATAAGGCATGGAGTTATTTTGGTTATGCGGTGCTAAAAATCCGGGAAGCAAGACTCCTAAACTTACAACACACCTTCACCCATAACTCTTTATACTTCCTCTTTTTCAACCCCCATAATATCCCAACTAATCTCGCATAATAAAAAACTTAGGAAATTTGGCTCCTTGCACACTTTATTCACTACTACTCTTTTTTTTTCTTCTGATTTTTCATTGCTTTTTTTTTCTTTTTTTTTTGATTTTCTTGATTTTTCAAAAATAAATGCATAGTGCATATAGAGAGCCAAACACCCTTTTACATAATAAACTGCAAGATTTATACAATACCCACCCTAGTTTATCCCACACTTTGAAACAATACATATCTCACTCAACAAAAATCATGCCAACCAACACTAAGTCCTAATCCCTGGATAGGGTCAAGCTAATATCGGCTAGGAAATCATTTATGGAGCTAAAAATAGGCTTAAGGATCAAACATATTGGCTTCAAAGCAAAGGATAATACAAAGGTAGATAGGGAATAACATGGCTAAAGAAAGTAAGTTCTCCATCATTTAATTTCACAATTATTGAACTAATATCCCATAGAGGTTTCAAGAAATAGATAACCACGACAATATCAAGAGATAATATGTATAAGGAGAGTAAATCACACAAGAAAATCAAGGCTAAAAATGCTCACTAGGTGATATTTGTTGGATTACAATTAACTCCTACCTAAATTCATATGTGCTCAATTACATCACAAGCTAGAACTCCATAAAAACAATTTCATCATAGACTTGGGCTAAACTATCCCAAAAAAAATGTCATGGGAATTACATGATCATGCTAGTCATTACTATCATAGAACTTCTAAGTGTGGTTTTATCTATCCTAATTTTTTTTAATAAGACGCTTAAAGCATAGAAAACAACATCACATAAAGGCATAAAGTGCATAAAGAAAAACACATAAACACATAACATGAGTTTTCTTTTCTTTCCCCGCCCCATATACTTAAAACTAAATAGTGTCCTCACTGTAAGAAAACATAGAAAAGAAAAAAGAAAAGAGGGAAAAGAAAACGAAACTCACAAAGACATCTTTTGGAGCTTCCTTGGAAAAGAGCAGATCACTGGGGTGGAAACTGAGACTCCATCCAATGCATGAACTCAGCGGTCGACTGCCAACACTCATCACTCGTCTCCCAACAAGTGTCGTTGCCCTCCTGCGTGCGTCGTCCATCCTCCATTGCTCCTCGTATCGGTCATGAAATTGGCTGACCTGTCATAGATTCGTAGCTGGCCATACTCTAACATGTCCATCCTTTGGACAAGATCGTCATACCATGGTGGTTGTGCTGCGGAGCTCGAACTTGCATCTCCAGGATAACTAACATGATATGTTGCAAAGTTCTCAGTATAAAGGTTGTTACCGACCCCATGGGCATCAGTACCGACCGACGTAGAGTGCATAAATGCATCGTTGCCGACCCCAGGGGCCTCGGTAACGACCTCCTCAACAACATGTACCGGCTCTTGAATCTCCTCATATCTCGGGAACCGGGGCTCTCTCCTACTCAATGTTGGGTCTCCTTCTGTCTAATGGCGAGAGGGAAGGGCACAAGAGAACACGTCTCGTACCAATTAGGGAGGTATAAGAGCTCCACTCTCTCCTTTGTCAGAGTCCTGTCCCGATCTCCGTACATTATCGTATAAACAATACCCCTCTTCTTCAAGACCGAGGTTTGCAACTAAGCGGTGTCAATCAAATGAGGATGCCCAGTTGTGTATAGCGATAAGTTGACCTCCAACGCCTGAGCTATAGGGGCTATCATGCCTCCAACCCATAACTCCTTGGTCTTCCCGTTGTAGTCCAATACATGCTTAAGTCACTCATACCCCAGGTTCATGGGAGTCGGAACCTGGAAAAGCGTGCATCTTAGACATGCCCACTCTCTCCTTGTGGGCCTTACCAACTCCTTCTTTGCGCCGATTGTGCTGCCCAAAATCCTCAAGATGATTCTGAGCAATGAGTTGGCAATATCCTTTCTTAGAAGCGCAGAACGCGGGCATTGAGCTTGGCTCGTCAAATAACCCCATGTCTCATTCAGCTAGAAGTTGGTCAACTTGTAGCCTACTTTGGGGTTGGGGAATCCAAGGAGGTCATTGAACTCCTCTTAGGTGAATGCGTGGCTCTGGTTCCCAAGTTGGAACTTGATCTCACCCTCGGAATCAAGATCATCGATGTCGATCCGGAACATGGCAACGAACTCGGCCGTCAAAGCTGAATAATGGGGGTCAGTAGCAGTCAACAAGTGTGTGGCACCAATCTATGAGAATGCCTCTCAGATGTCCTCATAGATCCCTAGTTTTTCCCCCTCAGCATGGGAGAACCACCTAGTCTTGAAGGTCCGGTCAAACAGTCTCCTGAACTCACTGAACTCCTCGTCATCCCTACTTTGAACATCATTCATCCTGGGGGAGCTGACTTCTTCGACCTCTTGCCGAATCTACTTGAGCTTGCCATCGTCCTTCATAATAAAAAACTACCAAGATAATTTCCACACAAAACAAAGGATCACCCCAACCACTTGACCCCATACTTAAGTCGAAAACAAGTGCCTATGATAACAAAATGACTCAAACTCGTAATTGCATGCCAAATAAATAGGAGAACAAAGTTATCATGCATAATTAATCAAAACTAATCAATAAAGCATAAACAATCCAATTTACATCCTAGAATTGCATCCAAAGTCATGCAAATAACAAGTTTTAACCATTCTACAGGGTCTTTACCGACTAGGGAGGTGTCGGTAACAATGCCACTGCTTTGAATTCGACGTTCTGGTGTGATTTTAGGGTCGTTAACGACCCACATGGGGTCCTTACCGAGGGTCCTGTAACTTGAACAAAAAACTCTACACGAGTTTTCACTGTTCGATTCAGCACATACTCGACAATTTCAATATCTTGGAAAATTTTCAACCACAATCAATGTCAAAGCATGCTCAAGAACACATCCACAAACAAATTTACCAATTTGCCTCATGATATGCTCAAGATCCAAAAAGTTCTTCTCAATCAAACCTAGATATGCAATCTAATCCCAAATCTACAAACAAGCCAACTTAATTGAAAAGAGGAGACTTAGGGTTAGGAAACCATACCGGATTCGAAGAAACTTGAGGAAGAAAAGTTAGATCGGTAACGAGGGTGAAACGAACTTGGTTCGTTTTGAAAAAAGGCTCGTGTGGGTCGCGATTGGTTTTGCCTGCTAGTGCGGGTCGTGTCGCCTAGTTGGTGCAAGGACAACGAGGTGGTTTTTGGTGGCGTGCAACGGCGCGAGAGGGGAAGGGGTTGTTTGCGGCTCGGTTACGAAGAGGGGAAGGGTGTATTGGAGGAACTAGGGTAAAAATAAAGGGACAAAGGTTTAAATACTTACCTGATGTCGGCCAAAGATTTTTCGGGTTTTCGGGTTTTTACTGACCAGGGGGGGGGGGGGGGGGGGTCGGCAACGACCTACTACTCTGTTGTGATTTCCCTTCTTTCATTCGTTTATTGCCCAAATCAACCATTCTAATCTAATCTAGTGCAAGAAAAACAAAACTAAGCTAACCTAAAAACGAAAAGGTCGAACATAAAAATTAAAAAAAGTGGGTTGCCTCCTGAAAGCGCTATTTTTAATGTTATTAGTCCGACGAACTTACCTTGCTTAGTCAGATGATGTGAGAGCCCATGTGGCTCGGATTCCTTATTCAGATCGGCTGGTTCATGGTAATTCTTATGCTGGTGGCCATTGACTTTGAAGATGGCGCCATTTCCATCGTCTAGATCAACAACTCCTTGGGGATAAATGTGGCACACTACGAATGGCCCGCTCCATCTCGATCGCAGCTTCCCTAGGAACAATCGAATTCTAGAGTTGAAAAGCAATACCTTGTCATCAACTTCGTATGTCTTTGGCACTAGCTTCTTGTCATGCCATCACTTGGTTCACTCTTTGTAGATCTCGGCATTTTTGTAAGCTCTCAACTGCAACTCCTCAAGCTCTTGCAAATCCATGAAATGCTTTGCTCCAGCCACGTCGAGGTTTATGTTGAGCTCCTTGAGAGCCTATAATGTCTTGTGCTCAAGCTCGACGGGAAAATGACACGACTTGCCGTAGACTAAGTTGTAAGGAGTTGTGCGCAAAGGTGTCTTATACGCCATTCTATATGCCCAAAGTGCGTCAATAAGCTTAGATGACCAATCCTTTCTTGAACAGGAGACTATTTTTTCCAGGATGCTATTGATTTGCCGGTTAGAGACTTCCACTTGGAGACTCGTTTGGGGATGGTAGGGTGTTGCCACCTTGTGAGAAACCCCATACTAAGCCAAAAGTTCTTCGAAACTTCTCTCTATGAAGTGAGAACCTCCGTCGCTAATAAGAACTCGTGGAACTCCGAATCTTGGGAAGATGTTGGACTTCATGAACTTGGCCACGACTCTAGCATCGTTCCTCCTCGTGGCCACTGCTTTTACCCACTTCGACACATAGTCCACCGCAACGAGAATGTACATGTAGGGACCTGATGAAGTGAAGGGCCCCATAAAGTCGATTCCTCATACGTCGAAGAGGTCAACTTCTAAGATACTTGTGAGCGGGTTCTCGTTCCTCCAAGTGATGTTTCCGGACCTTTGGCATTCGTCACAAGCTGTCACATACTCTTGTACGTCCTTGAAGAGAGTTGGCCAATAGAAGCCACTTTAGAGAGTCTTGAAACCTTTAGCATGTCCACCTGCCGGAAGAGTATGGAAATGACGAATGACGCTCTCGACCTCCTAATCCGGCAAACAACGTTTGTAGAGATGGTCACTTTATTTCTTGAACAAGTAAGGATCATCCCAATAGTAGTGCTTGACGTTGTGGAGGACCTTCTTTTTAGCTTGCGAACACAAACCCTCGGGGATTACGCCTCCTACAACATAGTTAGCAAAATCCGCAAACCAAGGGGTGTTCGACCCGCTAACAACATAGATATCATGAGGGGAAATAGTAGGGAGGATCGAGGGAAAATCATCACTTAAAATGACCGAATAGGTAGAAGAGAACTTACTTTCGCTTTTTTAGGAAGGGGTCGTTACGGACTCAATGGGTGTCGGTAACGAGCTATTTGATCGTTGAATCTAGGACGTTATTGACCAGTGGGCTCGTTATCGCCCAGGATGGGGTCGTTATCGACTTGGATGGGGTCATTATCGACCTTCTCCAGAGGTGTTCTTTCCTCGTTTTCATCTTGTACGACCTCGTTAAGCAAGAGATTCTCGTTTGGGCATGAGTCATTGATTGGTACCGCATCTCTAGACTCAATAATGTGCTCCACGGGCAACCTAGATAGGTGATCCGCCACTAAGTTTTTTGCTCCTTTTTTTCTCGGATTACGTGATTGAATTCCTATAATAAGAGCATCCAACACAAAAACCTAGGCTTGACGTCTTTCTTAGCCATTAGATATCTAACAACTGCATGATTATTATAGACAATAACTTTTGAGCCAACTAAGTATGAGCGAAACTTTTCAAAAATCAAAAACCACGGCTAAGAATTCCTTCTCCGTCGTGGTGTACTTACGTTGTGCTTCGTCAAGCGTCTTACTCGCATAGTATATAGCATGAAGCTTCTTGTCTTTTCATTGTCCAATAACCTTACCTATGCCGTAGTCACTAGCGTCACATATTACCTCAAAGGGGAGGGTCTAATCTGAGGCTTGTACGATGGGGGTCGAGACAAGTGCATCCCTCAACTTGTGAAATGCTTTAAGACATTCTGTAGAAAGCTCAAACACTTAATCCTTCATAAGTGGGTCAATCATTGGTTTAGCTATCTTAGAAAAGTCTTGAATAAACCTTCTATAAAACCCTACATGGCCTAGAAAACTCCTTACATCCATAACAGAGGAGGGAGGTGGCAATTTCTTAATGAGTTCGACTTTTACCTTGTCCACCTCTATCCTTCTACTAGATACTAGATGCCCTAAAACTATCACCTCTTGTACCATGAAATGACATTTTTTCCAATTTAACACAAGGTTAGTTTCTTCACATCGTTTAAGTACTTTTGCAAGGTTAGTAAGGCATGAATCAAAAGATTCTCCATAAACAAAAAAGTCATCCGTAAAAACCTTTACTATGTCTTCTATCATGTCGGAGAAAATGGCCATGTCGGAGAAAAAGCCCAAATGGCATTCTCCTATAAACAGAAGTTCCGTAGGGACAAGTAAAGGTAGTTTTCTCTTGGTCATCCGAATGAATGAGAATTTGCCAAAAACCGCTATATATAGGCGTCTAAGTAACAAAAGTAATCATGCTGGGCTAAGCGTTCTAGGACTTGATCAATGAAAGGAAGTGAAAAATGATCTTTTCTTGTTGCACTATTAAGCTTCCTATAGTCCATGCATATCCTCCAAGTAGTTGTAGTCCTAGTCGGAATCAATCCACCCTTTTTGTTTTCAATGACAGTCATACCACCCTTTTTTGGCACAACATGCATGGGGCTAACCCACTTGCTATCAGAAATAGGAAAAATTATCCCATCATCTAACATTCTTAGGATTTCCTTTTTAACTACTTCTTTCATATGTGGGTTTAACCTACATTGATGTTCAGTGGTGGGCTTATGCCCATCTTCCATGTAAATCCTATGCATGCATAAAGATGGTGACATACCAGAAATATCTTCAAGCGAATAACCTATGGCCTTCCTATGGGTCCTAAGAACAACAAGCAATTTTTTACCTCGTTCATTTAATTAGCGTTAACAATTACAAAAAGAGTAGAATCAGGACCTAGAATGCGTACCTCAATGAGTCGGGGAAGCACTTTAAGCTCTGGAACAGGCACTCGTAGAGTGAGAATGTGCTCGTCTTGCTCCGTCTTAAGAAGCTCCTCAAGGTACTCAAAATCTGAGACGGATTGGAACTCGTTATTATTTACCAAGAGGGTCGTTATCGACCAAGATGGGGGTCGTTAACGACTCGGAAGTTACGCCCAGTGGCCTCGGTATTGAACCTGGGGGGGTAAGTACGTGGCATTTTTGTCCTCTGCGTTAGTGATTCCTTCCAAAGGTGTCGTTACCGAGGTTGGGTGTCTCGGTAACGAGTCAGAAGTTGCGCACTCTTCATCGTCGATGCTTGTGGGCCCCTTCAAATCTAAGAATTGCTTAATTAGCTCCTCACACTCGACAAAATCTGAGTGTGTATACACCATTTTGAGTTCCTAATTAGCGGGCTCCTTCATGGTTGATTTGAATCAAAATCCCACCACTTCATCTCCAATCTCAAAAGTGAGAAGCCCGTTCTTGACATCAATGATGTCTCCGGCCGCAGCAAGGAATGGTCGTCCAAGGATGATTGGCACAACATGATCCTCCGGCATCTCCTTGACGATGAAATCGTTGGGGACGAAGAATTTGCCAACTTAAATAGGAAAGTCATCGACCACTCCGGTAGGCTTCACACACGAACCGTTTGTCATATAGAGCCTCATGTTGACCGACACCAAAGGTCCCATGTTGGTCTTGGACCAAATGGATAGAGGGAGTAAACTTGCGCTGGCACCTAAATCACACAAAGCTTTGAAACGGTAAGCTCCATTTCCAATCGTGATAGAAAACTTACCTCGGTCGCCAAGCTTTTCCGGGAGGTCAAGGGAACGAACATCATGTGTTAACTCTAATATAGACCTTTTCTTGGAAAAAATATCTTTTAAAATCTTAGTGTAAGTTGGCATCTCGCTTAGGGCATCAACGAATGGTATTGTAATTTTTAAGCCCTGAAGCACTTTAACGAAGCGCATAAACTTACCTTCCGTGACATCAATAACTTTTTTGAACGGGAAAGTAAGAGTCTTGGGAGGATTCAAAACCAAAATAGGCCCGGATCAAGGCTCAACTAGCTCAATAGTAGGTTTCACGAGCTTAGATACACGATCGATACTGACCCTAGGAACCTCGGTAGGAGGATCGAATCCAGAAGACTTACTTGTTAGAGATGCGTTGTTAACGACCCTGGGCGGGGGGGAGGGGGGTCGGTAACGAACCTATTGGGCTCGGTAACAGGCTCGGTTTCGAGCTCAACTAGGGCCATTTCTTCCGCGTTTTGCTTTTATTCCTTAGGTGGTTCTCGTTCAGACAGCTTCCTTCTGCTCCTTCGATGCATAGCGGCTATTTGGCCTCTTGGGTTCTCATCGGGACGAACCGGTAATGGACCTTAAGGTCTAGTTATGCGTTTTGCCTCGCTACAAGGCCTGACGTCTCGTATTATGAATCCCATTTCGATCTAAGATTGATAATGGAGCGGAAGCAATAAAAAACGGGGCACGCGGAGGGGGGGGGGGTTCGAGGGACGAAGGGGTACGACTCTAGGGTTCTAGCAACGTCTCGAGATGGAATCGATTCCGATAAACGAAACCTTAGAATGATTGAAGGGCGACAGGAGAAGGGTTCAAAAGGATTGACGTCTGAAGGCCTGAGGAAGAGAATCTCGATTCACTAAGGCAAATTCATTTTCATTCAAGCGTAAACTGAAATTAAGAATAGTCTGAAATATAATAGTTCTAAAACCTAACCCTAGAAACCCTAGCGAGAATGGGCCCAAGCATGCAAGCCCAACCCATCTCGTAATTAAATAAATAGCGAAAATAAAAATAATACCAAACATAGTAATTGTTTCACTTAAAATCCCGACATGAATTTAAAATGAAAACTCGAAAACCGAAACCTCGAGAAGACACACCGACAGCTTAGAAATACCGTCGAGGTAGGCGCGGGTCGACCTCGGGGGAGCGCAAGCGCGCTCCCAGGTATCCAGCCAGCGCCCGAGAGTGACGAGTCACTGATGACGCAACGCGGTCTAGGGGGCGGGGAGCGTGGGCGGGCTCCCAGGCACCTAGCCCGCGCCCGTGGAGGCTGCGTCTCAGGCGGCGTAATGCGGGATCGAGGGCGGGTGCACGGTCGTGCCCAAGCTGGTCTCGGCCGTACTAATGGAGAATCCTTTTGAAAAGTTTAGCTCGACCCCCCGGCTCCTCCAATTGGTCCGAAAGTGTGTCTTTGACCAAAGATGTCATCAACATGGTCGAAGGCGAGTCTTGAACCGAACTCATGGATTGAATAGCTCGACTTATGATGGAAACCGTAGTCTGACCTATTTCCTTGGCGCGGGCATGCGTCAAGGGTCCGTTGGATCGAACCAACATAGCTTCCTCCTCTTTAGCGGCGGTCATAGTAGCAAACGCATCACCCCCCCTGAGTGGGTAGCGTCCCTGCTTACTCAAAATCAAAATCTGGCAACAAAGGTAGACAAATCAGACACGTTGACCGTTGCATGAAAATTGCCATAAGAATCCAAAAGGTCCAACTTGTAGGCGTTGGGACCAATTCGCTCAAGAATACAAAATGGCCCATCACCGCGTTGATGGAGCTTGGTCTTTTGAGCTTCCGGGAACCGTTCCTTGCGCAAATGGAGCCAAACAAGATCGCTAGGCTCAATGATCATAGGAATGCGGCCCTGGTTGTATTGTGGTGAGTACTAAATAGCGCCTTGGTCCTAGCGTGGAGCTGCTGAATTTGGTTGGCTCGGTTAGCGGCACCAACATGCTCTCCTTCAGCAGGCTTCATGCTTGAGTACACTGCATGAAATTCAGAAAGATGTTTGTTGGGATCTTCACCACTAAGCCCATGGAATGAAGGCAGAAGGTGAATCAACCCAGATTTTAGCTTGAACTTGACTCCTTCACCAAGAGCAGAAAATTGCACCGCCAGCGGTTGTTGTTCCAGATTTGGTGCAGTTAACTGTCTCAATGTTTGATCACCCATCTCTGCAGATTCAACAAGTTTAGATTCAGTCTCTGATTCAGATTCAGATTCAGATTCCTCAAGAAAGAACGATAGAGCCTGAAAGTGATTCCGGATATCCTTCCTTAGCTTGAAGATTGTCCTGTCAATGTCTGGATCAAAGAGCAATGGAGATGAGTTAATAGCACGGGTATGAACCATATAATAGGTTCACACCCAAAAATAGCACAAAAGTAAGAACACAAATAGCGACGAGTCCCCGACAACGACGCCAAATTTGATGAGGTATTTTCGGTGATCGTTGATACCAATCAAAGAAACCTTATCTTTACCAACTCAGTAGAGTGGCAAGTAAGGATCGATCCCACAGAAACTCGTGTATTAATGTTTTTACTTATGTGCCAAGTAACCTAAAGGTTTTTTTTTGAATGAAAATCTAATCTAACATGCAAACTAAGAACTAACTATGAATGCAAAGTTTGATTGTAAATATATGAGAGAAATATGTTCAACTAGTTAAATACATCATAGATATGCTTATTGATCATTGATTCTCCTGATTCTCAATTCCCTTGAATAATCTATTGTGGATTATACTCCTACTAAGGATTATGACCCAAACTTCAAATCTAGTTGAAAGAACTAACAGTTTAAACAACCCTAATCATTTAACAACCTAAAACAACGTCTAGATTCAATTAAACGACAGCTTTACGAGTCAAGTTATCAATAGAAACAAACACTTAGAGAAAACATACATCTAAGTTATTTGTGGATTTATTCCCTTCTACAATTGAATAGCCCGAATGGGTTTTGAACAATTATAGATGCTACTTTACCTAATCAACCCCAAACGTGCACTAATCAGATTAGTTGTAAATTAACCTAGAAATTCTATTAGGTAGCTAATCTAACAAAATCCTAGAATAATTCTGATTCAATTAAGCACAGGGAATAAAACCTATTCAAGTTGTTGAGAATCAATCAAACCTCACAATATTATGCAATCTATGATTTCAATAACTAGCCAAACACAAAGAAATTTAGCAATGCATAATTGAAGTTAAGAAAAGCTTACAAAGGTTTCAAAGTCTGCCTCAAGAGAGAAAAACCCTAGCCTCCAAAAGGTGATAAAAAATTATCCAAAATAAAACTAACATAAAGTATACATATGTCCCTAAAAATATCCCTCAAAACATTATATCTTAAATGACATGCTATTCGGCCAAGACATAATAAAGCCCGAAAAATACAAACCTGGCCCAACTCTTCGGCCCAAAATCATGTCCGTTGAAAAAATCCAGATTGCGCGGCTTGAACATATTGTGCGGCCGCGCAATTATGCTTCCCTGCGCAATTGCCCGTCAGTTGGGATTGTTCGGGCTGACTACTCGCTTTGATCCCGAGCTTTGGCTCGTCTTGGTCTTGGCTTTCCTTCTTCTTCATTCTTCAATCTAACAACTCCTAGCTTCCTTTAGCTCGTCCACCACCCCCATGGTCAATCTACATCTCGCCCCGATGTTGCTCCAGAACCTAAAAACCTGCAAAACCGAGAAAACCATCGCATAATACCCGACAACACAAGAACCTAAAAACTACATAAAAACCAACCTAAAACTAACTAAAACATATATAAAACATGCATCTAAACTACTCCTATATGCAAGCTATCACATGTGCATGGATTGCATGGACATCAATCGGATTACTATCAAATACCGACATCTTATTCCACAGCTCGAAGACATGTTAGATGAGCTTCATGGCACTTCCATCTTCTCCAAGATTGACTTGAAGTCCGGTTATCATCAAATCCGGATGAAGGAGGGAGATGAGTGGAAAACCACTTTCAAGACCAAATTCGGTCTCTACGAGTGGTTAGTGATGCCTTTTGGCCTCACCAACACGTTGAGCACGTTCATGAGGTTGATGAATCACATCCTCCGTGAATTCATTGGTAAGTTTCTCGTGGTCTATTTTGATGATACTTTAATTTATTCTAAGAATTTGACTAACCACGTGCATCATTTGAGGCTCGTTCTAGCGCGCTTGCACCGAGAGACACTTTTTGCCAATTTGACCAAGTGTACTTTTTGTAGCTCATCCGCTGTGTTTCTCAGCTTTGTGGTGTCTTCTCGTGCTTTGCAGGTGGATGATGCTAAAATTAAGGCCATAACAAAGTGGCTAATGCCCACCACGGCTATCATGGTTCGCTCTTTCTTGGGCATGGCCGGATTTTATCGTCGGTTTGTGCACAATTTCTCTTCTATAGAGGTGCCCCTACATGCCTTGACTAAAAAGGGCATAGTTATTATGGAAAAGGCACCATGAGAGGGCATTCCAAGACTTGAAGGATGCTTTGAGCCATATGCGCCTTTGCTCCAATTGCCGGATTTTTCAAGGCCTTTCGAGGTGGAATGTGATACTTCTAACACTAGCATTGAGGGGTGTCCTCCACCAAGAGAAGAAGCCTATCGTTATTTTAGTGAAAAGATCACCGGGGCACAACTCAATTATCCTACATATGACAAGAAGCTATATGCCTTGATCCGAATGCTCCAAACTTGGAAGCACTATTTATGGCCGCGGGAATTTTTTATCCATAGTGACCATGCGGCGCTTTCCTACCTTAAGAGCCAAGCCCACTTAAATAGAAGACATGCTTTATGGGTGGAATTCTTGGAGACGTTTCCATATGTTGTCCAAAACAAGAAGGGAAAAGAGAATGTGGTCGTCGATGCCCTTTCTTGCAAGTATGTGCTTCTTACTCAATTGCAAACTCGTTTAATTGGCTTCTCTTTGATTAAGGAGCATTATGCATCAGACCCTTTCTTTGGGCCAATCTTTGAGAAGTGCTCGGTTCATCGTGAGTGGGACTCTTACTTTTTGGATGATGGATACATATACAAGGCTGGGAAACTTTGTATTCCAGCCTCGTCTATAAGGCACATTTTAATTAAAGAGGCTCACGATGGACAAGGACATTTCGGGGTGAACAAGACTCTTGCAACTTTGCATGAACATTTCTTTTGGCCTAGCATGGTCTCTAATGTCACAAAATTCTATAGGAGTTATGTTCCATGCCGAAAGGCCAAGTCAACTACTTTACCTTATGGACTTTACTCTCATTTGTGTGTGCCTAACACCCCATGGGAGGACATTTCTATGGACTTCATTACGGGCTTGCCTATGTCAAAGAGAGGCAAAGACTCCATTTTTTTTGTTGTGTTCCGATTCTCTAAAATGGCTCACTTTATCGCTTGTAAAAGTATGAATAACGGTACGAAAGTGGCTTGTTTGTTCTTTGACAATGTGGTAAAGTATCATGGTGTACCGATAACTATTATTAGCGACCGGAACACCAAGTTTGTGGGCCATTTTTGGAGAGCATTTTGGGGGAAACTTGGCACCAAATTGTTGTTTTCTACTAGTTATCACCCCCAAAATGATGGCCAAATGGAGGTCACAAACCGCACCTTGGGATCACTCCTTCGATTGATGCTCAAATCAAACCCACACTGGTGGGAGGACTTACTTTCTACCCTTGAGTTTTGCTATAACAGGTCCAAACATTCGGCACATTCTTTGACTCCGTTTGAGGCCGTTTATGGGCGCAATCTCGTTACACCTTTGGATTTGGTTCCCAAGCCATTGAAGTTGTGACTCACGACCAGATTACGCTGAGAGCCTTCCCTTTCTCTCTCAAGGATCAGGCTAAAGACTGGTTTTATTACTTGGCTTCGAGAAGTATTGATACATGGTCTAAGATGAAGCAAGCTTTTCTAGAGAAGTATTTCCTTGCTACAAGGCTCAATGAACTGAAGAAGATGATTAGCAACATTGAGCAAGAAGCTAATGAGACCTTGTATGCATACTATGAGATATTCAAGAGGCTGATAGCCAGCTGTCCATTCCATTCTACACTGATCAAGACCTGATTTTGTATCTTTTCAATGGCCTCTTGGATGATGAAAGAAGAATGGTGAATGCAGCTTGCCAAGGTAACATTCTGAAGAAGACTCCTGCTGCAGCGTTTGAACTATTCACACAACTGTCTGAGGGCACAAGACAGTTCAGAAGAGAGACTAGCTCGAAAGCTGCAAATTCTGTGGTGACTAATTCAAGAATCCAAGATGAAGTCACTGAGTTGAAAACAATGATGAAGCAGCTTTTGCAACAAGGTGGTAGACAACAGGTGAAATCCTGTGAGATTTGTTTTGATACCATGCATCCCACTGATTCATGCCCTACACTTCAAGATCCAAATGCTGAGGTGAATGGATTGGGAGGCTAAGGACCACCTAGGCCGAGGTATGACCCCTTCTCCAACACCTACAATCCAGGTTGGAGGGATCATCCTAATCTGAGGTACGTAAATTCAAACAATCAACAGTTCAATCAGCAGGGTGGCGGAGCTCCATACAAGCCACCTTTTCAATCCCGTCCTCAGGGGGGCAATCAGAATGCTATGTCTACTGAAGATATGATTCGGACTCTTGCACAAACTGTGACTACAATGCAAGGCTTAATGAGCCAATTTCAACAAGAGACCAAGTCTAGCATCCACAATCTAGAGACTCAAGTCAGTCAAATTGCCAATGTTGTAGGCAAACTGGAAGCTAGAAATTCAAGCAAGTTACTGTCTCAGACTGAGCTCAACCCAAAACAGAACGTTAATGCTATCACTTTGCGGAGTGGGCGAGAGCTGCAGATAGAGCCCAAAGACAGGCAAGTAGCAGTCAAAAAGGGAGTGGAAGAAGAGGCCAAGGGCGAAACTCAGGAAAAATTTAAACCGACAGAGGATATTTCGATCAACTCGTTCGGAGACAAATTGCTCGGTGTGCCTGCTAAAAGCGCGGCCGAGCAATTGTCACCCCGCGCAATGTCATCTCAGTCAAGATTGCGCGGGGACGACAAGGAAAGCGCGGCCGCGCAATTGCCAAGCCACGCAATGTCGTCTCAGTCAGGATTGTGCGGCTTGTCTGCTAAAGGCGCGACCGCGCATTCAGGAGCGAACCCGAGCAATTCAGTCGCTGTTGAGGATTCGTCTAAAACCCCTCTGAAGTCTTATGCACCTGTTCCACCCTTCCCAGAGGCACTAAAAGAGACCCGAAAACTGGAAAACGACAGGGAATTGTTCGAGACGTTCAGCAAATGTGAGGTAAACATTCCTTTACTTAACTTGATTAAGAGCATCCCTAGATATGCTAAGTTTTTGAAAGAATTGTGCACCATAAAAAGAACTCAAAAGCTAAAAGGGAAACAAAAGATCTATGTGAGTGAGCATGTGTCAGCTGTGTTTCAAAGGAGTATGCCTCAGAAATGTGGTGTCCCTGGCATGTTCACTATTCCCTGTATTATTAGTGAAACAAAAATCGATAAGGCTATGCTTGATCTAGGTGCTTCAATAAATGTTTTGCCTTACTCTGTGTACAAAATGCTTGAATTGGGTCCTTTGCAAGAAACTGGCGTTGTTATACAGTTAGCTGATAGATCAAATGCTTACCCTAGAGGAATAGTTGAAGATGTGCTTGTGATGGTTGATAATCTGATATTTCCTGCTGATTTCTATGTCTTAGATATGGACCATGATAAGCATGATGCACCTATTTTGCTAGGTAGACCTTTTCTGAAAACAGCTAAAACTAAATTGATGTTTGTAGTGGTTCTCTGACTATGGAATTCGACGGGGAAAGGGTAGAGTATAATATTTATGATGCAATGAAATACCCTCTCGAAGATCCCTCGTTGTGCTTAATTGATGTTGTAGAGCCACTTGCTCAAGAATTTTTCAATATGCATGAATCTGAAGCTTTGAGATCCACTTTGGAAAATGCTATTATTAATGATACTTCAGATTTGGATTTAAAGACTGACCTGCAGGAAGTGGTGGTAGAGTTGAATGCTCACTTTGAGCGTCCACTTATGCCACCGGGCTCAAAGCCCATACGACTAACCTTGCCAAGCGAGAAACTTTTGCCATCTATTGTGCAGGCACCGGTGGTAGAATTGAAGCAACATCCAGACCACCTCAAGTATGCTTTCTTAGGTGATGGGGACACTTTGCCGGTAATTATATCCAACAAGCTCACCAAGGAGCAAGAAGGAAGATTAGTGGCAGTTCTGAGGGAGCATAAGACGGCTATAGGATGGACCATTGCAGACATTAAAGGGATTAGTCCCTCAACGTGTATGCATCGGATTTTATTGGAAGATGAAGCTACACCATCTAGACAACCCCAAAGAAGGCTGAATCCCCCGATGATGGAGGTGGTAAAGAAGGAGGTGCTGAAGCTCCTTTAGGCAGGTATGATCTTTCCTATTTCTGATAGTAAATGGGTCAGCCCAACTCAGGTTGTCCCTAAAAAGGGTGGTATCATAGTGGTTGAGAATCACAAGGGTGATCTCATTCCCACCAGAGTTCAGACCGGATGGCGAGTGTGTATTTACTATCGCAAGCTGAATGCAGTAACCCGAAAGGACCATTCCCATTACCTTTCATTGGCCAAATGCTGGAACGACTTGTCGGTCGTTCATTCTATTGTTTCTTGGATGGGTATTCTGGATCTTTTCAGGTAGCCATAGCATCTGAGGATCAGGAGAATACAACATTAACTTGTCCTTTTGGCACCTTTGCATACCGAAGGATGCCTTTTGGACTGTGCAATGCCGCGGCTACATTCCAACGGTGTATGGTTAGTATCTTTTCTGAGTACATAGAAAAATTTATTGAGGTATTTATGGATGATTTTACGGTCCATGGGAATGACTTTGATTCATGCTTAACTCATTTGACACTGGTGCTTAAACGATGTGAAGATACTAATCTTGTTCTCAATTCTAAAAAATATCATTTTATGGTAGAACAGGGTATAGTATTAGGCCATGTAGTGTTTTCTAGGGGAATTGAGGTCGATAAGGCTAATGTTTAAGTGATTCAATCTTTGCCTTATCCTACTAATGTACGTGAAGTGCGTTATTTTTTAGGCCATGCAGGGTTTTACCGCAGGTTTATCAGAGACTTCTCAAAAATCGCCTCAGAGACTTCTCAAAAATCGCCTCCCCCTTATGTGAGTTGTTGAAGAAGGAAGCAGAATTTGAGTTTGGTGATGCATGCAAGACTTTGCATCGTTTTATGAGCTAAGGTGGAGGACACGTGTTGATGTTAGAGTTGAAGCATGCTCTGCGCGCAGTTTGGTGTTGTTGCTTTAGCTGGAACCAATGTTAATGTTCCGCTGAATGGTGAAGTGAAGTTGGCTATGATTGAGCTTTGATTAGCAACCTCGTAGTTTTGCTCGTTAATTGTCAAGTTGGAATAGTTTCAAATTGAGGGGAGAGTGTTGAAATATTAAATATATGTTGGAAAACTAGAAGAGTAGGTAAAACGTGTAGTAACTACTATTATGCCTTCTATTATAAATATATGAAGGGCTCCTATAATGTAAACTAGTAAGAGGAGTAATAGAATCCAAATCAAATTTGCTCTAAAATTTAATAGTTTTCACAGGTGTTGATGTTGTAGCTATTGATGTTGTAGCTAGTAAATGAGACAATCAAACAGGGTCATTGCTCCTTAACTTTGAAGTCAGAGACAATCAAACAGGGTCATTGCTCCTTAAATTTGAAGTCAATCAAAACTATGATCTCGAGGTACTACGTACCTGAAAGGCCTAAACGTTGAACCAAATGCCTGAAGGCATACACTCTTCTCTTTGTTTGACAATATTTGATGTTCTATTAATTTTCACCAAAATTAAAAAATCCTATAATTTTACCTAATTACTCTTGATTAATTCCTAAGTGTTGTCTTTCATGGTATAGATACGATGGTCGATGTGACCTTTTAAGAGCTTTATTTTTCAGATCGAGAGACGTGGTTCTATCCATCTTTGTTTCCAAATTGTTGGTGGCCTACATTGTGTTAGAATACATTCTCATATCTAAAGTTGTGACATAAACTTGCTTAGTATATATAACCCTCGGGTTACTTATTTTATTGTCAATTGGTTTTAGGATGGAACCCACTGAGCTAATATGATATCAGAGCTATTTGTCTAACAATTTTTCTCGACCCTGGGCCCGCCCTGTCGTGTTCTCCAAGTGTCAACTGAGCTAGTTCCCCTAATTGCACTTGCGGGAGCATATGTGTCCACTAGGTTTTATTTGGAGATTTTTTTGGGGGGGCTTTGGTTTCTTGTCCGGCTCTTGACAATATTCGTGTGAGTCATGTGTTGGCCTTTATGACTTTTCCTTTCGTTTCTTATTGTTGGGTTGTCTTTTGGGCTTTGGCCCATATATGTTCTCTTTTTTTGTGTGGGTTTTGCTTGGCATGTTCGACCAAGCTCGTATGTTTGTGGGTGTTAGCTCAAAGTTGAGTTGTGGTTTCAGTTATAGTTTGGTCGTGTGGATCTTAATTTTTATTCGGCAATACTATAAGCCTTCGTTTCTAACTCGCCGAAGTATCATACTCTCCCATTTTAAGCATACCCAGTGATTCGTGTTGTTTCTGTAACAATCTCCTATTGATTCTTTTATTTTTAGATTGGGTTTGTTGTATGTTTTTCATGCTGATTGATCGGGTAAAGAGCTTTGTCTCGATCTCCCGATTACTTATTTGGAATTTGAATTCTTACCTATGATGTCATCTTAACTTGCATGGATGTGCATTTTTAGATATAGTTTTCTTTCTTTTTAAGGTTAGTTTCTAGTGGTTTTGTGGGGTTTTCATATTATTTGAGATATGGAGTCTACACAAGTGTGTTTTGTTTTTATAGGTGTTTTTGGACTTTAAAGAAGAAATTGAGATCAAGAGAATGATGGTTGATCTTGTGGAGCAAAGGAAAGAAGTTTAAAAGACCTATGAGAAGCTATAAGGGCAAGAAACTAGCCAAGTGTAGGAGTCACGGGCATGTTTAACGGTCGAAGAAGGTTCTAGAGGCTAAGTGTAGGAGTCACGGGCGATTTCACTGTCGTGAAGCCACCCTTGAAAGGCTACGAAGTGCTTTCACGGTCGTTACAGATAATAGTCACGACCGTGACTCCCCTGTTTTGTTCCGTGACGGGTTTTTGGGCTTTGTTTTGACCCCGAGTTTGTTTGTAGGGTTGGATATCTTTAGTTTATTTCTTATTTTAACTTCTTGGAAGACAAGTTAGGGAGATTTGAGGATGCATTATTATTATTCTAGTTTCAAAAGAGAGAAAAGAGACAATTTCTAGGGTTTTGAGTTTACGCTCTTTCAATTTGGAGAATTTGCACTCTTAGATCTACTTTGTTTTCTTACAATTGAATATCTAGTAAGTTTCTCTTTCAATTATTTTTCTTGTTCTTATTCCATGTTTAACTTTATTGATTTGATCATAAATTTCATTATGCTAGGCTAAACGCTATAGTTCTAGGGTTTGGTTGATCCCAACAATGTGAAGCGGATTAGATTTAATATCTTTTGCTTGAATTGAGTTGGAAACTAATATGATTTGATTCTAGGGGCTTAATCTAATAGATTAAAATTTGTTAGAGTCTTGTTTAGGTTGCACATCGAGAGGTGGTAGTCTAAGTAAGTAAACAAAATAGAGAGAATACATCGAGAGGTGATTCTATCTATTTGAAAAAACTAGAATTGAACTTGAGATTAGTTTCTCATGTAGTTAATTGTCATAGAACTTCTAAATGTTTGAGTCAAGTTTGATACATCACGAGAGTAGGGCAATTTTGGTTTACCATCTAGATTTCTAAGTGCTTAAAGGGTTTCTATCGGTTTTGTTTCGTCACGAGAGTGGGTTCTTAACTTGATAGAAGTACATTAAGTTAAACTTTGAGAAAAGTTAATTTATGACATTAGACAATAACCTTCATAACAAAATATCCAACTCAGTTTAGGTAGAAGTGAGATTCAAATTTCGTGGATCAAAGTTGTGGGGATTCCTTACCTTGGAACTTTGCTTTATCATATAGTTTTTATTCTAATAATTTACATGTTTTACTTGCTTTCTTTAGTTAGAATTACATCATAATCATTTATTTGGCTTAGGAATTGGTTTCTAGAATTAGTTAAAGCAGAAACAATCCCCATGATTCGATCCTGACTACTATAGATCTCGTATTCTTGCGAGTGTGTGGAAACCATCACAACAACCTACTCAAAAACAAATTAACTAAATAACTGGTCAATTATGGGCGTATTCTTTCCTACTCAAAAACAAATTAAGGAAAAATTAATTATATAGCAAAAATAAAGAGGCTAATTAGGCGGATATTAATGAGGGTCTAAAAATTAGGTAAATAGATAAAGTGCTCGCGCACACCATATCCTGCGAGAAGCTAGATCCTCCTTCCCCACGATCCTGTTTTCATTGATTTTCCAATCCTCTTGTCATAGAATTCCCAATTGAAAGAAGTCGATTTCATTCTAGTTGTCATCAGGTAAGGATTGGTCTTCGTATTTATGGTGGATTCATGTCATCAAGTTTCGCAATTGGTCGACGCAAGTTTTGCCATTGAAAGCTCGTTGAATTCATTCCAATTGTCATCACGAACGATTAGTAGTCCATCTTTCACGATCGAATCCTTGATCCTAATTGGAAAGCTCATCAAATCCTTGATCATGTAAAACGATCATGTTATCAATGAAGCAAGTTTCCCGAACATTGTCATCATATTTCACTAGATTCAATCCAGATATGTAACAATGTTTCAATTTTGATGTTAGATCTGACATCAAAAAAATGTGATTAACAGGTATACGCGACGACAATTCAATAAATCATTTTTTAAGAAAATCTCCAATTTGATGACAGGATACAAATAATGATGACAGTGTTCATGTTAGTTGATGATATATTTTTTTATAATAGATGTTAGTTGATCAACTAAATTTGATGCTTATTTATTGATGACAGTGCTTGTGATGTCATTGTTGATAACATTGTTGATGTTAGTTATTTTTGATGATAGATGTTAGTCGATCAACTAAATTTGATGACAGTGTTGATGCTGATTTATTGATGACAGTGCTTGTGATGTTAGTATTGATGACAATGTTCATGTTATTTGATTGATGACAATTAAATGTCTCCATTTTGTGCCATTTAATTATGACAATTGATGATAGATTATTGAATTTCATGTCAAAAATTTTGGTGACAAATAATAACAAATGTTGGTGACAGTTGGTAAACTTAATGTTCAATTTGATTATAGTTGACAATAGATGTTTAAAGTTGATGTCTCCAATTGGTGTTTGATGATGACAGAAAATGGATATCAAGGTTCTAACAATCTATGTTGGAGGAGAATGGAAGACAATCAATGGTGAATGTCTGATGTCCGCTTTTTAGGTAGGTTTTTAGTATCTAGATAGATTAGATTTAGTTAGCTTTTGTGCTAGAGTTTTATGTTTTTGAGTCTTTTTGCCTTAGTTTTCGTATTTCCTTGAGATTCGGAAACTACGCATCTTTTGTGTCTTTTCATAGGAGCTTTGGAGCATAACAAAGAATTTAGAGCATCACAAGAGAGGGTGGATGAGCTATGGACAATCTATGAGGAGAAGCTAAGAAAGAGAGCCGAAAAAAGAGTAAAATCGAGCTAAAGGAGCTCGTGCACGAGCTAAAGCAAGACAAGAACGACCCTAGGGGGTCGTGCACGAGCCAGCACAAGCCAAGATCGACCCACCCAAGAATCGAGCATTCAGGACCGACCCCAGGGGGTAGTGCACGACCCATTTGGGTCGATCATGGCGCCGACTTTCTCCTTATTCCGAGATCTTTATGGATATATTCTATCTTTTATTTTAGGAAGTTGTTTTATTATGTTTCCTAGTTTAATTAGGACTCCTTTTCCTCTATAAAAGGAGGCAAAACTCTTTGTTTTAGGGTTCCGGATTTTGTTCTAGCTTTTTACGTATTTTGGGGAGATTGGAGGAAGACTTGGAGAACAAGTTGGAGAAATTTTTAAGACCTCTTAGTTTTCAATTTGAATTTCGGTTTGTTTGTTTTGATCATGTCTTCGTTCTTCTTTACCATGAGTGAGTAGTTTTCTTAGATTCTAGGGTTGGGTGAAAACCCAACACGATCATGCATGTCTAAACTTGAATTCATGACTTGAATGTTTGAAAGATCATATCTATCTATCTTGTGCTAAATCCCTTTGCGAAAGTGGAGGCAATATCTTGCAATTAACCTAAAAGCGAAAGTGTAAAGTTGATTGCTTGATTAGATCTAATAGGATTATCTGCGAAAGTTGATATTCCTAGGTTGAAGGATAGATAGAAAGTTGTTTAATTTGCGACAGTTGATTGAATGACTTGAATTGTTTGCGACAGTTGACTTTTCTATGATCATAATTGCATGATAGTTTGAATTCTTGTTGAAAGCATGTATGGTTGATGTTGTGGTAGCCCTAGCCCTATGATTGCCTTTTTATATTTGATTAAAACTTGTTAATTTGCATCGATCTCGACTTCCCTAGGTCGTGCTCGAGCCCCATAGTCCGTTTGTGTTAGTCGTGATTTTGTGTGTCCAGGATCGACCCCCATAGGGTCGTGCACAACCCTAATCAGCTCGGTCCTGGCCTTGTTTTGTTTGTGTTTGCTTTGTTTTCCGTAGTTTGTCAACTAATCTTTAGCCCTATTCTCATTCCCGTGGATGAACCTAACTCTCTGTACTCAGCGGGGTCTTGATATAAATTTATTTGTTCAAGAAACCCTTCAACAATGTCTTTATCTTGGTGATGTAAATTCGAAAGCATCAATTTGTGTTGGAGGAGGATTTAATACTAGACGATCTAAAGGAGAAGATTGTGGCAAGGTTCGCAATGAACTCACAAATAGTAGAAATCAACCTATCACACCTACATCCAACAAAAAAGGTGCCAAATCCTTTCACAATTGAGACAGATAAAGATCTCAAATCCTTCTACCAGATCAGCAACACACCTCAAGTTGCTTGGGCTTTGCCTATCTATGTTACAATATATAGAAGAAGGAAAGGAAAAGAGCTTGCTATTGAGTATATGCAACTTACATCGAAAGGAAAAGAGCTTGCAACTAAGAATATGCAACTGTCATTGAAAGGAAAAGAGCTTGCTACTGAGAATATGCAACTGTCATCAAGTGTCAAAAACATCTACCAACCACTAGAAATTACTAATGTACATGAAATTGCAATGCTATCTGATGATGAAGCGGTTGATCATCCACCAAATAGTCAGTTTGTTCAAGTAGGGCAAATGTTTGGAACAAAGGATGAGCTTAAGACTGCAATGTATAACCTAGCAATGAAGGAGAGCTATGGTTTCAAAGTGCACAGATCAAGGAAAGATTACTACTCTCTGAAATGTGTACGAAAAGAATGCGAATGGAAATTGGTGGCATCAAAACTAAAAAGATTGAGTTATTTTGAGGTAAAGAAATTCAATGAGACCATATATGCCCATTTGAAGTGAGATGTTCAAGGTATATTCAACCGCCCTATCAAATTATAGCACATAAAATAAAATTAATGTATGTTTCTATTTTGTTATCATTGTCATCACTGACATCTTTGTATCTCTATCATCACTGTCATCTCTGAAAATACATCGATGTCATCACATGTTTGATGGTGTTAAGAAGGGGCCAGACCCAAGTATGATCATGAATGATATGAGAAATGATTACATGGAGCATGTTAGCTACTAGAAAGCTTGAAAAGCACAAGAATGGGCACAAGTGCTGATAAGAGGATCACCGGAAGAAAACTATAAGATGCTCCCATCATATTGTCACATGATCAAAAGAGCAAACCAAGAAACTTACACGTGCCTCAAAGTTGAAAATCAGGACAGATTCAAGTATGTCTTCCTTGCAATTGGAGCGTCCATTAGAGGTTTTAATCAAATGAGAAAGGTATTGTCATCACTTTGATAGGCTATCATCACTTATATTCATGACCAACTGTCATCATAAAACTATGAGATGCTCCCATCATATTGTCACATAATATTGTTTCTATTGTTGTTATCAATATCCAGTACAAATTATTGTCATCATTATTATAAAACTCTTTCTGTTACTTTCATCATAAAATTGTCATCATAACACTGTTTCTGTTATTGTCATCATAAAACCGTCATCACTATATTATAAAACTAGTGTCATTTAATACAAAATCAATAAACGAATGCATACATTAAATTGTCTATTTTTGAATTCTCTCATATAGAAAGAGTCATGCATTAAAAAAGTATTGTCATCACTTTGATAAGATGTCATCCCTTATATTCATGACCAATTGTCATCACTTTTGATTTCTCATTAACCTTTATTATCAAATGCAGGTCATTCAAGTAGATGGAACGCATCTCCATAACAAATATTTGAGAGTTTTAATTACTGCTTCAGCACAAGATGCAAACCAACAGATATATCCTCTCGCCTATGTCATTGTGGATTCTGAAAATTACAAAGCTTGGAAGTGGTTTTTTTATCAGCTGCTAACTGTTATTCCATGCTCTAATGACTTAGTGTTCGTGTCAGATCGGCATTTAACCATTGGAAAATCAGTTGAATCAGTCTACAGATGTGCAAAACATGTCATATGTATTAAGCATTTGAAGCAAAATCTCATTACAAGATTCAAGGAAAAAGGAATTGCAAAGTCGTTCAAGCCAGCCGTTGAATGTTACGCGATGACAGACTTCAACAAATACTTCCAAGACATTTGTTCTAAGAATCCAGAGATGGGATAATATTTAAGGGATGCAAGACTAGAAAAATGGTCAAGAGTACACTTTAATGGACATAGGTACAACATAGTGACCATCAACAACTCAGAGTGTGTTAACAATGTTTTGAAACAAGCAAGATCATTCCATATTGTTGCTCCATTCGAATTCATCAAAGATTTGTTGTCAAGATGGTTTGCTGAGTGTAAGTAAACAATACAACAGAACAACAACCAGCTGCCACAAAAAACCCACAAGATTCTTGAGCTAAGATGCAAGAAATCAAAGAGATATGGCGTTAAAGTCCTAAACAACACTCAGTTCGAAGTGTTCAGTGGAGACTTCTCCGGTGTGGTCAATCTAGCTCAGAAAACATGCACTTGCAAACATGGAAAAAATCCCTTGTGTTCATGCCCTTGCTGCAATTCAGCAAATGCAATACTCATTGAGAAGCTTCAGTAGTGAATACTACCAATTTGAAGCTTGGGCCCTAACATACGAAGAATCCATCTACCCACTTCCTCTAAAAATAGATTGGGATGTGCCTATAAAAGTTAGAATCACAATATGTCATCTACCAAATGTAAGAAGGATGACTGGGAGACCTAAAAAAAAGTGAAATCCCTTCCAAAGGCGAGTTCAAGACAAAGAGAAACAAGAATGCCAAGAAGCCTAAAGTTTCAACTGAATCAAGCAACACCACAAATATTATAGAATAGAGTTTAATTCATTTTTCAGGATTTTCTTTTATCTTACTGTCATCAGTTCTTTTCTTTTGTTGTCATTACTACAATCGTATTGTCATGAACACAATATTGTTTCTACTATCTCATCAGACTATTGTCATCAATATTATAATGTTGTTTCTACTATTGTCATCAATATCCAATACAAATTATTGTCACCAGTATTATAGAACTATTTCTGTTACTGTCATCATAACATTGTCATCACTATATTGTAAAATCGTTGTCGTTTAAAACAAAATCAATCAAAAAATGTATACATTAAATTGTCTATTTTTGAATTTTCTTCGATTCTCTCAAATCACATGCATTATTACGGATCCATACATGCATTGGTACACATGAACCCTTACCCCTGTTTTGATGACAATATCAAACACCCTATGATAAAAAATAGCAATTTTCTATTTTTGAATCATATCATCAAAAATAGCTCTAAAAAGTCATGCATTCAAAAGATTTGTCATCAATATTATAATGTTGTTTATACTGTTGTCATCAATATCTAGTACAAGTTATTGTCACCAGTATTATAGAACTGTTTCTGTTACTATCATTATAAAGTTGTCATCACTATATTGTAAAATTATTGTCATTTAAAACAAAATCAATCAATCAATGCATACATAAAATTGTCTGTTTTGGAATTCTCTCAAATCACATGCATTTATTACAGATTCATGCATGCATTGGTGCACATGAACCTTTACCCCTATTCTGATGATAGTATTAAAGAACCTATCATAAAAAAAGCAATTTTCTATTTTTGAATCATATAATCAAAAATAGCTTTAATAAGAGCATTGAATAGATAAAATTCATAAATAAATTGTAAAAAAGGTTATGCATTCAAAAGATTTTCCTTTAATTTTCTATTTTAAAATTCTCATATAAAAGTATGCTTCTATCATCACAAAATACTATCTCAGATTCTCATTCCAAGAATAAAAGAAAATTTCTCAACCCAATCCTAAAACACAAGAACAAAAAACACATTTCAATTCAACTATGTCACGAAGGAATGCCATAACCACAAGAACCTATGCCAATCCATTCGTCCCCTTCACAATGGTGAATATTGAGGTAACAATCAATCCATATAATTCTTCTAGTACACCTTAAATTTCATGAAAACTAACAAATATCCTCTTTCATGCGTAGAATAATGAGAGAACACCAATAAGAATAAGAGCACACACCCCATTGAAAAAATTGGTGGAACGTTATTGCATTATTAACGGGGTACCACCAAGATATATGAAATTCTTCTTAAACGAAACGATTATCACATCACGGATTGATGGAGACACCTATATATCTATAAGTGTTCATCTTGTAATTATATCGTGGAATTCACTACAATCTTATCCCATCAAAATCTATAAAATGTCATCACAATTTCTTGTCATCAAAAGATATACATGACTTCATGATAATCAGATATTGTTTTCTTTACAGCTTGACCTTAATGAAGATTCTGAAATCAAAGCAATTAAACTACCAAGATAGCAATGAAGGGTTTCTTTTTCAATATTTTTCTCTTTTAAAATGATTCTACCATAAATCTTCTAGTTGTCATTATGATTGTTGTATGTTGCCAGTTCATGAATTTCTTTCTTTATCATGTTTAAGAAGTTATTTGTTGACAACTTGTCATCGAATTGTTTTCCATTTTAATATTAGTATGTAGCATCTCGTAAAATCTACTGTCATCACAATGCATATCAGTAAAAACATAGATTTTGCAATCACAATTATTGTCATCACAATGAAGGGTTCTATTCGTATTTCACCATAGACGCTATAACCAAAATCAACTGATAAACAAAGCTAAACATTGTCATCAAACAACTAACACAAATACATCACTAAATTTATATCCATCTCCTACATTCATCGAAAACTAACAATGTCATCAACTATCATCACATATTACATTGCACTCGACATCAATCTATATCTATCTCCAACAACCAAATCTATTCTTTGGTGAACCACCCAATTGCAGTTAAAAATATCTATCACTATCTTCTCTCTAATCGCCAACATGTGCCCATCATCAAGACCATCCAAGCTAAGTCCCAAAGAAAAAGCTTTAATATACTTGATGCAGTAAACACCACAATTACCACTGAAAAATAAAACAGAATGACTGGATTATTCAAAAAATATACATAATTACACAGAATGATTGAAGTAAAAGAACACAAGGCAACCTACACGGAATAATCTTGACAAACCAAAACGTCTCTAAACCAAGTGAAATCAGCGTCCAAGCCCTCAAGATGCTCAAACCTCCCACTTTTCTTCATTAAAAATGGGAGCAACTTGCAAAAAGGTTGTATATAACTAGAAAGCTCCTCCATAGTATACAAATCCCGAAAACAGTCCAATACAATCAAGTGACATTGACGCAAGTTGATTTCCAAAACAACTCAATGTTCTCTCCGGTATTGTGAAATGTGAATTGGTGTATAAACCTTTGTCACCTCAAAACGAAACCATGATTTCCCAAAGAGAAGAGGCTTCCAACCTTCAAAATAGTTGAACATATCGCATGGCACATCATCATTTTGATTAATAAAACGCTCCACTTGCAAAGGCGTAAATGACTTGTATCAACTCCAATCCATAATAACCACATTCTTGAAGTCATCAGAATGATCATGAATAATTTTCCTCAAATAATGCAAAGCCTCACAGAAATGCTACAAAAAGACATGAAATGTCAACGATTAAATTGACAACAAGGAAATTGAACAAATGCATAGATATCATTTGATCAGATACTTACTCCATCTCCTAACCAAAGACTTTTACTCTTAAGCAGTCTAAAAAACTTCTTGTCAAGCATTTGATCAGATCCAACAACAATATCATTTTTATCACTAACACAAAAAAAGAGAATACATGTTGTGATTGAGCTATATTGAAATTGAAACTTATAACAAAAGAAGCAACTATCATTAAAATATTTCTATATCACATCCTCATCGTCATAATCACACAATGAAATTTTCAAAATCACATAACATTTTATTTTTCTTCTTGTCATCACATGTAATGCAACTATCATCACAATATTGTCATCACAATACTATCAACACAAAAAGACTGTCATCAGAGCATTACAAACATACTGTCATCACAACAATACTATCATCACATGACTATCATCATAAAATTGTCATCACAATACTATCATCACAACAACTGTTAAAACACTACTATATATCATCACAAACTGTCATCACAAAAAACAAAGAACATAACTTATAAATAACATACCCTTTATTATACCAATCGTAAAATGTTTTACGAACATCATCTCCATAAAAGGAATGCTTTGGAGCCTTATATAATGCAACAACCCTCTTTTTCTTTATCTTATTATCCTTCTCAACAGTAAATGGAGTTCTGGTTGAAGGTCTTGGCTTCAAAAATCTACTAGACCTCCTAACTTTAACCGTTTCCTTTGCACCATCTACATCTTGAACCGTTGGATTATGAAAATTTTCATCAATCTCAGAGGTTGCACCTTCTTTTGAAGCTTCAAACAAAGAACCAAACAAATGTCTATGCTTAGTAAGTTGAGAGCAATTATCCATAACATCTTGTAAAAGTTCACGCATGTCAAAACCTAACTCATCCGAGGAGACAGAAAAAAAAGCTTGAGCCTAACTCACCTGGGTTATCAATTCTGTCCTCATGAGATCTAAGTTCTTTGTCATCAACATCTGCTTGATCTTTAACAAGTTCATCAACATCTTCTCTGTCATCTACACATGCTTCTTCCTCAACTGGTTCTTCATGATTAACTTCTGTGTCATCACCACCTACTTGATCCTTCACTGGTTCATCATCATTAACTTCTTTGTCATCACCAGCTTGCCCTTCTACACCTACTTCACCTTCAACAACTTTGTTGCCTTGATCTTGACCATATTTCACAATTTCAACCAACTATGTTGCCTTTCTCTTACCTTGCTCTTGACTTGTAATTATATCTAGCGGAACAAACTTTATCAACTGTAAATTAGCACCTTGGCTTCCATCTTTAACAGAAATGTCGTCATTCGTGGACAACCTCAAAGACTCAATGCCTTTGCAACCACTTTCTCTCACTGGTTCCAAACTTCTAACACCAATACCATCACTGTTATCATCAGAAACAGAATCTTGGTCTTTAGATTTAATCTTGGTCTTTAGATTTCAGTTTCTTTTCTATTCCATCAACCTTGTTGTTAACTTTTAAAACTTGCATCTCAACACGCTACACTTGACTCTGAAGACTTTTCATCATTCTAACCATATCATCTTGGAAGGAACCCATACTTTCTCTCAAAGACTTAAAACAATCTGGCTCTTCCTTTTTATTGTACTCTTCTGCCTTCTCCTTCCTCTTGGAAAAACTGGATCCTCATCAACATCATCAAATTTCGCCTTCTCCTTGGCCATTGACAAAATCCTAGCAACAACCAAATCAGCTTCATCATCATCCACAACTTCATTAAAATCTTCCTTCAACTTTGGCCTCTTAAATTTTTCAATAATCTCAGGCACATTGTTGACACGAGTCTTCCGACCACTCACGCCCAAATCCTTTGAACCCTTCGAATCATTCGGGCTCCTTTGATCCTTTGCAGTCCTCGTAATCTTATGCATACTGTTATCAACCTTAGTTTTAGCCGCTCTAGAAAGTATTAATCTCCTACCTTCTCTCTTGAAAATTTTAGAATGCTCTTTCGGTTTTTCTTGATATTCCTTTTTTCCTATCCATTTAGCCTTTGCATTTGTACATCCAATCTTCCTCTTACCACCTACATTGCCTTTTTCAATACCTGCAACTCATGGAACAATAACAAAATCAGCAAGTTCATCCTCTGTATCAGACTCAAATCTTGCACCTTCAATCGCTTTTTGCTTCACTATAATCCGTTTCACAAGCTCATTGTACACAGGGTCAACAACCTCATCAAGATAATCACATGTGATAAATGCAGCATATTTTGAGTATGAGGAATACACACATTCTTGTCATCAAATTAAAACAAAATAAATTGTCATGAAATAAACTCTACAAGTCACAATTGTCATCAAAATTTATCAACAAAAAAAAAACCAGTTTCTTGTCCCCAACAGCACAGATTTCTCCCCATGTAACAAGTTGAGTTGAAGTACAACGCCAACGTACCATATAAGGGACTTGTTTTTTAACCTCCTCTAACAGCAAGATGACAAATACCTCGAAAAGCTAGAAATGTCTCCATAAGCCACAACTATAACAACACAAAAAAAGAAACAATAAAAAAAACATTGAAGATGCAATTAACAACAAAAAATAAATCAAAAGTTATAATAACACATTACCATAAATCAAAAGGATATCCAAATACATTGAAGCCAAGTATATAGTTTGGCTTTTTCATCATCTCTAGAACACGTGGGGTATGATTCACATGCAACAAGCTATCGGGCAAAGCGTAATAGGACAATCTACCCTAAGGATAAGCATAAAATTTCTCCAAATCAATTGAAAGAGCAATATGAGTTGAATCAATATGAACCTTATCCCGTTTAGGAAGCAAAACAACCTCAAGGATCAACAGGTTTGCAAGTCTAAACTTCTTGGAACGATCTTTTTCTTTTATAAAAACATACCGTAAATGATCCAAATCACACTTATCAACACCTACGATATCAATGGGATCAACTTTAGGGATATCAACATCACCTAAATTCTCACAATTCAACCTAGTGACGGCGGCGAAGTCCATCAAAGAAAAACGACACACATTACCCCCTATCCTAAACCACATCACATGCTTATATGAAGTTTTTTAACTCACACATGATGCCATAATGCATAAATTTGTAACGAAGTGGTATAGTATCACCTAACTGTAAAACTACATCAAAGCACCCCTCACCTAACTTACTAAACTCATCAGATGTAAGATGACATTTGATGAGGTGGAAAACATCTTGAATATGATACTGGTTTGCTCTTCCATTGTATCGTTTTGATACAGGTACCATATATTGCAATTCCTTAGTCTCCATTGTTTATCTTGAAAAACAAAAAAACTTGATTAAAATGTGTCATCACAACCAAATACCACATGTCTAAACTTACAAGTAAACACTTTGTCATCCATATTTAAAACTATTAGCAAAAAAAAAATGTCATCACAAATGTCACTAAAACACAATTATAATGAATATACTATCATCAATAGTAAACAACTATCATCACAACTGATAAACATAAGAAAGAGACACTAACATCACAAACAAATGTCATCACAAGCAAATACCACATGTCTCAACTCTCAAGTAAACACTTTGTCATCACTAATTTCACTAAAACACAATTAGAATCAATATACTATCATCAATAGCAACAACTGTTATCACAACCCTTAAACATAAGAAAAATCCACTGTCATCACAATGAAATACCTCATGTATCAACTCTCAAGTAAACACTTTGTCATCACTAATATCACTAAAACATAATTATAATCAATATACTATCATCAATAGCAACAACTATCATCACAATTGATAAACATAAGAAAAAGCTACTGTCATCACAAACAACTATCATCACAACCCTTTTCGAAAAACTATCATCACAACCCCTAACTAAAACATAAGAAAAAGCCACTGTCATCACAAGCAAATACCACATATCTCAACTCTCAAGTAAACACTTTGTCATCACTAATGTCACTAAAACACAATTTGAATCAATATACTATCATCAATAGCAACAATTGTCATCACAACCCCTAAACATAAGAAAAAGCCATTGTCATCACAAGTAAATACAACATGTCTCAACTCACAAGTAAACACTTTGTCATCACTAATGTCACTAAAACACAATTAGAATGAATATACTAGCGTCAATAGTAACAAACGTCTTCACAATTGATAAACATAAGAAAAAGTCACAGTCATCACAAACAACTATAATCACAATGTACACAACATGCACAACAAAACAAACAACATATTGCATCAATATGTTACTATCATCACAAAAAATGGGAAAGGTGATGCTCTAATCATAGTTATAATCTGTCATCACAAAAACGTAATGCCCTAAGCATAGTTACAATCTATCATCACTATTCAACATAATCTCGAAATCAGGAATTTGACTTCACAACATCCAAACAAATAAACAATGCAAAACAAAAAGAAGAATTGAAACACAAAATACACAAGAACGAAAACAATGACATCAAACGAAACAAAACATGTCATCTACTACCATCACATGCAACTCATCTTTGAATCGGCAAACAAAAACACTACAAACAAACCAAAAAAGCAAACATAAAGCAAAATCCAAAACAAAATCGAAGAAGATAAAACAAATTTCAATGATCGCACAAACAAAAAACCCTAACCTGAAGCAGAGGCTTATGGATGATCGCACAACGAATTCCAGTTGTCACAAACAACGGAATTTCGAAAACGAACTTCAAATCAACTTTAGAGATAGATTGCACAACGAATTTCAACTTGAAATCGACCTCCTCAAACAGTTTTGAGATTGAATAAGCGGTTTTGGCATAGAATTTTGGAAGCACGGGAGAGAGCAAGAAAGAGAGAAAAAAAATAAAATAAAATACATTTAAGTCTTATATACTTAACAAAAAACTAATTGAAATAGTGTGCCCAAAATATTTTTGGGCTGCTCATTAATTAAATAGCCGGCTAATTATGAGCGTATTCTTTTCTTCTTTTCATTTTCTTTTCTTTTTTGGTCTACCGGGGCCTGTTTACTGATAAACAGCCCTAGGAAGGAACCAGATGGAGAATCAGGACGGAACGACGGACTCGGGAGAAAGAATACGAATTCTTCACTGCCGGCATATCTTCTCTGCCTCGTCAAAGTCTACAATTTCGTCTCCAAAATTGATCGGGTAAGAACTTGCCGTTCTCAATTGAATTTTGTTTCCTAATGTCTTTATGTCAACCGTGGTTCATATTTCTCAATTGAGAAAGATCCGAATTTTCACTTGTTTTTTTTACCGCTGGTCCCTGGTTGAGAATTACCAGCCGCCGGTGGGAGCGGCCGCCCCCACCTGCCTCCGCCACTGCTTGCATGCCTGTCAACAAGAACCCTATATGCATCATTGTTTATTAATTAACAAAGAAAAATGTTACTGCTGATGGACTAGGAATGCATATATGCAGTAGTTAATAGAATCAGAAATCTCGCGGATGACTCACTTAATTCTCAGTGACGAAACGAGGATCGAAAAAGAAATCAGAGCTCTATCACCTACAACTCTACAAGGTGCAATTTTATTTATTTATCTTAATTCCTAGAATGTGTTAAGATCAAATTTATCATCCAAGTTAATCTTGCATACGCTCCGACAACCAGATGGAGCCATATGAGAGGTTGATGCATGAATTTAGGGTTGATTAGTTTAGTTTGATGTTTTTTTAAAAAACAATTAAAACAAAATCCTTTAAAATTGCTTCCTGTTGCCTTAAGTCTATGAGGTACTCTCAGATTCCCCATCACCTTGGCAGAAGGCGCACCCTCTACCCATTAATTTACCACCACTGCTTCATGCTTTTCTTCCCATTTTCCATGCTTGAGTTCCGTATACTATATGTTGATTTTTAAGTATCATATTTTCTTTCTTGCTTGGCGAATTGCCTTTTTTAGTAATTTGTGTTGTAAGATTTCTCCAGGAAGAATTTTGATTTCCTCAGTGGATGTCTTCGATCGCTTTCGCTAACGTTGTTCAATCCGTTGCTTGTTCCCTTGACCTTTCATTCACTCTGATTGACGCTACCCGGTCCACTCAAAGCTTGAAGGATGAAGAGGCTGACCTCTGTTTTTGAACAAAAGTTGGTCAAGGTTCGTAGCCAGTCTATACAAGACTCGGCTCTACTTTATTGTGGTAGTAATTGCGAATGAGCAAGTAGGGGGCGGCAACTAAAGAGGTAGCGAGACTGACCGCAATTGCAGGAATAGGCTGACTTTCTTTCATTTTGGTTATTCCAAGTGAAAGTCGTTTCGTTTAGTACGAGATCGCTTCACACCTCGCGGTGCTTACACCTCTCGCCTATCGAAGTTCTGTTCAAAAACCGGTGTGGGTTTCCTTGACCAGGTCGGGTATATTTTTCTTTGACTGGTCGATTCACCCTACTAAGCCTCTCTAAGACAGGAACCTTTACCGAACGACCAAGTCTCTCTGCGGCACCCTTTACTTCTGTACTTCGTGCATCTTGATACGATACGCGGTGGCCCCCGGACATAGAAAAAAAGAAAAGAAAACAATCCTGGAGCAGACAGACCCTGCTACTGAATTGTTGGATACTTGGATGTGTATCTGGCTTCAGCTTGCTTTAGGGGGAAAACTCATGATTTCTAATATGGGAAGCAAACGGCAATTACCGCCTTGGATGCTTCGCGGATCAGCTACCGACCAAGAGAGTAACTCGGTTTCTAACGCAAAAAATCAAGAAAACGGTTTGGAAGAACTCTCCACTGATCCCAGCTCTAGTGTGTTGGTCCAGCAACACGCTGCAGAAGTATCAACTTGTCAAAGTGAATTAACAAAGACAGATCTATGTTTGGTTAAGAAGTATAAAACAACCAGAAGCAGAAGGAAGCTAGTAAAGCATGCTGAGGATGCTGCTAATAGTAATATGCATGAAGGTGATGTGGAGAAGGAAAATTATGCTCCGCCAAGAAGGAAACGCAAAGTGAAAGATTTAAAGGTGACAAGGTGTAATGTAGTAGAAGAATCTACTCTTAGTGAAGATGAACTCAGTGTGGACGATCTTATCAGCATTGCCAAAGAGGTAGGTCCATCTGCCTGTTAAAAATTGCATCTTTACCTTGTCTTTCTAGGGCCTTTTTCTGCTTGATCTGCATACTTTGGATTGTTGGTGAACAAATTAATCCTATTAATAGAAATATTCTCTTAATGGGTCGAATCCTCATGCTAATTGGCTTTTATATAGTGCCTTTGAGATGGATATAGCCCCTATATTAATTTTGGTGCATTTTAACTAAATTTAGTTATTATTGTTACATAACCGAATTTCAGTTTCTTGGGTTTTCCGGGCACATCCTCCTAACATGTTCAGGTTATGGGTGTCCCCTTCTTGACCCCCCAGATCATGCTTGAGTGGGACTTTATTGGGTGATGATGATGATGTTTTTGTAGAAATACTCTCTTAGATCTTATTTATTTATGATTTTATAACATTTTTTATAGAACTTTTATCGTTTTTAATTTTCAGTTATCCTTTCCAAAAATAGGATTCTTATCCTATGCCCTAAAGGCATGTAGAACAGAGATACAGGATCAAATTCTGAATGCAATGAACTTCTTAACCTCTCTCATTACGTGCAGTACATCAATGCTAATAAGAGAAAGGAAGGACAAAGATCCTCAGTGACAGAGTGTGAATCAGAGAGACTGCCTCCATCAACCTCCTTTGAGAACAAAACAACTCATAAAGATGATACCCAATCAAGTGTGACTACATTGGAAGCTTCATCATCAGATTTGGTAGAGTGCCAACCAAGTGAAAGAGGTGATGATGTGGTTAGTTATTCCGAAACCGGGGATATTGCACAAGAAATGATTGAATTATTATTAGGCCCAGTCTATAAAAGACGCAATAAAGTTAAACCGAACCCTGAACCGGTGACTAAGAATTATGACAATTGAATATTCATCGAGCAAACAGACTCGGGATGAATTGATTGGAGATGCTGTGCCATTGGCCAGGAAGAAGAGAAGTCTTAAAGACATGGTAGCATTGATGTTGAGTTGAGCATGGCAGCTGAATAACGCAGAGTTGGTATGTAAAACTGTTTGTATATGAAGCCAGTTTGATGTGATGATCACACTAACAGCTCATTTGAAGTTTATGCAATCTCCTGCAGATTTTAGAAATTTGTGGAGTGATGTTACTATGTCAAATTTGGTCCATGTGTGCTAAATTGTACATTGTAGAACAATAGAACATAATTCTATATAATTGGATGCAGTCATATTATTCCTCTGTGTGATTTCATGATTTTGAAAAATCTAATTGAATTTATGTGAGGATAATGGAAACCTAAGTGAATTTTATGTTAAATCGTAAAGCCTTCCCTTTTTACCTTTCTTCCAATTCCAGAAAAAAAAATACAATTGTTAGCCTAGTCATAATAATCCCCAACGAATATAATTGGATTCAGCCATATAAAAAGCTAGTTCTCTCGCTTGCTGGGCGTAGATGGGGCTGGGCCCATAGTTTTATTCATTATGCTTTTGGTGAGGCCCCGTTCTTTTTTGCTTGGCTCCTCCAAAATCACAGATCTGAGTTTCACTCTCCAAAACTCAAAAACGAAATTTCAGATACAAGCAGCTCCCCAAAGCAGCTCGTCACCCATTCGGACGAAATTCAGATCTGAGTTCTCACTTTAGTTTGCTAATGCATCTGCTCTCAGTTTATTGGCTGAATTTTACTGCTCTTTAAGGATTGTGAATGCTGCAAATCTGAATCCAAAGCTGAAAATCAGGTTGGGAGTGCAATTTCAGATCTGATTCTACCACCTTCAATCTATCCCTTTAATTTCCCCCCAGAAAAAAAAATAAATGAATAAAAATATGGACCCCATCTGAAGCGGTATAAAATCGCGCCCCAGCAAGCGAGATAACTTTTTTTTCGCGAATTTGTCCTTCCAATTTCTTAGGAGGAGCACCTTTCTATTTTTCCGTCCCACATTTCCGTTAATTCTTATTTATCTTTTCTTAGGCGGAAATCCAAAAGGAATGTTTCTTCTTCAGCCATAGAAATGCTAATGGCTGCCACAGCACGACTGTGGTTGTGGGTATTTTCCCACTAATAAAAAGAAACAATTCTGCATCTTCTTCCGCCAGCAATGAACCTCCTCCGAAGATCCTCCACAGATCACCACCATCTTCTCCCATGGCAATTTTCGAAAAGGTTCATGAAATCCTTGCGATTTCCTCCTGGGAAACCTGTTGAATCTAGTTCTGCTCCCTCACCTCTCATCCATGGCGTCCACGTTTTCCAATGCCCTGTGAGAGCTCTGCACCCTTATTTTTGCTAATTTGAATCTAATCTGAGATGGGTTTGATTGTTGATTCAATTTGACATCTGGGTTTTGTGTTTCATAATAGGATTCAGTTGGAATTGTGGCCAAGTTGTCGGAGTGCATAGCTTCAAGGGGAGGCAACATTCTCGGTGCTGACGTTTTTGTTCCGGAGAAGAAGCGCGTTTTCTATTCAAGAAGGTCTTGCTTCTTTTCTTGTTTTTTTGTTTTAGGAAGTTAGCATTGATGCTAGATTTATCTTGATTTGAAGCTTTAAGCTTAGAGCTCTACAGGATTTATTTGCAATTTGAAGGTATTATGTTGTTCATATTGACATATGTATGCCAGTAAGTTAGGCCTATATACAAGCATAACTTTGAAATATAATTAAGCTTGACATATAATCTTAAACATTGATTCG